>CM051238.1:293410861-294010861 GCA_027917425.1 Gastrophryne carolinensis | reverse complement strand
CTTCGAGGCGGTTCCATATGCTCAGTTTCACATGAGGCCTCTTCAGCTTCACCTCTTGTCAGTATGGGATCGGGACCCTGTGTCCTTGGATCAGGCATTTGTCCTGTCCCCTCCACCACGGATGCCAGTCTGACAGGTTGGGGGGGCTTTTGGAAGTCCCTGAAATTCCAGGGTCAGTGGGGCCCTCAGGAGGCCCATACCCCTATCAACATTCTGGAATTGAGGGCGATCAGGTTGGTTCTCGCCCACTTGACCCCACACCTGCGGGGTCGGGCTGTTCAGGTCCGCTCGGACAACCAGACGGTGGTTGCCTACATCAGTCATCAGGGAGGGACCCGGAGCAAGAGGGCCCTCAAGGAAGTGTCCCTGATACTGTCCGGGGCAGAGGAGAATGTTCCCTGCATCTCAGCTGTGTACATCCCGGGGGTGGAGAATCTGGAGGCAGACTCCCTCAGCAGGGGGACCTCTCGTCTGGGAGAATGGTCCCCCAGCAGCAGGGTGTTTCGCTCCCTGTGCCACCACTTGGGTCAGCCGGATGTGGATCTGTTTGCGTCTCGTCGCAGTCACAAGCTTCCAGTCTTTGTCGCTCTGTCCCAGGATCCTCTGGCCTTGGCCATGGATGCCCTGGTGATGTCTTGGATGGGGTTTCAGCTCCTGTATGTGTTTCCCCCTTTTCCCCTGCTGGACAGGGTGTTGCGCAAGATAGCTCAGGAAAGGGTGCCAGCCATACTGGTGGCCCCCTGTTGGCCAAGAAGAGTGTGGTTCGCAGACATTGTGCAGCTGGCAGTAGATCAGTACGTCCTGCCCTGGGTTCCAGATCTGCTCACTCAGGGGCACCTACGTCACCCCAATTTACAAATGCTGGCTTTGACGGCCTGGCTGTTGAAACCTCCATCTTGATGGAAAAAGGGCTGACTGCCTCGGCTGTGAATACCATGATCAGGGCTAGGAAAAGGTCCTCTTCTTCCATCTACTACAGGGTTTGGCGTACTTACATTGACTGGTGCGAGTCTAACTCGCTTCCCTGTCGTGTGTTTTCTATTCCTAGGATTCTGGAGTTTTTGCAACATGGTTTGGATCTGGGTCTTCAGCTCAGTACTCTGAAAGGTCATGTTTCTGCCTTGGCCATTTTTTTCTAAAGATCCTTTGCTCAGCATCCCCTGGTCATGACCTTCTTCCAGGGGGTTACTCACGTGCGTCCCCCACGTAAGCCTATGTTACCAGTCTGGGACTTGAACTTGGTCTTATCTGCCCTGCAGGGGTCTCCCTTTGAGCCCTTGCAAGGGGCCCCTTTGTCCATTCTTACGCTTAAGGTGGTCTTTTTGGTGGCTGTTAGGCGTGTTTCTGAGTTGACGGCGCTTTCCATCAAGCCTCCTTATTTTGAGAGACACCAGGACAAGGTGGTGTTTCGTTTTAAGCCAGATTTTCTGCCTAAGGTTGTTTCTGCCTTTCATCTCAATCAGGACATTGTTTTGCATTCTCTGTGTCCTAGTCCATTCTTTGGATGTGGTCAGGACTCTGAAGTTCTATTTGGTGGCTACTGAATCCTTCAGGAAGACTGATGCTCTTTTTGTGCTTCCGTCTGGACCTAAGAAGGGTCTGGCTCCGGCTAAGTCCACTATCAACAAGTGGATCCGTCAGGCTGTGATACAGGCCTACTCTGCTAAGGGGAAGGAGCCTCCCTTCCGCCTTACTGCTCATTCTACTCGTGCTATTGGTGCCTCCTGGGCTTTTCAGCACCAACTTCTGTTGAACAAGTTTGCAAGGCCGCCACTTGGTCTTCTGTTTTACAAGGTTGATGTTAGGGCCTCAGCTGATACTGCTTTTGGCCGCAAAGTTCTGCAGGCGGCAGTGGTTTAAACTGTCTGCTGTTACTTTTGGGGATCCCACCCTACCTTACGGACACTGCTATTGGATGTCCCAAGAGTAAGGAATATCTTCTGGAACAGGACGTGCTGTATACTTAGAATAATAATTCTGTGATTACTCACCTGTAGAATTGGTATTATATGTATACAGCACATCCTGTTCCACCCCACCCTTGTTATAATTTTTCTTAGTTACCTCTGTATGGTGATTGTTCAATTTTTGTAATGGTTATAGTTCTCCTGGTTCCATTTTAACTGCTTTTCAATACTGGGTAATTTGTGGGAGGTCCCTGGTATATATGGGGCCGGGAGGAGCCACTTTTCTGTCTCTGCAGTCCAGCTCTATCTACTGGATGTATAACCCAAGAGTATGGAATATCTTCTGGAACAGGACGTGCTGTATACATATAATACCAATTCTACAGGTGCGTAATCACAGAATTGTAACGCAAAAAAAATGGTGTGAGGTCCCCCTAACCCAGCATAAACAGCCTGTACCAGCTACAAGCCGGCATAGCTCTTCTGTCCCCAGGCAGGTAATGGGGGGGCTCGGGGTTAATGGCAAGTCACCCGCTAGCTGCAGGTGACTTGCCAGAGTCTTGTGAACTGGTATGGGGGTCGCATAGATCCCTTACCAGTTCACCAAGGGTTAACAGTAAAAAAAAAAAAAAACACACCACACATAGAAAAAGTAAGAATGTTTCTTTACTCATCCCTCGATTGTCAGCTGCTGTGTCCCTCGCCGATCCGATGACAGATGCGGTGATCGCCGGCCAGAGGAGGTGGGAGGCAGGGGATCATAGAATCTCTTGCCTCTCTCCTCCTCTGCCCACTGATCACCGGCATTTGACAGCTGAGCCACCGAGATGTAATCCACCCCACCTCCAAAGGGGCGGGGCTACTCGTGAGATGGTGGCACTTGTCGGGAAGGCAGGGGAAGAGGGGGCTGCATTTAGACAGCCTTTTTGTGTTGCATTGGGTACAGTGAGGTGTCATCCCTTATGATGATTATTCCTGTAGGCAGCTACCCGTAACTGGTAAGATCTCTGATATACAGTATCACTTGCCTAGCTGACAGTGCTGCCCTGCTACCATGCCCTCTACTACTCAGAGGAGCTGCTACAAGCAGATATGTCATGTCTGTCTAAATATTTGACTGGTTTAAATGAGTATATTCGGCACAGACCAACTCAAGGTGGGGTAATTTGGATACCAGCACATGCTGCCGGCCAATGACAATAGGAGACACCAGTGTCACAATGTGGTGGAGCACCTTCTTTGAATTGGGTAATCTCCAGGATGTGGTCTAAAACATGACCACATACAGACTTAGTCTAGAAGAAGCTGTTCACTTGTCTGCAAGGCACTTGCTCAAACCTTCCCTACTTTTTCTTTCTACCTCTTATTTATTTCTTCAGATGGTGAGCTGTGGAGAGCCATTATTCTTGGTGTGCCACACACCCCGCTTCACTTCTTAAATATTCATCACTTCATGAGTTAATCCACCGCAGGTGACGTAGTGCAGAGAGGAAGTCTTGTAACGAGCCCTCTTCCGGCCTATATATACCTGGTACCTCCCTTCAATCACCAGTATTTTTTCTCTCTGCTTGCTGACAAGTCAGAAGTTGGAAGTCTCCTGCTTACAGGTAGGCCGGGGTATTCTTACCCCGCCACCCCCCTTTTGGTCTATTTCTGCCCGGTTTGAGTTTGTATACCTTTATGGTGAAATAGGAAGCCTCCCAGCCTTGGCTGCTCACCGGACAAATGGTAGATGGCACTTTAAGTGCCTAGGAGCTTATCTCCTACCGCTCGACCTCATGCGTGGGGCAATGCGGCGAACCGGCATGGTGATCCGGAAATGGGATGCCCCTGTCCCGAGGGTCCCCGTAGCCCCCTTCTCTCCCGTTCGGTCCCTTCTCCCTTCACTATGGGGGAAGGGGGGGGTGGTGAGGGTGTGCTTTAGTATGTGTGTTTCACTGTATCACTGCATGTTAACATATATGTCATGTTTATACATTCACTGTAGCATGTGTATATTTTGGGTCTGCTTTAGGGCAGCTTGCGCTGGGTATGGGCTGGCCACTTCTCTGGCAGTTGGTTGCTTTGTGGCCCCCTCCCCCCTCTCCCCTCTTCTCGCCTGGCATTCATTGAGCTTTGTCAGCACATGCGGTTTTTACCCTCCCCCCCTCCGCCGCCTGGACGCGCGTGCTGTGATCAGCTGTAAAGTGTTCCAGCTGATCAGCGTAGGGGGGGGGGGGCGCCGACGTCATGCGGCGTCTGCGGCGTCTGCGGCGGGCCCAGCGTCCCAGCTTCCTTCAAAACAGCAAGGCACGTGGGCGCACGGCCGCACTTTGTCTTCTGCCGGCTCATGGCTGCTGGCTGCAGGCTTACCGGCTGATTGCTGTACAGGTAAGCGGCCCCTCCCGTTGGGGCCGTTAAATGGGGGATATTGTTTAATAATACAGTGAGAAATCACTATTATCAAGGGGGCGTCTTTTAAGGGCACTTGATGCCATACTTATATGTTATACACATGTGAAGGATCTGATGGTTGTTTTCTTGCCTTGCAGATCCTGGGATCCCTGCTTATGCTAGCCCTCCGGCTCTATGTGCCTGGCTAATTATTGGGATTGATTTGAATGTTTATATACATAGACTATATATAAATATATATATATATATATATATATATATATATTTTCTATTAAAGGGGACCTAAACTTAAAAAAAAAAAAAAAATAAATTTTATATAAATCCTCCCTTCCGGGACATTACTAAAATAAAGGGGGCATCCCGGGTCGGCTTATGCCTTAAAAGTCCCATTATTGCGAATACCATAAATCACCATATGGAGGCTTCCGTAGATTCCGGAAACGGTTCTGCTGTTCCGTTTGGGGGGTGCGTAGGTTGTGGGGTTCCACTCCCAGCTGATGATATCTTTATTTGCATCCCTTGTGCAAAACAGACTATTGCGCGCCAGTCCGTTGCTTCGGCTGCGGTGCCATCGCATCCTTCATCATCTCCTACCTCTCCATCCCTATTCCGGACCCCGCATGACACTGTCAAAAGTGGGGATTCGCATTCCGAGGCAGCAGCACAGCCCTGCCCCCGGAAAATGATGCCCGTTAAAGCAGCGTTTAAAACCGCTACAAAACGAAGGCACCTGACTCCGGTACCTTCGGCTCCACAGGACCAGTTTTGTGAACCTGTGGAATGGTCCGATGGATCCCCTGACGAGGATGAACTCCCGTCGGAGTCAGATGAGCCGACAGGTCAGCATGTGGCTGATGAGATCGGCGATTGGTCAGAGGGGGTTGTTTTTGACACCCCCTCCATTCAGGCTCAAATGTTTAAAATTTTGAGTTTAGATACGCCTGAGGCGGCCGCCCCGCCAAAGGGTCAGTGATTTAAAGAGCCTCAGCCGAGTTTGGTTTTTCCCAGACAGCACCACTTTGAGAGGGTGGTTCTTAAGGAATGGGAACATCCCACACGGTTATCTGGAATTCCTTCCAGTTGGGAAAAGCGTTATCCTTTTCCACCAGAATTGGTGAGGCTGTGGTCTGTCCCTCCGGACGTCGATACCCCTGTACTAGGACTCTCCAGCTCGGCTATGGTACAATCTGCTGAGACCACTACCCCCAAAGATGGGGAAGATCGCAGGATTGACCAATACGCTCGACATGGTTTTATCTATTCCGGGTCAGCATTGCGCCCGGTATGTGCTTCAGCCCTTCTTCTATTGGCAATTAAGTCCCTAATTCAGGGGCTATATGAGGATCTTGATCCCGCTTGCAAACAGTTCACTGCACTTAAGCAGTGTGAATCTTTTGTGGCTTATGTCCTGGCCGCTCAGGACGATGCGCTGACTATGAGTAGCAAGGCGGCAGCTATGCTGGTGGCTATTCGCAGGTCAGTATGGCTGCGTCAGTGGTCAGCAGACACGGCTTCCAAAAAGGTACTCACAGCTCTCCCCTTTTTGGGGTTGCGTCTGTTTGGGGAGAAAATTGATTCAGTCGCAAAAGATGATAAGATGCCACAACGCAAAAGGCCTCGTGGTCCCTTCAGGGGGACAAGTTCCGGTAGGCCTTCCTTTCAAAGTTTCGGAGCGGGCAAAGGTACGTCCTTTCCCGCTACCAGTGGTGCAGGTTGGACTTGGGGGAGGGGCCGTGGCCGGCCCACTCAGTCCTGGGGCACCAAGCCCAAGCCTGCTGATAAGCTCACTCAGCAATGAGGGGCTGCCCTCACCCGTGCGGGTGGGGGGACTATTGCGACACTTCTACCATTGGAACCTTGTGGTTCTAGGCAGATGGATCCAGGAGGTAGTGTCGACAGGTCACAACCTGGAATTCGAGTCTCACCCTCCCTCGCGGTCCATTCAGGGGTCGGTTCATCCCGGCCTGAACTCTCATCAAGACGGAGTGTGTCTTTCTTTTGCCCAAATTCACACAAGAACACTTCAGCTATTTCTACTAGCGTGTTGGGTCCAGCAGCCTCTGTTGTTGGAGGTGTCCTTCCAATTGTCCTCCCGTGTACGGCAGTTCCTCCTGTGGTGATTGGTCTCGACCAATCTTGTACAGGGCAGGTCTTTCCTGACCCTCCCTTGGAGAGGTGTCACCACGGACACCAGTCTGTCGGGATGGGACAGATTCTGGAAGGAGCTGCGGCTTCAGGGGCAGTGGAGGCCCCGCTTACCCATCAGAGAAATGTCCCTGATCCAGACATGGGCAGTGTTCCATGTTCCCTGTCTCTCGGCGGTTTACATTCCAGAGGTGATGGAACAGGTAGCGGACCGGTTGAACAAGTGCTCTCCCCGTCTGGAAGAATAAGCTCTCCATCCTCGGGTGGTTCTCTTATTGTGTCTCCAAAGGGAGACTCCGGAGGTGGACCTGTTGGCCCCTCATCACTATTACAGGCTCCCGAGCTTCGTGTCACTTTCCCGGGATCCTCTGGCTCTGACAGTGGACGTCAGGTCCCTGAACTGAGGAACTCTGGGATTTCTATACCTGTTTCCTCCGTGGCCCTTGCTGGGCAGAGTTCTTCAAAAGTTGGCTCTGGAAAGGGTGTACGCCGTTCTCATGGCCCCAAAGTGGCCAAAACGAATAGGGTTCGCAGACATCGTTTGGCTGGCAGTGGACCAGTTCATTCTGCCTCTTCGGCCCGTTCTGCTCACTCAGGGTCGATTGTGTTACCCCAATTTACCAGCGCTGGGTTTGATGGCCTGGCGGCTGAAACCTCCATCCTGAAGGAGGAGGGTCTTTCTGATTCAGTCATTAAGACTCTGATCAGTGCCCGGAAGAAGTCTTCTTCCGTCACCTACTATAGGACTTGGAAAGCCTATATCACTTGGTGTGAGATAAGATCTTTTCCTTGTAGGGTCCTTTCGGTCCCCAGGATTCTGGAGTTTTTACAATCAGGGCTGGACTCTGGTCTCCAGCTAAGTACATTGAAAGGGCAGGTCTCTGCCTTATCTGTCTTTTTTCAGAAGCGTGTTGCGCTTAAACCTTTAGTTAAAACCTTTTTCCAGGGGGTTACGCATGTGCGGCCTCCCAGGAAACCATTACTCCCTGTTTGGGATTTGAATTTGGTTCTTTCGGCTCTTCAGGCTCCTCCTTTTGAGCCTTTGCAAGATATTGCTTTGTCTACCCTGACTCAGAAGATTGTCTTCTTGGTAGCGATCACTTCTGTCCGGCGTGTCTCAGAATTGGCGGCCTTAACTATCCAGGCGCCCTACTTCGAGAGGCATCAGGATAAAGTGGTCTTTCGGTTCAAGCCAGACTTTCTTCCTAAGGTTGTTTCTGCTTTTCATTTGAACCAAGATATTGTTCTTCCCTCCTTGTGTCCTAATCCTAAGAATGACAAAGAGAGGGTTTTGCATTGTTTGGATGTAGTACGCTGTGTTAAGTACTACTTGATTATCACGTCTCCTTTCCGTAGGACGGATTCCTTTTTTGTTGTGCCCCATGGGCCTAAGAAGGGTTTGGCACCAGCCAAATCTGCCATTAGCAAGTGGATACGTCAGGCCGTTACTGCGGCCTATTCTGCTAAGGGAAGAGTTCCCCCTTTTCGTATTACTGCTCATTCCACTCGCGCTGTTGGGGCGTCTTGGGCTTTTCAGCACCAAGCTTCTGTTGAACAGGTTTGTAAGGCCGCCACCTGGTCTTCTGTTCACACTTTTTCTAAGTTTTACAAAGTTGATGTGCGGGCCTCAGCGGATGCTGTTTTTGGCCGCAAAGTTCTGCAGACTGCAGTCATTTAAGTTATGCTTCACCTGGCCTTGAGATGCCCTTCCCTTGTGGACACTGCTTTTGGATGTCCCATGAAGTGATGAATATTTAAGAAGTGAAGCGGGGTGTGTGGCACACCAAGAATAATACCATTTTGTGAGTACTCACCTGAAAAATGGATATTGTTGGTGTGCCACACACCCCGCTTCACACCCGCCCTTTTCGGTATTACCGAAGCATTTATATGGTGAAGCCCTTTTTTATTTATATCAAAATTGATTTTGGAGGTTACTGGTGGAATACTGGTACCTTGTTTTACTGCTTTTTGAATATACTGGTGATTGAAGGGAGGTACCAGTTATATATAGGCCGGAAGGGGGCTCGTTACAAGACTTCCTCTCTGCATTACGTCACCTGCGGTGGATTAACCTATGAAGTGATGAATATTTAATAAGTGAAGCGGGGTGTGTGGCACACCAACAATATCCATTTTTCAGGTTAGTACTCACAAAATGGTATTTTGTCATTGTGTCTTGCTGGGAGCTTTTGTGTATGCAGGAGGAGTAGATAACGGTCTGTGTTAAGGACGTTTGCAAAAAAAAAAAAAAACACACACAAGTTGATTACCTATTTACCAGAAACATAATCAGATGCGTTTCCCCAGAAGTGCAATATTTTAGTCTATCCTATGCTGCAACCCATTTGCACATACCATCTTTGAGACACAGTCCAGTCTAGTCTTGTCTGCTAGAAGGCATTGGCTTAGCAGCGGCGACTTTGACAGGTGTCATGGTGATTTAGGCAATTTACTAACTTGGGACAGAATCTCCCCTAGGAATTGAGTGTGCTGTACTCTGTCAGCAGTAATCAATCCTTCATAGAGGATTACTCACCCAGAGCTTTATGGTGCTTAGGCTTATCGTTTATTTTTATAAAGAAATGTGATAAGCACACAGACATGTCATATTCTACTGTTTAGGACAATTATCAGTTAACATTTATTTTATAGTAATCATTTTTTGTTTATTTCTAATGTACCCAAGGAGATACTATTAATTTTGATGCAGTTATTAGGTTTTCTAGTTAAACCAGTGGTATTGAGCTCTGAACTGCACAATTAGCAATCACTTTTTGTAGCGCCCTTTTTTTTTTTCTTTTATTTATCTAAGCAATATGAAATGTCCAAATTGTTACTGGCTATTGCAGCATTGTGAATTTGTTGCTCACTTATCTCCACAGAATAGATGTGCTGCTGTTCTCTTGTTTTGTCTCTTATAAAGTAAAACTCCAGAATTGAGCTGGTGGTAACATGGGGGTAACGTATACAGAAGACCCTAAGCGGTGGTGTTACTGAGTAGGGTGCTTTCTGGCTCTGTCGGCTGGCTTTTTGTTGCTATTTTTATTACGATGTTCTCCAAAGCAAAGCTCATACTGTTTTAAAGTCCAGGATCAGCCAAAATGTAAGTCCAGGATCAGCCAAAATGTGTTAGATTGTTATACATTGGGAAATAATTAGTGCATCTTAAATGTGCTTTTTTCTTTGTTTTTTGTCTCGCTCTTGTTCAAGTAACACTTCCTTGGTCATTGCCTCACCCGTGGCTTTTCTGGTGAGCTTCCTGTTTGCTTGCTGCTGTCAGATAATTTAGCTAAACAAGTTACATACCCCCCTCACTAAAAAGCTGGAGATGGCCTTCAATGTCGAAATCACCAGAACAAAGGAGGGGTGGCAGCCACTCAGACCATTTTATAACTAACCTGGGAGGTGTACGTTAGCAGGGCAATCAGGATACAAAAGTCTTAAAGGAGCCACAGCACTCAACCCTGTTAGCTTGCAGACCAACCTAAAATCTGTCTTTAAATCTGGTTAACCCTTCCTTTGTTTCTTTTGAATTTGTGCAAGCACATGGAGTGTGGGGTCTAGGCTGTACTGCAAGGTCTTCGACCCTTCCACCCCATGGGCTGCACTCAAGGTTTTAGGGCAACCTCAGGTAAGCCTGCTCCCAATTTATCTATTGCATTGTATGTCCCAAATGGGGGCTCTCAGAGATTAGAGTTAGGACTGCACCTCACAGAGGCACCTTGGTGCTTGGTGGTGCAGCTTAAGCATACTTCTGCAGATGTGTGTTACCGAGTCCTCTGTTTTTAACCAGATTTAGAGACAGATTTTAGGTTGGTCTGCAAGCTAACAGGGTTGAGTGCTGTGGCTCCTTTAAGACTTTTAAAATCAGCAGAACACTCTGTAATGGTAGTGATTGCCTACTCTAATGATTGTCACTTAAAATGTTCTCACCCTGGACCTGAGCTAGCGTCCTGAACTGCATTGTCCATAACAAAATTGAATAGCACATAACATTTTTAAAGCCACACTCCACTGAAAAGAATGTTTACTCAGATTCTAAATACATCAAGCCTGCTGCCATGTTGCTCTACCAGGAATATACTACCATGCTGAGTTCCCTGCAAATAGTGCCAGTACCCATTCCCTTTGCTTGGGACATTGGTCAACAGATCAGCAAATTCTGGCTGACTAGACATAGGACACCCAGCTGCAAGTCTCTGTAATCATATGGGGTTGGGGGAATATGGCAAAAATTGCATTGTGGTAAAAAGAGAGAAGTATGTGTATATTATTTTTTTATCCCCAAAACTCTCTTTACTTTAACATTAGTAGAGTGGAGCTTACAGTTACAAAAGAGTTCTTATTCTAAGTGTGCCATACACTCCACTTCAAATCTTCATGACATGTGGGCAATCTCCAGTAGAGGGCGAACTTTTGCAGAGATGAATATGCAAAAAAGAAAGTCCATATATACCTGGGACCTCCCACCAAATTCCCAGTTCCTTCTCTGCAGGGAAAGCGACAAGACAGAAGATGAAGACTTCTTTTACTTGCAGGTAAGCCGGGCCCACGCCCGGCCGTTTATTGTCCCTATTGCTGCCAGGACCCTTTCTAAATTGTCCCTATTTGAGCCTCCCAGCTTAGGCTGCGGGTCCTGGTGAGGGTAGGTAGCACCCTATGGGTGCGGAAGGAGCTTTGCTCCACCGTGAGACCTCATTCTGGGGTAGGCGGTTACCCAGGTTTTGGTGATCCTGGTGTGGGATGCCCCGTCCCTCCATGCCTGTGGCCGTATTCCGTCCAGAGGGGGTGGGGGGCTGGCTGGCCGTCATCCTTGGCCTCCCCCTTTTTTTTGGCATATTTGTAGATACATTTATATGTGAATGTGTGTTGTGTTACCACTGTTAGTGTGTGTGTGTGTGAGTTTGTGTGGTTCACAGTGGAAGTTTTCCCTTGACGAATGGGTGCATTTACGTTGGCCTAGCCTGCTGGTTTTTTTTCCTCTCAGCCTGGGGAGCTTCTCTCCCTCAGGCTGTGTTTAGAAAGGGGGGCAGGGGCGGGCGCTCAGTGCGTCCGCAGTGGCCCCGCCCCCTCATTCGGCGCGTTTTCTGTGGGGCCTCCCTCTGGCCAGATCCGCGCTGCTGGGAGGGGGGTAGGGCCTGGAGAGCACGCCTTCGCCACTGGCCCGCCCCCCTTCTCTTCCTGCTTCTCCTCAGAGACGGGGGCCATCTTGCTGCATTGCTGCTGCTGCTGCCGATTCTGGGGGACGGTAAGGGCCTGGTGGCCACTGCCTTATCTATTTGGGGGCCCCTTTCTGGCAGGTGGGCCCCCTTTGGTGCAGGCTTATGTCCTTGAATGATCATGCTTGTTTTGTCAATTATGTATTTTGATATATATTGATATGTTTACGCTGTAGAGTAACTGATATGCCTGGTTGTGTGTTGCAGATTGCTTCATAAGTGTGCATATTAAGGGGTTCCTCCTGGTCCTGGGTTCCCTAGTGTATAATTGATCACCTTAAATCCTCCCACTGGGATTTTTAAGGGGCATCCCGGGTTGCTTTTGCGTAAATTCCCTACGGTCTTGCTACTGACCACAAAAATCACCATATGGAGGCTCCACAGGATACTGGGCTCGGGCTCCCTCTGGGACAATCCCGGCCATGTGTGGGGTATCCCTTACGGGGGAGAATGTGCTGATCTGTATACCATGTGCACAAAAGGCCATGACGCGGCAGTCGGGTACCCAGCCTTCTGGGTCGGCTCCTCCCGCTTCATCGCCTTCCCGTCCCCGCCTTATCCGTACCCCAAGTGACAATGGTGTCAGCGGGGAGTCGCACTCTGATGTCTGTGCTAGGTTGGCCAGCATCGAGAAATTTATTGCTAGCACGGTAGGCAAGAAGGCCCAGGCTAAAAGGAGACATTTGTCGTTGGCCCAGCCTTTGTGGGATGTTGACGATTCCATTGATTTGTCGGATTATTCCCCATTAGAAGGGGGGAAATTGTATGAGGAAACAGAGGCTGATTATGTACAGTCTGGTGATGCTGATGTCGGGCAGGCGCTGGGGGATGCCGTAGACACGGCCACTGTTTTGTCACATCTATTGGAGGTTTTGAATATTGACCCGCCTGAGGCGCCTCCTCTCAAGAAGGGGGAATTTTTTGGGGTCCGCAAGCCCCGTCTGGAATTCCCTACCCAGGGTCACGTTGATGCGCTGATCCTTAGAGAATGGGAGAGGCCCAGTCAGCTTCCTGGTGCTCCTCAGGGATGGTATAAGAAGTATCCTTTCCCGGTGGAGGCAGTTAAGCGCTGGTCTTCTCCTCCAGAGGTCGATGCGCCAGTTTTAGGTTTGACCAACTCTTCTGTGCTGCACACCCCTGACGCCACTTCCCTTAAGGATGGCGAGGATAAGCGCCTTAATCAGATGGCGTGCCACGCATTTGCCAGCGTGGGCTCGGCCCTGCGGCCTGTTTGCGCATCTGCCCTAGTGTCGCTTGCTACCAGGTCTCTTATCAGGGACTGGTTGAATGACGCTCAGTTTGATCCGGCTAGCGCTGAGTTCGCTACCCTTAAGAGATGTGAATTGTTCATGGATTTTGTCTTGGCTGCTATGGAAGATTCTATTGTCGTGTGTAGTAGGACTTCAGCCTTATTGGTGGCTATGCGCAGATCGGTCTGGCTCCGCCACTGGAACGGCGGACTTTGGGGCCAAGAAGTCGCTCACAGCTCTTCCCTTTTTGGGTACGCGGCTGTTTGGAGATAAATTGGATGCTGTTGCTAAAGGAGGTAAGTTACCTCAGCGGAAGAAACAGCGCCGTCCCTTTCGGGGGGCTGGCTCGTTCACTCCTTCCTTTCGAGGGGCCAGAGCGGCTAGGGGTTTGGCCATCTCTGGTGTCGGGCTCGTCCTGGAACAGGGGCAGAGGTTTGGGCACGTCCCGCGGCTGCCTGGGGTTACAAGCCTGCCGTTAAACCGGCTCAGCATTGAAGGAGCGCCCTCACCCGCAAGGGTGGGGGGGCGGCTGCGGCTCTTCTTCCAGGTCTGGGCCCGGGAGGTCACAGACAATTGGATCTTGGAAGTGGTCTCCTCCGGGTACAAACTGGAGTTCGAGTACTGGCTGCCTCCAAGATTAGTCAGGTCCCGGGTGCCCTCGGACCCTCAGGCTGCACAAAGGCTCCTGTTAGCAGTGAAAAACCTTCTGGACATGGGAGTTATATGCCCGGTGCCTCCGTCGGAGAGAGGCAGGGGTTACTACTCCAACATTTTCACGGTTCCCAAAAAGGAGGGTTCGGTGAGACCCATTCTAGATCTCAAGGTCCTCAACAGGTTTATCAGAGCCAAGAAGTTCCGTATGGAGACTCTGCGCTCGGCCATCAATTCCCTTCGCCAAGGGGATTTTATGACATCCATAGACATCAAGGATGCGTATCTGCATGTTCCAATCTTTCCAGCGCATCAGAGATTCCTCAGGTTTGTAGTGGAGGATCAACATTTTCAGTTTGTTGCCCTTCCCTTCGGTCTGACCTCGGCTCCGAGGATCTTCACCAAGGTCCTGGCGGGTGTCATGGCCCTGCTCAGAGGTCAGGGCATTCGCATTGTACCTTATCTGGACGATCTTTTGATCTCAGCTTCTTCCCTCCGTCAGGCGGAGCTGGACACCCACCAGTTGGTGTCGACTCTGGAGAGGTTTGGGTGGGTGATCAATCGCCCCAAGTCCTCTCTCTCCCCATCACGAGTGATTTCATTCCTGGGCATGAATTTGAATACCATTCAGGCCAGCGTATTTCTACCCCAGACCAAGGTGCAGGGGATTCTGGATCTGATCCGCTTTTTTCTGGCCAGTCCTTGTCCCTCTATCCGACAGGGGATGAAACTGGTGGGCTTGATGGTGTCCTCCTTCGAGGCGGTACCGTTTGCACAGTTTCACATGAGATCTCTTCAGCTTCACCTTTTGCATTGGGACATGTGTCTGCAGTCATTGGATCAACCTTTCAGGATGTCTCCCAGGGTTCGGCAGTCTCTTCGGTGGTGGCTGGAGTCGAGCAACCTGTTGAAGGGCAGATTTTTTCTGGTCCCTTGTTGGGAGACGGTTACCACGGATGCCAGCCTGTCGGGCTGGGGAGGTTATTGGAAAAGTCATCAGTTCAGCGGGCTGTGGGGTCCTCAGGAGGCTCACACCCCCATCAATTTCTTGGAGCTCCGAGCCATCCGACTGGTTCTGGCACGGCTGACCTCACATTTACGGGGTCTGCCGGTTCAGGTTAGTTCGGACAACCGAACGGCGGTAGCTTACATAAATCACCAAGGAGGGAATCGCAGCAGGAGTGCCCTCAGGGAAGTCTCTCTGATCCTGCACTGGGCGGAGAGCAATGTTCCTTGCATTTCGGCGGTCTACATTCCGGGAGTGGAGAACAAGGAGGCGGATTCCCTGAGCAGGGGATCCTCTCACAAAGGAGAGTGGTCTCTCAACCTCGAGGTTTTTCTGGATCTTTGCCGCAAGTGGGGGACTCTGGAGGTGGATCTCTTTGCCTCGAGGCACAATCACAAACTTCCGGCCTTTGTGTCTCTTTCTCAGGATCCTCTATCTCTGGCAGTGGATGCCTTGTCCCTTGCTTGGAAGGATCTGGGTTTTCTGTACCTGTTTCCGCCCGTCTCCATGCTGGGCAAGGTAGTTCGCAAGCTGATTCTAGAAGGGGCACCAGCAATTCTGGTGGCTCCAAGGTGGCCAAGAAGGGTTTGGTACGCAGACGTTGTAAGGCTGGCTGTAGATCAGTACTGGCTTCCCATGTTGCCGGATCTGTTATCTCAGGGTCTACTACTTTACCCCAATTTACAAACGCTGGCTTTGACTGCTTGGCTGCTGAAACCTTCATTCTGAAGGAGGAAGGCTTGTCTGCGGCCGTTGTTCAGACCTTGATTAGAGCTAGGAAGCGGTCCTCTTCTGGCATTTACTATAGGACTTGGAGGTCCTATATTGATTGGTGTGAGGCTAGGGCCTTGCCTTGCAGGGTGTTTTCGATTCCTAGGATTTTGGAGTTTCTTCAGCATAATCTGGATCTTGGGTTCCAGCTTAGTACTTTGAAAGGACAGGTTTCTGCTCTGTCTGTTTTCTTCCGCTGGTTAAGCCTTTTTTCCAAGGGGTCGCGCATGTGCGGCCCCCGCGGAAGGCTGTGGTTCCTGTTTGGGATTTGAATTTGGTTCTTTTGGCTCTCCAGGGTCCTCCTTTTGAGCCGCTACAGGATATTGCTCTTTCTTGCTCCTTCTTGGTGGCTATTACCTCTGTTCAGCGTGTCTCTGAGTTGGCGGCTCTGTCGATTCAGGCCCCTTACTTTGAAAGACACCAGGACAAGGTGGTCTTTCGTTTTAAGCCAGATTTCCCTCCTAAGGTGGTGTCTGCTTTCCATCTCAATCAGGATATTGTTCTCCCTTCCTTGTGTCCTAAGCCTAGCAATGACAAAGAGAGGGTTTTGCACAATTTGGATGTGGTTCGCTGTGTTAAGTACTATTTGGTGACTACTTCTTCTTTTCGCAAGACTGATGCCTTTTTCGTGGTGCCCTGTGGGCCCAAAAAAGGTTTGGCGCCCGCCAAGCCTACCATTAGCAAATGGATTCGTCAGGCCATTGCTGGGGCCTATTCTGCTAAGGGGAGGACTCCCCCTTTTAGGGTCACTGCGCACTCTACTCGTGCTGTTGGTGCATCCTGGGCTTTTCAGCACCAGGCTTCTGTTGATCAAGTTTGTAAGGCTGCTACTTGGTCTTCCGTTCATACTTTTTCCAAGTTTTACAAGGTTGATGTGCGGGCTTCAGCCGATGCCGTTTTTGGCCGCAAGGTTCTGCAAGCTGCAGGGGTTTAAGTTGGTACATTCTTTACTGTTTCTGGTTCCCACCCATGACGGACACTGCTTTTGGATGTCCGACATGTCATGAAGATTTGAAGTAGAGTGTATGGCACACTTAGAATAATACTGTTTTGTGAGTACTCACTTGTAAAACGGCTATTATGAGTGTGCCATACACTCCACTTCAACCCACCCTTTTTTCTGGTATTCCGGAGCTTTTATATGGTGAATCATTGGTTTGATTGTTAATGTTATAATTGGTTCTTCCTTGTCCCCTTACTGCTTTTTGTACACTGGGAAATTGGTGGGAGGGGCTTTCTTTTTTGCATATTCATCTCTGCAGAAGTTCACCCTCTACTTGAGATTACCCACATGTCATGAAGATTTGAAGTGGAGTGTATGGCACACTCATAATACCCGTTTTACAGGTGAGTACTCACAAAATGGTATTTTCCCTATATCCAATCCAGGTTGCACCAGAAGTGATGACATGTGGGTATTCTGCCCCCAGGGGGTGCTCAACTGCAAGATCAAAAGCTGTCACTCCTCCCGGCCCCCTATAAAAGCAGGTTTCTCACTATGATTTCCCAGTGTTCATCTTGCAGTCTGGCTGCTGAAGATCGTTGGATACTCTCTCCCGGATATTGCAGCTGAGCGGGGCCTCCTAGCCCGTCGGCCGCTGCGGACCCTATTCCCACTGATCCCGTGGACCCACTATTGCCTCCCTGCCACGGCTGTCGGGACTGTGACGGTAGGGAGAACGCTGGGGTCAGGCGTCTTGGCAGAGCTAGGCTCTGGCCCGCAGACCCTGTCTAAAGGGTAGCCGGCCATAGGCTGATGGTGAACCTATGGGGGGGGGGACCACTTACTGCCCTCCTTTGGCAGACGCAGGGCTATGAGGAGGCAAGAGGCGGGCGCTGCTTTCGCGCCGTTGGGGGGGGCGGAACCGCATTGCCGCTTTTCGTGTCACTGCCGTGTGGCCTGCCCCTTGAGGAACGCTCGGAGCTGCTGACTCGGCGCCATTTTGATTCTGCTTCTCCTGCCTTGCTGCCTGGGACCCCTCTGGTGTGGCTTCACTGTCGGTGTCGTGAGTCCCTATTGTTATCAATCTCTATTGTTACTGTTATTGCGCATGTGCTGTGGGATGCTTATGGCCCCTTCTTTTGCTTCTGTCTTTCAGGTGGGCCCTTTGATAGATTGTGGGTTGTGGTTCCTCCCGGTCCCCCTCCTCCCCCTTTTTTTATTAAGAGGGATCACAAAAAGAGGGAATATATAGGACGACTACATAGGTTTGGGCCGTCAGTGCCTTGTAACCTGCATAAAGATTTTTTTCTGCTAATCACCATAATGGAGGCTTCTGGGGATAGTGAGCTAGGTGCCCCCATCTGCGGGGGTGAAGCTCTGCCCCATGTGCAGGGCTAGCCCTCTGGGCGGACTCAGCACTGTTTTTATCACTTGCGTCAGGAGCGTCATTTTGGAGCATGATCGGGTGGGTGTCTCTGCCCCTAGCCCTTTACTGCCTGCGGCCTCTCCAGATCCCCCGCTGCTGCACTCAGCCCCCAGCGAGGGGGAAGCCAGCAGGGGGTCCTGAGTTGATTTGGCATTCCGGGTGGCCAGCCTTGAGAGACAGCTCTCGCGAACGGCTCCTAAGAAGGCCAAGAGTAAGAAGCGGCACATCGAGCCCATTTACTCGGATAATGATGATGATGTTGATCTTTTTGGAGGTCTGGGTTCCGTGGAGGAAGGCGAGTTGCAGGATGACTTCATTTCCACTGTGGATTATTCTGCTGGCTATGACAGCGGGCCTGGCTCTTCCTCGGACGAGGATACGTGGCTCCCTGATGATACGGAGAAGTTACCGGCTTCAGTTTTTGAGGCATTGCACATTGTCCCTCCAAGAGCGGCTAAGAGGAAGCAGGGTGATTTGTTTCGGCCTGAGAAATGGAGGCGAGTCTTTCCTGAGCAGGCCCATTTTTCTAACATGATTTTCAGTGAATTGGGAAGGTCTAACAAGCTACCTTCGGTGCCTAAGGGCCTGGACAGGCGGTATCCCTTTCCTGAGGAGCTGGTCCGCTTATGATCCCGTCCTCCCGAGGTGGATTCCCCTGTGTCAGGATTGTCCAACACTACGGTTATGCCGTCACCCAATACCGCTTCCTTACGTGATCCAGGCGTATGGATCAGCTGGTCTGTCATGCCTTCACCTTTGCTGGTGCTTTGTTTTGCCCTGTGTGTGCCGCGGCTATTGCCATCTGGAAGAAGGTGAGACCCTTTGTGGATATTGCTAAGTCTCACAAGCAGGCGGAGGAGTATAAAGACCTCAAAGCTTGTGTGGATTTTATTGCCTTCGTTGCTTCTGCCATGGATGATGGTGTCCGGCTTGGTGCCAGGGTTTCGGCCCTGCTTGTTGCGCTTCGCCGCTCGCTCTGGTTGCTGCAATGGTCGGCTGATGCCGCTGCCAAGAAGTCGCTCACTAGTATCCCCTTCGTGGGGCACAGGTTGTTTGGGGAGCATCTGGACCTCCTGATCAAGGATGGTAGACTCCCCCAGCGACGGAAGTCTCCGCGGCCCTTTCGGGGGTCCTCTGCCTATCGCTCCGTTCGAGGAGGAAAAGGCTCTTCTTTTTCAGGTGGCCACAGAGATTTCTGGGGATGAGGTAGGTCCCTCCTGGGTATCCAAGTCCAAGCCCCCTGCCAAAGCTCCTCAGGCATGAGGAAGCGCCCTCACCCATCCGGGTGGTGGGACGGCTTCTGCTATTTGCTCATATCTGGAGACAGCGCGTCTCGGATCGGTGGATTCAGGAGGTGGTGTACTCCGGTTATAAAATAGAGCTGGCAGTCAGGCTGCCCTCAAGATTTCTTCAGTCTCGAATATCCCAGAACCCAGTGAAGGCACAGGGCCTGAGAATGGCCATGCAGCACCTCCTGCGGTTAGGGGTGATTTGCCCTGTGCCTCGTCCGGAACAGGGCCAGGGCTTCTACTCCAATCTGTTCATGGTTCTCAAGAAGGATGGAACGCTGAGGCCTATCCTGGACCTGAAGGGTCTCAACAGGTTTGTCAGAGTCAGACATTTCCGCATGGAAACCTTACGGTCTGCGGTGAGCTCGCTTCGGCCCCGCAACTTCATGACCACGGTGGACATCAGGGATGCCTATTTGCACATCCCGATATTCCAGGGACATCAGAGGTTCCTGAGGTTTGCTCTGGAGGACCAGCATTACCAGTTTGTGGCTCTGCCATTCGGGATATCCTCAGCCCCCCTTGTCTTCACCAAGGTGCTGGCGGGCATCATGACTATTCTGAGGAGTCAGGGCATTCCTGTGCTGCCTTATCTGGACGATTTACTGATTGCAGCTCAGTCCCTTCAGCAGGCCGAGAGCGACACCCGGACGGTGTTTGCCACTCCTTGAGGATTTCGGATTGGTAGTCCATTACCCCAAGTCTTCGATCTCTCCCTCAGTGGGTCTTTCCTGGGCATGACGTTAGACACCTCTCAGGTCAAGGTATTCCTGCCACTGCAGAAGGTGGTGGGCATCCAGACACAGGTGCAGGCCTTACTGTCTTGTCAGTGGCCTTCGATCCATCTGGGAATGAAGCTGGTGGGCCTAATGGTATCATGCTTCGAGGCAGTGCCCTTCGCCCAATTCCACATGAGACCTTTACAGTTGAACCTGTTGACCGTCTGGGACCGGATGCAGGAGTCATTGGAACAGGAATTTTCACTGTCCCCCCCCAGACAGTCCCTCTTGTGGTGGCTGGACTCCAGAAATCTGTTGGTGGGCAAGTCCTTTCTGACTCCCCGGTGGGAGATAGTTACCACGGATGCCAGTCTGACCGGCTGGGGAGGCGTTTGGCATATGCAGAAGATCCAGGGTCAGTGGGGCCCACAGGAGACCCACTTGCCCATAAATCTCCTGGAGCTGAGAGCGATCCGGTTGGTGCTTCTTCGCTTGACTCCCCATCTAAGGGGTCGTGCAATCCAGGTTCGCTTGGACAATCAGACGGCTGTCGCCTGCATCAATCACCAGGGCGGGACTCGGGGCAAGCGAGCCATCAAGGAGGTGACTCAGATTCTGACTTGGGCAGAGGAGAATGTTCCCTGCATCTCGGCGGTCTACATTCCCGGGGTAGAAAACCTGGAGGCAGACTCCCTGAGCAGGAGTGCCTCACGTCTGGGGGAATGGTCTCTCAGCAACAAGATCTTTCACTCTCTGCGTCTCTGCTGGGGTCAGCCGGTCGTGGACCTGTTTGCGTCCAGACACAATCACAAGCTCCCAAGGTTCGTCTCCCTGTCAAGACATCCTCTGGCCTCTGCCACAGACGCTCTGGCTATTCCTTGGACGGAGCAGGCTCCTTTATGCATTCCCTCTGTTTCCACTCCTGGGCCGAGTGCTGCGCAAGATAGCCCAGGAAGGGGTACCAACCATCCTGGTGGCTCCTCGCTGGCCGAGAAGGAGTTGGTTTGTGGGCATAGTTTAGATGTCAGTGGATCGCTACATCATGCCCAACGACCCAGGGCTTCTCATACAGGGGTCACTCCGGCACCCCATTTTACAGACTCTGGCTTTCACAGCCTGGCTACTGAAACCTCAATCCTGACGGAAAAGGGGCTGTCAGCCACGGTTGTGCATACCATGATTCAGGCACGGAAGAGGTCTTCCTCCATGATATACTCCAGAGTTTGGCATGCCTACATTGCTTGGTGTGAATCCAAGAGTCTCCCTTGTCGCACATTCTCTATCTCTAGGATCTCTGAGTTTTTACAACACGGTTTAGACTTGGGTCTCCAGCTGACCCTCAAGGGCCAGGTTTCAGCCTTGGCCATCTTCTTCCAGAGACCCTTTGCCAATCATAGATTGATCAAGACCTTTTTCCAGGGAGTCACCCATGTACGTCCACCACGTAAGCCTGTTTTACCGGTGTGGGACTTGAATTTGGTACTTTCTGCTCTCCAGGGTACTCCCTTTGAGCCTTGTGCGATGCTGCATTGCCTATTTTGACCTTCAAGGTGGTCTTTTTGGTAGCGATCACCTCGGTGCGTCGCGTGTCTGAGCTGACCGCACTTTGTATGAAGCCTCCTTATTTTGAGCGGCATAAGGATAAGGTGGTTTTTCGCTTTAAACCTGATTTTTTGCCAAAGGTCGTTTCTCCCTTTCATCTTAATGAGAAAGTGGTCTTGCCTTCCTTGTGTCCAGCACCGACTAATTCTAAGTAAAGGACCCTCCATGCCTTGGATGTGGTCAGGGCCATCAAGTATTACCTGGTTGCGACTGAATCTTTCAGGAGATCTGTTAGGACAAAGAGCAAATCTGAAGGTTCTAGGTAGGGCTTGCCACCAGCCAAGTCCACTCTTAGTAAGTGGATCAGACAGGTGGTGGTGCAAGCATATTCTGCCAGGGGAAAGGAACCCCCTTTTTGGATCACAGCTCATTCTACCAGAGCTATTGGTGCCTCTTGGGCTTTTCAACACCAGGCTTCTGTTGAACAAGTTTGTAAGGCCGCCACTTGGTCTTCTGTTCATACCTTTACCAAGTTTTACAAGGTTGATGTTAGAGCCTCAGCTGATGCTGTCTTCAGCCGAAAGGTGCTTCAGGCGGTAATTAAATGAACTACATGCTGTTCCGCACTGGGGATCCCGCCCTAATGGACACTGCTTTTGGATGTCCCACATGTCATCACTTCTGGGACGACCTGGACTGGATATAGGGAAAAATAAAATTCTGTGAAACTCACCTGTAGAATTGTTTTTGAATATATCTAGTCCAGGTCATCCCACCCCGCACTTGTTTCATTATCTCTTGTTTGCCGGTTATGGTGATTACCATTTTTATATTGGACCGTTGTCTTTAAATTTTCTTCGTTGGAGAGAGTACATGCTGACGCTATGTGAAGTAACATGGTTTCTTGGCCTCCCGGCCTGTCTCTCTTCTTACTGCTGTTTAACCACTGGGAAATCCTAGTGAGACACCTGCTTTTATAGGGGGCCAGGAGGAGGGACCGCTTTTGATCTTGCAGTCGAGCGCCCCCTGGGGGCGGAATACCCACATGTCATCACTTCTGGGACGACCTGGACTGGATATATTCAAAAACAATTCTACAGGTGAGTAATCACAGAATTTTATTTTTTATTCCTGTATTCCATTTTTCTACGTTTTCAACTTGCAACGCTCTTACATAAAGCACCATTACTTTTGAAATGTCTCTGCATGTAATATTTGGAGTGTAGCACATAGGTAACATTACAGAAAAGTTTGTGGCCCCAGCTGGCACATAACAGACAAGACAATGGTGTCCCTACAGGTGAAGGACACCAGCAGGGACACCACTGTCTTTTATTAGGTGAATTAATTTCATGTAGTTATGATTGTTTACACTTTGCCTTCTTTCTCTCGATTGCACAGACATATTGGCACATTGGATTTTATTTTAGCACTATTCACTTTATTGGACATTGTTTATTTTATATTTATTGGAAGATTTTTCTGTTAGATATTTGATATTTTTGAGCTTATGGAGG
This sequence comes from Gastrophryne carolinensis, assembly GCA_027917425.1. NCBI lineage: Eukaryota > Metazoa > Chordata > Amphibia > Anura > Microhylidae > Gastrophryne > Gastrophryne carolinensis. The sequence continues at coordinate 293,988,079 of CM051238.1, read as the reverse complement.
ATGTGATTAGAGTTTGCACTTTTGTGGTGGGAAGGCCCCTTCTGTGAACTGGACATTGATTTTAATTATATGTTGTGTGTGATGGTCTTCTAATAAATTGGAGACTATTTAATTTGATTGAATTTGTTTGGGATGATTAGTGCGGTCCTGAACTCTTGTCTGTTATGTGCCAGCTGGGGCCACAAACTTTTCTGTAATGTGAATTGTGCTAGTGTAAGGACATCAGGTCTGCACATCACACTCAAATACTGACTTATTGTGGTGTGGTGTTACCTTTTCTTCTTTTGTTGAGTACCACGTAGGTAACAATATTGTCTTTATTGTGCTTTACAGGCCACTCTGATTAGAACGGATATTGGACTTGGAAGTTCGGGGCAGCTTCCAAACTCAGGAAAACCAGGAAGCCCGTATTTTCCTTTCTCTGCATCAAGTGCACGCCGGCGACCCTTGCAGGATGCTCCTGCCCTAGGTGGGTATATACAAAAAATATTTGTGTTTCACATATTTAAAAACAAAAAGGAACACGGACAGTAGCATGGTATGTAAAGAATATAAAGACCCATTCATGCTATGTGCTGCAATCCGCTAATAGTCGTTGTAGTGTCACTCAATAGCCACCCTTTCAGTGGGTACATAAAACAGTGGGTACAATCTGACCAGAGGGAGTGGGAATGCTGCAGAGTGGGGCTAAGCTTAGACATGGGTTCGAGGTGAGTATGCAGCACAAGCAGAGGATTGCACACTGTTCAAGTCTCCCCATGTGCTTCTGCTGCCCCTCACATTAGTTATCTGCCTTTCCCAGACTCATTATTGGTTGCTGTTATCATTCTCTTTTTAATACCCCACCTTCTTTTTCAAAACCCTTTCCCCAGCTGTTGCAAGGGATTGATCAGTCAAACTTTAAAATCATTTGAGATTGCCTGCTGCAGTGTTCGACCCATTCTGTCTTTGCTCCAGTCCCTGGAAGAAAGAAATATTTCTTCCTGTTTGCTAGCTCTATCACCTCATCCCTTATCCAGACCACAAATACAATTCTGAGGCTTGTCAGGTTGACAAACCTTCTGTAATGATAGGCGATAGAGGAGCTTTCCACACTGTCAGTCAGTCTTGGCTCAAGTCATTGCACAGAGTGTGCTTGTATGACTTTGCCCTTCCACACCTATCACAGAGGACATGAGGAACATGAGGTGAGAAAGTATTTCATACTTACTCAGGCAAAGTAGCTTCATTATCAAAAAATGAAAAAAAATCAACTGGTAAAAGTTCATTACATTATCTACTGAGAGTGAGAACTTCCCCAGCCCATTGCCATAAGAGGAGGAAGAAGATACTTGTCCCTGACCTGACCTCAAAATAAGACCCAGATGTCTATGAACTATGAAACCCTGGAATCCTGGTACCCACCTACCTCTGGCCTCTATGCTGGATTCTGTGCTGTTTTCCTCAAAGGCGCAGATTTTGTGAGGGAGGTACTTTAAACATCAAATCACATGGATGTAAATACTTTGTTGGATTCTTCTTTGAATGCTATAAGCTTACAGATTAAAAACGGTTTTACATGCTTTTGTTCAGTTGCTACTAACTCAAGGTTGAAGGCGTCCCATTACTTGATGACTGCTGCCAAACATTTCTTTCATGGTCTGTGAAATAACTGTTGCAAGCCAAGATGATGCGCTTGTAATGGTGCTTATAATATGCCATTTTAAGGGAAATTCTCTGAGGCAGATAATCTGAGCTACTGCCAGTTTTGGGTTTTCCTCTATGTATTTTGACCCGTATATCAGTGCTGTAATCATTCTTGATTTAAATACCTTTCAGACTGTTGCACCTCCTCTAGGCAGCACCTTACTTTAGTTATCCATATAATGAGGGATCCGGCAAATGTGAAACACAAGCCATAAAGTACTGCTAAATTAGGATGGGCTTTAAGCTGTACTATAACTTTTAAAAAAAAATAAAATCTTGTTTTAGCGTTTGCTCGATGCTGAAGCTCCTGTTTATTCATCATGTGCTTTTGAATTAAAATAAAACCAGTGTTTCTGTCGCTGCCCTAGATTTTAGAGGTAGAATAAAAAAAGCTTAGAGATAATACACGTGATGCCATTCGTAATAGGGTTGATATAAAGTATATTATATAACTGGTTTAGACCTCTCTTTAAGGTGAAACCCTTATAACATGCTGGATAGGAAGGTATTTATGCAGCAGGTCAAGTGGTCTTTATATTAATTTGTCCTGGAAAACAATGTAAAACATGTTGCTTGCATTCCAATTTGAGCTTAGCCCCTTACATTGCCAGCATTAAGGAAGGCAGTTTATTTGCTGCTGGAACCCATAATGGTCCACACAACAATGTTATATTCTTAGTATACAGTACGTCCTGCTCCAGATAGAATACTTACACTTGGGTATTACTCCGCCAGATGGCACTGGACTGCAGAGACATCGAAAACAGGCTCCTCCCGGCCCCTCAAAAACCCAGGGACCTCCCGCAAATTCCCAGATATTCCGAGTATGTCACACCCCCCACTTCCCGATATTCATGACACTTGGGAACCCGGCCTGTAGAGGGCGATCTTGCAGAGATGACATGGAAAAAAGGAGCCCCTCCTGGTCCATAAGTACTTGGTTCCTCCCACTATTCCTCAGTCTTTTCGTCTCTGCAGTCGGCGAAGCATTTAGAAGATGACTCTCCTTCAAGCTGCAGGTAGCCGGGTTTGCCCTGGCCCTTTTTTTTTCTCTATTTCTGTCTGAAACTCTTTAAACCTGTTTGGTTATATTGTATGCCTCCCAGCCCTGGCTGTGTGGTTCAGGCAAAGGTAGATACATACACCACCTGGTATATACAGGAGTATTACTCCTCCGTGAGACCTAAATGTGGGTAGGCGGCTTCCGGGTTGGTGTTCCTGGCATGGGATGCCCCTGTCCCTTTATCATCCCCTTGTGCCTTATGGGAGCTTTTCTATCCCCTCCCCTTAGTTCTTCTTTAACCCTGCTGGGTAAAAAGGAGGGGGGAAGGGGGGGCGTTATCTGGGCTTATTTGTCACCATGCACACAAAAAAAAGAGATATATAAAATAAGTCTTTATTATTTTTATTATGTATGTTTTATTTAGATTTTCCTATCTCTGTCTAGGCAGCATTTTTTGCTTACCTATTAAAGCCCTATGTTTTCTGGCTGTGTTCAGATTTGAATTTTCCCTCCATTTTTTGCCATGTGATCCTGGAAGTGGGCGAGCTTAGGCATGCTTTTATTCAGAGAGCACCTGTATGCTCTGTTTGACTTCCTGTTTCCTGCTTCCCTGTGGCCTTACCTCATGATGTGAGATTATTGCATGGGCTGTGAGTACCCTTCAGCTTGGCTGAAGGGAGTTTTTTACTGTCATTTATTTATATTGTGTGCATTTGGTGACTGTTTTTTTGTTTTCTCTGTAGGTAGAAACTCCTTATTTAAAAAGGGGTTTCTCCTGGTCCTTATATATAAAAGAAAAAAAAAAAAAAAAAGCCCTTAAACCTTATTTGGGGGTCCATTTGTGTTTCAATCCTCCCACTTGGGACTATTTAAAGGGGCATCCCGGGTAGCAATTGTGTAAATCCCATATATACTTGGCAACTATAATCAATTATAGTATAATACTAAACACCATATGGAGGCATCCCAGGATAACGGAAATGCAATTCCCTCTGCACAGACTCGGCAATGTTTTGGATGTGGGGCATCCCTTGTTGGGGATAACGCAATTCTTTGCGTCCCTTGTGCACAATTAACTATTATGCAGCAAACTGTAGCCGCAGGCTTCAGGGCCTGCGGCTAATGCCTCATCTCCTACCCTGCCATGTCTTGTCCGTACCCCCAATGATATTGTCATGGGTGGTGAGTCGCATGCTGATTTATGTGCCAGATTGGCTCATCTTGAAAGAGTAATGTCTACCTCTGTGCCTAAAAAGGCCTCAGCTAAAAGAAAGCACTTGACTCATGCCGCTCCGGCAAGGGAGTCAGACAATTGTGAATTGCTTGATTGGTCCGATCCTTCTCAGTTAGAAGAAGGAGAATTATTATGAGGAATCGGATGTTTCTGATGAACAGCAATTTGTTGGTACTGAGATTGAGCAGGGTGAAGCAAGTGTTGTGGATACCCCAAAAGCTCTTGCTCAGTTATTTGAGGTTTTGGTTATTACTCCTCCTGAAGTAGTCCCTCCTCAAAAAGGGGAATTCTTTGGACTCTCTAAACCTCGTTTAGAATTTCTAAATCAAAAGCATTTTGATGAAATTATTCTTAAAGAATGGGAGAAGCCTGCGCGGCTTCCTGGCATTCCCTTGGGCTGGGACAAGAAATATCCCTTCCCATCTGATACTGTTAAGCGTTGGTCATCACCACCTGTGCCCACCGCTCTGGGCATGTTTACACTCACTGCACGGATGGGTTAAATGTGGAGGACAAATTCCTATGTGTGCGCAAGCGTACAATGGCCATCTATGCATTAATATTTATTTATAGAGGGACTGGATTTTTAAAAGATACTCTGCTCATGGGTGGATGCCCCTGTTCTTAATTTATCCAATTCTTCTGTGTTGCATTCTCCTGACTCCACTACACTTAAAGATGGAGAGGATAAGCGTATTGATCAAATGGCGTGCCACGCTTTTTCCAGTGTGGGCTCGGCCTTGCTGCCTGTTAGTGCTTCGGCACTCATGACAGTGGCTATTAGGTCTGTTGTGAGAGACCTAATGAATTACTCAGGGCTTGATCTGGCCTCTGATGAGTACGCCGCTCTTAAGTGATGTGAGATGTTTGCATCTTTTGTACTTTCTGCCTTAGATGATACTCTGCTCATGTGCAGCAGAACCTCTGCCTTGTTAGTCGCCATCCGGCGGTCAGTATGGTTGCGGCAGTGGGCAGCTGATATTGTAGCTAAGTAATCGCTTACAGCGCTCCCTTTTGTGGGATTGCACCTCTTTGGAGAAAGAATTGGATTCTGTCACTAAAGGAAAGGTAAATTACCTCAGCGTAAGAAACAACGTTGTTCCTTTCGTGGAATAGAGGAAAGGGACGTGGCCGTCCAAGTCAGAATTGGGGGTCCAAAACCAAATCTGCCACTAAGCCTGCTCAACAATGAGGGGACACCCTCACCCTTACGGGTGGGGGGACGGCTGCGGTTCTTCTTCCAGGTCTGGGTTCAGGAGGCATCAGACAATTGGGTTCTGGAAGTAGTCTCTTCCGGTTACTAACTGGAATTCGAGTCCAGGCCTCCTCACAGATTTTTCATGTCCCGGATGCCGTCAGATCTGGCAATTGCGCAGGGACTGCGGGCAGCAGTAGCGAATCTGTTAAACATGGCTGTTATCGGCCTAGTGCCTCCAGCGGAAAGGGGTTTGGGGTTTTACTCCAACCTATTCACGGTACCCAAAAATGACGGCTCTGTTCGGCCTATCCTAGACCTAAGGAGACTCAATCAATTTATCCGTTTCGGAAAATTCCGCATGGAGTTTCTGCGATCAACGATCGATGCTCTCTGTCAGGGGGACTTCATGACATCCATAGACATCCAGGGTGCTTATTGGCACATTCCTATTTTCCGGGTCACCAGAGATTACTCAGGTTCTCGATAGAAGACCAGCATTATCAATTTGTGGCCCTGCCATTCTGCCTTACCTCGGCCCCAAGAGTCTTTACCAAGATGCTGGCAGGAGTGATGGCTATAATCAGGGTCCGGGCATCCGCATTGTGCCTTTTCTGGACGATCTTCTTATCGCGGCCTCCTCAGAGTTGGACACCAGGATGGTGGTCTCTACGCTAGAGAGGTTCGGATGGGTAATAAGTTACCCCAAATCCTCTCTCTGTCCGTCCAGGTAAATTCCCTTCCTGGGCCTGATTCTGGAATGGTTCTGATTCAGGACTTGATTCGTCTATTCTTGTCCAACCCTCGTCGGTCAATCCGTATAGGGATGAGACTAGTGGGATTGATGGTAGCTGCATTCGAGGCAGTCCCATTTGCCCAGTTTCACATAAGGACGCTTCAGCTCTTCCTCTTGGCAAAGTGGGACAGGTGCCCACTATCATTGAATCAGACTTGTCTGTTGTCTCCCCACGTTTTGCAGTCCCTTCAGTGGTGGTTAATATCGCTCAACCTCCAGAAGGGCAAGTCATTTCTGACTCCGCGTTGGGAGCTGGTTACCACGGATGCCAGCCTGGTGGGCTGGGGGGGGGGCTTCTGGAAGAAGCATCAGTTCCAAGGATTGTGGGGGCCTCAGGAGGCTCATTCTCCAATCAATGTATTAGAGCTTCGGGCCATACGTCTTGTTCTACCTCGACTGACCCATTTCTTACAGGGTCTGCCAGTTCAGATTCGGTCAGACAACCGAACAGCTGTTGCATACATCAATCACCATGGAGGGACTCGCAGTTGGGGTGCCCTCCGGGAAGTGTCTCTGATCCTTCAGTGGGCAGAGATCAATGTTCCCTGCATATCAGCAGTTTACATTCCGGGGATAGAGAATGTGGAGGCAGACTCCCTGAGCAGGGGATGTTCTCGCCAGGAGAATGGTCTCTCAATCCAAGGGTCTTTCAGTTCCTCTGTCACAAGTGGGTGACTCCACAGTTGGATTTGTTTGCTTCTCGTCACAATCACAAGCTGCCAGCTTTTGTGTCTCTATCCCAGGATCCTCTGGCAGTGGCAGCGGATGCCATGTCTCTAGCCTGGAAGGATCTGGGGTTCCTATATCTGTTTCCCCCATTCTCCATGATCAGCAAGGTGGTGCGCAAGCTAGCACTGGAGGAGGTGCCAGCAATTCTGGTGGCGCCAAGGTGGCCAAGACGTCTGTGGTACGCAGACGTCTTAAGGCTGGCAGTGGATTGTGTCCATCTGCCTCTTCCTCCAGATCTCATCACTCAGGGTCAACTTTGTTACCCCAATTTACAAACGCTGGCTTTGACGGCATTGCTGCTGAAGTCTCCATCTTGAAAGAAGGTCTTTCTGATGTGGTTAATCAGACTCTTATTAGAGCTAGGAAGAAGTCTTCCTCTGTCATTTATTACAGGACTTGGAGGTCCTATATTGATTGGTGTGAATCCAGGGCTTTGCCCTGTAGAGTATTTTCTATTCCTAGAATTCTGGAATATCTGCAACGAGGTCTGGATATGGGATTACAGATTAGTACTTTGAAAGGGCAAGTCTCTGCCTTGGCAATTTTCTTTCAAAGATCGTTTGCTCTTCATCCTTTGGTTAAGACCTTTTTCCAAGGAGTCGCGCATGTGCGGCCTCCCAGAAAGCCTTTACTTCCTGTTTGGGATCTTAATTTGGTGCTTTCGGCTATGCAAGCTGCTCCCTTTGAGCCATTGCAGGATATTCCTCTTCCTATTCTTAGGTTGCCTTTTTGGTTGCTATTACTTCTGTCCGCCGAGTTTCTGAATGGGCGGCTTTGTCTATTCAAGCCCCTTATTTTGAGAGGCATCAAGATAAGGTTGTTTTCCATTTTAAACCGGATTTCCTTAGGTGGTGTCTGCTTTCCACCTAAATCAGGATATAGTTCTTCCTTCCTTGTGTCCTAAACCTAGTAACGACAAGGAAAGGGTCTTACATTCTTTGGATGTAGTTCGTTGTGTTAAGTATCAGTTTACTACCTCGGCCTTCCGCAAGACGGATGCCTTTTTTGTTGTGCCTTCTGGGCCCAAGAAGGGTTTTGCTCCTGCCAAATCTTCCCTTAGTTAGTAAGTGGATATGTCAGGCTATCATTGGGGCCTATATGGTGAAGGGGAAAGTTCCCCCTTTTTGTGTCACCGCTCATTCTACTCGTGCTATTGAAGCCTCTTGGGCTTTTCAGCACCAAGCTTCTGTTGAACAAGTCTGCAAGGCTGCGACTTGGTCTTCTGTGCATACTTTTTCTAAGTTTTACAAGATTGATGTGCGGGCCTTGGCGGATGCTGTTTTTGGCCGCAAAGTTCTGCAAGCTGCAGTAATTTAAGTTATGCATTATTCCTTTGGGATCCCCACCCATTATAGACACTGCTATTGGATGTCCCAAGTGTTATGAATATCGGGAAGTGGGGGGTGTGACATACTAGGAATAATACCATTTTGTGAGATACTCACCTGTAAAATGGTTATTACGAGTATGTCACCCCCCCCACTTCCCCCGCCCTTTTTTGTTCGAGGGATCCTTTATATGGTGATTATTATTATTATTTCAAATAATTTTACAATTATTGAATATAATTGGCTCTTTTTTGCTCTAAGGGATCCTTTATTTGGTATTATTATTCTCATATAATTTTACAATTATTGAATATAATTGGCTTTTCCTGGTTCTTCACTGCTGTTTAAAAAGACTGAGGAATAGTGGGAGGAACCCAGTACTTATGGACCAGGAGGTGCTCCTTTTTTCCATGTCATCTCTGATCGCCTTCTACAGGCTGGGTTCCCAAGTGTCATGAATATCGGGAAGTGGGGGGTGTGACATACTCGTAATAACTATTTTACAGGTGAGTATCTCACAAAATGGTATATTTCACTGCAGTCTGGACTGCTAAGGACGAGAAATGGCTCTCTCTACTCGCAGGTGAGCGGGGCAATTAGCCTGCGGCCCTGTAGGACTATTCCCACCCGTTCCATTAGTAATATGCCTCCCAGCCTTGGCTGCGCTGGTTGGGTGATGGTAGGCAGCACCGATGTTAGGTGCTTAGGAGCGCTGCTCCACCGCAATCCCCCACCAAATGGTGAGCCTCTATGGGATGCCCCTCCCGCACTATTGCCCCTTGCCCCTGCCTATCGGTAGGCCCTAATTAAGTGGCCGCCGTCCTCCCTCATTCTCCTGGTAGTCTTCGGGGGAAAAAAAGGGGGGGGGGGTTGTCTGTATGTATGCCATGCATTTATGTGTTTTAGACTTATAATTTATTCAATTGCCTTGTGCCAGCCACTGCGCTGTCTTGCTTTAGTTTGACTGTATTTGAAAGTACCGCCATGCGCCTTTTTTTTCTGTCACTATGTTCCGCGCTTGGCGGCGGCGCGCCATCATTGGCTGCTTGTCATGTGCTGGCTTCGCGCTCTTCGAGGTTTGCCGACGCCATCTTGTCTGCTTGGTTGGCTTATGCGCGACGGACCCCTACCTACCGCGGTCTGTAAGTGCCCTCGCGGGCGGCTTTATTATCTCATTTTTATTACTGTCTGCTTACGGCCCCCTTTTTTATTATGTCTTTCAGGCGGGCAAATCCATTGGCTTCTCCCGGCCCTCTTTTAGTTTGCTAACTTGTATAGGCCTAGTGTAATTACTCCCACTCCCTAGCGGGCTATTGGGGAATCCAGGGTTGCTTTATTGCGTTAATCCCTATCGGCCTATAGCGCCGCTATAATCACCATATGGAGGCATCTCAGGATAATGTGACCGGGGTTCCTTCGGGACAAGCCCGGCTGTGTGTAGCGTGTGGGCAGCCTCATGCTGACGCTGACAAGGCGCGGGTCTGTGTACCCTGTGCTGAGCAGGTGCTTGCACTGCAATCTGGCCTTCCAGTGGCTGGGCCAGCACCTCGTATTACTTCACCTACCCCCCCAATCTTAAATCTCATTCCTACTGAGTTGCATAGAAGTGGGGATTCTCAGCCTGATGTGTCTTCTAGACTGGCTACTGTTGAGCGGTTGATTGCTAAGACCTGGCGCGTAAGGCTCCTGCTGAAAAGCGGCACTTAACGCCTAATGTCACTCTTTTTCCTATGGAAACTGAGGAGTTTTGGGATCTTTGTGGCTATACCCCTTCGGATGAAGGGGAGCTTTTCTCTGACACAGGGTCATCTGATGAGAGGCCAAGGGGTCATGACGATTCTGGCTCTGACCCCTGGTCCCCGGATGACACTGACAGATTGCTGACCCAGATTTTTGAGGTTCTTTCCATTTCTCCCCCTGTTGCGGCTCCCAGGCAAAGGTAGGGGCTCTTCCATACAGCTAAATCACGTTTGGAATTTCCCGAGCAAGCCCATTTCAGTAACCTTGTGCTCAAGGAATGGGAGCTCCCCAGTAGACTTCCCAGGGTACCTAAAAGTTGGGATAGGAAGTATCCCTTTCCTGCTGATGTGGTGAAGTGTTGGTCATCCCCTCCCGAGGTGGATGCCCGGTCCTAGGGTTATCTAACACTTCTGTCATGCATTCCCCTGACTCTACTACCCTGCGGGATGCTGAGGACCGGCGCATTGACCAGCTTTTGCATGTCAGGGCACAGCGCTGCGTCCGGTCTGTGCTTCTGCCATTACCGCTGTGGCCACTAGAACCCTTATGAGAAATATTCTTGATGGTGCCCCTGATGACTTGCCTTGTGAGGTGTTCAATGCACTCTCCAGTTGTGATGTTTTTGTAAATTTTGTCCTCTCTGCCCTGGATGACACCATTAGAATGTGTGCCAGGACATCTGCCCTTGTGGTGGCTATACGCCGCTCGGTTTGGCTGCTGACAACGCTGCCAAGAAGGCCCTCACTGGTTTTCCCTTCAAAGGACTACACCTGTTTGGGGACCGCCTGGATATTTTTGCTAAGGGAGGCAGGTTACCTCAGTGCAGGCGGCAATCTCGGCCCTTTCAGGGTCAGGACTCCTTCTCCTCCCCCTACCGTGGTGCTAGACAAGGGAGGGGGGGGGTTCCTTCACAGGGGCCCAGGGAGATTTCTGGGGTAGGGGCAGAGGACGTGGGCGTCCTGGCTCCTCCTGGGGCCCCAAGGCAAAATCATCTCCCAAGCCCCCTCAGGCATGATGGGGCGCCCTCACCCATCCGGGTGGGTGGACGGCTTCAGCACTTCGCTCACGTCTGGAGGCTTCATGTCTCAGACCGGTGGATTCAGGAGGTAGTGTCCTCCGGTTACAAGATAGAGTTTGCTGCCTGGCCGCCCCCAAGATTCATCAGATCCCGGATTCCCCAGGTCTCCTCAGGAGCTAGTGCAGGCAGTGCAAGGCCTCCTGGAGCTGGGGGTCATCTGCAAGGTCCCTTTAAGAGAAAAAGACAAGGGCTTCTATTCCAATCTATTCACAGTCCCCAAAAAAGATGGTTCAGTCAGGCCCATCCTGGACTTAAAGATCCTCAACAAATGTGTCAGGAGCAGGCGCTTTTGCATGGAAACTCTGCGCTCTGCCATCAGTTCCCTGCGCCCAGGGGATTTCATGACTTCTGTGGACATCAAGGATGCTTACCTTCATATTCCTGTATTTCCAGGTCATCAAAGGTTCCTCAGGTTCGCTCTGGAGGATCCCAATCTCTACATCAGGCAGAAGTGGATATTCGGCTGGTGGTGTCCACCCTGGAGTCATTTGGATGGGTGATCAACCACCCCAAGTCTTCACTGTCCCCCTCCTTGGTGACTCCATTCCTAGGAATGAATCTGGATACAGTTCAGGCAAGGATTTTCCTTCCTCAACAGAAGGTGGACAGTCTGATTGCACAGGTCCAGTTCCTGCTGTCTTGTCATCATCCCTCCATCAGGCAGGGAATGCAGCTGGTGGGCCTGATGGTGGCGTGCTTCGAGGCAGTCCCTTATACTCAGTTCCACATGAGACCTCTGCAACTCCACCTCTTGTCAGTATGGGACAAGGATCCCGCGTCCCTGGACCAGGTCCTTGTGCTTCCCCCCCTTAGTCAGGCGGTCCCTCTCGTGGTGGCTGGACTCCAGGAACCTGTTGGGGGGCAGATCCTTTCTGGCCCCCTGCTGGGAGACGGTCACCACGGATGCCAGTCTGACGGGTTGGAGGGGGTTTCTGGAAGTCCCTGCAGTTCCAAGGGAGGTGGGGCCCTCAGGAGGCCCACACACCTATCAACATTCTGGAACTGCGTGCGATCAGGTTAGTTCTGGCTCAGCTGACTGCTCATCTTCGGGGCCTGCCTGTTCAGGTGCGCTCGGACAACCAGACGGCAGTTGCCTACATCAATCATCAGGGAGGGACCCGGAGCAAGGGGGCCCTCCAGGAAGTGTCTCTGACCTGGGCGGAGACCAATGTTCCCTGCATATCAGCTGTGTACATCCCGGGGGCGGAAAATCTCCTGGCAGACTCTCTGAGCAGGGGGACCTCTCGCCAGGGAGAATGGTCCCTGTGCAGCAGGGTGTTCCAATCTCTGTGTCACCGTTGGGGACAACCAGATGTGGACCTGTTTGCGTCCCGTCACAATCACAAGCTTCCGGCCTTTGTCTCTCTATCTCAGGATCCTCTTGCCTTGACCACGGATGTTCTAGCAATGTCATGGCAGGACTTTCAGCTTCTGTATGTCTTCCCTCCGTTCCCCCTGCTGGGCAGGGTTCTGCGCAAGATTGCTCTGGAAGGGGTGCCAGCAATTCTGGTGGCCCCCAGGTGGCCAAGAAGAGTGTGGTTCGCAGACATGGTGCAGCTGGCAGTAGATCAGTACAGTCTGCCTGTGGTGCCAAACCTGCTCACTCAGGGCTCACTACGCCATCCCAATTTACAAACTCTAGCTTTGACAGCCTGGCTGCTGAAACCTCCATCTTGATGAAGAAGGGGCTGTCTTCCTCGGTTGTGGATACCTTGATTAAGGCTAGGAAGAAGTCTTCTTCTTCTATTTATTACAGGGTTTGGCGTGCTTACATTGACTGGTGTGAGTCTAAGTCTCTTCCCTGTCGTGTCTTTTCTATTCCCAGGATTCTGGAGTTCCTACAGCATGGGTTGGAGATGGGACTCCCAACTCAGTACTCTAAAAGGTCAGGTTTCTGCCCTGTCTGTTTTCTTCCAGAAGTCCTTTGCTCAGCACTCTCTGATTAGGACTTTTTTCCAGGGGACTGTTCCCTGCATCTCGGCGGTTTACATTCCGGGGGTGGAGAACCAGGAGGCAGACTCCCAGAGCAGGGGGATGTCTCATCTGGGGGAATGGTCTCTCAGCATCAAGGTTTTTCATGCCCTGTGTCGCCGCTGGGGTTAGCTGGATGTGGACCTGTTTGCATCCCGTCACAAGCTTCCAAGATTTGTTTCCCTGTCAATGATCCTCTGGCCTTCGCCACCGATGCGTTAGCAATTCCCTGGACAGAGTTTCAGCTGCTCTATGTATTCCCTCCCTTTCCTGGGTCGGGTGCTGCGCAAGATAGCCCAGGAGGGGGTACCGGCCATTCTAGTGGCCCCCCGTTGGCCGAGGAGGGTATGGTTCGCGGATGTCGTGCAGATGGCAGTAGATCGGCCAGCCGGCGGCCAATCACGGGACTCCTTTCCCGGCGCTGGCTCGTTAGAAATGTGAGTATTATACCTATTCTGTGCATTTAGGTGCGAGGGGGCTCCAGCGTTCTGGATGCCCCCTCGAGCTTCTTTCTATCAGCAAAGAGCCGTACCAACACCCATTAATATAATAACGGATGTTAGTCCGGTTTAGGGGTTAATTCAGCACTATTTGTAAAAAAAAGAAGTCACTCTTGATGTATACCTAATTCTGAGTTGACCCTTAGGGATACAATGAATGGCACTTCATACTCCAAGAAAAGTAGTGCGCTATTTACACTTGTGCATCACGCGTAAATAGGATATTTCTTTTTTTTACAAATGATAGAATTACTGTGGTAAGGTACTGAGTCAACACCATTGTCATTATCCTATTTTCCTTTCCCACATGTTTCACCTTGGCTTCCTCAGGAAAGGTGATCCAATCCACAGAGATTCACAAACTAGGTGCCCCCAGTAACTGAAGTTGGGGCGCCACACTTTCACATTCAAGCCTGTAGTTGGGCGTATGTGGTGTGCAAGGCAAGGATGAGGCACCCGTTATTCTCTATGCGTGTCTTGGCTGAGTAGAACGCTGCTGCATACCTACCTGGCTCCAGATAGCAGGGCAATGAAAGAGCTGGCCGCCCCAATCTGAGATCTAAAAGTAAAGTCCACTAAAGATTTTTTACTTTCTTACAATGGGTTGTATGTATACTACTGCAGGAGACATTGGACCGTGTGTTTAATTGGTCTTCTGTATTAAATTTTCCAGTGGGAGAGAAGGACGATATATTATTGGATAGCCTCATTTTCCCATTAATATAAGCAATTTAGGAGATGTATACAATATCTTACAGTAGTATGCAACTATTTGTAGAAGATCTATATTTGTCATTGAAAAAAGTGAAGGTTGAAGAAAATACAGTACGCATTGTGCGTTTTTATTTTGTGTCTAGTATACTACTAGACTAGTCAAGATACTGGATCATGTTCACTGGGGTAACAAAAGTAAAACTTGTTTCAAGGGACCATAAACTCAAGTCTCTCTTTAGACATTTGGCTAAAATAGTTTTTTTTTATTTTAATATCGAGTATGCATGAAATTAGAAATGTGTAAATGTTGTCAGTAAAATGAACACTAAAAATGTACTTTGGCCAAATGTGATGGTGGTGTGGCGATCCCATCTCCAGACATTTTGCTTGTACATTTTTTTGGGCACAGTATGTTACCCTGCATGGATAATATAGATCACTTCCTGTCTACATTTACACTGGAGGCCTTACAGTGATACTTATAAAAACAGTTGTTTGTGCCATGCAAACAAAATGTCAGAAAATAGATGGTCTTATTTTTTTCTGTTTTGATATGCTAGGTGGTGGTAAGTTTTTTTTTTTTTTTTTTTTTTTTACATTATGACGAGTCCTTGTTCTATACTTGCATATTTAAAGTGATTTGTTTTTAATAATACGGTTAGCACAATAAATCCTCATTTTTCACCTTTCTTTGGTCAATACAGATCCTGTACAAACAAAGAAAATAAGAAAGGTCCCTCCTGGCTTGCCTTCTTCTGTAAGTACCGACTAAATTGTTTTTATTCTTATGGAAACTAAATTAGGAGAAGCACACAAAGAATGTGTACCAGGGTCATACAAATCTTTATTTAAACAGCTTTTCAATATTGACTGTAAACGTACTGCCTTGATCAATGATAGTGCTTCATTAGGTGTAAACCTACGTTTGATGTTTAGTTCAGATTTTCAGTGTGATTTGTAGCAGTCATATGCTCAGGTCCCCTAGTCCCTGTCATTTGAATTCCTCTCATGGGAGAATAGCAGGGCCAACGAGCTGTCAAAAAAGATCTCCTGTACAGGTCTTTTGATGTTTAATTAGTCATTATGTTGCTGAGCAGGAGGACAGACAGAGATTAATAGCCAAGTATCTTCGAAATTTACATTTGTAATAATCCCAATGGAGCTGAAGACATTAAGATTCGGAGGACACGTACAGCTCCGTTTGCCTCAGTAGGACTGAGGTTATTAATATGCATAAATCACCAAGTCAGATGTTCAGTGTGAAACCCTGGTGGATTTTAAAGCTTTCATTAAGCCTTTCCTAACTTCATCCTAGCATCAGGGCGGCTTTCAAGCAACTAGTTTGTTGATCCCTCTTTGCTGAAAAATATATCCTTAGAGAATTAAGGGCTTTGATGAAAAAGGTTGCGAGGGTTTTGGTAGAGTGAGAAAAAAGATTATTAATGGCTGTGATAATCTAGTGCTCTATAGTGTTTTGTGGTATTAAATATGCTTTATTCTTTAAGGAAGGGAAAACAGTTTGTAAATGTATCCGTTTGAAACAATCCTAGATTGCACATGCACATGAAGGAAGTGTGCATGTTTTTTCTCGTATTTTCTTCCTCCCTTTCAACCCCCCCTGGAGTTGAAAACAAATGAAAGGGGAGGGAAAGCTCTGCTGCTTTGCGGGGTACATCTCTTTGTTGTGTAAATGGGTAGAGGGCTTTTATTTGGCAGTACTTAACACTTGGGCGCAGGTGCAATTGGATGAGTAATAACTTGGTTTATTTGAATGGAACATCCTCTGTAGTCAGCGACCCACTAGTACGAGGTATATGCAATGCACACAAACCAACGATGCGGTTAGCTTCTGAAGTTGTCATATTTGCATCTTTGTTAGTTCCTCCCTCCTCTTAAGAGAGTTTAAAGCCAGAATTTGAAATCAAATTTTGACCTTCCTTCCAGATGGAAGCAAAATGGTTTCTGTAGCCCGGGGCAGCTGTGCTCTGAACCTGCCGTCTACCTGGAAGCCAGGATTGCAGCTGCAGGCACTCTTAAAAGCTTCTGCTTGCATAAGCACTTGGGCACCACTAGAGGCTTAATAGCTGCTTGATAAACAAAATGAACACAATGCTTCAAATCATTTTCCCCAGGCCAGGAATATTTTTTTTCTCTTCCCTCCCATCAGCTAAAAATAGTTTTGCAATTTACATTTTAACATTTCTGTCTGATTCAGGGTAGACTGTAGGCTGAGCCAGATGATTTCTGCTGGATGAACAAAAACATTTGTATTAAATGATAGAGGTGCCAGGACGACATCGTTCTTGCGTCATTTCTGATGACACAATTTTCTGCACGTTAAATAGCGCATTAATATTTAGTAGTGAAGCCTTGTTACAGATTAAAATATCTCCCTGAATTAATTTGTCAGCGCTGTATTTAGATTAATGCTGCTCTTAATGTCCAGAGACATGGGCAGATGGAATGCCATGGAAATGTTTGGGATGCGGCGAGTACTGCTATCTGGAGATAGACACAACTGCTCAGACGCTCTTTTGATCTGCAGTGAGCTGTTCATATTGCTAATGCTCAGTTTAGAAACAAGGTACATTATGGTATTAAAGATTAATTGCCTTAGTTTGTTTAACCCCTGTGGCACCAGAGCAAATGTTATTGCCCCATACCTCCATTTTATATATTATTCCAAGTATGTCTCACACCCTGCTTCGGAAGTATTCATTACACGTGGGTTATGTCCAGTAGAGGGCTAACTTCTGCAGAGATGACTAGAAAAAAAGAAGCCCCTCCCAGTCCATAATTACCTGGGACCTCCCACACATTCCCCAGTCTTAGTCTCTGCAGACGGCAAGCAAGTCAGAAGATGGCTGTCTCTTTCCTTGCAGGTAAGCCGGGTGTACATCTGGCCAATTTCTGCCCCTATTTCTGCCCGGTCCTTTTTAAATTTAGTCCCTATGCCTCCCAGCCTTGGCTGTAGGTCTGGCGAGGGTAGGGTACACCTTAGTGGTGTACTAACTGGGAGCCATGCTCCTCCGTGAGACCCCCTCCAAGGGGTAGGCGGATGCCAGGTTCGGGATCCTGGTTTGGGATGCCCTGTCCGTTTTATTCCCTGCGCTGCATTAGGTAGCTGGGAACCCCCCCTCCCGTTGCTCCCTGTTCCTGGATTATAGGGGGGGGGTAGCCTGTCCCTCCTTTTTGTGACCTTATTGTCCTTTGCTTTCACTGGCTGCCAGCCTATGTATTTGGAGCGAGTGTGTGTGTGAAGGTGTTTAGCGCACTTAGTCTTTCTGTGGCCAGGCCGAGGCTGTTAGAGACGGCGTGCTGGTTCCCGGGCCGGCTCCGCAGCTTTGCTGGGAGCGCAGCCATTCCGTCTTCACGTTTAGTCAGGAGAGGGGGCGGGGCCTATATATATTTCCCTTGTGTGGCTGTAAGATCAAATGCTATGGCATTTTTTACACGGCTCTGCTCTTATGTGGCTTATTTTGTGTGTTACAGGTTGCCCTGTATATGTGCATATTAAGGGGTCCCTCCTCCTGGTCCTGGGGTCCCTAGTTAAAAAAAATTGTCCACCCAAAAATCCTCCCACTGGGACTTTTAAGGGGCATCCCGGGTTGCTTATGCGTAATTCCCTACGGTCTTGCGACTGACCACAAAAATTCACCATACAGAGGCTCTGCAGGATACCGGGCCCGGGATCCCTTCGGGACAATCCGGGCCATGTGTGGGGTGCGGGGTATCCCTTACGGGGGAGAATGTGCTGATCTGTATACCATGCGCACAAAAGGCCATAACGCGGCAGTCTGGTACCCAGCCTTCTGGGTCGGCTCCTCCCGCTTCATCGCCTTCCCCTCCCCACCTGATCCGTACCCCAAGTGACATTGGTACCAGTGGGGAGTCGCTTTCTCATGTTTCGGCTCGGTTGGCCAGCATAGAGAAAATGATTGCTAGCACGGTGGGCAAGAAGGCCCAGGCTAAAAAGAGACAGTTGGCGTCGGCCCAGCCCTTGTGGGATATTGACGACGAGTCCGCTGATTTGTCCTATTATTCCCCGTTAGAGGAGGGGGAATTGTATCAGTATTCAGAGGCTGACTATGGTCAGCCTGGGAATTCCAATGTCGGGCAGGCGCTGGGGGATGCGGTTGATACGGCCACTGTTTTGTCACATTTATTGGAGGTGTTGGATATTGATCCACCTGAGGCGCCCCCTCTTAAGAAGGGGGAATTTTTTGGGGCCCACAAGCCCCGTCTGGAATTCCCTACGCAGGGTCATTTTGATGCATTGATACTTAGAGAATGGGAGAGGCCCAGTCGGCTTCCTGGTGTGCCTCAGGGATGGGATAAGTATCCTTTTCCGGTGGAGGCGGTCAAGCGCTGGTCTTCTCCTCCCGAGGTCAACACGCCTGTTTTAGGTTTGACCAACTCTTCTGTGCTGATCACCCCTGACGCCACCTCCCTTAAAGTGGGCCAACACCCAGGGGTGATCGGCCCGGGAATCTATAAGATTCCCGGGCCGATCACCTCACACACCGCGGGACATCCGAGATCGGGATGTCCCGTGGGGTGTAACCCCCCCAAAACCCCCGAAAAACCTTACCTCTCCAGCCGCTGCTTCCGCCGCCTCACTCGCGCTCCTCTAGACGTGCCCGCGCCGGCCGTCTCTGAATGGCCGGCGCGGGCGCGCATACGTCAAAAGTGACGCGCGGGAGGCGGCGGCGGGCGCGATCCCTTGTCCGTTGACGGACGTCACTTGTGCGGCGGCGGGCATTGGACAGCGCAGTCACGTGGGAGCGTGGAGAGGTGAGTTTTCGGGGTGTTTGGGGGGGTTGCAGGCAGCGGGGCACCCCCGATCGGGGTGCCCCGGGGAAGTGGACCAATACCCAGGATAGTCAAAATCCTGGGTGTTGGTCCACTTTAAGGATGGCGAGGATAAGCGCCTTGATCAGATGGCGTGCCACGCATTTGCCAACGTGGGCTCGGCCTGTTAGTGCATCTGCCCTGGTGTCGCTTGCTACCAGGTCTCTTATCAGGGACTGGCTGAATAACGCTCAGCTTGATCCAGCTGGCGCTGAGTTCGCTATACATAGCCTTACTGGTGGCCATGAGCGGACGTTGGAGCCAAGAAGTCGCTCACAGCTCTCCCCTTCTTGGGTGCGCGGCTGTTTGGAGATAAATTGGATGCTGTTGCTAAAGGAAGTAAGTTACCTCAGCGGAGGAAACAGCGCCGTCCCTTTCAGGGTGCGGGCTTGTTCACTCCTTCCTTTCGAGGGGCCAGAGCATCTAGGGGTCTGGCCTTCTCAGGTGTCAGGGGCTCGTCCTGGAACAGAGGCAGAGGTCAGGCACGTCCCGCGGCTGCCTGGGGTTCCAAGCCCAAGCCTGCCGTTAAACCGGCTCAGCAATGAAGGAGCGCCCTCACCCGTAAGGGTGAGGGGACGGCTGCGGCTTTTCTTCCGGGTCTGGGCCCGGGAGGTCACAGACAATTGGATCTTGGAAGTGGTCTCCTCCGGGTACAAACTGGAGTTAGAGTACTGGCCGCCCCCAAGATTCTTAAGGTCTCGGGTGCCCTCGGACCCTCAGGCTGCACAGGGGCTCCTGTTGGCAGTAAAAAGCCTTCTGGACATGGGGGTTATATGCCCGGTGCCTCCGTTGGAAAGAGGCAGGGGTTACTACTCCAACCTTTCGGTGAGACCCATTCTAGATCTCAAGGTTCTCAACAGGTTTATCAGAGCCAAAAAGTTTAGCATGGAGACTCTGCGCTCGGCTATCAATTCCCTTCGCCAAGGGGATTTTATGACATCCATAGACATCAAGGATGCGTATCTGCATGTTCCGATTGTTCAGGCACATCGGAGATTCCTCCGGTTTGCGGTGGGGGATCAACATTATCAATTCGTAGCTCTTCCCTTCGGTCTGACCTCGGCACCAAGGGTCTTCACCAAGGTTTTGGCGGGTGTAATGGCTCTGCTCAGATCTCAGGGCATTCGCATTGTGCCTTATCTGGACGATCTGTTGATCCCTGCTTCTTCCCTTCAGCAGGCAGAACTGGACACCCTCCAGGTGGTGTCGACCCTGGAGAGGTTCGGGTGGGTGATCAACCGCACCAAGTCTTCTCTCTCCCCGTCTCGAGTGATTTCATTTCTGGGCATGAATCTGGATACCAGTCGGGCCAGAGTGTTTCTGCCCCAGACCAAGGTGCAGGGGATTCAGGACCTGATCCGTCTTCTTCTGGCCAGTCCTTGTCCCTCTATCCGACAGGGGATGAAACTGGTGGGCCTGATGGTGTCCTCCTTCGAGGCGGTGCCGTTTGCACAATTTCACATGAGATCTCTTCAACTTCTCCTATTGACGTATTGGGACAGGAGCCCACAGTCATTGGATCAACCTTTCAAGATGTCTCCAAGTGTTCGGCATTCATTTCGATGGTGGCCGGACTCGAGCAATCTGGTGAAGGGCAGATCCTTTCTGTTCCCTTGTTGGGAGACGGTTACCATGGATGCCAGCCTGTCGGGCTGGGGAGGTTATTGGAAGAGTCATCAGTTCAGCGGGGTGTGGGGTCCCCAGGACACTCACACCCCCATCAATGTATTGGAGCTCCGAGCCATTCATCTGGTTCTGGCTCGGTTAACCCCACAGTTACGGGGTCTTCCGGTTCAGGTGCGTTCGGACAACCGGACGGCAGTGGCCTACATAAATCACCAAGGAGGGACTCGCAGCAGGATTGCCCTCAGGGAAGTTTCTCTGATCCTGCGCTCGGCGGAGAGCAATGTTCCTTGCCTTTCGGCAGTCTACATTCCGGGGGTGGAGAATACGGAGGCGGATTCCCTGAGCAGGGGGTCCTCTTGCCACGGAGAGTGGTCTCTCAACCCCGAGGTCTTTCTGGATCTTTGCCGCAAGTGGGGTACTCCGGAGGTGGATCTCTTTGCCTCAAGGCACAATCACAAGCTTCTGGCATTTGTGTCTCTTTCTCAGGATCCCCTGGCCTTGGCAGTGGATGTCTTGTCTCTAGCATGGAAGGACCTGGGTTTTCTGTACCTGTTTCCACCTGTCTCCATGCTGGGCAGGGTAGTTCGCAAGCTGGTTCTAGAAGGGGCACCAGCGATTATGGTGGCTCCAAGGGGGCCAAGAAGGGTTTGGTACGCAGACGTCGTAAGGATGGCCGTAGACCAGTGCCGGCTTCCCTTGATGTCGGACCTGCTATCCCAGGGTCATCTACTTTACCCCAAATTTACAAATGCTGGCTTTGACGGCCTGGCTGCTGAAACCTTCATCTTGAAAGAGGAAGGTTTGTCTGAGGCGGTCGTTCAGACCCTGATTAGGGCTAGGAAGCGGTCCTCTTCTGACATTTACTATAGGACTTGGAGGTCCTATATTGATTGGTGTGAGGCTAGGGCCTTGCCTTGCAGGGTTTTTTCTATACCCAGGATTTTGGAGTTTCTTCAGCATAATCTGGATCTTGGGTTCCAGCTTAGTACTTTGAAAGGACAGGTTTCTGCTCTGTCGGTTTTCTTCCAGAGGTCTTTTGCTTTACAACCACTGGTTAAGACTTTTTTCCAAGGGGTGGCGCATGTGCGCCCCCCTCGAAAAGCTGTAGTTCCTGTTTGGGATTTGAATTTGGTTCTTTCGGCTCTGCAGGGTCCGCCTTTTGAGCCGCTACATGATATTGCTCTTTCGGTTCTCACTCAGAAGGTTGCCTTCTTGGTGGCGATTACCTCGATTCGGCGCGGCTCTGTCGATTCAGGCCCCTTACTTTGAGAGACACCAGGTGGTTTTTCGTTTTAAACCGGATTTCCTTCCTAAGGTGGTGTCTGCTTTCCACCTTAATCAGGATATTGTTCCTTGTGTCCTAAGCCTAAGAATGACAATTTGGACGTTGTTCGCTGTGTGAAGTACTATTTGGTGACTACTTCTTCCTTCCGCAAGACGGACGCTTTTTTTCGTGGTGCCCTGTGGGCCCAGGAAAGATTTGGCACCTGCTAAATCTAAGATTAGCAAATGGATTCATCAGGCCATTGTTGGGGCCTATTCTGCTAAGGGGAGGACTCCCCCTTTTAGGGTCACTGCGCACTCTACTCGTGCTATGGGTGCATCCTGGGCTTTTCAGCACCAGGCTTCTGTTGAACAAGTTTGTAAGGCTGCTACTTGGTCTTCTGTTCATACCTTTTCCAAGTTTTACAAGGTTGATGTGCGGGCTTCAGCGGTTCTTCAAGGTTCTGCAAGCTGCAGTGGTTTGAGTTGGTGCATTCTTTACTGTTTATGGTTCCCACCCTTGACGGACACTGCTATTGGATGTCCCAACTGTCAAGAAGTATTGAAGCAGAGTGTATGTCACACTTGGAATAATACCGTTTTGTGATTACTCACCTTTAAAACGGATATTATAAGTGTGACATACACTCCGCTTCACCCACCCTGTTTGGTATTCTGGATCCTTTATATGGTTAACCATTGTTTTTTGTTAGTATAGTTATAATTGGTTCTTCCTGGTCCCTTTACTGCTATCTTACACTGGGAAATTGGTGGGAGGTCCCAGGTAGTTATGGACCGGGAGGGGCTTCTTTCTTTGCATTCATCTCTGCAGAAGTTCGACCTCTACTGGAGAATATCCCCCAACCGTCAAGAAGTATTGAAGCGGAGTGTATGTCACACTTATAATATCCGTTTTAAAGGTGAGTAATCACAAAACGGTATTTTTTAACCTTTTATTTTTCTAAATCCCTGTTCCCCAAATAGCAGAGAAGTATGTATTAGATATAAGATATAGCTAAAGCACTTGCAGCAACTCATTTGTGATTTAAGAGATTCGTTTACTTAAATTATCATACCCATATTTGGGTCCATCGCTCGATGTGTGGCAGGTTGCTGTTTTTCCACTGCCAAAGCCACGCCCCCAACATTTTTGATAGGCTCTCTCAAAATTGCGGCTGATTGACAGCATCCCCGACCCCCTTTTCGGCGCGCGCACCCCTGTGCCCAGCCATTCAAAAAGGCTGGGAGTGGGAGCGTGCTTGACCGCACAGGATGCAACATTGCGCGTAGATTGCCTCTTGCATTTCATATAAGATCACCGCCACTCTGGGGTGAGGCTGGTTTCGCCGGGGGGTAGGCTAGCGGCTGGACCTGGAATCCTAAGGGGGTCTATTTTAATCTAAGCTCTACCCATGTAGGACATTGAGATGTTTTAATTTCAACATGGCTAAAATGTGTTTTCTGACGCCTTCTGTTAAGCTTTTAAGCAATGTATTTGTATGAATAAAAGTGTGTGACATTTGTTTTTGACAGTTTAGTTATAGGGAGTACACAAGTGTCACTCAAGCATAACCTTTTTTCTTGCTTCCAATGACGTGCTTTGCTGATTTTTAAACAGCTCCTTGTGAATATATTGGCTTTCCTTCCTTCGATATTAGTTTCTTAAATAAAACAATTAGTGTTCTGTTGCTTTTTAGTGTTTGGATTATAGCACCATCTGCAGGTTACTTATAAGAACTGCAAAGGACAGGTTATCTGCCTGTCCTTCTCAATTGTGTTATCTTGAATATACTGAATTAAGTTTTCTGAAAAGAAGCTAAATATCTATGACTTGAGAAAAAGAAAGCAGCTGTGCAGTGGACGAGTTTCCCAGCAGTGTAAACTACATTTTTGGTAGTTATGCAGTCATGCAGAGGTTGTCTATATCTGATTATGGCTTGCTGTTTCTTAGAGAAGTACTTTTCCCCCCAAAGAATAAGTAAAGCTTTATAAACTATTTGCTATCTTAACAGCAATGGATATAAAATGGTTATTTTTAGTGTATACAATAGAAAAAAAAAGTGTTTATTCTGGGTCATTTGTGGGACACAACATTTCTTTTTTTATTGTATATGTATGGGTTGATGGGGTTTTCATAGAGATTGTCTTCTATGGATACCCCATCAACACATACATTTAGAATAAGAAAGAAGTGCTGTGACATCCACGTGCCCAAAAGATAAGACCTTTGTGGTTAGTGCTAAAACTTCTATTTTATTTTTTTAGAAGAGGCAGCTGGATTTATGGCTGCATCTAGACTCCCAACATGTTTAAAGCAGGGCTACAGAATTGTAGGAGAGACTTGGATTATCAAGTTCTGATGATGTTGTTTTTTGGGAAGTGGGGGGGATAAAATTTAGCGTTGTCATTTAAGTTAGAACATGGGACATAGTTAGAACATGGGACATGCTGCCTGAAGGCAACATGATTTATTTATTTTTTCAAGTTGACCACCACCCAAGAAAGTAATTGTTAGTAGCAGAGCTAAAGCTATTTACCAGTTGTGAACCCCTTTTCACTAGCATAAACAAGTAATCCTTTTCAACAAGTCCATCATAGTATCACCCATCCTTCCATTATCTAATAATCATACAGGTCTAAGAGGGTGTTTAGGGGAGTGGCTTATTTACTAGGTTTTTGAGGGACAAATATCCACAGAATTCTATGCTGCTTGTGTGTAAGTAAATGTAGACCTGTCACCGTCACATGTTCCAGGGACCTATGGTCCATAAAAGATATTGGTCATTGAGCCAATGCTCTGCCAGTCCATGCATTCCACTACTGCCAAAGAGTCAGAGCAGTTGTAAACCGACCAGACGTTCTGCATTTGTTGGGGCACTTATACCCATAAATTCAGCAAAGTGGGACATTTGGGTGTCCCCAGAGTTCTTAGAACTAGTCAGGTATAAAGACTCCTCAAAACTTGTGCATGCTACAGCACCTGATCTCTGCATTGGCCAAGTATTACACAGCTGTGGCAGAAAAAATGTTAAGCATCTTTTAAAGTGGACCAAAACCCAGGATTTTGACTATCTGGGGTTTTTGTCCTTGCCCCCGGGACAAAATCGGGGTGCCCCACTGTGTGAAAGCCCCCAGGTCGCCGAAAGCAATTCAATGCACGTCCACTAGTCCCCCGCTACCCTCTAACAGGGAGCATCCCCACGCCGGCCATTCACAAATGCCTGGCGTGGGCATGTGCCCTGCTAGAAGAATAGTGGCTCGTGCATACGCCGTTGGACCGGAAAAGAAGGTAAGTGTATGGGGCGACCTGGGGGGTTTCACACAGCGGGGCATCCAGGTTTTGGACCCCGGAGGGAGGGAATCGATAAGATTCCTGGGCCGATCACCGTGGGTTTTGGTCGTTTTTAAGCCCTGTCTAGATTTTCCCTGAAATGATCCTGCTCTTAAAGCGGACCTTCACCCTGAATAAGAGTCTATCTTATATGTTTCCCACACCCTGTACATACAGATTGCTCACATTAAAAATCATCCTACCTGCATCTACTGCATGTTATGAGCCTTTAAACATCCAAGATGGCGGCTCATGGGACATCAGACAGCCTGCAAACAGGAAGTGCCTTCTAACTGTGCTGCTCTGCATTCTGGGATTGCTGACCTTTCCTTGAACCCAGCTCTGCTCTGTCTTCTGAGCAAAGCACAGCTATAACCCGCCCCCTCTACTTTATCCCACTCTCCTCTCCTCAGTAAGTGTGATGCTTCTGAGTCAAGATGGCAGCGCCCTAAAGTCCAGTGGGGGAAAGAGTGGCAGCCCAGTGGGGGAAAGAATAATAAGTGACTAAAAACTTAAAATATATTAATTTTAGATATATTAATTTAATTTTATAAGGGTTTGGGCTTTTCAATAAATCATGGTGAAGGTCCGGTTAAACTAGGAGAGCCCAACATTTTGGGACATACACTACACTGGATAAATTGAGAGCTTGCTTATCTGAGGTTGTCTTCATATCTCCTGTGCTACGCATGCAGAAGATGCAGGTAAAAATGGCAGCTGCTAAACCAACATGTAACTGATCTGGGTGGTGCACACAGGCAGGATAGTCTATCCACTAAGCTACCCATGCGCTAGATAGTCACTTATGTATCTCTGCAGTGCTGGAACACGGGATATGTTTTCGAACACAAGAAAAGACTTTCTCACACAGACCTGATAGTTGCTCTTGCCATTCCTATGGGGGCAATGTGTTAACTGGGTTTCAAACTTATCAGTCTGTGGTCATAACTACCACTCTTTGCTGCTGTGTCACAAATATTAATTCCACTTGACCTATTTGGTTTGGCTGCAGACTTGATCACGTGACACCTGTTTGTGACTATAGATTTGTCACATGACCCGTCAGTAAGAACAAACCTATGCAAAATGCTGGGAAGTTTAAACAAGCTGCGTTATGTGACTGACCTTGTCCCAGAAGAGACGATGTTTGCTGCTAGGTGCAGTGTCATAAATAACATGACCATTTAGTTCATTTTATTGTAATGTAGCTCTGTCTGACCTGTTCAATAAGAAAATGTATACATAAATATTTATTCAATAGCCCTTAAAACATATGTCCAGTCATGTAGTAAAGCCTGTAAATCACGACAAGTAGACTTTTTCTGGTTTACGTAGATGTTTCGCTAGCTATCTGATTGAATTGAGAAGGCCAGATAACTAGAGAAATGCTTAAAAACAAAAACAATATCTGAATGAAATGAAGAAAGCGCCAGGTGACTAGAGAACAGCCTTTAAGAAAACTACAACAGATCCAGTTGTCTGGATTTATTACTACAGATATCCCCTGAAAACAGTTCTGGTCTATACCTAGAAAAAGCTTATGGGCTTTGGCACAAAACATGAAAATTGTAAATTATTATAAAAATGGAGCAAAACCTACTGTTTAGTCTTTTTTTTTTTTGTATACAAGTTAAGTAAGCCTGGCTCATTGGTACACTGTGACAGTAATTGGGGATAATTGTTTTTAAAGCCGTTCATTAGGTGACCATCTGCTTAACTTGGATTCTCCAGTCAATGTGTCTGG
This sequence comes from Gastrophryne carolinensis, assembly GCA_027917425.1. NCBI lineage: Eukaryota > Metazoa > Chordata > Amphibia > Anura > Microhylidae > Gastrophryne > Gastrophryne carolinensis. Next base: position 293,961,290 of record CM051238.1, on the reverse strand, counting down.
GTTATGCCTGTAAGGCCAACATACAGTCCTGCTTCCTATTGCAGATCTGCAAAGATACAGAAGCTGGATCAGGGACATGTGCGTTGTATTTTTGGCTTATGATTACATTAATGTTCAGTTGCCTTCCAGTTAATTACATTCCTAGAAAGATGAAAACATGTTGGTTCGGGTGCTACTCCCCTACACGGTTATGTGAAGCTGCTTATAAAGGTTTGTTTTGATGTAGGCTGCAAGCATCAAGGCCTAGTAAATGGCAGTTTAGGATTATATGAATAATTTAGGCATCCTGTTTGCTGGAGGTTTGGCTGGTGAGTTTAGTGGCAATGGAATTTAATACACTTTAGTGACACTAAGATTACATGACAATTGATTTTCATTGCAGTTCTAAAGAATAATTCAGAGAGAGCTTGCAGCTGAAAAATGGTACCCTTTGCTGGAAACAGCTCACCTATTTCCGAACATAGATTTTTGGTGGGTAATAATTAGATAGAACACTTGTGTGAACATGCTCTTTTAACGCGTTGTGTAGCCAGAGTTGATTGTTACATCACATTTAAGTGTTTTTTCTTTCTTACAGCTGATTGACACTAAATTCCACACATGTGAAATTAAGTCATGCTTTTTGACTTTACAAGGTTTTATTTATCCCAGAAATAATTTGCCTGTATGTGTCTGCCTAGACACCACCAATTGTTGATGCCAAGCTAGGCGTTACTCATACACTTATCCTATGAAAAAAAAAAACTATATACTATAAGACAAGTTATGAAAAGGCTACCCCTGTTCTTCCCTCTTGCCGTACACTTTCTAGTAAACGGACAACTGCAAAACAATTTCTCAACAACATAAATGGTTCGCTCGACAGGGTGTCCTAAACTCAGATTTTCACAGGCTTCTGACACCAGTGTAAGAGGAACAAATCATCTGGTTTGTTCCTTTTGCATGGCCCAGGGGCCTTCCGATTTAGGATGCCCTGCTGTGTGTAAACCCAAAGAAAGCACATTACATGGTACATGGGTCCTCCATTCCCAGTTGTATGCCACAGTTAAAAATGTGCGCTCATTGAAAGGGAAGCCGCAAGCATCCCTTCGACTGTGGATACCCACGCCAGGCCTGTATGATTGCACACAGCTGGCTGAGGGGTGCCACCCATGTGCCATTGGATGACTGGAAAGATGAGTTTTACAGAAATCCTGGGTTTTCACACTGGGGCATCTCAAACCAGGATGCTCATCAAAGAGGGAGACCGCCTGCCCTAGAGTCTTATAGACTGCAGACGCAGGTGTTTGCGTCTCATTAAGCCGTTCTGAACATGATCATACTCTATGGCCACAGGTTGTATCTTTAGGTTTGATCATGGAATCCCACTGAAGGGGTAGATGATCGATGCTTGACTGCAGGGTTGGGAATTGTCCTTTTTAAATATTCTTTATTTTTCATTAGAGCAGTGGACATCAATGCTAGAGTAGCCTTCTTCTCTAGGCAGCATATTACAATTTTTTTTATTAGCAAGCAATCATCTGATTCAGTATTTTACGAGTTTGGGGGAGAGAGCAGGGCAGCTTTGCACACTTGTCTCTTCCTGCTGTGATGTTGCTTCTTCTGTGAAATAGGGATCAGTTGCCATTTTTTACTGTAGGTCTAGGATAGGGGTGCTCAACCGGTTTTGGTAACTGGTTGCAGGCCACAATAAAATGAAATGGTTCTGACGTTTTTTTTTGTTTTGACTATTATAAATGCGGTTTTAATGAATCTAGATACCTACTGCCTAAATACAAATATGACGACCGATATCCCTCCCTCATACCCCTCATCAATCTCACGCATAGCAGCAGGACTTACTTGCGCCTCAAACCCTTCAGACAGACACAAGCACACATACACATGCCCTTTCTGCAAACCCCCCACCCTCAGGCACATACACACCCCAACTAAAAACTCCACTAACCCCCTTAAAGTCCTAGAAAAAATGTCACTTTCCTGCCCCCATTAGCAGAGACAGATCCAAGCATATGAAACTTTTACGGGCTTGAGGTTCTGGCACACAGGAGGACAGCGTTTTTTAGAAGTAGTGGACAGTAACGGTCAGCTTTCTTCTAGAACAAAACGTTGCTCCTTTTCTTACTGTCCGAGCTTGACTTGGGCAAACCTGACAGGGAAGATACAGAGGTTTCTCTCACAATCCATTCCAGGTCGTCAGCTCCAGAAACGAACAATCTGACAGCCTGGAATGGATGTAGAAGAGAAAACTATTCAACAGGTGAGTGTCACAGAATTGTATTTTCCCCCTTTATTGTTATCTGGTCTGTGATACCTCCACCCAGTGGCATACATACCCCTGTTGGGGCTCCATAGCATGTGGAGGAGGCAGCTTGTGCCAGGCCCCCTTGTTCTTGGAGCACATGCCTGTAGTGCCTCTATGATATGTATGCCCCTGCCTCCACCAATCAGTGTCCCTCTGTTACTCCAAGTCACCATTGTCACTTATGTTTGCCAATGCAACCCCCTCCTATATCAGTCTCCTGCTTCCTCTCATATTAAATGAGCCTCTGGTCACAGTAGCTCCATTTACACCCTCTGTCTATGCACCCCTGCCACTGTCCCCACAGTAGGGTAGGTCAGTGGCCACATCAGATGTCTTGGAGAGCCGCATGTGTGGTCTAGGAAGTAGGTCTGCTTGTTTTACTACTTGATCAGGGAAGTATTTTTCAGAATGTGATGCTACTTTTAGCTTAGTCATATTCCTAATTGACTGTGAGCAATGTGATGTGAAGATGCGTTGATATTTTCAGTCAACATTTTCATTCGGGCCTTGACACCCAGTGGTTTGAGGCCTGATTAACATGATTGCGTCTATACATAAAAACCTTGTCTAGGAGTATATCTGGAGAACAAGTCCCTACCCTCTTGGTGCTGCTTGTTTTATATTTGCTTGTTAGGCATGTTACCTGGCTTGCTGATTTATCTTGAATAATAGTAATACTGCTAACTATACCTGTAAGGCATACTCTGTGGAGGGATATGTTAAGTGTCCCAAATGTCCTGTGCTGTAAACCGTGCCCAACCTCCTGTTACATGGAGTCCAATAGCCCTCTTCTAGAACATAAAAGGAAAGCAGTGGCTCCAGATGCTCTATTGGATTTTGTGGCACATAGTAAAATCTTTTTTATTGTGTTTTACAGTATGTTTCTGTTGCCTGTATATTAGTCCTTATGGACAAGTGTCCTGCCGAACAGATATGTCTCTGAATTACCATAATATTTTTTTTTTCCAAATACATGAAAGAAGTCTGTGCTTTTTTCTTTCAGCAGCATGTTTAGAAGTTGGTGCTGACATTGCTTTTCCCTAAGGGGGTATTTTTTGCATTATTATCCACTACGGGCAATTGTTGTGTACTTTTTGGACTTTTTTACTCAGATTGCCTACTCAGCATAATCAAGCTTGGCTTTTATCTACGTTATGTAAGGCATAATTTGCCCTTCTTGTAAATAATGATGATATTAAGACACTGGCAGAGTGCACAGCACATCACCATCTACCCCAAAATAGATGTACAGCCAATCCACAGTTAACAGGCAAAGTACTGCTTGCCAAGTTTACCCTTACCCCTGCTTCCTCAGCTATAACTTTAGATAAAGGTTAAGCCTTGAGAACATGTGTCTGAAACTTAAGTATTTGCAAGTTATTGCTGCCCCACCCTGTATATAACACAAATATCTACGTCAGAGTGGGATAGCACATACTGGTAGTTAATGGGAGTAGACAGAGCATTCTGTCATTATAGTCTGTAGTTTATACACATATTGATGGCTTCCACTTGCTTGGGTCATAGGGGTGTATTCAATTTTTTTGTTTCACACTGTTCTGTGACCTCTAGTTCGAGGTTTCCCACCTGCAGGAATGCTAATAATTTGTAGTACGTCTGTTCTGTTAGATTACCCACTGGTCAGGAAAACTTTAGAGGGAGAATATTTTTCATAATCATGTTTTAAACTGTCTTCTAAAACATGTGCTCCTCTAAATGCAGACCTAAAACCACAAAGACCTGAAATCCCGCCCGCTACTGGTTGCTGCCCAATAGGTATACCCACACCTAACCAAAACTTGCTGTAGCTGTGTCACAGCATCTTGGCACACATGCACACTTGATTACAGTGCTGGTCTTAAGCTACTCTTTACCAAAATCTGACCAGCGGCCAACTGAAACTTTGATGACCTGTTGGAAACTCAATGGTGGATTCTCCATAAAAATATATTGGAAATCCCATTGGCTTGTAGGTCAACTGGGAAGCGGAGTTTGGTTCCTTTAGGCGAGTTTTTCTCAACTCTGTCCTCCAGCCAACAAATCATGTGTTGCCTGAAACACGCTGACATCGACCAGCGGACCTTGGGGGCCACTAGGTTATTGTTTTCTCCCTTCGTCCTTCAGGATGGCCACACAGAGAGAGTGAGCACCCCCCCTCATAGAGGAAAAGCATCTGGAAGGTGGGAGGTCACTTCGCCTGGAACCACAGGCCTTTCAGATGCACTTCCTGAACAGACACAGCCAGAACAGGCCGCAGCTGACATGTTCCTTGCTAGCATGCCTTATCAGGATAAAAGGGTGAGCACTGTGGGCTGTACAAGGGTGGTCAGAAACACAACACGATCTGTGCACCCCCCCACACAATTCAATAGACCTCCGTCCTGATGCCGAGATTGAATTGTGGTAATTGCACTTTTTGCACATATCCTTCCTTTCTTCACCGCAAATAATTAATAAATATATTACTAATATTAAAATAAAATATAAAAATTATATATATTTTTTTTCACTTATTATCTTGTTACACATGAACTTGCGGCATATATGGCACAGAATATTGATTATTGATAAATTTATGTAATTTATATAGACAGTCATTCTTTGGGTCTCTCCTCCAGCTATTTCTGTTTGTGTATATGTTTTTAATAGTGTCTTTTCATGTTGTACGCTGTAGTTGTTTACTTATCTTCAATAAATGATTTGATTTTATATTTGAGTGCGGCTCATTCCAGGGGGTTGTTTCTGGGATACATTTAGAATCCCAGTTCCATATTCTTGTTCAGGTCTTTCACCCCACGAGCCAGCACCTTTGGTATATACATTGGGCTGTGCGTATCCATAAAGTTTGCCTAACTTACAAAAGATTTCGGATGGAGTCTATTTTGATGGTCAAGAATCTCCTTGCCCAGGCCGATTGCATGATTAGTATCAATCTCCAAGACGCCTATTTACAGTTCCGCTATTTGGCCAGGTCACCGCAGCTTCCTCAGATTTATGGTGTTACTAAGCAAAGAGACTCTTCGCTTCCAATACAGGGCACTGGCCTTCGGCATTTCTTCAGCACCCAGAATTTTCATAAAAATCTTGACAGAAGTGATGTGTGCCCTAAGATCTCAGAATATTCCAGTCTTTCCCTATCTGGAAGACCTTCTGGTGACAGGGAGAGCACAATCAGAAATCTTACAAATATTACAGACCTGGGATCACTCTCCAGATTCTCTGGAGCAGACCACCACCGTCCCAGAGGAAATCAAGAACACTCTCTGGTGGTGGATCCCTAAATCCTGCAGGCAGGTCGCCTTTGGATGCCAGTGTTTGGGAGTGGGGGAGTTTACCTAGACTCCCACCACATAGAGGGGATCTGGTCCAGAAAATTGAGGCTCAGATCGCAGTACAGTACATGCTCTGAATCACAAACCCCTGTTAAAAAATAAGGATATCCAGATTCGGCTGGGCAACATGACAGCTTATTTAAATCGTCAAGGGGGCACCAGATCTTGGCACTTTGTCCTGGTCCTCAAAGGGTTAGCCAAACCTCCCCTTGAATCCTTAAATGACTCTTCAGACAAGATCCTTACAATCAAATCAGGACTTCTGGCCCTAACTTCAGCCAGGAGGTTTAGTGACTTACAGACTCACTTACTAAACCTTCCCTAGCCAGATTGATTAGACAGGCAATCTCCCTAGCTTATACATCCATGACTAGCACCCCGTGCCTTACATCAGAGCGCACTCCATATCATGGGGGTAGAAGTCAGGGCTTCAATTGAGGAAATTTGCAAGGCAGCCACATTGTCATTTTCCTACACCTTCCTCAAACACTGCAGCCTAGATTTATTATCTGACAGGCAGTTTCCCATCCCTAATTCTAAAGTACTTGCGTATCCTCTCTGTGGCCGTCCTGAAGGACGAAGGGAGAAAATCTCCATTAGTCTTACCGGTAACGGTCCTTCAGGATGGTCCTTATAACCCCCCTATACATTAGGTCCTACGGTTCACCACCAATTAGGGGGAGGAGCTTGCTTTCTCTCTGTGGCTGTCCTGAAGAACTCGTAGTAATACAGTTCTGGTAAGACTAATGGGGATTTTTTAATTTTTTTTAATGCAGCTAGTAAAAGTTACATTTTAACAGTTACTGTCCTGGAAATTTGTTGCTGGGTCTTCACCCCTTCCTCATTCCTCCATGGACAGGTTAGGTATTGCTATTTTTTTTTAAGGTTTTGTATGATCTGTTGTTGGCCCTTGAGGAGAGCGGGTTCGGGACTACTGCTTTAGACTATGGAACAGGTTTTAGTCACTGTTGAAGGAACACTGTGATACAAAGTAACTGTCAAATTGACAGCTTGGATAAGAACAGGAACCTATTCTTGCCACACTCCAGTATTGCCTGCATCAGCTATTTTGGCCCCACTGTCAGTTGCCAAGTTTTGCTTCCTGGACCCCATGTGACCAGGAAGCTGCCCTTTTCTATCACTCAAATGTTACAGCCATTTCTTTGTCCCAGAATTGTATTGCCTGCACTAAGGCGTGTTACCCAATAAGGTTACATACTACAAAATGATTTACATTGGCTTCATGTTCTCTACTTAAGCATGAAAAAATTTCAGCTGAAATAGCTTATTTACTGTACTGCAGCCTTGCTGTGTGTTGCTCCCAAAATAGTTTTTTCAATTTCAGCACTGCTGCCTCTTACACCACTCAGCTCAGAGCGCGAGCGAATTAACACACAGCCTTCCATCTGTAATTAGACATCAGCTCCCTGTGCGTCAGACCATGTAATCTGTTTGTGTTCACAGAAACACAGTTTGTTTAGCCGCACAGTGTTGGGTTGTGAATGGAAACAATTCAGGTTAGGGAGTGCAGGTCAGTTCATTGCTACTTAGCTGACGACACCGTGTCTGAAATAACGTTTAAAAAGTCAGTCTGGTGGCCAGCTGATTTAATATCTCTAGGCTAGTCAAGAGATTAACTTTAGCAGTGGTATACAGGTCAGAGGAAATTGTGCCAAGTAAGTTTAGCCTGTGTAAATAATGTCTGCAGAAAAATGTATTGAATTCAAGCAAAGAAGAGGTGGACTCATCTCAGGCTCATCATTACATGTCATTATCATCTACATATTTGCGGATTGCTATGATTCCTTTTGAAACATTAATATTTTCTGACCGAAAGTAAACCTTTTACCTTGGATAGAATCACATGCCAGTCAGCGAATCCTATTTGCACAGAAAACATACAACTTATTTGTACATTTAGTCAGTGATCAATGGCATAAATATTGCGTTAGGTTCTGTTTTTTGTTTTTTTTTTTCAATTTAAGTTTTAATGTGTGCCTGTAACTATAACATGTACAGTATGGCATTTAATTTAGTTATATGGGGCCCTTATGCCCAGACACTACTGTGCTCCTCTCCTTCCCCAAATCACATTCTTGTGAGCACAGTTGTTAAGATGGGAATGAGGTTGTCACTGTGTGCAGTGTGCCCAGGCTATGAAGGATCACTGATGCAAAATACTGTTGTGAAATATAAGTCATCAATATACCAGACCAGGCCAAAATCTGTTTCACCTGTCCCTTACGTTCTGGGAAACCTGATTGGGGATCCAACGACGCAAGCTTGGACCTTAATGCCCCCCTACCCCATGTGATCCCACGGCACATGCACAGATTCCCTGGTTTGATACTTGCCATGTTCCTAGATTTCTACAACTGAGTGACTGGCATCTCCCGCTGGCAACCATTAAAGTCTGTCTGGCACCATGCCCAGCCACCAGAGATGCAGCCAGTGGCCCAAACATGCGTTGTGGGATAGGGAAAACGAAAGTGTATGGTTAACATGAACCCTAAAAGTAGTGTTCCTGGTGGCCATCACTTCAGTCCCCGGTGTGTCAGAGGTTGCAACCTTATCTTGCAAGCTGCCTGTTCTGACCTTTTATAAGGGTAGTCCTGCTTTACATTTGAAGCAAGATATTGTTTTCCTTCTTATTGTCCATATCATCCCAAGGTACAGATTTTGTATTCTCTTGACTTGTGCATGCATAGGTGCAATAGATGTACATAATTTACATCTATGAAATTATGTACATGCAGCCGCTTATTACACATACTTGGACTGATGATGAGATGCTGGCTTCAAGACTCCTCCTTCAGCTATGACATCAGATAAGGGTTGAGAGCCTGTGTTTAAAACTCAGTGATACTACAGGCAAAGGTAATTGTTACACCATTCCATTGGGCTACATTTGGCACGGTCCTAAATGGTTTTCCGAAATTGATGAGATATTGGGGTTTACACGTTCAGCACTTTAAGTATTTCGAAGTTATTGCTGCTCCATTCTGTATATAACACAGATATTTACGTTGGAGTGGGAAGTGCATACTGGTAGTTAATGTGAGTAGACGGCCCATTCTGTCATTAGTGTGTAGTTTATACACATTGATGGCTTCCTCTTGTTTAGGTCATAGGGGTGTATTCAATTTTCCAAGTATACAGCACATCCTGTTTCACTAATTCCTTACGTCTGGGTTATCCGCCACAAGGTGGCGCAGTGGACTGCAGAAAAGACTTGTGGCATCTCCCGGCCCTATAAAAAACCAGGAACCTCCCACAAATTCCCAGTTTCCTTCTGCAGTCAGGACTGCGAAGATAGAAGACGCAGGCGAGCGGGGCTTACCAGCCTGCGGCCCTGCAGGACTATTTCCACCCGTTCTGGACCCACTGCCTCCCAGCCTTGGCCGACGGTTCGGGTGAAGGTAGGACAGCACCAGGGTCGGTGCTGCAGACCGCAAAACATTGTACCACAGTTCTGTCATGGCGCTGGCGTGTCATGTGACCCCGATTCCGTCGCTCTTCGGGGGGAGGGGGGGCGGGACCTGCGGATGACGCATTCCACGTCTTACCACTGCGACCCACCCCTCAAGGACCTCTCCGGTGCCATTTTGTGTTCACTGCCCCCTGGGACCCTCGTTTCTTCTGGAGCTGAGTCGTGCTTTCCCTGTGGTGCGGTCGGTGCATCTTATCCTCTTGGTCCGTGAGTCCCCTGTGGGGTTGTTTTTAACGTATATGTATTGCTGCGCTGCAGGATTTTTATATGTCCTTATTGTGTCTTTCATGCGGGAAAAACGTGACTGTGGTTTGTCCCGGCCCTGCCCTTTTTATCTCCCACCTTCCCTAGCGGGCTTCTGGGCATCCCTGATGGCTCTGGTTAGCCGTGACCCTATACTGGCTGTTGGCGCCTATAATAATCACCATATGGAGGCTTCCGGGGATAATGTGCTTGGGGTTCCTTCGGGACAAGCCCTGCTGTGTGCCACGTGTGGGGTATCCCCTGTGAGTGATGGTGTCAGGGTATGTGTGCCCTGCGCCCAGAAGGTACTTGCGCTGCAGTCTGGGTTGCCTGCTACGCTGCCCAGCTCTGCACCCCCTTCTACATCACCTACCCCCCCGCGCCTGCATTTGACCCCTAGTGAGGGACATGCTAGCAGGGAATCACATTATGATTTGGCTATGCGGGTGGTCAGCCTGGAAAGGCATATTTCTGGGCCTACCGCCCCCGTAAGGCTTCTGGCAAGAAGCGGCATATAACTCCCGCTGTTTCCCTTTTTCCTGAGGAGGATGAGGGATATTATTCTTTTCCTGGCCATTACCCCCTAGAAGAGGGGGAACTTTTCTCTGATTCCTCTGGAGAACAGCAAGAGGTTTATGGCGGTACTGGGTCTCCTTCCGGGGAAGGAGCAGAGGCTTCTACTCCAATCTGTTCACGGTTCCCAAAAAGGATAGGTCCCGGAGGCCCATCCTGGATTTGAAGCGCCTCAACAAATTTGTCAGGTTCAAGCATTTTCGTAAGGAGACTCTGCGCTAGGCTGTCAGTACCCTGCCCCCGGGCGACTTCATGACTTTGGACATCAAAGATGCTTACCTTCATGTTCCAATCTTTCCAGGTCATCAGAGATTTCTCAGGTTCGCTCTGGAGGATCAGCACTACCAATTTGTGGCCTTACCGTTCAGTCTTACCTCGGCTCCTCGGGTTTTCACCAAGGTGCTGGTGGGGGTGATGGCTCTGTGGAGATCTCAGGGCATACGCATCCTTCCTTATCTGGACGACATTCTGATTGTGTCTCAGTCCTTCCATCAAGCCGAGCTGGATACCCAGATGGTGGTCTCCACACTCGAGTCCTTCGGCTGGGTGATCAACCATCCCAAGTCTTCACTGTCTCCGTCCTTGGTGAGGTCCTTTCTGGGCATGACTCTGGATACCTCTCACGTCAAGGTTTTCCTGCCTCAGCAGAAGGTGGAGAGCCTGCAGACGCAGGAACGGTTTCTACTTTCTTGTCCTCATCCCTCCATTCGGCAGGGGATACAGTTGGTGAGCCTGATGGTGTCCTGCTTCGAGGCGGTCCCCTATGCTCAGTTTCACATGAGACCTCTTCAGCTACACCTCTTGTCAGTGTGGGATCGGGACCCTGTGTCCCTGGATCAGGAATTTGCTCTGTCCCCTCTGGTCAGTCACTCCCTCTCGTGGTGGCTGGACTTAAGGAATCTTCTAGTGGGCAGGACCTTTCTGCCCCCGTGCTGGGAGACGGCCACCACAGATGCCAGTCTGACATGTTGGGGGGGACTTTTGGAAGTCTCTGAAGTTCCAGGGTCAGTGGGGCCCTCAGGAGGCCCATGCTCCCATCAACATTCTAGAACTGCGGGCAATAAGGTTAGTTCTCTCCCAGTTGACCCCACACCTTCGGGGTCGGGCTGTTCAGATCCGCTCGGACAACCAGACGGCGGTGGCCTACATCAATCATCAGGGAGGGACTCAGAGCAAGCGAGCCTTCAATGAGGTGTCCCTGATACTGAGGCAGACTCCTTAAGCAGGGGACGTCTCGGCGGAGGGAGTGGTCCCTCAGCAACAGGGTGTTTCGCTCCCTGTGCCGTCGCTGGGGTCTGCCGGATTTGTACCTATTTGCATCCCGTCACAAGCTTCCCAGGTTTGTCTCTCTGTCACAGGACCCTCTGGCCTTCGCCACGGATGCGCTAGCAATGCCTTGGAAAGGGTTTCGGCTCCTCTGTGTTCCCTCCATTTCCTCTGTTGGGCAGGGTGCTGCGCAAGATAGCCCAGGAAGGGGTGCCAACCATTCTGGTAGCCCCCTGTTAGCCAAGAAGGGTGTGGTTCCCAGACATCGTGCAGTTGGCAGTAGATCAATACGTCCTGCCCAAGGATCCAGACCTGCTCACTCAGGGGCAGCTGCGTCATCCCATTTTACAAACACTGGCTTTGACGGCTTGGCTGCTGAAACCTCCATCTTGATGGAAAAGGGGTTGCCTGCCTTTGTTGCTGATACCATGATTAGGGCTAGGAAGAAGTCCTTGTCCTTTATCTACTACAGGGTCTGGCATGCTTACATTGCCTGGTGTGAGTCCAAATCTCTTCCCTGTCGGGTGTTTTCTATTCCCAGAATTCTGGAATTCTTGCAACTTGGTTTGGATTTGGGCCTTCAACTTGGTACCCTCAAAGGTCATGTTTCAGCTCTGGCATTTTTTTTCCAAAGATCTTTTGCCAATCACCGTTTGGTTAAGACCTTTTTCCAAGGGGTTTCTCACGTGCGTCCGCCACGTAAGCCTATGTTACCAGTTTGGGATCTGAATCTGGTATTATCTGCTCTGCAGGGTCGTACCTTTGAGCCTCTTCGCAAGGCCGCTTTGCCCATTCTGACTATTAAGGTAGTCTTTTAGGTGGCTATCACTTCTGTCAGGCGTGTTTCTGAGTTGGCGGCGCTTTCCATCAAACCTCCTTATTTTGAGCGACACCAGGACAAGGTGGTGTTTCGGTTTAAGCCTGATTTCTTGCCTAAGGTTGTGTCTGCTTTTCATCTTAATCAGGACATTGTTTTGCCTTCTTTGTGCCCTAATCCTAATAATCTTAAGGAGGGGACTTTGCATTCCTTGGATGTGGTCAGGGTTCTGAAGTTTTATTTGGTATCTACTGAATCCTTCAGGAAGACTGATGCTCTTTTTGTTCTTCCTTCTGAACCTAGGAAGGGTTTGCCTCTGGCTAAATCCACTATCAGCAAGTGGATCCGTCAGACGGTGGTACAAGCCTATTCTGCTAAGGGGAAGGAGCCTCCCTTCCGCCTTACTGCTCATTCTACTCAGGCTATTGGATCCCTTTCGGGCTTTTCAGCACCAAGCTTCTGTTGAACAGGTTTGTAAGGCCGCTACTTGGCCTTCTGTTCATACTTTTTCCAAGTTTGATGAAGATGTTAGGGCCTCAGCTGATGCTGCTTTTGGCCGCAGGGTTCTTCAGGCGGCAGTGGTTTGAACTGCTCGCCGTTGCTTTTGGGATCCCACCCTACCTTACGGACACTTTTTGGACGGCACGCTTTTGGATGTCCCAGACGTAAGGAATTAGTGAAACAGGACGTGCTGTATACTTGGAAAAATACAATTCTGTGAGTACTCACCTGTAGAATTGTTTTTGTAGTATACAGCACGTCCTGTTTCATCCCTTCCTTGTTTTCATTGTTCTTGGTTTCCTCTGTATGGTGATTTGTTCAAATGCTCCTTTTGGGATTTCTTCGTTATTGTTCTCCCGGCTTCTTGTCTAACTGCCTTGTAACACTGGGAATTTGTGGGAGGTTCCTGGCTTTTTATAGGACCGGGAGATGCCACAAGTCTCTTCCGCAGTCCACTGCGCCACCCTGTGGCGGATAACCCAGTCGTAAGGAATTAGTGAAACAGGACGTGCTGTATACTACAAAAACAATTCTACAGGTGAGTACTCACAGAATTGTATTTTTTTTGTTCCACGCTTTTGTAGTACGCGGAATGTAGAACGCGGAATGTTCACCATTTGTAGTAAGTCTGTTAGGTTTCCCACAGATCAGAAAAACTTTTGAGGGAGAATATTTGTCATCATCATTAGAGTAGCAGTGATTTACGGGCAGGGTCGTGTTTTAAACTGTCTTCTAAAACATGTGCTCCTCTAATTGCAGACTTAAACCCACAAAGACCTGAAACCCCACCGCTACCTGTTGCTGCCCAAGTATGTATACCCACACACCTAACCAAAACCTGCTGTAACTTTGTCACAAAGGATTGCTGCTGTGTGCGTCTTAGCACATATGCACACTTGATTCCAGTGCTGGTCTTACCCAAATATGTACCCAAATATGACCTGCAGCCCACTGAAACTTTGGTGACCTGTTGCAATGGTGGATTCTTCATAGATATGTATTGGAAATTTCTATTGGCTGGTAGGTCAACTGTGAAGCTGAGTTTTGCTCCTTTAGGCCAGTGTTGTGAGAATTGCCCATACAGAGACAGCGCACCAACCCAAGGATTTTGCAACTGTGCCTATTTCTTATCTCCTTCTGACAAGTTTTGTCTTAGGTCATTGAAATCCTTCAGCCTTTTTTGGTTAATAAATGTATTTATTTGGGCATTCCTCCCAGAAAGCAGGTCTCATCTGCTTTTGTACTGGCAATGCCAGGTCTTTTACCTGCGGATGGTTAGAAGCCACAACATGCTTCCTGCTCTAGTACTGCCATCTCGCTGCAAGATTGTCCAGTCACAACAAATCCAGTGTCAGTTAAAGTGGACCAACACCCACCGGTGATCGGCCCGGGAATCTATAAGATTCCCGGGCCGATCACCTCCCTCCCCGCGGGACATTCGAGATCGGGATGTCCCGCGGGGTGAAACCCCCCCAAACTTCTTACCTTAGTTACGGCGGCGGCGCCTCCCTCGCGCCCCTCTAGACGTGCCCGCGCCGGCCGTCTGTGAATGGCCGGTGCGGGCACGCGCGCGTCAACAGGGACGCGCAGGAGGCGGCGGCGGAGGAGCCGCTTGTCCGCAGCTTGTCCATCGCCGCGGACAGAGGTGAGTTCGGGGGGTTCGGGGGGGTTTCACACAGCGGGGCACCCCGATCGGGGGTGCCCCACCGAAGTGGACCAAGACCCAGGATAGTCAAAATCCTGGGTGTTGGTCCACTTTAAAGCAGAACTTTAGTCAACTATAAGGAAGGTTCTCTATAGGTCCGCTTCTAACTTTGTGTATAGCTATTGGAGCTTAGGGATTGTTACACTATTGGTTGCATTTTGCACCATTGGCTGCTTTCTGCCAGAAAGGGATCCCTGTGGTATGTAATGTACTCAGCAAATAGAGATTATTACTAATTACTGAAGGCTACAGGAAATTGTAGCACACTCTGCAGCAGCCTGTTGCTCCTTCAATCATAGGTGTGGGCTGCAGTTGTGTGTCTTGCTCTCCCCTGATGAAAACTTGCATGGACCTAATAGAGAGTTGTATTGTGTTTAAAGGCGACAAAACCAATTATTCTAAGTATACAGCACGTCCTGTTCCAGAATATTCCTTACACATGGGTAATACATCCACAAGATGGCGCTGGACGGCAGAAAACAGCTTGTGGCTCCTCCCGGCCCTATATAAGTCAGGGACCTCCCACAAGTTCCCCAGTTCATTTCTGCAGTCTGCGCTTAGAAGATAGAAGATAGCTCTCTTGTGGCGCAGGTGAGCGGGGCTTATTGCCTGCGGCCCTGCAGGACTGTTCCCACCCATTCCGTTCTATATACTGCCTCCCAGCCTCGGCTGACAAGGTTCGGGTGATGGTAGGTTAGTAAGCACCAGTAAAAAAGGTGCTGAGGAGCTATGCTCCTACCGCAGTCCCTGCTCCGACAGGGTAGGTGGTTTAGGCTGATGGTGAGCATTTTGGGATGCCCCCACTGCTTCTCGGGTTGGCCAGGCTCTATCTGTGCCTTAATCCTTCCCATAGGTTCCCCTCCTCCCTCTTCTCACTTTGTCCCCTTGGCTCCCCGGGAATCCTGTCTTTAACCCCTCTCGTTCTCCCTCTGGGTGATCTCGGGGGGGGGGGGGGGGGGTATCTGGTTGTTTTAAGCTGTGTCTTGGTGTTTTCACTGTATACGCCGCGCACTTGTACAGCGCTCCGCGGACGGCGGCGTCATTCACTTCAGAGCTGCCGGGCCGCTATTGGCCGGCAGGGTCACGTGTGCGCATTACGTGCTCTCTCTCCGGGGGGGGGGGGGGCTCCAGGGATGACGATTCTGACGTCACATCTCTACGGAGCCCGCCCCTAGAAGTCTGCGGACGCTATTTCCTTGCCATTGCTGTGTGTGCTGCTTGGCTCCCAAAGTACCCCGGTGGGGTAAAACATTTTTTCTGGATTTCTTGCTGTCTTCTCATGGGCATGTTATGTATTTCAGGCGGGTTAAAATTTCAGCACTGTGGTTTCTCCCGGCCATCTCCCCTCATTATCTCCCACTTCCCTAGCGGGTTATTGGGGCATCCTGGGTAGCTACTTAGTGTTAACCCTTACTGGCCTACTGTGCCATTCAAATCACCATATGGAGGCTTCTGGGGATAATGGGCCTGGGGTTCCTTTGGGACAAGCCCGGCTATGTGTTGCGTGTGGGATATCCCCGATCGGTGATGATGTCAGGGTATGTGTATCATGCGCCCAGAAGGTACTTGCACTGCAGTCTGGGTTACCTGTTGCTGGGCCTGCGCCCCCTCGGGCTTCGCCTACCCCCCATGCTTACATCTGACCCCCAACGAGGAGCATACCAGCGGGGAGTCTCAGCCTGATTTGGCTGCACGGGTGGCCAGCATTGAAAAACATATTGCTGGGTCTGCCTCGCGTAAGGCTTCTGCTAAGAAGCAGCATTTATCTCCCGCCGTTTCCCTCTTTCCTATGGAAGCTGAGGAATTTTTTTGACACTACTGGTTATTCCCCCCTGGAGGAGGGGGAATTATTCTCTGATTCAGAATCATCTGAGGAGCAGCCTAAGGTTTATGGTGGTACCGGGTCTCCCTTTGGGGAAGATTCAAGGTCCTCAGATGACACTGAAAGGCTTTTGGCTCATATTTTTGAAGTGCTCTGTATCTCCCCTCCTGCCGTGGCTCCACAGCAGCAGGGTGAGCTTTTTCATACGGTTAAACCACGTTTGGATTTCCCTGAGCAGTCTCACTTTATTAATCTGGTGCTCAAAGAATGGGAGCGGCCTAGCAAGCTGCCAGGGGTGCCCAAGAGTTGGGACAAGAGGTATCCCTTTCCTTCTGAGATGATTAAGCGTTGGTCATGTCCTCCTGAGGTGGACGCGCCCGTTCTGGGGCTGTCCAATACATCTGTCATGCATTCTCCTGACACTACTACCCTGAGGGATGGTGAGGACCGGCGCATGGATCAGCTGGCTTGCCATGCTTTTGCCTGTGTGGGGACCGCGCTATGCCCGGTTTGTGCCTCTACCATTACAGCTATTAAGGGTTTGCTTAAGAGTCTCTTAGAAGGGGCCTCTGATGACGCGGGAGGAGAAGAGTATAGATCTCTCCTGCTTTGCTATGAATTTGTTGCATATGTTCTGTCTGCCATGGATGATGCCATTAGAATGTGTGGTAGAACTTCTGCCCTGTTGGTGGCTATACGCCGCTCTGTCTGGCTACGTCAGTGGGTAGCTGATAATGCTGCTAAGAACGCTCTCATTGGTTTCCCTTTCAAGGGCCTGCGCCTCTTCGGTGAACGCTTGGATTTGTTTTCCAGGGGCGGTAGGTTACCTCAACGTAGGAGGCTGTCCTGGTCCTTTCGGGGGATAGGTGCCCTTCTCCCATCCTGTTCCAGACCTGGCCGAGGAGTCTTCTTTACTGGGGCCTGCGGAGTTCCCTGGGGAAGGGGCAGAGGACGTGGCCGTCCTGGCCTCTCCTGGGGTCCCAAGCCAAAATCCTCACCCAAGCCTCCTCAGGCATGAAGGGGCGCCCTCACCCATCCAGGTGGGGGGGGCAGCTTTGGCTCTTTGCTCACGTCTGGAGGCTTCACGTCTCAGACAGGTGGATTCAAGAGGTAGTGTCCTCCGGTTACAAGATAGAGTTTGCAGCCTGGCCGCCCCCAAGATTCATTAAATCCCGGATGGCTTTAAACCCCCTGTCAGCTCAGGGTCTGTACCTTGCTGTCCAAAATCTTCTGGAGTTGGGGGCCATCTGCCAGGTGCCTTTGAGGGAAAGGGGCAGAGGCTACTATTCCAATCTTTTCACTGTTCCCAAAAAAGACAGGTCCATCAAACTTATCCTGGATTTAAAGTGCCTCAACAAATTTGTCAGATTCAAACACTTTCGCATGGAGACTCTGCGCTCAGCTGTCAATTCACTACACCCAGGGGACTTCACGACCTCTGTAGACATCAAGGACGCTTACCTTTATGTACCAATCTTTCCAGGTCATCAGAGATTCCTCAGGTTCGCTCTGGAGGATCAGCACTATCAATTTGTGGCCTTGCCTTTCGGTATCACCTCGGCTCCCAGGGTATTCACCAAGATGCTGGCGGGCGTACTGGCTCTTCTGAGATTTCAGGGCATTCGCATCCTTTCTTAGACGACATTCTCATCATGTCTCAGTCCCTCCAGCAGGCCAAGCTGGATACTCAGCTGGTGGTGTCCACACTGGAGTCTATCGGCTGGGTGATCAACCACCCCAAGTCTTTCCTGTCACCGTCAATGGTGAGGTCCTTTCAGGGCATGACTCTGGATAGATCTCAGGTCAAGATTTTTCTCCCTCAGCAGAAGGTGGAGAGTCTTCAGGCCCAAGCCAGGTTCCTTATGTTTGCCCTCATCCCTCCATCCGGCAGGGGATGCAGCTGGTGGGCCTGATGGTGTCTTGCTTCGAGGCGGTTCCATACTCTGTTTCACATGAGACCTCTTCAACTTCACCTCTTATCATTTTGGGATCGGGACCCTCGGTCCCTGGATCAGGTGTTAGTTCTGTCCCCTCTGGCCAGACGGTCTCTCTCGTGGTGGCTGGACTCAAGAAACCTGTTGGTGGGCAGATCCGTTCTGGCCCCGTGCTGGGAGACAGTCACCATAGATGCCAGTCTGACAGGTTGGGGGGGGCTTCTGGAAATCCCTGAAATTTCAGGGTCAGTGGGGCCCTCAGGAGGCCAACACCCCTATCAACATTCTGGAACTGAGGGCGATAAGGTTGGTTCTCGCTCAATTGACTCCACACCTTCGGGGTCGGGCGGTTCAGGTCCGCTCGGACAACCAGATGGCGATTTCCTACATCAATCATCAGGGAGGGACCCGGAGCAAGAGGGCCCTCAAGGAAGTTTCCCTGATACTGTCTTGGGCGGAGGAGAATGTTCCCTGCATCTCAGCTGTGTACATCCCGGGGGTGGAGAATCTGGAGGCAGACTCCCTCAGCAGGGGGACTTCTCGCCTGGGGGAATGGTCCCTCAGCAACAGGGTGTTTCGCTCTCTGTGTCACCGTTGGGGTCAGCCAGATGTGGATCTGTTTGCGTCCCGTCACAAGCTTCCAGTCTCTCTGTCCCAGGACCCTCTGGTGTGTTCCCTCCTTTTCCTCTGCTGGGCAGGGTGCTGCGCAAGATTGCTCATTCTGGTGGCCCCCTGTTGGCCAAGAAGGCTGTGGTTCGCAGACGTCGTGCAGTTGGCAGTAGATCAGTATGCTCTGCCCAAGGATCCAGACCTGCTCACTCAGGGGCAGCTACGCCATCCCAATTTACAAACGCTGGCTTTAACGGCCTAGCTGCTGAAACCTCCATCTTGATGGAAAAGGGGCTGCCTGCCTCTGTTGTTGTTAATACCATGATTCGGGCTAGGAAGAAGTCCTCGTCATCCATCTACTATAGGGTCTGGCATGCTTACATTGACTAGTGTGAGTCTAAGTCGCTTCCCTGTAGGGTGTTTTCTATCCCTAGGATTCTGGAATTCCTGCAACATGGTTTGGATTTGGGTCTTCAACTTAGTACTCTCAAAGGTCATGTTTCTGCTTTGGCCATTTTCTTCCAAAGATCCTTTGCTCACCATCGTCTGGTCAAGACTTTCTTCCAGGGGGTTACTCATGTGCGTCCTCCATGTAAGCCTATGTTACCAGTCTGGGACTTGAACTTGGTCTTATCTGCCTTGCAGCAGGTCTTTGAGCCTTTGCGTGAGGCCCCTTTCTCCATTTTGACTCTTAAGGTAGTCTTTTTGGTGGCTATCACTTCTGTTAGGCGTGTTTCTGAGTTGGCAGCGCTTTCCATCAAACCCCTTTACTTTGAGAGACACCAGGACAAGGTGGTGTTTCGTTTTAAGCCAGATTTTCTGCCTAAGGTTGTGTCTGCTTTTTATCTTAATCAGGACATTGTTTTACCTTCTCTGTGCCCTAATCCTAGTAACCCTAAGGAGCCGGTTTTACACTCTCTGGATGTGGTCAGGACTCTGAAGTTCTATTTGGTGGCTACTGAATCCTTCAGGAAAACTGATGCTCTTTTTGTGCTCCCGTCTGGACCTAAGAAGGGTCTGGCTCCAACTAAGTCCACTATCAGCAAGTGGATCCGTCAGGCTGTGGTACAGGCCTATTCTGCTAAGGGGAAGGAACCTCCCTTCTGCTCATTCTACTCGTGCTATTGGTGCCTCTTGGGCTTTTCAGCACCAAGCTTCTGTTGAACAAGTTTGCAAGGCCGCTACTTGGTCTTCTGTTCACACTTTTTCTAAGTTTTACAAGGTTGATGTTAGGGCCTCAGCTGATGCTGCGCGCTGTTACTTTTTGGGGATCCCACCCTACCTTACGGACACTGCTATTGGATGTCCCATGTGTAAGGAATATTCTTGAACAGGAAGTGCTGTATACTTAGAATAATACAATTCTGTGATTACTCACCTGTAGAATTGGTATTATATGTATACAGCACGTCCTGTTCCATCCCACCCTTGTTATCATTATTCTTAGTTACCTCTGTATGGTGATTGTTCATATGTTCATTTTTGAATTCTGGTTATTATTGTTCTCTCGGCTTCTTGTTAACTGCTTGTCAATACTGGGGAATTTGTGGGAGGTCCCTGACTTATATAGGGCCGGGAGGAGCCACAAGCTGTCTTCTGCAGTCCAGCACCATCTTGTGGATGTATTACCCATGTGTAAGGAATATTCTGGAACAGGACGTGCTGTATACGTATAATACCAATTCTACAGGTGAGTAATCCCAGAATTGTATTTTTTTTTTTTTTTTTTTTTACTATATTCCCCCTCATTTCTTACGCCAAAGACAATACTTTTTGAGTGGTTTTAGCATCCTCTCTTTTATCCTTTCCCAGCAATAGAGCTGGCAGTGTCCCCAAAGTCCTGCTCAGCTGACAGATGTATGAAATGCCAACCCCTGCAGTGGGGAGTGAACTGATCAAAAAGCTTGGGAATAGAACACCAAAAATGGGGTTTACATTATGTCTGGGAAAGCAAAATTGCAGATGTATTTTTCTACTCCTTTTTGCATATCTCTTGCATATCTCTTGCATATCTCGTGGATTTTGGTCCACTTTGAGTCAGGTACCTAGTTCCACTGGGCAAAGGCAAGTATGGCAACATGCCCTGGTTGGATTTCATTCTCCCCATATCCATGTGTTTATCAATTGAGAAGAATGCAATGGCATTAGTTATTTATGTATATTGACACAGGATCTGTTGCTGCACAATCACTATTTCAGTGTGTTTTGCCTTATGCTCTTTCGGTTGATTTAAAAACTGGTCTAGTGTACCAAAACATGTGAATGTTGTTAATGTAGCCTGCATCCTACCAATCTAAAAATAAATGAAGTGTTAAGTAACTTTGCATTTTTACTGTGTGTTAAAATAGAAAGGAAGTTTTAAAATAACCATAAATACGAGAAATGGATGTCTGAGTAGTGACTCTGGCTTTTGTCATTTTAGCCTTTCAGTGGCAGTCTTGTGTGTAGCTATATGCCATAGCAAATAATGTGTATACATGTTAAATGAATAGGTGTGTGCCTCTACTGTTTTGGTTTGTATTTTCTGCTGAAACTGCTGCGACTACATATAAATACTGTACATTTTGTCTTGTTCGATGTAAAATTCCCACTGCACACATTAGCGAAAAATCCATTTGCGAGAGCATGTATACATACATTACGAACATCCACCTAGATCAATGACGTAAACATTGGCAGCTTAGAAGCATCAATTTTTGTTCTGGTACTGGCTGCTTGGCAAGAGATCAAAACTGCTTTTTTTTATTGCCCTTCCATGTTGCGTTCGCAACCTGTTTGGAAGTGGGTGTTGGTACCACTGCTATAAGACGGGGGGGGGGGCTCCAGCATTCTGAATGCGCCCCCCCGCACAAAAATCCTGTAAAGCTTACCTTAACCTCGGGCCTTAGCCGGTAATCCAGCTCTGCGATTTGCCATGCAGTAAGTGCCGCATTGGTACCGGCCGCCGGAATGTCTTGCCCATGTTAGCACCGGTCTTGCTAGATTCTTGCTGGAGGGACACGGTTAAAGTAAGCTTTACCAGTGTTCCAAGGGGTTATGTTTTGGGGGTCTTATAACGGTGGAGGTCTGTTTTGTAGCAGCGGTACCAATACCTGCATGAGTGTTGGGCCACTTTAAAAGGTTACTAAACACCAACAAAAACCAAACCAAAAAAACCCTAAAAATCCAAGGAAGAGATTACGTGGCGTCCCACCTACCCAGCATAACCTGCCCGGGGACCAGCTATGCAGAGATTGTAGATTAAGGCACAAGCTCTTGTAGCCCCGCCCTGCAGACTACAAGCCCGCAAAGCCTAAATGGCTGGGGCTCTTCTGCCAGCCCCCCCGGGCTTTGGGGAAGCAGGTAATTGGGAGAGCCAAGGCTTGATGGCTAGCCACAGGTGACTTGCTAGCTCCCAAGCCCAAACAGGTTAAATGTGAAAAAATACACTGACACAGATTAAAAACTACATTGGTCTTTGGGCAGGTGTTACATGATGTGATATGACGCCAACCGTCCACGCCCACAAAAGGTGGGGCTAGTGGCCGGGCGATGATGGAAGTGCTGGAGAGGGCCTATTTGCCCCTCCCCCCCTTCCCCGCAGGAGCTATCGCGGCTGCAGTTGAGTAAATCAGTTCGTTTTTTTTTTAATTCGGTTAGCAGCAGTCAAAGTGGGGCTCGTGTGGCTATTCCGGACCGTCTCCTGAAGCCAGAAGCGCCCCGTGTGAAGAAAAGACCCGGTCGGATCGAACGAGGGGGTCAGATGAGTTTTTAACTTTTATACTTTTAGCCCGCTCACGCTTCCAATTGCCGAGCACTGCATGTTAACAGAGCCGCTTGCTTAGAATTAAATATTCCTGGCATGCGGCTCTGATTGGACAAGAGCCCACGCATACTTCATAGGACCGGGGAAAGGTGAGTTTGTACAGGCGTTTGGGGGGGGGGGGTTCACACAGATGGGCACGGAACAAAACCCGGGATAGTCAAAATCCTTGGTTTTGTTCCCATTGAAGGTGAAAGCCTGCTCCCTCATATGGCTTTGGTGTTCACTGCAATATATGTCCACTGGGAGGTAAGGGGTAAATGCTTTTCTTTTTGTGTTTAGGAGTGTTTTTGGAATAATTTGATCTGGCATTTCTCGGTTGATAGCAGTTGTCTGCATTGGATTGGTCTGTTGGCTGGGTGGTAAAGCAGCAGTTCACCACCATATCTGCTGGTTTTGAGATCCCATAGAATGATCTAAATTGATAAGGAAGGGAAACTTGACTGTGGTTTGCTTGAGTTTAGTTGTATTAGGTTGACCCAGAGAAATGTGTCTGCCTGGATCAGCTGATAATACTTTTCTAATATATAATCTGTGTTGAAAATAGCAGTCGGTTATATATCATCTGCGTGCATATTAGCAATATTATTTTATATATTAGTTATTTGTTTTAATGTGGATACGACTGTTGCATTAGTATATTAGGGGTTAGGATAAGTTCAAACTAAATGAAGTGTAGTGTCCTATAGGTAGCCACATCCCAACTCCTCAATTTGCTAGAATGTGTGATGAAGCAGCCTGTAATGCAGCCATCTCTTAGTGTAATATTTGTGCTTAAGCCATAGGATTCCTGTCACTATATCATAAACTTTAAGGCTTTATTCAATCTGCTGGAGGCTCTACTAATGCACAAGTGAGGGTGTGATTGAGGTTGAAACAGAGATGACTCCTCTGTGTTGTCGCCCTCCCCCTTTTTTCTGAGTGGGATGGTCCAGCCCTGTTTTGCATACATTTCTTCTGAGTAGATCCATGTGTGAACTGTGTGAGCGTAGAACTGGTGGAATTACTGCTTGATCGGGTGGATGTATCCCTGGGACTGAAAGAGTGCACTTTAACTGCCGACTGGAATATCTTCACCATTACCATGTATTGTGCGTACCCGGTGCCTGGAGTGGCCAGTAACTCTTTGATGTACTACTACAATGGCAAAACGGTAAGAGGATTGTGTTCACATGTTTGCTTCTCCCTGAGCAGTCCTGAACGCTGCAAGTGTCGTTACATATAGTTTATTTGATCCAGGAATACGAGAACATTGTGGCTTTATCTTTATATTTTTTTTTAGAATGTTTTGCTTCAAAGGTTCTTGTGTCGAATGAGTTTCCTTGTTTAGCATGAAAAAGTTACGCTGCTGCGATTTTCATGCAATCATGTGTTCAGTTATACAGTGCCTTTTTTGGAACAGTATAGCGCTGTGTGTGTATATATATATATATATATATAATATATATATATATTTTTAGAAGGAGAGAAAAAAAGCTTTTCAGAATGAAACAGAAAATAGTAACTGAAGCTCTGGAAATGATTAAGGAAACAGCTCTTTCTAGCCAGTGGATTCCTGTTTCCTGTTTAGACTTTGAGGTTCACCGGCAGGGTTGTAATGTTGTTCCATCTGCTTCCAATCAAATCTGCATTTATGCTGTAAAGGAAGTGTCCGCTGTTTTTCTACTATGAAATAATCTGCCCTGATTTTTCTAAAAGCATCCCTCTGGTCTCATCATTCTACCTTCGCTGGCTTATGGACAGTTCCTCCTCATTTACCCCTCTCTGATAAACTTCGCTTTCACTAGTGTTGCAGTCCTGGCAGAAGATTCCGGAGTGTGACCACATTCTTCACATGCAGAATCACTGGATGTTTTTTTAGAACAATATTATGCAGGCTTAGCGTAATTAAATGCAACTCTTGAATTATATGAGATTAAAAAAAAAAATAATTACCCACATAAAAAAAAATGTTTGTGGCTCCTAAATGAAATCAGTTGCGGAGATATTGTTCAAGAAATGTGACTAATTTAGAAGTTTAATACATGCTCTTTTTCTTTGTTTGGCGGCTGGAGTTAAGAAAGAGGGGAGAGAGCGAGGGGGGGAGGCTTTGATCTCATTAAGTATTTCCAGGCTTCTAAGGGGGCTGGCATGGTACAGATTCCTGGCCTGGAAATTTCTAGCATGTGTCTGATGTGCCTTTTATGAGTCTTCGCCATTGGTAAACAAATGCTAGCTTATCTAAATGCTTGATAACCAAATGATATACAAAAGATACCATCTGTTTATAATTATATGTAGATATTAAATAGCAATGTTAAAACCTTATGTGACCAAATGGTCCCAGGCTACACTAAAAAGGAATTTCGTGTAATCTGAACAGAAGATAAATCCGTGAAGGGTAGCCAATATTATTATTTGTTTGGTAGTAGAGATGGAGCCATTCATGTAGATTCATAAAAGGATAGCATTTCAGCACACATACTGCAGTTGCAGCAACCCTATACACTTTAGTTAAGTTTTAGCAACTTATCCATTCTACACTGCATGTGACCATACATTAAAGCAAACAATAGGAAAATGCAGAATTAAAGGGACCAAGGCCTTTAAGATGGAGATTTAGGCAGTAGTTTTTAGCTATGCTGTGTGGTAGCCTAAAATGGCCCAGACAGGGTTAAGCTTCTCAGGTTGTGTTCAGTGCGTCACATAGTGGAGTGTTTTCTGCATGTTCCTCTATTGGAAGGGGGGCAGTGGAGGGCAGAAAGAAATCTGTGCATCCCACTGTAAGTTGAGCGTGTCTTGGCTTGATTAAAAGTTCTTTGATGTTTATTTTTTTTGCATAAAGCTGTATGGCATAAAGCTGCACTGCCACATCCACCCAACAAAGCCAACAAAAAAAGAACTAGCTTGTTCCTCTCATAGCCGCCAGGACAGCAGCTCTGCCAGGGGGAGGGGGAGGATGTTTGTACTGTAAATACTTGTGTTTAATCTCTGCATTTTATTTTTTTCCTCCAGGCATTGCAGAATGGTCACTTCCTAAGCAAAACAACCCCCACACCCCTGCCTTTTAACCATTCTAGCCTTATAAAGCTGCAGTTTTTTCACACTTCGCACTCTGCAGTTTTGTTACTGAAGGTGCTGACTGATTCTACTTTTGACTTTTTAGGTTTAGTTTTTCACTATTGAACCCCTTTCCGGCACAGTAAGATTTAGGATTGTTAGTTTGAATGACCCTAGGGTGACTATATGTCAGAAAAACCCCAAACAAGATCCCGTTTTAAAAACTGCACCCCTCAACATGCGCAAAATTTATTAACCCTTTAGGTTAATGGAATTGCAAGAAGCCCCACCTGATCATGATATAATAGTACATCATGTCAAGAAAGGGTTAAACTGTTTTTGTTTGTTTTTTTGGCACTTCGCCATTTGTAGTATTAGTATTGTCAAGTTGAGTTTTAGGATCCAGCTTTTCAGGTTTTATAGATTGCATTTCTTTTACATTTTATTTCATTTTTACCGTGTTTATTGGTATGTTTTGTTTGGATTAGTTCAACATTTTAACTGTTATCATTGGTGGTTAGGAGGGGTGGTTTCTCTGCACAAGGTTGTCATAGAAGAGGAAGAGTAGTATTTATAAGAATGTTGTTTCAGAATTCCTATCCTGTGTCTTTTCCCCTTAAAAGGAACACATTGTGCATAGTGACCCTTTTTCTTTCTGGTGTCCATAAGTGAAATGTTTGTGCAATGTTTTCTAAGATTATTATTGTTATTATTGTTTATTTATATTAATGTGATGGGGGGGATAATGGTGGAGGTGTGTGGGGACCCCATCACATTTTTGTAGTTGCTTTGGTTATTTTGCCAGGGGCAGTGAGCACACCATGTCATACTTGGTTTGATTCTGGTATGATATATTGGTGCTGTCCATTCTCTTTTGTCTTTAACTAAATTGTTTATTTATATAGTGTAATCTTCTGTAGCGCTTTACAAGGTACAATTACAGGCAGAGTAATACTGTACTGTACAGGGGCGAATTCAAATTAGATTACGAAAAGCTCAAACCAAATGATGCGAGCACAGGAGACCATAGGGAAGAGATGACACTTGTCAGAGTTGATGTCCAAGATAAGAACTCTAGAGATTAGAAATAAACGAATGGTGGTTTTGACACGTGTTGCTTATTTGTTTGGCAAACACTGAAGAACCAGGTTGTTCAATTGTTTGTATTTGGGGGTGCACTAATTTTTCTAGTCTTACTGGCTTTTATTGGCTTACCTTTGTCATTTGCTGGACTCTGTGTGTGCTTTGCAGGCCTCTGAGTGCAAGTGCATAGGTATAGGGGTATTGCTACTTATAAGCCTTCTGTGTTTTGAAAGTACGGACATCCCAGTCATCAGATTTTTTTTTTTATTTACCCAAAAGGCTCCGCTTTAGTTAACACAAGTTAGGAGTAAACTAGTTATTAATATATTTCTTCTTTATATTTTTTGAAATGAAAGGAAAGTTACAGGACAATTCATACAGTAATGAAAAGTAAAAGTTGTCCAAACAAACTTTTGGATTAACCAAGATGATCAATAGGAGTGTCCTTTTTAAAAGTTAGTAATTTCTGGCACTAAAACTATATAACAGTTCTGATACCTGCGGTTTGCCAAATGTACCCTGGAGATGTGCATCTCTCAATATAGTGTTGCTCCTCAGGCTTTAAAGACTGGGGTGGTGGTCTTCAGTTTTAGGATTACTGGCTTGTATGGAGGCCATAGTTTCTTTGGTATTTGTTTTTCCAAATTCTCACTGCAGCGGCCTATTGTATCTATATTTGCTGTAAGGTTTTTTTCAGAAAATGTTTGTAGTCTCCCACAAAACTTTTGTACGGTCACTTCCTGGGCAGTTTTTGCAAGTTTACCCTATTGGTTAGTGACTATTCCCACACTAGTGTGCAAGAAATGGACCCTCATCTACCGTCCGTGTTTACATTTTCCCAGAGTAACACCATGGGAGCTGCTCCACCCCCTCTTTCCTGCCAGTTCATCTGTTTACTGGTACTTCATACACTGCCCCATTATCCCTCCATTCTCAGGGGCACAACAGTCCATCAACATTTGCAGCTACTGATTGTGTATTCTTTATATACTGCATGTGATCTATGATTCATGTAGGGCTAGACTCCTTATGTATAAGCATTTAATTGCTGCCCTAATGGCACAAGTTTGAATGTTCTGCGAGTGTTAATAATAGTTAACATTCTATTTTGCTGTATGCAATTTGTTCCTGCAAGCGTACTGTATCATCTTATTTGGGCCTGAGGATATTGTCAGATTGTGAGCACCACCCTCTAATGTTGCCTTGTCAGCAGGGATTTTAGACACAGATGTTCCCAAAAGTGATAATCGGCCTGTGAGCACCTCATGCTCTTTATCACTATGTTTATGATGTCTGAGATTAGTGATGATCATTTTTTTCAGAATTTTCATATTGCCGATATGGATATGAAAAAATATGGTTCCAAATAAAAGAAGTATGTTGAGTATATTTAGGTTTCCCAGATTTTAATTTTACAGTTATACATCTAAAGTTCATAGAATCTGGACCAGACCAAATAATATACACAGCTGTTTATCCTGTTTCCTATCTTCCAACAGGTGTATGAAAATCATTTTTGCACCTTTATGCATATTTTATTGCATGAAGGAGATTGTATAATGTGTGTGGCCTGTTGCTGGACTGGACCGGGGGTGTAAAGTAAAATAAGCAGATTAAGGTGAACAAAAGCACTTCCACAATTTCACCATTCAGTGCAAATGAGCCTTTTTTTTTCTTTTCTCTTTTTCAAACGAAGATTTTGACCATATATTCACATCTGGAGTCAATCAAACCTCCACATCATTCTTTTCTGCATCTCTGAAGTAAAAAACTGTGGCTGACGGGAGCATCTTCATGTATTGCACAAATAGTCCAAGTCACTGCTGTCACATGTATGAGGTGCAGCACTGTATTGGTACACAATATTTGTTATTGTTTGATCATTTACTAGTCTTTTCTAAATGTGCTGCAAGGAGAACCACCTCTAGCTGAACTAGCTTTTTTTAAGGCTGACAGACGACTTTTGCAAGAAACCCTACTTTTAAATGTGCTTCACATTTATTATGTCCTATATATGGATAATATTAGTATTATAATAATAGATGGAAGCTTTATGTTGCTATGTGCTGTGTCTGAATAAAATATTACAGGGAAATATTTGTGACATTTATCAGTTGATACATTTATCCGTAAAGATGGTGGATGCAGTATGATGTTTGAAGGACATAGACTCTAGGGGTTCCAAACCAATGGTACTCGTTATCAGGCTTGGGTAAAGTATAGCCCCCCCCCCCCGCCGGAGTATAAATTGATCCAGGATGTGATGTGTACTGTGGTTTCTTAAGCACTTTAAAGCGGACCTTCACTCTGAATAAGAGTCTATCTTATATGTTTCCCACACCCTGTACATACAGATTGCTCACATTAAAAATCATCCTACCTGCATCTACTGCATGTTATGAGCCTTTAAACATCCAAGATGGTGGCTCATGGAACATCAGGCAGCCTGCAAACAGGAAGGTCCGGTTTAAATGGTGTTTGTTTCGCGCCCCCCCCCCCCCCCCCCTGCAATACAGCGACCTGTCATAGCACAAAGAAATGGCCAGTGCTCACTAGTATATTTAGACATTTTGGTATGTGAAGATTCCCCTAGAATATCTACTTGTGCTGCTAGCTGCTATGCCAGGTTTTTGGTGTATTTGGTATTAGCTTGTTGTTCAACACTTTATACAATTTGTGAGTGTGCCAGTTGTTTGCTTAAAGGGCCAGATTGCCCATTTGTAACCACCTGCCACCCTCACCTAGCACTAAAACGGGGGGAGGTAAATAAAAAAGACACATACTTCGGCTGTAATCCAGCATGGCCCATCACCGCTTCTGGGCTGCATGATGCCACCGAACCGGAAGCTCCCCACACCGTGCACGTGACGTTCCCCATTTACTTGAACTGGTTTGCCTAACAGTTATCGTACAGCAACAGCAGAACCTAGTCATGAGTTTGGGATGTGTTTTCTGAAATTATCTCATGTCAGATCTTTTTTAAAGCCAAAACCTGGGTTGCCAGTCCCTAGGGTTGGTGAAAGCTTACCCCAGGAGGCATCCCCAATTGAAACCTGTTTAAAGCCACCAGTCACCTTATATTTTGAGCCAACAGCACACCGTTCCAGGTTCCCGGGTTTTATTCCACGCCCCATTGTGTGAAACCATGCGAATCACCTGTCTATAGGGAACTGGGGAAGAGGCCACCATTGCTCCCGACTGCCGAACTCGGTGTTTAAACCAAGCCATATTGGTGATAAATAATACGCACAGCATGATCATTGGACTAGAGCCTGTGTATGTATCGGCTCAGGTAACATTTACTGGGGATCTGGGAGGTTTCATACAACGAGGCATCCAAATTGTGATTCCACCAGGGGGAGGGGGATTTAGATGTGCCTCAGGGAGACGGGGTGCGGCCACTCCCCCTCTCTATGCTGGGCTTTGTTTGCAAAAAGAGCTGTATGTGGCATGGAACTGGCAAAAACCTTTGTAAATTGACCTATCTCCTATAAGGTTGGCCCTGGAGTCTAAAAAAAACTTCAGGGCTGACCGACTAAAATCCCCTGATTTGGGATGCCCAACAGTGTGAACCCCCATACGGCCCCTAATCACTCACCTTTTCAGTGGTCCCTTGCCACAGCTGCATCCCTGGAATCTCTGCAGCTGAGGTTTGCGGTAGTGTGATGGGAAACCGGGGGTGCGGCTGCTCCCACTCCCTGTGTCTATGTTCAGATCAAATCATGCCCCAAGGACATATCACCAGAATAGTAAAAATCCTGGCGATAGGTCCACTTTAACACAGCCGGGCATCCCACATCAGCATGCCCCAAGGACATGTCACCAGAATAGTAAAAATCCTGGCGATAGGTCCACTAAAATGTTTGAAATCGTAGGATAGCGTCCTTTGATTCCTTGACATTTCTTTTCCACCTTTTCTTTTTTTCCACCTTTTAGTCTGTGCTAATTTTGCTTTGCTTTTTTTTGCCTGGCTATCCTTTGCCACTGAGAGCTTTGTGTGTCTATGGTCTCGCATGACTTGCAGGGCAAAGGAAGTCATTGTTTTCTGTCACGTCTATGGCTACACAAACATGGCAACTCTGAAATGCACGGTTGTCTGATGCATGCTACATTGCTGACTACTAGGGGGGTTGGATGAGGCCTAAAAACAGTATTTTTTTTTCGAACTTGTATACCTTACATTTTTGTAAGTCACATATCTAATGATTTATGATTTTACATTTTTGTTTTTTTTCAGGTCTATGCACCCTCTCCGAATTCTGATGACTTTAACAGAGAGTCTCCAAGCTATCCGTCCCCTAAACCACCCAGCAGTATGTTCGCTAGCACTTTCTTTTTACAAGGTGAGTTTTATTACACTCCTACTCCCACCACCTATTATACATCTGTTTATTCTGTTCATTTATATAAACTAGAACTTTTTTGAGTTTTGCATAATCTGTTGAATAGAAGGCTTAGCTAACCTGTCTGGTTCCTTTTACTACCTGTGACCCTGTTGACTACTTTTGGCCTCATAAGCTGTCCCGCTGGGGACTTCTCCCTTATTCTCTGCCTGAGTGACACCTAGTACTCTCCTGTAAGCAGACCATTCTCTTGATTTACTACAGAAATGTAAACTAAAACTGCCCACATGATGTACTTAACTCTTTATTTGGCCACAGTAATCTTACTATTGCCATTCTAATGTCTATTGCCCTGGTCTGGCGTGCACCCTATATATGATGCTTATGTTTGAAAGATTGATTAGTCAGCAAAATGTAATTTGCATTTTTGTGTTATGATCAATCCTGATTTGGTTGCAGTAATGTCATGCTAAAGTGGTCTTTCCTTTTTTAGATGGCAGTCATAACTCATCTGAGCTATGGAATTCCTCAAACGGAATTGGTCAGACTGGCTATGGCGGAATGATGGGCAGTTCATCGTCTCATATGTCACAGTCCAATAACTACAACAGTCTACATGACCGTTTGGTAAGGGGGCAGCACACTATTTTCTGACATATATGGGTTAATCTAGTAAAAAATAATATTTTAGTCTGAACTAACACAACAAATATGGTCTTCGTTGATCTGAATGTAATAGAGTGTGCTTTTTTTCTTTTTTTTGTGAATGTGAGGTTTTATTTCCTTCAATGCTGACTTGCAGCTGCACCTACACAAAACATTACAGGTGTATTTAGGCAAAAGAGAAGCCTTTTGAATCAGAAACTCCATTAAATGTATTCCTCCTACAAAGAATAGCAGAGTTTAGGTAAGAGGTTTAAAGAGAGACTCCAGCTATTGACACTGGAGAGCATCCAGCCGGTTTACCAGTTGTAGAAAATGTGTGCTTCTATGTATGTTCTAATTTCCCAAATTCCCCCATTATAGGCAGTGTGGCAGAATATCCCTATAGGTAATGTGGCAGAATATCCCTCCTAATTCCCCCATTATAGGCAGTGTGGCAGAATATACCTATAGGTAGTGTGGCAGAATATACCTATAGGTAGTGTGGCAGAATATCCCTATAGGTAGTGTGGCAGAATATCCCTATAGGTAGTGTGGCAGAATATCCCTCCTAATTCCCCCATTATAGGTAGTGTGGCAGAATATCCCTCCTAATTCCCCCATTATAGGCAGTGTGGCAGAATATCCCTCCTAATTCCCCCATTATAGGTAGTGTGGCAGAATATCCCCCTATTATATGCAATGTGGCTGAATACCACCCCAAACTTCCCATTATAGGCAGTGTGGCAGAATACCCCCCTCAATCTTCCAATTAAAGTCAGTGTTACAACCCTCCTCCCAATCGGCAGCATAATCCACTCCGGGACACCGTCCTATGAAATCGGGCAGACAGGGTAAATGATTCCCACCCGCAGGCCACACCCACCCACCAGATTGCATTTGTGTGCTTCCGTCTGCGCTGAGGAGATGGAGCAGCAGCGGCTGGGGTGTTGATGGACACGGTTTAGTCACCCAGCCCGCCCGCTGCTTCTCCAATGTCTGGCGGCTGTGGTAGCCCAATCAGCTGCCCCAAAAGATGTTCTTCCTACTTTTGTGGGGAATGTTGCATCGTATAGAGAGGGGGGGGGGGGGGCTTGTGATTTGACTGGACTGGACTTCTGATCTAAAGCATATCTATCCAGTCTATTCACATATTTGTTTTTCACTGTGCTTTAACCGCCAGCCACGTAAAATTTACGTGGCTGCCACCCCTGCAGTTAACCGCCAGCCACGTAAATCTTACGTGCCTGACTATCCCCATTAATATAATAAAAAGTTTAGAAAAAAAAAATCACTTACCTGACCCCTTGTTTGATCCGGCTGGGTCTCCTCTGCAGCCAGAGGGGCTCCGATCGCCCATTGGGGCTCCTCCGGCTGCAGGGGAGTGCCCAAAATAGGGTGCCCCCCCCGGTTCAGCAGCCGCCGGGATTTGCCTGCAAAACAAATAATAAATAAAAAATGACAGTTACTCACCTCCACGCCTGCCGGCTCCCGCCGCCTCTCCTCTTCATGGGGGGGGGGGGGGCTCCGATCACCCCCTCCCCCGCTCTTCCGTCTTCTGGAGGCCCTCCGCAGCTTCCGAGCAGCCGCCATCTTGGATTCTGGCCCCGCCCCTTCGGGGGCGGGCCCGATGACGTCACCACCGGGTGTCGTCGGGGCACCCGGCAGTTCAGCTGTCAGATGCTGGTGACGGCTGGACAGAGGACAGAGGAGGAGGGAGGTAGGCGATCCTCCCATCACCTTTCTCCCCCCTCCTCTGCCCAGCCGTCACTGACATCAGATCGTCGCGGGACACAGGAGATGAAGATCGGAGGTGAATAAAGTAAAAACATTTTTTTTTTTCTTTTTTTTTTTTTTTTTAATAGTCATTTGAAAAAAGTGTGTTTGTCTTTTCTTTTTTTTTTTTACTTTTAACCCTTTGTGAACTGGTAAGGGGTCCATGTGACCCCTATACCAGTTCACAAGGCTCGGTGGGTCTGGCAAGTCACCTGCGGCTAGCGGGTGACTTGCCATTAACCCCTGAGCCCCCCAAATTACCTGCCTCCCCAAAGCCCAGGGGGGGGCAGAAGAGCCGTGGCCCTAGGCTATGCCGGCTTGTAGCCTGCAGGGCCAGGGGCCACTAAAGCTGGCCCCTGCGCCCTGTTCTACAAGCCCCCATAGCTGGTCACAAGCTGGTTACGCTGGGTAGGGGGGGCCTCACACCATTTTTTGGGGGGATTTTTAACCCTTAAAAACCCCCCCAAAAAATGGGGTCCCCCTCCCTGGGAGGGGGGACCCTATGTCATTTTTTGTTTTAAATTAACCCTATGTTATCTGTAACCCAGTAGG
Organism: Gastrophryne carolinensis; assembly: GCA_027917425.1. Taxonomy (NCBI): domain Eukaryota; kingdom Metazoa; phylum Chordata; class Amphibia; order Anura; family Microhylidae; genus Gastrophryne; species Gastrophryne carolinensis. The sequence continues at coordinate 293,927,456 of CM051238.1, read as the reverse complement.
TATAAAAGGCTTCCAGCAGCAGCAGGAGAGCAGAAGCCTAAGTGATTAGCGTGGGACACAGGGGAGGTAAGTATTTAAAAAAAAAAAATTTAAAAAATGTATTATTTTTTAATAAAGTTATTTTTAAAGTGTGTCTATGTGTGTTTTTTTTTAACTTTTAACCCTTTGTGAACTGGTAAGGGATCTACGAGACCCCTATACCAGTTCACAAGGCTCTGGGTCTGGCAAGTCACCTGCGGCTAGTGGGTGACTTGCCATTAACCCAGAGACCCCCCATTACCTGCCTCCCAGAAAAAACTTAAAATTCCGCCAAAAAATGGTGTCCCCCCCCCCCCCCCCCCCCCGCGTGAAGGGGGACCCCACACCAATTTTTTTTTATTTAACCCTTTATTATGTGGATAGTAGTTGTATTTTATTTGTAAATGTTATAAAGTGCTCTTTTCAGTTTAGGGGATCACCTGGACAGGATCAGGGGGCTACCGATACATATGTGGTATCATTGTAATCGGAAGAAATGGGGCTTTCACATGCAATATGGTTTTCTTTAATAAAATACATGTTTTTGTTAAAATAAAGGAGACAGTTTAAAAAATATATATATTTTTTTATTTTATAATATTAATAATATATAAAAAAAGTAGAAAAAATACAAACAAGACATTTCATGTTAAAGTCTAAACTCTGCCACAAAAAGAAAATATGCCATTTTCTTGGAAATTTCTGCAAAAATCACAGTTAAACATCACGCAAAATGGTGAAAAATAACCTGTCAGCAGAGGGTGACAAAATCTCAAGTAGGCTGGCAGTTAAAAGGTTACAGGTACCTATGCATGTTGGGTATTGTTCTGCTCGGTAGACCTTGCGCTTTCAGATTTAGCTTGTTTTTTCTTATTTGCATATTGATATTTTAGGAAAAGTGTTTTTTATTCTGCTTTTTTATAAATTTTTTGTGAAACCCTGTGCAACCTAAGAATTCTTCGAGATATTACTTCCAGAAAGATGAGCCCACTACAACAAGCTGGGTACGCTTAGAAACCTTAACATGTGTACTTTCAGGGAATATATGGTTTATGGGGGGTATTCCAAATGTAAAGGGTTGTTTTGGTAGAAAAAGCACAAGGTGCGCACTTTGCAGAGCTGAAATTTTGAAGTAAAATTACCGTTATGCGCATGCTTTACTTTGGTGTGTTTGGCAGCTCTTTCCTTGACAGAACCTATGCATGTTGGGTATTGTTCTGTTCGGGGCATGTTGCTTTTTCAGATTTTCTGGTTTGCATATAGTTTTTTTTAGGAAAATGTGGTTTTGATTCTGCCTTTATTCATTTTTAAGGAAACCCTGTGCAACCAAAGAATACATTGAGGGATTACTTCCAGAAAACTGCACCCATGTCAACAAGCCTGGTACGCCTAGAAAGCATGAGGTGTGTACTTCTAGGGAATATATAGTTTGTAGGGGGTATTTCAAATGTAAAGGGTTGTTTTTCTTGAAAAACTGCAAGGTGCGCATATTGCATAGCATAGTTGTATATTATCTGAAAATCTCCTAAAGCGTTGTTTCAGTTTGGGGGTGTCTACCTATACATATGTGGTACCGCTGTAACCGGGAGAAATTGGGGTTTCACATGCAATAAGATTTTATTGACAGACTTACATTTTGTATTACAAAAAAACACTACAAATTGTAAAAAATATATTTTTTTTTTTGTACAATTTTCACCCAAAAATATTGAGAATACACTTAGAAAATGACAAACTAGACATTTCATGTTAAAGCCCAGGCTCTGCTGAAAAAAACAATATATCACTTTCCTGGGAAATCCCTTCAAAAATCACAGTTGAACATGGGGCAAAATGGTCTGGCAACAAAGGGTGACAAAATCTCAAGGTAGGCTGGCGGTTAAAGGGTTAAATTAGAAACAATCTACATGCAACCTTTCTTTACAATTAGCACACAGATGTTCAGTAAATCACTTGGTAGGGAGTTGTATGAAATTTGTGCTCTGTTTTGCAGACTACAAGTCTCACACACACACACACCTGCTTGAGCAAGGCACCTAACCCCAGCCATGTGTACACTCACTGCTTCTGTTTGTCTCACTGCATGGATGGGTTAAAGTGGACCAACACCCAGGATTTTGACTATCCTGGGTCTTGGTCCACTTCGGTGGGGCACCCCCGATCGGGGTGCCCCGCTGTGTGAAACCCCCCCCAAACACCCAAAAAACTCACCTCTCCCAGCGCCGACGGACAAGCATTCTGACAGCCGCTTGTCCACGGCTCCTCCGCCGCCGCCTCCCGCGCGTCCCTCTTGACGCGCCATTCACAGACGGCCGGCGCGCGAGGGCGCGCCTAGAGGGGCGCGAGGGAGGCGGCGGCGGCCGGCCGCCGCCGAAGCTAAGGTAAGGGGGTTTGGGGGGGTTTCACCCCGCGGGACATCCCGATCTCGGATGTCCCGCGGGGAGGGAGGTGATCGGCCCGGGAATCTTATAGATTCCCGGGCCGATCACCCGAGGGTGATGGTCCACTTTAAATGCTGAGGAACAAATCCTTTGTGTGTGAAACCATACAATGGTTGTATGTGCGCAAACAAACACAAACTCATTGTCACCATGGCCTTGATTCACAAAGCGTTGAAAAAAACTCTCTTCATAAGAAAAAAGCCTGAGAATTTTACTGTTAGTGAATCACCAGATAGGAAGACAATAAAAGTCAATGGCATTTTTTACTACAGGTAAAAAGGGGTAAAAAGTTCACTACTTTTTTCAGAAGTGAAAAAGTGCCATTGACTTTCATTGTCTTTCTATCTAGTGATACACTAACAGTGAAATTCTCAGGCTTTTTTCTCATGAATTGAATTTTTTACTACCATGGAAGTTTTTTTCAACTCTTAGAGAATCAAGGCTCATGTGTGAATGTAGTCTAAAAATCAATTACCACTTTGGCAGATAGTTTCAGTTTTGGGCTACTTAGTTTTTTTTTATCCGAATGTAAGTTTATTGCTGAACACATTGCATTTTCGAAATAGTTACCAGTAGCAAAATACCGAACTATATAAATATCTAACACATATTACGTTTCCATTGTCTTCTCCTTTCAGAACTATCCACCACATCCGGTTTCACCAACAGACATAAATGCCAGTCTTCCGCCAATGTCCAGCTTTCATCGGGGTGGTTCCAACGCTTCCTCTTATGTTGCATCTTCCCATACACCTCCCATTAATGGATCAGACAATCTGTTGGGTAAACTTCCTTTTATAATCCTTTTGGTTTGTAGCCATTTTTTTCACAGACTGAAGCAGCGTTTTTTTTTCTGTGTCCCCATTGGTTCATTTAACAAAGGCTGTGTGTGTCACCAATACGGAGAAAAAAAAGAATGACCAGTATAAATCTGCGGTTGATATACTTAGACACATTTTTGGTCAATGTGAGATTTCTTGTTTGCCCACTGCAAACAGTAAAGATACACATCCATAGAGTGTAAACAGGTCACTCCCACTCTAGTCCTCTTTTTGGGCTGGAATTAGATGTCCTTATTTGGCTAATCAGAGGGAGAAGCCAGTGGGAAGTGTGCAGCATAGATTTCAGTTAATTATTGCTGCGGGTTAATATGTATGACCATGAATGCTCATTAAATGATGCCCTGCGTCATGAGATTTCTGGATTAAGATACGTATATGGGTCACTCGGGAACGCCAGATCGTGCGGTGTTCCACTTTAAATCAATAACTGAATGCAATGCAACTTTATAAACAATAATAATATAGTGTACCAGTATAGTGGATTTCCTTTAATGTAAATTATGAAACCCTTTGGCAACAAAACTTCTTGGGTGTATATAGATGAGAATGGATATAACTGAAGTGGTATTTATATTTATATATTGTTAGGTGCAGGAAGCAGAGGAAATGCAGCCGGTAGCTCGCAGACTGGAGATGCACTTGGAAAAGCTCTGGCATCTGTAAGTTTTTGACTGGTCACAAATGGCATTGAAAAAGCGGTTTTACTTTATATTAGCAGTGAAGGCTGTTTTGTATACTTAAGTTACCTAAGCCATTTAGAGATTACTTTTTTCCCACCACACTGAAGGCTTTCTAGAAGTTTCTGTGCCGTGCTGATGTATTTTCTCAGTTGAATAAATGATGCATGACCTTCTAAAGGAAACAGCTGCCTGTCCTGAGAGTATCACTTTTCACATAGAATGCAAGCTGGGAGTTGTTAAATGTAATGCTCACTCATACTGTTTCCAGCACACATTAATACTGGGATCTATTCATACCCATTGTGTATGTTGTGCAAGGTTCCTTAACTTTTTAAGGTTTTCCTGGAACTTCACAGTGAAGAGAAAGTGGGTTAAATAGTAAATGTCAAAATGTTGGGACAATCCAGACAATGAAAGAAGGAATGGGCTGCCAGCACAGACCACAACTGCTCACTCCTCTATATAAGTCAGCCGCACTACAGTAAATATATTAAAAATAAATCTTTTATTGTAATTAATTAAGCAGAGAGCCAAAAAAAGACATATACATTAAAAGCAATTAAAAATGTATATGCGGAGATAAGGGACATATTAGACTAATTGTCACCCAATTTGAAAATCTAATACATAAAAATAATTCCAAGGATGCTGATCATGCCTTAGGGTCTCCCCCGCAGAAAGTGGTAGTGCAAAGAGAAAGAAAGAAATTGTGCAAAAGAGCAGAATTGTGCAAAGTCCGCAGTAGAAATTTAATAGGGGGACTAAATTGTCCCTATAGATACATAGGTGCACAAGTGCAAAGTGCTGTGTGCAATGTTGTAAGAGTGCCAAAAAAAGTAGCGAGGCAGCAAGGCATATATGGCAGCAATGGCAAAAGCAAATAATTACTTTAAACAAACAATATGTTTCTATAATGATAAGCATTACCAAGTAAAGAAGTCTAGGTCCACTTTAGTACTCCGCATACCAGCATCACCAACGCGTTGCGTGGCAGCGTCCTAATGCCACTTCATCAGGATGTGGCTGGCTGTGCTGTGTCCATGTCTTAAATATCCCGTAAATTGCACATGCGGACTAGCCTACACACATGTGGCCGGCGTATGGTAGCCCGTGTGACCCGGGCGCGCACGCGCAATGCGCCACACAATCTGGATGACACATGCAATGCAGCATGTGTCATCCGGGGGAGACCCTAAGGCATGATCAGCATCCTTGGCATTATTTTTATGTATTAGATTTTCAAATTGGGTGACCATTAGTCTAATATGTCCCTTATCTCCGCATATAAATTTTCAATTGCTGTTAATGTATATGTCTGTTTTTGGCTCTCTGCTTAATTAATTACAATAAAAGATTTATTTTTAATATATTTACTGTAGTGCGGCTGACTTATATATAGGGGTGAGCAGTTGTGGTCTGTGCTGGCAGCCCATTCCTTCTTTCAGTATTCAGATACGCCCAGTTTGGGCGGTAGGCTCCCCCTCAGCCAGCATCCAGTTTTGATACTATAATACTTTTGCTGTGCAGGAATTTCTTTACTCATTGGTGACAATCCAGACAATAATGTCTCTGATCTAATTTAACCATACATTTTTGTTTTTAACCCTTTGTTGGGTAGTTATTGGTTTAGTTAATTTGACCATTTATATGTTTTTGTTTTTTTTATTTTAAAACCCATCTGTTATTGTGTTCGATAATCAGAACTTTTTTTTTTTCTTCAAATGAAAATGAAGTCTGATTTTGCATGTCCTAAATTCCAAAAAGCAGCATTACCTCCTCTCCATTTCAAATTTGGTGCGTTAAATCAAGACATAGGCGCTTAATCTATGTGCTGGGTGGGCTTTGGTTGTCATGGTGACCAGATTTATCCTGTTGCTGTTTGGCAGGGAGCAGCCCAGTCATTCCATAGATCACTGCTGTCATTTCCAATAGAGATGCATTCCATCTGCTGTATAAATGCATGCCATAGTGTGCACATTTGAAATACTCCTCAAACCCACCATCTTTCCATTAATGTCTATGTTCTACCCGCAAGTCTTCTATTCTAAGTATACAGCACGTTCTGCTCCAGAGATAATTCCTTACATTTGGGTAATACATCCACAAGATGGCGCTGGACTGCAGAGACAGCAAAAAAGTGGCTCCTCCTGGCCCCTTATATTCCAGGGACCTCCCACAAATTCCCCAGTTCTTCTCTGCAGTCGGCGCTGCGAAGGCAAGAATATGGCTCTCTCTACTCGCAGGTGAGCGGGGCTATTAGCCTGCGGCCCTGTAGGACTATTCCCACCCATTCCTCTTTTTTCCGCCTCCCAGCTTTGGGTGCACTGGTCGGGTGACGGTAGGCAGCACCGCTGTCAGGTGCTTAAGGAGCAGGTTTTGGTTCTGTCCCCCCTAGCCAGGCAGTCCCTCTCGTGGTGGCTGGACTCAAGGAAGCTGTTGGTGGGCAGATCCTTTCTGGCGCCTTGCTGGGAGACAGTCACCACGGATGCCAGTCTGACAGGTTGGGGGGGGGGCTTCGGGAGATCCCTAACATTCCAGGGGCAGTGGGGCCCTCAGGAGGCCCACACCCCTATCAACATTCTGGAACTGAGGGCGATCAGGTTGGTCCTAGCCCGCTTGACTCCGAACCTTCGGGGTCGGGCTGTTCAGGTACGCTCGGACAACCAAACGGCGGTTGCCTACATCAATTATCAGGGAGGGACCCGGAGCAAAGGGGCCCTCAAGGAAGTGTCTCTGATCCTGTCCTGGGCAGAGGACAATGTTCCCTGCATCTCAGCTGTGTACATTCCGAGGGTGGAGAATCTGGAGGCAGACTCTCTGAGCAGGGGGACTTATCGCCTGGGGGAATGGTCCCTCAGCAACAGGGTGTTTCGCGCTCTCTGTCACCTTTGGGGTCAGCCAGATGTGGATCTGTTTGCGTCCCGTCACAATCACAAGCTTCCAGTCTTTGTGTCTCTGTCCCAGGACCCTCTGGCCTTAGCCATGGATGATCTGACAATGCCCTGGCAGAGTTTTCAGCTACTGTATGTATTTCCCCTTTTGGGCAGGGTTCTGCGAAAGATGGCTCAGGAAGGGGTGCCAGCAATCCTGGTGGCCCCCCGTTGGCCAAGAAGAGTGTGGTTCGCAGACATCGTGCAGCTGGCGGTAGATCAGTACGCCCTGCCCAAGGATCCAGACCTGCTACCCCAATTTACAAACACTGGCTTTAACGGCCTGGCTGCTGAAACCTCCATCTTAATGGAAAAGGGGCTGCCTGCCTCTGTTGTTAACACCATGATCAGGGCTAGGAAAAAGTCCTCTTCTTCCATCTACTATTGGGTTTGGCGTACCTACATTGACTGGTGTGACTCTAAATCTCTTCCCTGTCGTGTGTTATCAATTCCTGGGATTCTGGAATTTCTACATGGTTTGGATCTGGGGCTTCAACTCAGCACTCTGAAAGGTTATGTTTCTGCCTTGGCTGTTTTCTTTCAGAGATCTTTTGCTCAGCATCATCTGGTCAAGACTTTTTTCCAGGGGGTTACTCATCTGCGCCCCCCACGTAAGCCTATGTTACCAGTCTGGGACTTGAACTTGGTCCTATCTGCCTTGCAGGGGTCTCCTTTTGAGCCCGTGAATGAGGCTGCTTTGTCCATTTTTTAAGGTAGTCTTTTTGGTGGCTATCACTTCTGTTAGGCATGTTTCTGAGTTAACAGCGCTTTCCATCAAGCCCCCTTACTTTGAGAGACACCAGGACAAGGTGCCTTCTCTGTGCCCTAATCCTAGTAACCCTAAGGAGAGGGCTCTACATTCCTTGGATGTGGTTAGGAACCTGAAGTTTTATTTGGTGGCTACTGCACCCTTCAGGAAGACTGATGCTCTTTTTGTGGTCCCTTCTGGTCCTAAGAAGGGTCTGGCTCCAGCTAAATCCACTATCGGCAAATGGATCCGTCAGGCTGTGATTCAGGTCTATTCTGCTTAAGAGAAGGATCCTCCCTTCTGCCTTACTGCTCATTCTACTCGTGCTATTGGTGCCTCTTGGGCCTTTCAGCACCAGGCTTCTGTTGAACAAGTTTGCAAGGCCGCTACTTGGTCTTCTGTTCATACTTTTACAAGGTTGATGTTCGGGCTTCAGCTGATGCTGCTTTTGGCCGCAAAGTTCTGCAGGCGGCAGTGGTTTAATCTGCATATTGTTGCTTTTTGGGATCCCACCCTACCTTACGGACACTGCTATTGGATGTCCCAAACATAAGGAATTATCTCTGGAGCAGGACGTGCTGTATACTTAGAATAACACAATTCTGTGATTACTCACCTGTAAAATTGGTATTATACGTATACAGCACGTCCTGCTCCACCCCGCCCTTGTTTTCATTATTCTTAGTACCTCTGTATGGTGGTTATCTTGGTTAAAATTGTTTTATTATGTTTGTTATTCTCCCGGCTTCTTGCAAACTGCTTGTCAATACTGGGGAATTTGTGGGAGGTCCCTGGAATATAAGGGGCCGGGAGGAGCCACTTTTTTGCTGTCTCTGCAGTCCAGCACCATCTTTTGGATGTATTACCCAAACGTAAGGAATTATCTCTGGAGCAGGACGTGCTGTATACGTATAATACCAATTCTACAGGTGAGTAATCACAGAATTGTATTTTTGTTGCTTCAAAAAACAAAATAAAAATAAATAAATGTTATCAAATTCCCCTTACTGGTTTGATTTTATATCTTTATAATACGGGTCTGCTAGTTCTTTGGCTACAATCATGTCTTGTATTTCTACAATCAATTTTTTGATCCAAGGCACATTAAGTGTGGCGCTTGTTTTACTGCTGAGCACCGTTTTTCTAAAGGGCTTTTATGTGTAAAAGATCAGAAGATGAAGCATTTGTTCTTCAGTTTAGGTATTAAAGAGCATACAAAATGCTGTGTGATTAAACATGTAAGGCCAGATAATATATTTGCAAAGGTTCTTTTATTTTAAGTTTAAGCCTGGATAATTGTGGTCTTAATCTCAGGGTAGCCAAGAAAGCGAATTGTACATGAAAGTATTTACACAAAGTTCCCAAAGCCCTGTGGATTATGCATTAGTTTGGATAATGAACTAGTGTAGATAGGAAAGCAAATCTTGGTATTCGTGCCATTTTAGATGTGCATCCCGAAACATTTGCCAAATAACAACCCTTTAAGATTGTGCCCACAGAGAATTATATGAAGGGAAAGAACATCTGCTTTATTTTATTGCCTAATGACAAATAAAAACACACCGCTGCTTTACTTCTGTGGAGATCAAATGGGCCTACTATTTAACTTTGTTGATTACATCAAATGTCTTTGCTGCAACTTATATTCAGGACATGATGAAATTCCTAATGCAGCCCAGCTAGTTAAGTGGCCACTGGTTTGTAGCACAAAGGAAGAATTCAGGGACAGATATTTTAAAATGCAATTCATGAATTCGTTTTCTCTGTAGCTTGGCGACTCCATAACATTACCATGACAAAGGAAAACTGAAATGTACACTGCAGTGTTTAAAAAATTGGACTAACAGCTCCATGGTCAGGCTCTGTGGGCTTCCCATTGTTTAGCTTTTGTCTCCATCCCTTTTCATTACATTTGGGCATATTGGCACCCCGCTGACAGGAATGGACCATGACTGATAGGAGATGGAGTCCTGTTTGTTAATAGAGAATAAGTCGTGTTACCATTTAGACCTTGAGGAAGGTTGCAGAATTATTCATATTGGCCACTTAAAGCGAACCGCACAATGACTTGTCTGGTTTGTGCAGTTTATAGTTAGAAGGGCATAAGCAGGAGTAAAGACTTGCATAAGACTGTTTATAGGTCCCATGGGTAGGACATTTATGCAACTCACATAGAGGGCATTCTTGATTTAAAAGTCCCATTGTTTTTTAAACTATGTGTGCAAGCAAGATTGTCTAGGCTATCCCTTACCATTGCTTTGTGCACCTCTCTGGTAGTCTTCTATTCAAGTGTGTTTGGCCTGTTGACAAAACTTCTCTCCTGGGATATAGCAATATTGCAGAGTTTTAAACATGCAGGAAGCTTAGATGAGCTTTTGTCTCACTGTTGACGGATATTGAACAACCTCAGGCAAGCACCACTGCCATCAGAGCCCCATGAGCAATACATGCTTCCAATGCTAGAGGTTGCTATTAGCTTGAGCAAAAGATTTTCAGATAATAAAGACTTTAATGACTCCTGTGTAATAATATGTTCAGCTCTTTGATGGCAAGCAATGTGTGCAAGTTTATTAAATATATTATATATATATATATATATTACAAAGGCTTTAAACTGATGAAACTATGATTGGTCTATGGTGTGCTACACATTTAATTTCTGATTTGTGTTTTCTTTTTTTCCCCCTAAGATTTATTCTCCTGACCACACCAGTAGTAGTTTTCCTTCAAATCCCTCAACCCCAGTTGGATCTCCTTCGCCTTTGCCAGGTAATTTTTTTTTTTATTTTATTTTTAAACCTTTGTTGGGCGACCATAAAGACATAACTGAATATTGTAATGATATTAGTATAGGCTGTTTAAGTATGTTCACTCATTAATAATAATTTAGTAAGTCTTGCTGAAGAGTTGTAAGTATGATAGTTATTTTATGTATGAAGAGTGAACTGTGGGTGACTTGCTGCTTCCGCTTGGCCATTTCAGCTGTCTAAAGTGTGAACAGCTGTTAGCGGTTACCCTCAGTCAGAACTGAAAAAGCCCTTTATTTCTTGTAAACATGACCCTAGCACAATATCTGGTTTGTACTTCTTACAAAGCTGCCTAAAATAAAGCTTGGCATATGAGCATCTGATGGCAATAAATACCTTCTTCAATATTACATTTTAGCTGCATTATTATGCATCTTGGCTGTTGACCTGATAGGTTAACTTTCTGTGTGCATTTCAGCTAGTCAATAGTCAGGAAGGAAGGAGGAAGTTAGTGGGGTCGTTTCAGAGCCAGGTGAGACTTCTTGCTCCTTTTTAAGGGGTGAAAACTGCCATTCGCTTCCACTGGCCTCCATTCACTAAGAGTTGTTAAAAATTTTCATGATAGTAAAAAATTCATTTCACGAGAGAAAAAAACTGAGAATTTCACTGTTAATGAATCACCAGATCGGAGGACAATGAAAGTCAATGCAACGTTTTACTACAGCGTCAAAAGGAATAAAAAATTTGATACTTTTTTCAGGAGTAAAAAAACTGACTTTCATTATATTCTCATCTGGTGATTCACTGAAAAAAAAATAAAATACTTATGCTTTTTCTCATGAATTGAATTATTTACTACTCATGAGAATTTTTTTCAAGTCTTAGTGAATCAAGGCCATTGTCTGCTTTGGAGCTGATTCAGAGCCAGGTGAAAATTTACACCCTGTAGATAATCTCCTAAAAAAGGAGTCAGAATTCCCACCTGGCTTTGAATCAACCCCAGTGTGTGCCTGGACAAGGACTTTAAAGCGGGTTAAAACCTGAGCGGCTGTGCACTGGTATCTAAAAGATTCCAGGGCCTGTCGCTAGCTTTTTCCCAGGGCATCCTATAGTAGGATGCCCCACTGTGTGAAACCCTCGGAGTTGCTGGTAAACACACCTTTACTGGACGGCTCCCACGACGCAGCGATTGCCAGTGCTGTATCCCTGGCTTCTCTGTGGTCATGCACACTCCCGCACCTAGCCTTTCAGAATGGCTGGATGTGGGAGTATTTGTTCGCCCGAACAGCCAGCCGGCTGCATCTCGTCAGAGCAATACCTTAGAGATCAGCCAATCGTCAATCTCAAAAGTGCTGGCGGGCGTGGCTTCGGCAGTGGAAAAGCAGAGCAGACAGCTGCACCTGAGGTGCTGGGGGCTAAAATTTGACTTTCCATCCACATACGCAACAGATTCATATGCAATTCCTCTAAATGCATTGCATATTAACAAATAGGGAAAATTCTCAATCATTCATGTTTCTGGACTTCACTGCAACTTTAAGATATTTTTTAATGTAAAAAAAATGTTGAAGTTCTGTTGTATGTTTAACCTGCATGTGGATGCAACATGATCACTGTGACATTAGAACCATTTTGAGTGTTTTTTTTTTTTTCAACTGTGTATAAAAAGAAATACATTATATGCATTTAAATAAAGTTTTGATGTGTAGGAATTAAATCTGCTGTTTTCACTAGGTTTTTCTATTAATCTTCACTCTTCTTGTAAAGGAATGATTGCAATATCATTTTTTGGTTGTTTGTAGTTAAAAAAACAAAAATGTTTGCTGAAGTTAAGCCATGTCTTTGCATTTTAAAATAGGGTTATAAGGGGGAGGCTGTCAGCGTGTGAATGTTTTTTTGTCAGTCCATCCGGGGTGATTTATTGATTGATCGGGAAAGATTCATCTATTGTGGTAAATTAGAACTTGTGCAGCAGAGATGGTTGTGAGTGATGAGCGGCAGCAGCTGCTAAAACAAGCTCTGCCAAGCTGAACTTCTGAATCAACACATCTAATGAGGAAGATAGTCTGCCCTTTATACGATTACATGATGCTTTCTCTACCCGCTATCTAAAGCAGTATGCACACAACTCATCTGCAGCAACTTGTAATCATTTGTCCGACAAGGATGCTTCTTTCTGGCCAAATTGTAGGGAAATCTGTAACCTTCCAGTGTTTGTGAAATTAGACATGGTGTTTTTTTTCCTATAAATGGGGTTTAGAAGAGCCTTGCCCTTGTGCTGCATTTATTTATGATGCTAATAGTTTGTGGTATACCCAGCATCAAGTTTTGTAACAAACGTATTTTTGCCTTCCCAGACGCAAAGTGATTGAAGAAACATAGCCATAGGCCTTTTCTTTGATGTGCTTTTCTGGTTTTCAGTAGCCTTCCCATAATTTATTAATGTTGTTGCTGTATTATTCAGTGGGTGAGGTTATATGGAAAGTGACTTGTAAGCAAATAAATCATTTATAGCCCTGTCATTGATGACGTTCACTCGCTAAATGGGAGTTCCTTTTTCTCTTACTAGAAGCTGTTTATATAGTTACAGAAAACTGTACTTTTAACTTCTGGAAGTAAGCTATAGGTATGACCTACCAAACCCGCTGTATTCTGTTTAGCATGGCATGTGTAGCTTAGTTTATCAGGAAAAGGTTTGATTGCAAATGCAGGGAATTCTTATCTTACGATCTGTCGAAAGATAAGTATTTACCTTGGACAGTGACTTTACCCTGTTTTGTATAGCTTACCTTTCTTTTGATTTACTTTGAAATCGCTCTGACATATTCGTTTTTGTCTGGACCAGGACTTATGTCTGTTGTTCTATGTGTGCCAGCCTTATACTTGTTTTACTGCTCGCCATCTGATTGTACAACCTTTATCTCAATTAAACCAGCAAAAAGAAAGTACATTTGGATTATCAGCAGGGGCATAACTTGAGGGGATGCAGAGGGCTCAGAAGGTCGGGGGGGGGGGGGGCATCATTGTTGGCCCTCTACCTTATTTATCATATTTGTGCTTAGGTGTCTACCTGCATCCAATTGAGGTAAGGGTAGTTGTGGCCTAGAGGTAAGGGAGTGGACTTGTGACCAGAGGGTTGCAGGTTCTAATGAAGTGCTCCTGAGCAAAGCACCTAACCCCCTAACTTAGCCCACCACTAATTATGGTGCTAGCATACAATGGCCATCTATGCCATAGAATCCCCAAAAGGTTTACAGTATGAGCCATGAAAGGGCCCCATAACATTTAGTTACACCATTGATTATCAGGTGTGTGAGCAGCTCAACATTCAAAGGGTCCTACCAACCTTTAGGCATTTAGATGATTGTAGTCTTACTGTATAGCACCTCCTAGCAGGAGACTGTTAAGACAACAGATGTGTTTAGCCCCATCCCTGCCTCTGACATAATGCCCTTGTCTTATAACCTTGAACTTTCTGTTTCAGTGGTCTTAACCTGTAAAAGAATTATAGGTTCATGGCACTAAAGGCTGGGATGAGCTAAATATTCTGACCTCCCAAACACACTGGTCTTTTGGTTTAGTTGTATTCCTCAAGGAACAGTGTGGTGAATTACATCTACATATAGCAATGTTACAAAGGACAACAGATTAGTGCAGAAGGTGTACTTTAATTATACTTTAATGTTAGTGCTAGATAATAATGAGTCATCTTTTTTTGGTAGTTGGCTTTGAGCTGTTGCTATGTCTGCACAGTACTTACAGCAACACTGCTGCTGCCGGTAAACAAAAAAAAATAGATAACATGCCTTTTTTATCCCATTATGTGTTCAAAAGGTGCCAACCAGTGGTCCAGACAAGGAGGGCAAACACCATCATCTCCAAACTATGAAAACTCCCTCCATTCCCTGGTAAGTGGGCTAGTGTTGCTGTTTTATAGAAAGCATGCTTTTAAAAGTCATTACGCTTTTCATAGCTGTCTGTTCCTTGAGGAAGTCAGCCATATGATGATACAGATAAATTCTTCCCTAGCAAATGGTGTGCTTTGAATGAACAATATAAAACATATAGGGTGTGCCTATCACCATCTGTTCTTTGGTAGTCAAGCCTTTATTTAAAAGACAGCTGCTGCTAAATGACTGTTATGGGAGACCAGAATCCTTCCATAAACCCAAAGCTCATTTCAGCCCCAGTGTAGATTTATGAAAAGAAGAGTAAAAAAAATAATCAATGACGCTTGTGTTTTTGTACTTCCTTTTTTATATCTTGACACAAAAACATGCACAAAGTGTAATGTAATCTAATACCTCTCCTCCTGACAAGCATTTGTGATTCAACTGGCCTTTTGCTTCTCTGCCGATTTAACTTTTAAAAATCACTGACGTCCATTCTAATTGTTGTATTTGAACGGCCATTTCTAAGCCAAAATATCAAAAGATCAATGCCCCCTTTTCCCCACCTTAGCCTCGGGGTCTGGAGCTTTAATACTTGTCCATCTTGAACATCTGGTCTGCAATGTGCATGCTAGCCCTACTGCCTTGTACAGAGGGAGTACACTGAGGCAATGTCAGGCCACCTCTGTTACAGTGAATAGGGCTGCAACATCCCTGCACTAAAACAGTCTGTTTGCTCCTGCAAAAGGTTGCTGTGCTAGAGAAAAGCCGGTTTAATAAAATGACCTGGACCAGTCCTTTTAATTTTTCCAACTTGTGACAGGATAAAGCGTTAGCAATTTATTGTGTCTAGATGAATTGGACAGTCAGTCCAAGATAGAGATTGTGGTTTTGTGTTGGGCTTTCTTTAGCTCTTGTATTTCTTTACAGTCGTTCCTCAGCATTAATTTGACTAACAATTCAAGCTGACACCCACTTCAGCATTTCCACGTCTTCCCTTTATTATTCTTAACCTTTGCTCTGCTTCTTGTTCTGTCTTGACTTTACCAGAAAAATCGGGTTGAGCAGCAACTTCACGAGCATTTGCAAGATGCTATGTCCTTCTTAAAGGATGTCTGTGAGGTAGTAGCATTTCTCTTTAGCTGGTGCCATTTTATGTGTGTTGCAACCTTTTTTTTTTCTTCTCTCTTAAGCTTTACCTTTTGAATGTACACATGGATCAGTATATTTTAACCCCTCTGTGTTACAGTACTTATATCTCAGGGCTGCTGGTGTGCTAACTATTGATTTTTTTTAACAATATTTCTAACACTGGGGCCTTAAATCTTGTGAGAATCAACCTACACAGAAGAGGCAAAACAAGAGAAAGCTTTTTCATTCTGATGTGGCCTAAATCTTGGCTATAAATGAACTTGCAAAGTGCCTTTTTACTTTATTAAGCTTTAAGGCAGACCAAATCGCAATATGGGATGCTGCTCTGTGTGAAACCCCCTCCGGAATCGCCATATACTCAAGCATGCTCATCATCGCTGCAGCACACAGAAGCATCCCTACTCTCTCTGCCCTGTTCTCATCCCCTCAATCTGCCTGGTGTGGTGAACGCACAGGTCAAAGATGCTGACAGAGGCCTATGCATGCACCATGGAATCAAGGCGAGTATATGACAATTCTGGGGTCTCACACAGCAGGCAATCTCTTTTAGATTGTAGAACCTCAGAACCCATTGTTGGTCTGCTGCAATGCTGGAGGAAGGTTCTTGGGCTTCATCAGTAAATGTTTACTGCTGTCAACTCGAAGCTTTATATTCCAAGTATGTCACACACCCCGCTTCCACTATTCTTGACATATGGGTTATGGTCCAGTAGAGGGCGAACTTCTGCAGAGATGAAAGCAAAAAAGACGCCCCTCCCGGTCCATAAATACCTGGGACCTCCCACACATTCCCCAGTTCCTTCTCTGCAGGACGGCAAGCAAGTCAGAAGATGTATGCTGCTCTTCTTTGCAGGTAAGCCGGGCTTGCACCCGGCCATTTTTTGCCCTATTTCTGCCCGGACCTTTATACTGTAAATCCCTATACTAGCCTCCCAGCCTCGGCTGCAGGTCCGGGTGAGGGTAGGAATCACCTTAATAGGTGTTCAGGGAGCCATGCTCCCCGTGAGACCCCATATTAAGGGGTAGGTGGAATCCGGGTTTGTGATCCCGGTTTGGGATGCCCTGTCCATATATATATATATATATATATATATATATGTATATCCCTTACACCTGTGTGTGTGTGTGCGCATGTGCTTATGACCACTGCTTGTGTCTTTCAGGAGGACTCCCTGCTACCTGCTTAAAAGGGGGTTCTCCCGGTCCTAGGGTCCCTAGAGTAAATTGGGCACCTAAAATCCTCCCACTTGGGACTTAAAGGGGCATCCCAGGTAGCTTATCAGCGTAATTCCCTCTGGTCATTGCGACCAGAGGGAATTCTTTGGCTCATCTAAGCCCCGCTTGGAGTTTCCAAATCAGGATCATTTTGATAGCATGATTCTTAGAGAATGGGAGAAGCCGAGCCGGCTTCCCGGTGTTTCGCAGGGATGGGATAGGAAGTATCCCTTCCCGGTGGACGTGGTGAAGCGATGGTCTTCCCCTCCCGAGGTCGATGCGCCCATCTTAGGATTGTCCAACACCTCCGTTGTACATACTCCTGACGCCACTACCCTTAAGGATGGCGAGGATAAGCGTTTTGATCAGATGGCATGCCATGCCTTTTCCCAGTGTGGGTTCAGCCTTGCGGCCTGTTTGTGCATCTGCACTCGTGGCTGTGGCTACCAGGTCTGAGGTTAGGGACATGTTAAAAGGGTCCCAACTCAACCCGGCCAGTGCTGAATTCACAGCCCTTAAGAGGTGTGAATTGTTCATGAACTTTGTGTTGGCGGCTATGGATGACACTATTATCATGTGTAGTAGAACCTCAGCTCTGCTGGTGGCCATGTGTCGATCGGCCAGTGGGCGGCTGACGTAGCGGCCAAGAAATCACTTACAGCACTGCCCTTCCTGGGTATGCGGCTGTTTGGTGACAAATTGGATTCTGTGGCGAAAGGTGGGAAGCTACCTCTGCGTAAGAAGCAGCGTCGCTTCTTTCGGGGGGCAAGCTCCTTCAATCCTTCCTTTCGCGGTGCCAGAGTGGGCAGAGGTCTTGCCTACTCTAGCTTCAGAGGTGATTCCTGGAACAGAGGCAGGGGACGCGCCCGTCCAGCCTCTACCTGGGGTTCCAAGCCCGCTGCCAAGCCAGCTCAGCAATGAGGAGGCGCCCTCACCCTTACGGGTGGGGGCGGCTGCGGCTCTTCTTCCAGGTCTGGGCCCAGGAGGTCACAGACAAGTGGATATTGGAAGTGTTCTCGTCTGGGTACAAACTGGAGTTCGAGTCCCGGCCTCCTCCCAGATTCCTAAGGTCTCGGGTGCCATCGAATCCTCGGGCGGCGCAGGGGCTCCTGTTGGCTGTAAAGAGTCTCCTGGACATGGCGGTCATATGCCCGGTGCCTCTTTCAGAGAGAGGCCGGGGCTGGTATTCCAACCTCTTCACGGTTCCCAAGAAGGATGGCCCCATAAGACCCATTCTGGATTTGAAGCTTCTCAACAGGTTCATCAGAACCAAGAAGTTCCGCATGGAGACTCTGCGCTCAGCCATCGGTTTCCTTCGTCAGGGGGATTTCATGATGTCCATAGACATCAAGGATGCTTACCTTCATGTACCAATTTTCCCAGCACACCAGAGATTTCTCAGGTTCGTGGTTGGAGATCAGCATTTTCAGTTTGTGGCCCTCCCGTTCGGGCTGACCTCGGCACCGAGGGTGTTTACCAAGGTTCTGGCAGGCATAATGGCCCTGCTCAGAGCCCATGGCATTCGCATTGTGCCATATCTGGACAACCTACTCATTACAGCTTCTTCCCTCTGCCAGGCGGAGCTGGACACCAGGACGGTGGTGACGACGCTGGAAAGGTTCGGATGGGTGATCAACCACCCCAAGTCTTCTCTCTCCCCATCACGGGAGATCTCTTTTCTGGGCATGAATCTGGATACCAGTCGGGCCAGAGTGTTCCTACCTCAGCCAAAGGTGCAGAGGGTTCAGGATCTGATATGTCTTCTCCTGACCAATCCTCGCCCTTCTATCCAGCTAGGGATGACTCTGGTAGGTTTGATGGTGGCCTCCTTCGAGGCAGTCCCCTTTGCTCAGTTCCACATGAGGTCGCTTCAACTCCATCTATTGCTGAAATGGGACAGATGTCCACAGTCCTTGGATAAGTCTGATGTCTCCCAGGGTTCGGCAGTCCCTTCAGTGGTGGCTGGAACCAAGCAATCTGATGAGGGGCAGATCCTTTCTGGCCCCTTGTTGGGAGACGGTTACCACGGATGCCAGCCTGGGAAGGTTTCTGGAAGGATCATCAGTTCCAGGGGTTGTGGGGTCCTCGGGAGGCTCACACCCCCATCAATGCAGAACTTCGCCCTCTACTGGACCATAACCCACATGTCATGAATAGTGGAAGCGGGGTGTGTGGCATACGTATAATACCCATTTTACAGGTGAGTAATCACAAAATGGTATTTTTTCGTTCTCCATTTCAAAAGTCTGCAGCTGTGACTACCAAGAATATTCTGTTGTGTCCCAAGTGGGGTTCTTGCACAAATAGTTGTGCAATTTTTAGTTTTACTCATTTTAGCACAGTCCCAGACTCTGATAGTGCTGTTCTTCTGCCCTCTTGTTTAGGGTTTCAGACATGGTCCCCTTCAATTTCCAGGAGTGCACAATTGCTTGGCTGAAGCAAGCAAAGAATGGCTCAAATCACTAAAACCAAAACTCTAATCGGTTTTCCCTCTTCTAAGAGAAGGAAATCCTGATTTGGGATGCTTTGCTTTTGTGAAACCCACTTGTTTCTCTAAACTCGATTCATTCAAGCTTTGCCGTGTTCTAAAGACACCCCTCTCCCTGTGGGCCTGCACAGATCCACCTGCAGACATCCTACTTGGCACTGCAAGTGATCCTGCCAGAGGCTTGTGCATGCACTGTGGGATCAGAGTAAGTTTACAGGCAATCCAGTGGGTTTCGCACTATAGGGCATCCCAAGTTGAGTTACTCCCAAGGGAAGAAATGTTATACTTGCGTTCGAGTTTTGCTCCACTTTCAAGTCCCTGTACATGCAAACACATAAAACAGTACACACTCGTCTACAGTCCCATGCAACTCATTCTCATGATGCCGATAGTTAAAACCTCACCAGCAGCAATCCCCATTCCACCTTGAGTCAGTCATGATAATTGGCTACGCCGCTCCATTCACATAAATAAAGACACCGCCTTTGTTAAAATGAATGGAGTGGGTGTGTCCCGTCATCATGACAGGAAGAAGCGAGACAGTGTGGTCTGGATCTTTGGAGGTGCGTTTCAAACCCCCGGAATAATCAGCCTGTGCAGGACTATAGGTGAACATTTTTTGTTTGTGTTAGCTCGTAGAATCTCTTTAGGAAACAAGGAAGGTGAGGCAATTATAGATTACCCACAGATGACACTAAAATATACAGACACAAGTGGACCTTTTGCTACAATTTACAGTTTACGTGTCTGTCCAGGCATAAACAGGAAGGGGGGGCTTTATGTCGTACGGTGTGTTAAAACCTGCTGATTGCCCAGATTGGGCACACTGCCACTTAGCATTGGTCCCTGTTCACATGGGAACAGCCACCTCCTCCAAAATGAAAGTCTGAACACCTATTGCTCAGTATGGCCTCTCCATTGCAATTGATGGTGTCTGTGTGAAGGGGCAGACTTTTGGGTCTTGGTGAATGCAGAAATTCCCTTGTGAATAGAGGCCACTGCTGGATGGCAGGGAGCTTGATCCTGACAATCGGTAAGTTTTAATCAGAACCAGAGCTGGATGGAAAAGACTAAAATTTGGAATATAGATTATTTGTTAGCAGTTTTGTTGTTTTTCTAATCTAGACTATATTGGGTGAGTGTTTTCATTCTAATCAACTCATTTTTTTTTTATCCCTGTCTCTTACTCTTTTCTTCCAAACTGGTAAAGCTACATTTATATTTTATGTACAGTTTGTACTGTGTTGTGCTAAACTAAGGAACTCTAAAAACAAATGCATCCTTTTTTTTAGAAGCTGTCAAATAGAGTAACGGTTTCTGGTTTTATCACAGCAGTCACGAATGGAAGATCGATTGGATCGACTTGATGATGCAATACATGTACTGCGGAACCACGCAGTAGGACCTTCTACAAGTATGCCTGCAGATATACACAGCTTATTGGGCACAGCGCACAATGGACCCATTGTAAGCCTGACATCCAGCTATGGAACATCTGGATTAGTACCAAACAGTCGACAGACCTCAATGGTAGGTATTTAGGACATTTAGATAAATGATCAGACCAATGGCCAAGCTTGTAATCTGCCAGCTCAGTCCTCTACAACAGAGAACATGTTGGCGGACCCTCATACTGTATTACGCACAACACCTGATTGCATCTTTCAATCCATTCATGGCTGGTGCTGTGCTTCATGCACAATGCTGCTGGAAATGGGCAAATTGCTAGCTCCAAGTAAAGACACCTTCTCCTTGTTGCATATTTAGCGTGCTGCATTTATGCTGTAGCGAAAAAATAAAATGAATAGCTTTCACATCCTGACCTTGTCAGTGGCCCTAACAATCCTGCTGCGCCATGTGCCAAAAGCAGACCCTTTACACAGAATATATTTTAGCTTATACATGCATTTTTTCCAGATGTGTAATAATTGGCAGGACATATTTTTTCCACCTTAAAATACTGTGCAGAGAGCCTGAATAGGAAAAGCAGTCAAGAGGGACTGAATTTCAAGCGTTCAGGTCTGGAAAAGCTGTTTATTGTAAATTGGAAATAGACTTCAATAGCAGATGCTGGCAGAATGCAGCCTGAATGTGAATGTTTTCGACCAGGCCTAAATTTGTATTTTTTTTCTCTCAGTTCAAATCCATGAATGAATAGGCACAGCACAGCTGTAGTGGAAGTAACACTGGAAAGGAAACAAGTTTTAGGAGTAATCCCAAAGCAACATCAAATAATTTATTCCATCTTTCTAAGAGCACGGGAACTATGTGGGGAGTAATGTAATATTATATTTGCCATGATAATAAGCATGCACCCTTTTTCTATTTGTTTGATGACTGAAATATGGATTTATCTTAAAGGAATAACTCATCCGACTTTGGCTTTTCGGGGTGTTGTTCCTCAATGCAGCACCATGCCTATTTGGGGTGTGTATCCTCCTAGGTCGCCCAATCCACTCACCTTCCAGTCGCTCCCACAATGATTACTGGAGGAGAGAGAGCTCACTGATTGGCTGAGCGGCCCGCTGATGGGAGCTGGGTGCACCGCCGGCCACATCCCCCGGTAACCTCCTAGACGTGGTGTGCCCGTGCTGCCCATTCAGAAAGGCCAGTTGCGGGCATCCCAATTTGGGAAGCATCAAGCACTGAACCTCAGAAGGCCCTGGAGTCTTTTAGATCTCGGAAGTTCCTCTTTAATCTGTCCTTTAAGCTGGTGCTGACATTAATAAAAGTTAGTCATAATTTAAGGGTCCTAAATAGGCAAATGTCAAAAAGTAATACTTACTTTGGCTACACAGATACCAACTGGAAAAGATCAGTTTTGAGAATTGTTTGTGACTAGACAATAATTGCAGTTTATGATATGTGTTGCAAAGTATTATAATAAACATTTCACTCATGTTTTGTCCCACCCTTGACATTTGCCGTGCATCTATTATGATTATAACACCAGGAATCTTTCTAATCTGCTCTGGTTTAATCTGATCCATTACACCAAGTTTAAAACGGTTTAGACAAGCTTGTTTAGCCTGCTTGTGGTGTTAGGTACCTTGGTGTTAGGTGCTAGGTGTTAGGTACCTTGGTGTTAGGTGCTAGGTACCTTGGATGGAGATGCTGTGGCTGGTTCTCTGTGAAAATGACAGCAGTGCCTACAAGCACTCCAGAGGTCAGTTCAGTGCATTTGTTGTAGCCTGGTTTTATTGGGAAGTAAAGTCTGTGTAATTATTAAAATGTAGACAAGTTTGGCTTGGTCGACAGTCCTCGACTAGGCTAGCAGACTGTCAGCTGTATGGTAATGAGCCGTACTATTAAAACTCCATCCTATCGGGCCATGCTGAGAAGGCCACTCTGCCGAGACAAAGGACTGTTTATACACCTGTTGTCTGTGGACATTGCCAACTTAATAGCTTTAACCCTTAGGGCATTATGCTCCTCACCAAGGCTTTGCATGTGAGACTGACACTAGAGGCGTTGAAAGAGCAGAACAAAGCAAGTTAAAAAGGACAGCGCTGGCTGTGAAAGTTACATTCTTAAGGAAACAGGCAAGAAACCTTTGCAAATGGAATTTCATTACAGATGGGTTGGAAAGGAAGTCCTGCTAGTTTGATTAGGCTTGAATTGCATGCTGAGAGTCAGATGACGGCTTGCACCATTAAACCATGTAATTAAATATTAGCTTTTTTTTTTTCTTCTTTTTTTTAAATGAGGTTTTAATTTATTTTTATTATGCCCTACCTCATCTATGCTCCTTTTGAGTAGGCATTGTTTTTATTTTTGGTATTGAATTGTTTTGGCTCCTGACTGATTTATTTACCTCTGTTATTGTTATGACTGTTGAAACCATGTAACGTTGGCTAAAAAGTGAAAATGTGGAAGATGTAGAGGCTCCTATTCTGTGACCTTGTTGGAAATTATAGCGCCTTCCTAGATGGTAACCACATGCTGAAAGTTTGTCCTTACAAATGATTGATGGTTTTCAACCAGATTAGAATTAAAATTTGCACACATCATGCAGCTTTTGTGGCTCTGGCTTAGCTTTTATGTTAGATTTGGTCGCAGCCACCCAGGAGAATTCCTGGTGGGCCTCACTGCTTTTGTGCCAGCTGGGCTGCTACTTCTAAAAATCCTCCTATACATAGCCTTATTGTACCCCCCACAGTCAAGAACCACCAGTCCATGTTCTGCCTCAGTGCTATAGCCTTTAGCCTCCCAAGGTCAATTTAGGTTGCTACACAAAAAATAAATGTACCTTTTTCTAACTCATGCTGTGGTCAATTTTAAAAACAAAATAGCGGCTCATGCTTCTACAGCCTGCAATCAGGAAGTGTTGCTGGGCTTCCTGTTACTGTGCATTGTCAGTTATGTCAGTTGAATCCAGGCAGTAGCATGGCTGAGATGCTGGGAGAGGAAGCTTCAAAATCGCCGCTACCTTTCTATTCCAACTGTGCCAGGCTGTTGGTCCGGAAAGGTAAGGGCGATTTGTGGAGAAAGCTGAGGGTTCTGCTTCTGGTGGAGCACCAGGGCTTGACTCCTAGAACAGTAACCCATAGGACAGTCACCCAATAGTCACCCTAATAGCAGAAGCATGACTAAGTGACATAACAGGCATTTAATCAGTGCTGCTACTCAGTAGGAGGTCCTTTTATATAATGTTCTGACTGGAATTGAGCATTAAATATGAAAATGTGATAAAAGATCTGTTAAATGATCTATACTGTAACCTGGGTTTGCCATGAATTTAATTTTGAGTGGGCCACACATTAAAGCATTGGTGGCAAAAAATCTGATTTGGAGGAGGAGCTCCAATTTAATCAAAATCTATTTCACTCAGTCAAGTTTCATTTTTCGTCTTTGGTAGATTGCGTTGATCGGGAGGAGAGGGGGGCTCTAAATTGCCATTAAGTGACTGTGGGAACTTAAATTGTTTACTGTGGAGATTTGAATACATGTTGATTTTGTAATGTACTCAATGATGAGCCAGATCAATATAAAGAAACTGAATGTTAAACACTAACTTCTGCATTATGGCCATTGAAAAGCACAGCTGGATGTTTAGTTTATACCGATGCAGAATAAAAAGATTATATTCTTCTTGAAGCTAGTGTCGGTTTAATTGCGGTACAAGTTATTCAGCTTTTCTGTGATTATACTTCATGATTCTAATGTGTTATGCTTTGCATTTCATTTGGGGAACCAGAGAGAAGACACAGTGAACCTGAACACTGACCATTCAGCCCTATCGAGTACCGTGTCTGCAGCAAGCACAGAAATAAACCACAAAGCCCAAGACAATTATAGAGGTAATCTAGATGCATTGAACGTTGCCATAAATATCCTTTCTTATGTGTACAAATCAATAAAAATATTTTGTACGCCAAGGAGAGAATACTCTACTCTTAGTCAACTTTTTTATTTTTTTTTCTGATAAATAAAAGCATTATCCAGTGGGTTGTCAGGCCAGACTGTGATGCCCGCCCTCATAGAAGTTAAATCAGAACATAAAGAGAAGGATGAAAATCTTCATGACCATGGCTCCTCTGATGACATTCGATCAGAAGATGAATCATCGCAAAGTGAAATGAAAACTTCTAGAGGGAGGACAAGGTATGTTGCACTCACTCTAACAAAATAGGCAAACTTTTATTTTTTTCAGCCCAAAAGGTTTTCACTTTTTGTTTGTTTTGGTTATTAAAAACTTAGAGCATGTTTTGATCACATTAATGCCCTATTAGTTCTACAGTGGAGCAATTCTGAAATGCGTATCTAGCTTAGTTATATATTTATATTGTTTTTTAGTTCATAGATTATAGATTTGGACAGGTTGTTTAAAAGCAAATTGACATTTTCCAGGCAGAAGTACATTTTACTGGCAATGAAGATGAATCAAATTCCCTTTTCAGACTTGCTTACACCCATAGATGTGCTTAGTTTGTGAACAGGAAAGCTTTCACAAGCTGCCAAGGCTCCCAGTAGGGTTATTAAAAAGACTGCCTGACTACAAGGAAACATAATTAATACATTGTAAATTCTATTAAAAATTTAAATTAGCATTCTCTGAAGTCACCATCTGGACTGGTGTAACATTGCTCTGTGAATGTACTCTGCTGAGTAGTACAGCGAATAAAATAGTCATCAATTTCTGGATAGGGTTTTTTTTTTTTTTTTTTTTAAAGATGCCAAAAATGTTGACCCCCCCCCCCTTAGCATATTACTATCCTGTATTGGAGGAGTACCGTGTAAAAGTTTTTTTTTCAATTTCTCTATTACAGCAGTATTAATGAAGACGAAGATTTAAATCCTGAACAGAAGATTGAGAGAGAAAGAGAAAGGAGAATGGCAAACAATGCCAGAGAGCGTTTGCGTGTTCGAGACATTAATGAAGCATTTAAAGAACTTGGACGCATGTGCCAGCTTCACTTAAAGAGTGAAAAACCACAAACGAAACTTCTAATTCTTCATCAGGCTGTAGCCGTTATCCTCAATCTGGAGCAGCAAGTCCGAGGTTAGTTCCTGCTGTTCTTATCTGAAAAGGGCTTGGTAGAAGCAGCAACACTGTTGGGTCCATTTTATAATAGCGTGCCAAGAGCCCTCATGGTGCTGCTGTACCTGTAACAATTTCTGCCGTAACAAAATACATTTATTCATTTTAATTCTGAATTCCCGTCAGACATTCGGAAACGTAAACCTCTGCTCTGCATGAATGTAAAAAGAGAGTTCCAAATAAATATTTCTAAATACTGTAATTCATTCTCAATGTTCAGATATAAGATATAAAATATATTAAAATTATGCTGTTATGGTGGGAAGAAAAGACTTGCTGTAAAAAAAATGTAGGCATGCAGGTGACTAACCAAGTATTTATACATGTGCATTGTAACTTTTAATTAAAAAAAAGATACCTTGTGATGATTTAATGCCAGGTTAGAACTATCTGATTTTGAGGTGACTGGAATCCTGCAGTGTTAGAAATAAAATTATAAACTAAAAGAAAACATCAGAATTTGAAGAGAAGTACTTGGCATTATGAATAAATATTATTCCCTTATACTTTTATTGGGATAGTTATGGCAGTAAGTTTAAAAGTATATATCTGGCTAAACATTGTACTATTTTATAATATTACTCAGTTATTGGGATTTCCATCTTTTTTCCTAATTCCTGAATGATTCCCAAATTACCCTACCGATGTTAATGTTTTTTTGCTGTATTGTTTGTTCACATTCAAACTGATAATTTTCATAGCTGCACTAGAAAGGCAGGCAGTTAAAGGTGTCCACAGTGATACCCTTTTTTCAGCTTTACCCTGTTGCCCTCCTGCCCCCTCTATGTGTCCTCGATTTCTAGATATGTGGACCTCCCCAACAGTCATATATATTGATCTGTGCCGAGAGAGCTTCCTGTAGGTGACCCATGTAAACAGCTGAACACATGGGACAGTGCTGCCAACAATAATTAGATGCGAGTGGTCTCCTTCTTTATGGGGCATCCCAAATTGTGTGCACCCCCAGGCCGCGGCCGCATCCCCAGTATATTTTTGGCCTAGACCCGTACCTGCAGCAGGCATTTTTGAATAGCTGGCTCAGCCACTCAGAGGAGCAGAGGTGCAGCCAGTGGCACATGCTCTATTGAGCTTTTCTGAATGGAATGTGAGCTGCAGATTGACTGCCTGTGCGCCATGTGAACAAAAGAATCCTGGGTTTTCAGACAGACTGCGGAGCATCCCAAATCCTAGGTTTTGTTCCCATTGAAGTTGGCCTGCTCACGCTGGATTGGTTAACATCACTGTTTTGAGGGTGGGGTATTCACACAGCAGGCAGAGGGCAAAGTCCATGTTACCAAGTAGATCATCAGTCATTTAATGGCCCTTCTGGATTACGCAGTGAGGCATGCTTAGGCATGTAGCTGGTCTTGCTGGTATGGTTTATTTGAAATGTGCAGATTCATAAATATAAAAAACATTGTTAGTTAAGTGGAACTATTAGCACATAATTATGGTGCAATTAGCAGATATTTATATAACATTAGACAAGAATTTTGGGCACTTGCATATTTTGGATTAGTAAAGTCAACTGTGTATTGTGTTTCAGAGAGGAACCTCAATCCCAAAGCAGCCTGCCTTAAAAGAAGGGAAGAAGAAAAAGTTTCTGCCGTATCGGCAGAATCCCAATCCGCACATCCAGGAGCTCATCCTGGGCTAACTGATACTACCAACCCTATGGGTCATATGTAAACATCAGCCAGGTAAGCATTTAAAAATGATTTTTTGGTTTAACATATGTCAAATCTGTTTTGTGTTTGTTTTATTTTTTCACATAGAAAATGTTTTCTACTCTGTTTAGTCTCACTGTAATTGTTTTAATAGGCTGTAGATAGCAGTGGACGCTGGGTAGTAGTAGTTGGAACTAGTTTTGTCTGGAGTCTTCAGCACAAAAAAAGAAAATCTCTATAAATATGTATTATATCAATCTATGGCCCTTATTTATAAAGATATGTGATAAACAGCAGCAGTGTGTTCTAGTGACTATAGATAATGAGTTCCCTCCCCTGTCCCTTATAATCGATATCTACATTCTGCCCAAGGGATTGTCCAGGCAGAAACAAAAAAGTCTATACTTACCCTTTGACCCCCGCAGGTCCAGTGTGCCACCGTAGCTCTTCCATGTAGCACTGGCATCTTCATACAGATAGCATGGAACCAACGATTCCATCTTCCAGCACTGGCAGCACCCGGGGAGCCTTGTTGCCTCCACACATGCCTACTCTATTCATTGCAACATTTTATCTTAGCAGCCTGATTACTTTTATAATGGTGATAAAATCCTGATGTAACCATTTAACTACAGTACATTTGTTATTACTAATTTTTGAACCCGACCCCTGATAAAATAAAGGCGTCTGAGCTGGGCCTTGACCTACCAATGCCACAGACCTGATAGGTGTAGTTCAGAATTTCCCCAACCAGTGGTTCACAAGGCTGCAGACTGATCAGTACCCCAACCATTTCCTCCACAAAACTGCAAAGATAATGAAAAGAATTGTTTCATGGACTTTAAATGGATGCCTGTGTATTTGTAACACTGCTTTAGGTTCATTACAACCCATAATACCATCCAGGTGGACTCCATTGATTTTGCAGCTCAAGAACTGCAAAATTGTGATTGCAATAGTGCTAAATATTTCATAGAAATGCTCCCGCACAAGACCTCGATTTGTACTCGGTACCAAGAGTGCGGGTATAAAATACTTACAAGATGGTACAGAGTCCCTACAGAGCTGCATAGATGGTTCCCAGCTGTCTCGCCAAACTGCTGGAGATGTGGTGAGGGAGGGGGAGACCTGCTGCACGTTTTTTGGTCTTGTAATAAACTTAAACACTATTGGAGCTTGGTCAGGCAGATTACGGAAAGGGTGTCTGGGATTCCATTCCCAGACGACCCGGCTCTCTGCCTTCTCCACGTGTCGGCAATGCCTGTGAAACGGTACCGCAAATTAGTGATCCGTCATCTGCTTAATGCAGCCAAAGCCGGCATTCCCCAGATGTGGAAAAAGGAGGAGCCCCCATCGATTGAAGGTTGGTATCAGAGGGTAAATGACATTATGCGATTTGAGAACGTAGTGTCTTCAAGAGATGGTACTTACGAGAAATTTATGTCTACCTGGTATAATTGGATGGCCTTCACTGAGTCCCCAGAGGGCAGGGGTGTGTTGTCGATGTGATGAGCCCGCCCCCCCCCTTTATGCCCTTGCCCCCCCCCCTTTCTTTCTTCCCCTGCCTTTCCATCCCCCCCTCCTTTCCCGTTCTTGTTTCTGTTTTACTGGTTCGAGTCCTCTGTTAGTGCTTTTCATATTGGCTGTCACTTGTCGTGCATTAGTATAAGAAGAAATTGGAGTGTATATGCTTTTGCCATTCTCAACGGTCAAGAGACAAGAAACAACAACGAGCATTATTCCTAATTCTTCACTTTATTGTAACATTTTCATAGAGATGACTGACATGCACTTTACTGTACCAGTTGATGTATAGACTCTTTTGTTTATTGAAAATCTGAATAAATAAAGAGTTTATAAAAAAAAAAAATATATATTTCATAGAAAATTATTTGTGCATATACAATAGACCTGGTGTAAAAAGGCCTGGAGTGTCAATCAATCATTGAGCTAACACAGATCAAAATAATGAATATCCTGTTTTAATCTTTAATCTTGACAAACTGTAGAGCACAATAGTCTGATGTTACTCTCATAGTAATGTTTTTCACACTTTGCTTCTTCTTTTCAGGACTCCCACATTATGGATAGGATATATAGACGATGATCTATTCATTGCAAGGACACATATTTGCGTACTGACGACACAAAGCTGACAGGATGAGAACGTTAAAAATGGGGGGACTTGAATCAAGATGCCCAACATGCAATCTGATGATGACAGCAAATGTGCAACACCTGCATCAGAAGTTGAAATCTGCTTGTATTTCAGCCCATGCGTGAACATATCTTACTTGTTAAAAGTGTGTCGTTCCTGCACAATCAGACAATGTCCTAATATCTCCACAAATCGTGGAAGCTGCCTTGTGCCTAAACTGAATTGACAAATGCATTGTATCTACAAATTTTATTTATTGTTAAGGAACTGTTGTAAAGGTCTACATATAAAAAAGGGAAGAGTTTGGCTGAAAGTGGTATAGATTTCAGTTGATGCCAGCATTTGTTAGAATTGTTCTCGTATAGAGAATACAAGCAGTGGCAACCTGTGACCCTTTAGCATTCCCAGCATACCTATTAGTGTCTTAAAGAAGGAAGGGAAATGGTTTTCTATGTCATTTCCTCTCCTTTTGCCATAACCCTAGTTTTCCACCTACTGGAAAATGTTCCTTTGCTTTCTTTTTATTTTGTATTTTTTTTCCTTTTTGTCTTTGGTAATCTGAACAGTTATGGTCATAGGTGGCCTCCTAGGTCAGATCCCTGCTGCCATTTACTATCCTAAAGATAAATACTGGAGCAGTGCTGTAACCTGGCTACTTGATATGAAAAAGGGGGTTACGTTTTTTTCCAAGTATTTGTTTTGCCGATAAAGGAGATAAAACCTTCTCAATGCAACTCAGCTGTTACTCAAAGGGGCTAA
This sequence comes from Gastrophryne carolinensis, assembly GCA_027917425.1. Taxonomy (NCBI): domain Eukaryota; kingdom Metazoa; phylum Chordata; class Amphibia; order Anura; family Microhylidae; genus Gastrophryne; species Gastrophryne carolinensis. The sequence continues at coordinate 293,897,180 of CM051238.1, read as the reverse complement.
TGTACCATAACAGCTCAGCTTTCTGTTCCATACAGTACTTGCTACTTGTTGGGCACTAAGGTGTTAGCTGTAAGTAAGCACACATTTATAGTACAGATGAGATTTTTCAGGCAGTAATAATCGTAAGTCATTTTACTGTGGCTTGATGCGTGAACAAATCTAAATGGTACAGTGAAACTTGAGAGCTATGGTCACAACTATAGAAACAAGAAAACTCTTTTTTCCAACTCTCTAAGGGAAACTAATCCGCACAGTGAATTTTACTGAACCCCCTGGTCCACTACAATGGTCACTTTCAGCATGTATTAACCCCTTCCAACTTCCATGCATACAGTCTTCCACTACAATAAGCATGAATAAGACAGAGTTGGATCCTGTTTTGAACAACAGAGTAAGAAATCTGCTTAGAACAATTTTTTGTTTGTTTTTAATGGAAACCATGTTTAATGGTCCCTGACAAAATGATAAATTGCAAAGTTGGTGGATATTACATTATGCTTATTTACATCTGATATGGGACTAGATCTGTGGCCTTGTACTTTATTTCAGTATTTATCAACTAAACAGTCATTGTTGCTTTTGATATGTAAGAGTGGATCATGTGCCACTGCCTGGCCTTCTTTCTTCTATGCTTATGTTCTGTTTTACCTTTTTTTTTTTTCTTTTGTTTTTTTCCTGTTTTTTCCTGTTTCGCTATAATAGATTTTGCAGTATGCCCAGTAGCTTCTCTTCATAAAATAGAAAGAAAAAACATTTGGCTTATTTTTCACTGTAGTTAGTCTTTTATACAATAATCTTGTAAGAAAATTTCTTGAATTCTAAATATTACTCTTTCTAGATTTTTGAAATCGAAAAAGTTTTCAGTAAAAAGTTTCTTACTTTATTTTACTATATTAGGTAGTAAAAATGTAGGGTTATTTACCATAACCTGTTCATTAATATCAGAAATTTACAATAGCATTTTAAGAACATAGTAAGGTCCTAGCATACCGTGTAGTACCTATGGAGTATTGTAAGAGCTACTTGTCCAAGATGAATTGCTGATCATCTTGTTCTACAGTTTTCATTGTTGGTCTATTGCAGATTTGTACCCTGTGTCAAACTCAACGTATTGTTGATAAAACTTTCAACCAGCAGCAAGACGTTCAAATTTTTTTTCTGTCACTGTAACAGAAACACAATATGTATATAACATTTATGTAGCAATAAATGTGCCATTGTTTTTTTTAAATATTGGTTAATGTGCACTTGTATTTTACTTTCAGATGTCATTCTCTTTAACAAAGTAACCTTAACACACTTATGGCTTTTATCAGTCAAATTGTAAATTTGCATATAAATGTGTCAGCAGGTGCCCTTGTAATTCATAGTTTTTATGCTTGTCTGCCTAAATACTGAAAATGTTTTTTTATATCCTATTTATTTGGGTACACATCTCTTCATTGTGGATTGTTGCTTGCTCCCAGGAGAACTCCAGCACTAACCTCCTTCCTCCAGGCAATATACTCTCTATGCACAGACATTCTCATTAGTTAGCTTTTGCCAACACGTTGCTTGTTGCTTGTTCAGTGACAGGGGATTGCCCTTTTTGTCAGTTTATGCTTTGGTTTCTGATATTTTAGCTTCAATAGGGGAAAGCAGGCACACTTTGGCACAGGCATTCCCCCCCCCCCCCCCCCCCCCCAGCCTCGACTTTGCCAGCTCCCTGAGAACACTGGGACTAGGCAAAAAGCCTTTAGATGCCCATGGACTGTAGACTGCATGGACCAGAGCCACATGTTAAGGGCCCTAACAAGTGCTATTTGCTTCCTTGCTTATCACGTTTGGTTGGATCTTTACTTGTTGTTGTGCTGTCAGTAAGGTAAAAAAGAAACAAATACAATCCTGTGCAAGTAGCCATGTCAAGATGACATGTCTGAGGTATAACCGCATCTAAGGCATGAATGGGCTGCAGGACTGACTGACTAGCCAGGAACCAAGTTATTCCAAGTATGTCACACACCCCGCTTCCAAGATTAATAACATTCGGGTTATGTCCAGTAGAGGGCGAACTTCTGCAGAGATGACTAGAAAAAAAAGGAGCCCCTCCCGGTCCATAAATACCTGGGACCTCCCACACATTACCCAGTAATTGTCTCTGCAGGACGGCGAGCAAGTCAGAAGATGGCTGTCTCTTCCCTTGCAGGTAAATTTAATTTAAACCCCTATGCCTCCCAGCCTTGGCTGTAGGTGCGGGCGAGGGTAGGGTACACCTTAGCAGGTGTACTACTAGGAGCCATGCTCCTCCGTGAGACCCCATTAAAGGGGGTAGGCGGCTACCAGGTTGGGGATCCTGGTTTGGGATGCCCTGTCTGTTTTTTTATCCCTGCTCCCGCAACTGTAGGGGGGGCCTGTTCCTTCTCCCTTAGTGTACTTGAGTGCCTTGTTTGTTTCTCTGCTGTGTGTGTGTGGTGTGTTGCCACAGTGCCTCATATTACGGCCGTGTTTTGGAGCTGGCCGCCTGGGCTGGCTCTGCATTATGGAGGAGAGAGCATTATGGAGGACAGAGCTTCTCCCCCTCATTCTTGTCAGGGAAGGGGGCAGGGCCGGGCACTCGGCACGTTGGCGGCGGCCCGCCCCCTGTCTCTGGCACCCTTTTTTGCGGCTCCCAGCCATTTGCTGGGAACTGCTGTCTCTGGAGAAGGGAGGGGGCGGGGCCAAGCGCGGCGCGCGATCCGCGCTGGCCGCCTTTCTTCTGCCTCTTCCTCCTTCCCTCAGGCTTGTAACGTCGCCATTGCTGCTGGTCTGAGTGAGTGCCCTTCGGGGTTTAGTCATTTTAATATCTGGTATAGCGGGCCTGGTGTCCTTGTTTAGCGCTGCGACGGCCATTAACCCTCTGAGTGGTGATGGGTTATATTGCTGCCTTAATAGATGAAGATACATTTTATATGTATATTATATGTATATACAGTCATTTTGCTTTGCCATGTGTGCTTGCATTGTATATTGGATTGGAGTGTTTGCCTTGCTTACGGGGCCCCTATTTTTATGTCTTTCAGGGGGAATCCTTAAAAAGGGGGGTTCTCCCGGTCCTTAGGTCCCTTGGCTAAATTTAGAGTCTTAAAAATCCTCCTTCTAACGGACTTCTTAAGGGGTATCCTGGGTAGCTTCATAGCGTAATTCCCACGGGTCATTGCGACTACCATAAAAAAATCACCATATGGAGGCTTCCCAGGATACCGGGCTCGGGATCCCTTCAGCGCAACCTCGGCAGTGTGTGGTTTGTGGGGCATCCCTTGCGGGGGATAATGTGATTATTTGCATACCATGTGCTCAGCAGGCAATTACGCGGCAGTCCGGGTCCCAGGCGTCTGGGTCAGCGCCGCCGGCCTCATCGCCTACACCCCCACGCCTGCCTTTGACCCCAAGTGATGTTGTCATTAGCGGGGAGTCGCAATCTGATGCCTGTGCTAGATTGGCCAACATTGAAAAATTGATTGCTAGCTCTGCGGCCAGAAAGGCCCCAGCTAAGAGAAGACATTTGGTACCGGCTGCGCTGGTTTTTGATTTTGAGGAATATGATTCCCTTGTTTGATCTGATTATTCCCCACTGAAAGAAGGGAAATTGTTTTCAGAATCTGATGGCTCTGATGATCAGCAGTTGCTGGATGCTGTTGCTGGGCAGGAGCGTGGGGATACTGTGGATACCCCTAGACTTCTGTACCATATTTTTAAGGTGCTTGCTATTTCTCCTCCTGCGGAGGACCCTCCACAAAATAATTTTTTGGGGCCACTAAGCCTCGCCTGGAGTTTCCAGATCAGAAACATTTTGACAAATTGATTCTTAAGGAATGGGAAAGGCCCAGCCGACTTCCCGAGGTCACTCAGGGGTGAGATAGGAAGTATCCCTTTCCGGTGGACACGGTGAAGCGCTGGCCGTCACCCCCAGAAGTCGACGCTCCGATTCTGGGGTTGTCCAACACACCGGTTGTGCACTCACCAGACTCCACCACGCTGAAGGATGGTGAGGACCGTCGTCTTGATCAAATGGCGTCACACGCCTTTGCCAGTGTGGGTTCGGCCCTGCGCCCCGTTTGTGCTTCAGCTCTCACGGCCGTGGCTACTAGATCTGTAATTAGGGGCCTGTTGAATGGTCTTCATCTTAACTCTGATAGTGATGAATTTGCAGCGCTTACGAGGTGTGATTTGTTCATGACCTTTGTCTTATCAGCTTTGGACGATACCATATGCATGTGTAGTAGAACCTCGGCTTTGCTTGTGGCTATACGCCGATCGGTTTGGTTGCGCCAATGGGCGGCTGATATGACGGCTAAGAAGGCGCTCACAGAGCTACCCTTCTTGGGTATGCGCCTGTTTGGAGATAAATTGGACTCGGTGGCGAAAGGAGGAAAGCTGCCGCAACGCAAAAAGCAACGCTGCTCCTTTCGGGGTTCAGGCTCCTTTAATCCTTCCTTTCGTGGCTCTTGGGCAAGCAGGAGAGTTGCTTACTCTGCGTTCAGAGGTGACTCCTGGGGTAGGGGCAGAGGACGTGCCCACCCAGGAACTGCCTGGGGAGCGAAACCCAAGGCTGCTGCCAAGCCCTCTCAGCAATGAGGGGGCGCCCTCACCCTCGCGGGTGGGGGGACGGCTACGGCACTTCGCCCAGGTCTGGACCCGGGAGGTCACAGACAAATGGATCCTGGAAGTGGTCTCTTCCGGGTACAAGCTGGAGTTAGAGTTCCGGCCTCCTCCCAGATTCCTCAGGTCTCGGGTACCTTCGGACCCCCGGGCCGCGCAGGGGCTGTTGTTGGCTGTACAAAATCTTCTGGAGTTGGAAGTCATTTGCCCGGTGCCCTTCTTAGAGAGACGCCGGGGCTAATATTTCAACCTTTTTACAGTGCTCAAAAAGGATGGTTCCATAAGACCCATTCTGGATTTAAAGATTCTCAACAGGTTCATCAGGACCAAGAAATTTCGCATGGAGTCTCTGCGCTCGGCCATCAATTCTCTTCGTCCAGGGGACTTTATGACGTCCATAGACATGAAGGACGCTTACCTTCATGTGCCGATCTTCCCAGGTCATCAGCGGTTTCTCAGGTTTGTGGTGGGAGATCAGCACTATCAGTTTGTGGCTCTTCCGTTGGGGCTGACCTCGGCACCAAGGGTATTCACCAAGCTGTTGGCGGGTATAATGGCCCTTCTCAGAGCCCAGGGCATTCACATTGTGCCGTATCTGGACAACCTTCTCATCACGGCATCCTCTCTCAGCCAGGCAAAGCTGGACACCAGGACGGTGGTGACCACACTGGAGAGGTTCGGCTGGGTGATCAACTACCCCCAATCTTCTCTCTTTCCGTCAAGGGAGGTTTCCTTTCTGGGCATGAATCTGGATACCATTCAGACCAGAGTGTTCCTTCCTCAGTCGAAGGTGCAGATGGTTCAAGATCTGATATGTCTTCTTCTGTCCAACCCTCGCCTGTCCGTCCGGCAAGGGATGAGGCTGGTGGGGTTGATGGTGGCCTCCTTCGAGGCGGTTCCCTTTGCTCAGTTTCACATGAGGCCTCTTCAACTTCATCTGTTAGCGGCTTGGGACATATGGCCTCTGTCTTTGGATCAGTCATTTGTGATGTCCCCCCTGGTTCGGCAGTCTCTTCAGTGGTGGCTGGAACCGAGGGATCTTCTGAGGGGCAGATCTTTTCTGGCCCCTTGTTGGGAGACTGTCACCACGGATGCCTTCCTGTCGGGCTGGGGGGGTTTCTGGAAGGAACATCCGTTCCAGGGGCTGTGGGGTCCTCAAGAGGCTCACACCCCCATCAACGTCTTGAAGCTGAGGGCTATCCGGTTGGTGCTGCCGTACTTGACGCATCACCTCCAAGGCTTACCGGTTCAGGTTCGGACAGACAATCGGATGGCGGTCGCTTACCTCAATCACCAAGGAGGGACTCGCAGCAGGAGTGCCCTCAGGGAAGTTTCTCTGATTCTTGCATGGGCCGAGAGCAATGTTCCATGCATCTCGGCGGTGTACATTCCAGGTGTGGGGAACATGGAAGCGGACTCCCTCAGCAGGGGTCCTCTCGTTGAGGGGAATGGTCCCTCAACAACAAGTGGGGGTTCCTGGAGGTGGATATCTTTGCCTTCCGTCACAACCACAAGCGCCCTGCTTTTGTGTCTCTGTCTCAGGATCCTCTGGCTCTGGCAGTGGATGCTATGTCCCTTGCCTGGAGGGTTCTGGATCTCCTGTACCTGTTTCCTCCCTTCTCCATGGTAGGCAGGGTGGTGCGCAAGCTGGTTCAAGAGGATGTGCCAGCAATTCTGGTGGCTCCAAGGTGGCCAAGACAGGTGTGGTTCACAGACGTCGTGCGGCTGGCATTCAATCAGTACAGGTTGCCCCTGCTTCCGGATCTGGTCACTCAAGGTCAGCTTAGTTACCCCAATTTACAAACGCTGGCTTTGACTGCGTGGCTGCTGAAACCTGAAACCTCCATTCTAAAAGATGAAGGTTTGTCTGATGCCGTGATCCAGACACTTGTTAGGGCTAAGAAGAAGTCTTCCTCTAACATCTACTACAGGACTTGGCGGTCCTATATTGATTGGTGTGAGGCTAGGGCCTTGCCTTGTAGGGTGTTTTCGATTCCCAAGATTTTGGAGTTTCTTCAACATGGTTTGGACCTGGGTTTTCAGCTTAGTACCTTGAAAGGGCAGGTCTCTGCTCTGGCGGTTTTCTTTCAAAGGTCTTTTGCTCTCCATCCTTTGGTTAAGACTTTTTTCCAGGGGGTCACTCATGTGCGGCCCCCTCGAAAGCCTTTGTTGCCTGTTTGGGACTTGAATTTGGTTCTGTCGGCTCTCCAGGGGCCTCCTTTTGAGCCGGTGCAGGATGTTGCACTTTCCATTCTCACGCAAAAGGTTGCCTTTTTGGTGGCTATTACCTCTGTTCGACGTGTTTCTGAGTTGGCGGCTCTGTCTATTCAGGCCCCTTACTTTGACAGACATCAGTACAAGGTGGTCTTCTGTTTTAAGCCAGATTTCCTACCTAAAGTGGTCTCTGCCTTCCATCTCAGTCAGGATGTGGTTCTCCCTTCCTTGTGTCCTAAGCCTAGCAATGACAAGGAGAGGGCCCTGCACTCTTTGGATGTGGTTCGTTGTGTGAAGTACTATTTGGTGGCTACTTCTCCTTTCCGTAGGACGGACGCCTTGTTTGTGGTGCCCTCTGGGCCCAAGAAGGGTTTGGCGCCTGTCAAGTCTACCATTAGTAAATTGATACGTCTGGCCATTGTTGGGGCCTATACTGCCAAGGGGAGGGATCCCCCTTTTCAGATCACTGCTCATTCTACTCGTGCTGTTGGGGCTTCCTGGGCTTTTCAGCACCAGCCTTCTGTTGAACAAGTTTGTAAGGCTGCTACTTGGTCTTCTGTTCATACCTTTTCCAAGTTTTATAAGGTTGATGTGCGGGCCTCAGCAGATGCTGTTTTTGGCCGCAAAGTTCTGCAAGCTGCAGTGGTTTAATTTTGCATTATCGCCTTTTTGGGATCCCTGCCCATGTTGGACACTGCTACTGGATGTCTCGAATGTTATTAATCTTGGAAGCGGGGTGTGTGACATACTTGGAATAATACCATTTTGTGATTATTCACCTTTAAAATGGGTATTATAAGTATGTCACACACCCCGCTTCATCCCGCCCTGATTTGTATTCTGGATCCTCTATATGGTGAACTTTGTTTGGTTAATTATTTTTGTTATTGGCTCTTCCTGCTGCTTTCCTATACTGGGTAATGTGTGGGAGGTCCCAGGTATTTATGGACCGGGAGGGTGGAAAAGATCAAGGACACACTAAAATACAATACCAGCAACATCCACATGATGTGTACCAATGCTCGCAGCTTGGGCAACAAGCTGTGTGAATTAATGGCTATGATATCCAGAGATGAATTGGATCTTGTTGCAATAACAGAGACTTGGTTCAAGGATCACAATGACTGGGAGATAGCCATACCCGGTTACACATTGTACAGAAAAGACAGATTGGATAGAAAGGGCGGTGGAGTAGCCATTTATGTCAAGACTACCCTTCAATCAACAATAATTCAGCATACACATAACGAACTAGAAACTCTCTGGGTTACCATACAGACTAAGGAGGGAGCTGTGGTCAGAATTGGTGTGATATATAGGCCCCCTGGACAATCTGAGGATCTAGATAACCTGTTAATAGATGAAATCAGTGGAATGGAAGAGAAGGGAGACATTGTAATTACAGGTGACTTCAACATGCCTGATGTGGACTGGAATATCCCAAGTGCATCGACATGCAAGAGCAGGACTATATTAGAGGCACTTAATGGAGTGTCTCTAAAACAACTTGTGACATTGCCAACTAGAGGAGATAACATTCTGGACTTAGTTCTGACCAATGGGGAGCTGGTGTCCGAGGTCAGGGTTGAAGAAAATCTGGGTTCCAGTGACCATCAACGCTTATGGCTCAGAATAAAAACAGACATTGTGCAATCACACACCAGAACCAAAGTGCTAGACTTTAGGAAGACAAACTTCAAGGAAATGGCGGAGTATGTAGAAAGAAAATTAGGTGAGTGGAACAGAGTAGCAGAAGTGAGTGCCCAGTGGTCACTATTAAAAATGGCCGTCTTAAAGGCAACTAAGCAATATGTGAAACAAACTAGCAAGATTAAAAGGAAGAAGAAACCATTATGGTTTACTAGGGAAGTCAGCACTATCATAAAAGATAAGAAGTCTGCCTATAAGAAGTATAAAGTAAGTGGAAGTGTAGCTGACAGAGAGGCGTATAAAATTAAACAGAGGGAAGCAAAACTGATTATAAGGACTGCTAAAGGGCAAAAGGAGGAAGAAATGGCCAAATCTATGAAGAGGGGAGATAAAACCTTTTTCCGATATATTGGTGACAGAAAGAAGAAAAACAATGCAGTCTCAAAAATTAGAAATAGGGAAAATAAATATATTGACGGAGATAAGGCTGTGGCTGACCATCTGAATAGCTACTTTTGTTCGGTATTTTCAGATAGTAGCAGGCATGGCCATAGCACAGCATCCAGCTGGGAGGGCACAGCTCCGGAGTTTCTGGAGGCTGATGTCCTATCCGGGCTGGCATATCTAAAGGTAAGTAAGGCGATGGGTCCAGATGGAATCCACCCCAGAATTCTAAGGGAACTTAGGTTTGTGATTGCAGCCCCTCTGACTGATTTACTTAACCATACCCTTTCAACTGGTGAAGTTCCAGATGATTGGAGAATGGCCAATGTCGTACCAATCCATAAAAAGGGGAGTAGAGAAGAAGCCAGTAATTACAGGCCAATTAGTTTAACATCTATAGTGGTCAAATTAATGGAAACACTCTTAAAAAAACAGATAATTTCCCATCTAAAAATTAATGACCTATTGGACCCAAAACAGCACGGCTTTACTGAGGGCAGATCATGTCAGACCAATCTTATTGATTTCTTTGACAGTGTCACTAAAGTGTTAGATGAAGGTGGTGCTGTGGATATCGCCTATCTGGATTATAGCAAAGCCTTTGACACTGTACCACATAAGGAGCTCATAGATAAGTTATTGAAGGTAGGACTCAATCCCTGGATAGTTCAGTGGATTTCCAGTTGGCTGAGGGATCGGTATCAGAGCGTTGTTGTAAATGGTGTGCAAGGCGAGTTACAAGTGGTGTGCCACAGGGCTCTGTCCTGGGCCCCATTCTTTTTAATATATTTGTAAGTGACATAGGAGAAGGCTTGGTAGGAAAAGTTTGTCTGTTTGCTGATGATACAAAGGTTAGTAATAGGGTGGATATTCCTGGGGGTGTCTGCAACATGGAAAATGATTTAGCTTTACTGGATAGATGGTCAAAACTGTGGAAACTAGAGTTTAATGTCTCTAAATGTAAAATCATGCACTTGAGTAGAAGGAATCCCTGCTCTGAGTACCGTATGGACAGCACTGTGTTAGCCAGGACCTCGGAGGAGAGAGATTTATGGGTACTGATTATTGATAGCTGCAAGATGAGTGGACAGTGTAGCCAGGCAGTGGGAAAAGCAAGTAGGATGCTTGGCTGCATAGCTTGAGGCATCACCAGTAGGAAGAGGGAGGTTGTGATGCCGCTGTATAGAGCCCTGGTAAGGCCACAGCTAGAATACTGTGTGCAGTTCTGGAGACCTTACCTGCAAAAATACATTATTCAAATAGAACGTGTCCAAAGGCGGGCAACGAAAATGGTGGAAGGATTTAAACTTAAAACTTATCAGGAGAGACTTAAAGAACTTAATTTGTACAGTCTGGAGGAAAGAAGGGAGAGGGGGGACATGATTGAGACCTTTAAATATGTGAAAGGATTGAATAAGGTTCAGGAGGGAAGTGTTTTTAAGAAGAAGCTTAATGATAGAACAAGGGGGCACAACCTGAAGCTAGTCGGGGGGAAGATCAGGAGCAATGTTAGAAAATATTTTAAGGAAAGAGTAGTAGATGCTTGGAACAAACTTCCAGCAGAGGTAGTTGAAAAATCAAGTCACTGAATGTAAACATGCCTGGGATAAGCACACATCTATCCTAAGATAAAGAGTACATACAGTATACACATAAGGGCAGACTAGATGGACCATATGGTCTCCTTCTGCCGTCAACCTTCTATGTTTCTATGGGAGGGGCTCCTTTTTTTCTAGTCATCTCTGCAGAAGTTCGCCCTCTACTGGACATAACCCGAATGTTATTAATCTTGGAAGCGGGGTGTGTGACATACTTATAATACCCATTTTAAAGGTGAGTAATCACAAAATGGTATTTTTTAAATGCCTGTATTTTACCCAGTACTGTCCCTATTTTAGAGAAAACTCCTTAGAGCCACATTCCCAGGTGCTCATAGACCAAAACGTGTGCTCAGGATCAAGAGGGGGAAAAGAACACCTTATCCTCCTCTCATCTCCACTAGCAACCTGTGGTTCGAATTAGGAGAATTTAGCAAACAAAATCTGAAGAAATCTCTGTGTTCTACGGCAGTGCGATTAATCCGTTAATATCGATTAGGGACTCATAGCCAAGAGAGGCATCATCTAAAAGGTCCTTCACCAAAGATGAATTATCCAAGTTGTTAGAGGAATTCAACAGATTAATGAATCAAAACTTTGAAATCTCGATGATTCTGATCTAGACCACAGACTCTTTTGTATAAAACCTTCCGTCTTTAAAGTTGACAGATAGACCTTCACAGGATTGCTCTATTATTTGCAGCCTCTGTGTTTAACAGGGTAGGGGAACGCAGTGTCTCAAAAGGCTGATGTAAATGGCTCAAGCTAGATTGTCCGCGAACCATGGTCAATGTCAAATTCCTGCAACAGTCAGCTAGAGACACATGGCACAGCTTGGTGCATATTGTGCCTGCCCTGGACTCAGACTATTATAAGAAGATGCAGCTTCAAAGGCACTGCTTTTGTTTGAACACATACAGAGGTGCTGCAGAACAGCAAGTGCAATGCTCCATTTTCACGGTACGACTTTTAAATGAAAAATCGCAAGAGCAAAGGTGCGTGTTGTGTGCAATCAGACAACTTGCGTTTAGACGTGGATGATTTGCCAGCTAATTGTTTGTTATAGTGATGGTTGATCCGATCTTTTGTGCCAGATAGTTGAGGCAGGGTGGGTGAGACTGATTTTTGTCTCCACATGCTGACCGTATTGCGGCAAATGATTTTATGCCAGTCAAAATGATACGACACTCAAGGGAAGAGCAAATTCTCATTCCCCGCTCGATCTCAGTGTTCCACAGAACATTGATCCATCAGATTGCAGTTGCTTTAGAGATTCTTCAGCATTATTCTGTGGAAATGGGCCTTAAGTCTTGCTTTAAAAGATATTGTATTCCTTCTTCTCATCTGTTCAGACTGTCAGATAGAACTAGACTAAGGAGGGAGCTGTGGTCAGAATTGGTGTGATATATAGGCCCCCTGGACAATCTGAGGATTTAGATAACCTGTTAAGTGAAATCAGTTGCAGTAAAGGGGGACATTGTAATTATGGGTGACTACAACATGGCTGATGTGGACTGGAATATCCAAAGTGCATCGATATGTAAGAGCAGGAATGTATTAGAGACTTAATGGAGCGTCTCTAAAACAACTTGTGACGTCACCAACTAGACGAGATAACATTCTAGACTTAGTTATGATCAATGGGGATCTGGTGTCTGAGGTCAGGGTAGAAGAAAATCTGGGGTCCAGTGACCATCAGTGCTTATATTTCAGGATAAAAAAACATCCCACACCAGAACCAAAGTGCTAGATTTTAGGAAAATGGCGGACCATGTAGAAAGGGAATTGGGTGAGTGGAACAAAGTAGTAGAAGTGAGTGCCCAGTGGTCACTATTAAAAATGGCCATCTTAAAGTGGACCAACACCCACCGCTGATCCGCTCCCTGCCTGCGGGGCACCCCGATCGGAGGTGCCCCCTGTGTGAAACCCCCCAGGACGCCCACAAATCCTACCTGTTCCTTGTTCCAACGGCCCATACGCGGGCCGCCGCCTCTCGCGCATCCCTCTAGCAGGGCGCGCACCCGCGCCGGCCGTTTGTGAATGGCAGCGCGCTCCCTGTAAGAGGGATGCGCGAGAGGCGGCGGCGGCGGCGGGCGCTCTCACCTTGTCTGTCAACGGACCTCGCTTGTCCGTCGGCGGTGATTGGTGGAGCGAGTCACGTGGGAGCGGGGTCAGGTGAGTTTTTAGGGGCTTTCTGGGGGGTTTCACACAGCCCCCCGATCAGGGTGCCCCGCGGAAGTGGACCAACACCCAGGATAGTGAAAATCCTGGGTGTTGGTCCACTTTAAAGGCAACTAAGCAATACATGAAACAAACTAGCAACGCTAGAGGGAAGAAAAAAATGCTATGGTTTACTAGGGAAGGCGGCACTGTCATACAAGAAAAGAAATCTGTCTATAAGCAGTATAATGAAAGTGGAAATGTAGCTGACAGAGAGGTGTATAAAATGAAACAGAGGGAAGCAAAACTAATTATAAATACTGCTAAGGGGGCAAAGGGAGGAAGAAATGGTCAAATCTGTGAAGGGGGAAATAAAAGCTTTTTCCGAAATATTGGCGACAGAAAAAAAAAATGTGCAGTCTCAAAAAGAAAGGGAAAAAATTATATTTATGGAGATGAAGCTGTGGTTGACCATCTGAATAGCTACTTTTGTTCAGTATTTTTAGATAGTGGCTTTTAAACCCATAGCATGTATGGCCATAGCATAGCATCCTGCTGGGAAGGCCCAGCTCTGGAGTTTTTGGAGGCTGAATGTCTTAGCTCAGCTGTCACATGGAATCCACCCCAGAGTTCTAAGGTAACTTAGATTTGTGATTGGAGCACCTTGGACTGATTTGTTAAACCATTCCCTTTCAATTGATGAGGTTCCGGATGATTGGATAATGGCCAATGTATGACCAATCCATAAGGAGAAGAAGCCAGTAATTACAGGCCAGGTTTTATCTATAGTGGTAAAACTAATGGAAACAAAACAGATAATTTCCTTTCTAAAAATGGACGACCTGTTGGACCCAAAACAGCACGGCTTTACTGAGGGCAGATCACGTCAGACCAATCTTATTGATTTCTTTGACAATGCCACTAAAGTGTTGGATGAAGGTGGTGCTGTGGAAATCGCCTATTTGGATTTTAGCAAAGCCTTTGACATTGTACCACATAAAGAACTTGTAGATAAGTTATTAAAGTTAGGACTCAATCCCTGGATAGTTCAGCGTATTTCCAGTTGGCTGACGGATCGGTATCAGAATATTGTTTTTAATGATGTGCAATCTGAATAAAGGCGAGTTACAAGTGGTGTGTCACAAGGCTCTGTCCTGGGCCCCATTATTTTTAATATGTTTCTGAGTGGGGGAAGGCTTGGTAGGAAAGTTTGCCTGTTTGGTGATCATACAAAGGTTAGTAATAGGGTGGACACTCCTGTAGGTGTCTGCAAAATGGAACATAATTTAGCGTTTAATGTCTCTAAATGTAAAAGCAAGCACTTTGGTAGAAGGAATCCCTGTTCTGAGTAGCGTGTGGGCAGTACTTTGTTAGCCAGGACCTCGGAGGAGAGAGATTTAGGGGTACTGATTGCTGATAGCTGCAAGATGAGTGGACAGTTTAGCCAGGCAGTGGGAAAAGCAAGCAGGATGCTCGGCTGCATAGCTCGAGGCATCACCAGTAGGAAGAGGGAGGTTGTGATGCCGCTGTATAGAGCCCTGGTGAGGCCACAGCTAGAATACTGTGTGCAGTTCTGGAGACCTTACCTGCAAAAAGACATTATTCATACAGAAAGTGTCTAAAGGCAGGCAGGAGAAACTTAAAAGAACTTAATCTGTACAGTCTAGAGGAATAGAATGGATAGAGGGGACGTGATTTAAATACGTGAAATGATTGAATACGATTCAGGAGGGAAGTGTTTTTAAGAAGAAACAATGATAAAACAAGGGGGCAAAACCTGAATCTAGTCGGAGGGAGAATTGGGAGCAGTGTTAGAAAATGGTGTTTTACAGAGTGTCGTAGATGCTTGGAACAAACTTCCAGCAGAGGTAGTTGAAAAATCAGTAAGTGAATTTAAACATGCCTGGGATAAGCATGCATCTATCCTAACATAAAGAGCACATACAATATACACATAAGGGCAGACTAAATGGACCATATGGTTTCATACTGTCAACCTTCTGTGTTTCTATAGATCTTACCAACTCAAGCAGAAGTTTCAGGACTGGCTATCCCAGGCCTTAATGGGCACCCGCAGACATCTAGTGGTGATATCCCTGCTACACATTCAAATCCAAGTTTATTCATTGCCAAGTACCAAAGCCATTCCCCCTTTTAATTCTACATACCACACCTGAGGACAAAGGGCGTTAACTTTATCCGAGACCATCATCAGCACCCCTGACTGTAATGTGCAAAATGGACAGCTGGTCAACTCATTGGGTCCTAGATCTCAGGGAACAAGTTTGTCAGGAACATATGCTTCAGAGTGACGCCCTTAGATTGGGGAAGCATCCTTGGAACACTGAACTTCAAAGACACCTTCCTGGACATGCAGAACAAAGTGGAGGACTCCCTGGTCATCCGGTTGGACCATGCAACTACAGTGTAGAAGGAAATCCTTCTACACTCTTTGGATGTGGTCATAGCTATCAACTTAAACTAAACAAAGGGCTTCAGAAGGTCTGATGCCCACTTTGTTCCCACTTTCTGTCCCTATATAGGAAACACTGCATGCCATTCCACCATAAGCAGATCCTAGAAGTAGAAAAAAGGGGAGCACTTGCACTACAAAATGGATAGTGTCCTCTTGTTCTTAATGAAATTATATATAGTTATATGTATATATACAATATACAATTCACAGTCCTGGAGCATGTTCAATAGAGCATATCACTTAATACACATGCTTCCAGTATTAAACACACATGGCTCAGGAGTGTAAGTGTAATAATTGTATATATTCACCAGTGCCCCAAGCTCACCACCAATTGTAGGGGCTCCGGGATGGGATATCCAAGTCGGCCTGTAATATATATAATCATCCTTCCACATGTTCAGCCTGCAGCGATATCCCCACAGCCAGCTCCAGTGGTAATTTAGTCCTACAATTCAAAGGGTAGCCTCCCCCACACTTCTGGCTCCCTAGTCCTCAGTGCAGTACCTTTACAAAATGCAGCAATTTAAGCTGGAGCCAAGCCTTTTACCCTTATTACATCTAGATAGTCACAGCCCTTTTCTACAGCTTGACCTCCGTCTCTCTTATGTTCACCCCTTCTGGTCAATGCTGCTTTGGAACATCCTAGCTGTGAATTGTTTTTTTAGTACACACCAAAATAGATTTTTTTCTGAAGTCCTGTAAGGGGCCCAGTGCCCACAGCCCCTCATCACCCCCATGTTTGCTGCTCTTTCACCTAGATTTAGAGAGTGAGATTTATCCCTGGGCTATACTACTTTCCCACAGGTCTTTAAGTGGAATATATTTTATTATATATGAGGAACGACACATAGGAATTTCACTTTCCCGCGTGTTGTTCCTTTCCTGAATTGGGATACCCCACTGTGTATTCCCTCAGGTCGCCTGATCAACTCACTTTCCAGTCGCTCTCAAGGCACAGGCTCAGCCAATTGGTGCACTCGCTGTCACTCACTACTGTCGGCCAAGCCGCCTCCCCCGCCCACTTTGCAGCCAAGCCGAGGAGCCGTACAGCTAGAGGTGTTCGGGGATGTGGCTGCAGCACAGAGACGTGACAAGGGCTCAGGAGAAGGTGAGTGGATCTGGGCATCTGTGTAGCATCCCAATTCGGGAAGCCCCAAAGGCAGAAACCTGGACGGCCCAGGAGTCTTTTAGACTCCAGGGCCTCCGACGTTCCTCTTTAAATGTTAATGATTTCCCAGCCATACCTATATTTAAAGTCGACCAAAACGTATTTTTAAGCTAGCCATGGAGTCTTAAAGACTCTGAGGTCTTTCCCTGTTGTGTCGCAATTTTCCCACACCAGGCCAGTCCGCCCCCCCAGCTGGAGGCAAGTGGGGATGCCACTGGTGACTCTTTTACTCCATTCTGTTTCTTGGCTGCTGTTGCTTCGTCATCATTGTGGTGAAGAGAAGCAGAATGAAGCAGTGTGTGCAGTGGGAATGTAGAAGGGTTGAGTTTTACTGCGGATTCATGGGGATACACACGGCAGGGCATCCTACATCCAAATTCCCCAGTTAAGCGGACCAAAACCCAGGTGAGTGGAAAACCTGGGTTTTGGTCCACTTAAGTAATTTATGCCTTGTAGTTCATATTTTCCATATTTAAGCGATTTATCAATAGATCTGACGTCAAATAACTACTTTAAACTACTTAAGGTGATGACTTCTTGATTAAAAATAATCCCATAATTGCAAGGTGTACTTATCGTAAGCACTTGGAATGATCAATGAACATTAGTGTCTTAGTAACCACAGCCTGAAAAAGTAGAGCACAGGGCTTATGTGACCAGGTGTCCCTCTCCCACATCTGTCATCCTTTATAATATTGCAAAAGAAACTAGACCCGAGGGAGTGAGGTAAAATAATCAAGTTTTTAATACGCATTTCTTGAATGGAATGTCTGTACCTATTGCTTCTGGATGTAGAACACCAACAATGGAGAAGAGGAGAGCAGAATGCAAGCCCCAGATGTTCACAGACATGGTATGCTTTAGATTTTGGCTTTGTTCCTTACCCATCAGAAAAAAACATTTCAGATATATGTATTGTTGGAATAAAAAGTTTTTTTCTAGCCCAAAAAGCTGCTTATGTGCCCTTCTGGCTGAAAGGGTCCAACTTCATGTTGTCAGCTCTGGTGCCTACATTGCACTCTGCGGTTTTGGTGTCACCACTGCTTTAAGTCACCATCAGTTGTGTGTACCTGGGGGGGCAGTCAGGAATGCACAGTCAGCCTTGAAGCTGATGGCATAGAAACCAGGACTCCATAGGATCAAGCCTGCAGGTGTTCAAGTATAGCTTTTATTTTCAGGCTGGACATCCCCATAATCTCCCCTCTGCTAATCTTAACTGCGTGCGCCTTGTAGAAGGCAAAGAGACATACCCAACAGATATCGTATAGTGACAGACTTCCCTGGTCATACCTCTTCTTAACACATTTCCAACTATTAAATGATAAACTACAATCAAACTTATGCCAGGAACCTTTTTTTTTAACAATAACTGTATAACTGATTTTATACAGGCAAGTAAGCCGTTTTTGTACAGGCAATTATTGTTATATATAATATATATATATATATATATATATATTTAGGGTTAGCTAGCTTTTTCATTTACATTTGTGTGCAAAGGGATCAATAGATTTTGATATTAAGTCTGTGGTCACCCCTCTCTAGCACCTCCCACAATTGATTTAAAATGAGTGCAGACTCTCTTCATTTTGTTGTTGATGGAAACGTTATTGTTGAAATGGTCTTTCTTAGTGGTTGTGTCTTGTTTGCATCACTAGTTTCGCATCATAGGGCAGCATTTATAGGTCTAAGACTTGAGGACTATAATACTTAAAGGCACTATAAATACTTAACCGTTTTCCCTTTGCCGAAGTGTCCTTTGAGTTCAGGTCCCCTGATTCCATGCATGCTCCCACTGTCTTTTAAAGAGAGGTGAATAAAATGGCCATGCCTCAGTAACTGATGTGAAGAGCGGGGCCACTAAAAACATTTCCAGTGGCAAGGGTTTGGCTGGGCTTTCAAGGAATCCTGAGCCACACTGTATGCCACACAGACACTGGTACCAGGAGGAGGCTGGTAGTGAGCTAATTCCTTTATATAGTAGCTGTGGGTGTGATAAGTGACTTCTAGACCTTGTTTATAGCCATGTCCCCAGTCGTCTCTTTAGTCAGATCGATTTCTGATAGGACAGGCAGGAGACAGACAAGCTAACAAGAAAAGTAATAGAAAATATGTATATATGAAATGTAAATTTTAGCTTGCTTCCAGACAATTTAATTTTAGGTACGGACGCATATCTAATAATATCTTCATTTGTTTTCTAAAAGTCCAAGAAAAATGAATCTCTCTACAGCATTACCACGAGTAATATGAACAATTATAGACTATATAACATATAATCTACAATTGATTGACTCCTTTTAAATCAGTACAGCCATTTAAAAAATCTTGCATATATTGAATTCAATGCTATATAAGGTCTCTGGATTACCTAATATGATAATGTTCAATTCTTATTCACCATTGTTCCTCAAATTCTGATTTTAATTTCCATTCTTTCAGTACTGCTGAAAAACAGGAAATAATGTGCAAAAATGTTTCCCTTTTCAAGCAACTGAAAAGCAGGTCATCAACTTTAACTGAATATAACTGAAGTGGATTTTAATAGGGAAAATCAGTTTGGAATGATAGTGTTTGGCTGGATCCTATTCCCTAGAATCTTCTTTTCAAGTGTAGTAATTATCACTTCTTAGCAATCGAATAAACAAAGAAAATGATTTGTTGCTTAGTAATTGTGCCTTGAAGATTTGCCTGGAACACCTGAACACGTTTCCTGCGCAGAGCCATATGCAGACACAGGCAAGTGGCACTGACTGGCTTTACACAAAGCACTTACACATGGTTGACAGGAGGGTGTATTGCAAAGACTGTTATATAGAAAGTAGTAGTATATAGAAATAGTTTTTCTCGCTGCACTTGTGACTTAGCTTTAAGAATGTGGCAAAATATGATCGAAATTAAAATGCCAGGTGGTGATGCTTTTAAAACTGAAAAGGAATTAAGAAAGATGACAAATTAGGTTACCGTACTTGTAACAACAACAAATAGACAAATTACCAATTTAAGTGGATCTAAAGCCAAGATGAGTTCCATTTAAAATGCCAGAAAATCAAGCATAATGATTGTCTTGCCTTTAGAAATGTGAGCACATACCTCCAACCCCTAAAAATAAATAGTCAAAGAGCATATACCCTCTATCCCTCAAAAATAGTTGGAAGCAAATCCTGTTCTCCTGAGCAGATCCCATTCTCCAGACCCCAAAACAGGCAGAGTGCAAGTAGGCAGCAAATATTAGACAAATTGTGGTCGAATGGCTTAAGCTCAAAAATTTGAGCCTGTAAATTGTATCATGCAAAATGCAGGAGGAGCCCCATCTTTCACCAGATAACTAGCAGAGGTGACCCCCAGAATCTAGCCTTACAATCATCCTCCCACCTCCAGCAGGCCCACCAAGCAGAAGGGAAGTCTCCAAGACTAATTGACAGTCTTCAGTCTTCTTTTCTTTGCTGGGGCACAATTTTCACTTGTAATTGTGAAACTAAAAGCTACTTAGTGTGGACCTGGTGGTGGAAGCAAGCTACACTGGTGTAGGGGGGCAAGGGTACAGTCCACAAGGATAAAATAAAAAGGCACCCCATAACACTTGCTGGGATGGCACCTTGTATGGCCGCACATGTCACGCAACCCAAAGGCCAACACTGGTCATTTCCCCCCGCAGCTGTCATGTCTACTGCTACTTAGAGATCTGGGGTACAAGCATATTTACCCTGAGATTTATCTCCATTAAAAAAAAAACACCTACCTAAAGCCATGAAATCCTTGCAGGTGGTCACTGCATTAGGTCTGAGCAGGAGCCATGTAGTAGAAAGCACATGGGATGGTAAGAGTATTTCCCCTGCCCCCTATACAGGCTGCCTCAGTAGACGGCTTTGGAATTTGAGCAACTCTAGCCTACTTTGGAAATCCTAATCTCAAACAGTAGCTTCTTTTCCCTTTAGGGGTAATGTCTTGTTTGTATATCACCCACCACCCAGAGCAATGAGTAACATTGATGACTTACATGAAGGACCAGGACTGATGCTTCACTGTAGCTGCCAGCTGGGTGCATAACTAAGCACGCTGACTGCATGCTGGTGCTCTCTGCAAATCAATCATTTGGGAGGATCCGCAAGATCCCTCTTCAAAATGAATTACAAGGAGGCCATGAGTGCAAAATGAATGAATGGACACTAGCATACTCTGATTTTTTTGGGGTTTCCAGTACCGTATTCTGAAAAAGATTTCATTTTTATTTAGAACACCAAAAACCTGACAAAAAGGGAGTTTGTCTTTAAGCACGATGACAGCCTAGACTTTAACTCCCTTTTAGTCAGGTTTTTGGTGTTCTGCCTTATTGTTTTCCTCTTTTGGAATGTAAAAGAAACATTTGTATTAGGATTGTGCCCCCAGACCAGTGATTTACTTATTAGCACGCTGTTACCTATATTTAGTTTCTTTTATTTCTTTGTGTCTGTAATCCTAAAGTAGGAGAGGTTTTCCTGGTCTTGGGGAAAAAACACTGACCCCCCAGAATCCTTCCACTGTAACAGGTGAACTTAACAGCAGCTTTGGCAAAATCAATCAGTAATGACCTCCCCAGGTGAGAACGCTGTGGTACACAAGATTGTGATCCTGTCACCCGAATAAGCTGAATGACATCAGAGAGTCAGGAGGTCTCTGCTAGGTACACCAAACATATTAGTACATTGCTAAAGTTGCTAGAGAAAACCTTTCTCTTACAACACCGAGTTGCAAACAAATAGAAAAGAAAAATGTGTTCAGCACCTTTTGGACATCATTTTGGTGCACAATATTGAAAACTTTTCAAAATGCAATTGAACGTGGACTTAACCTCTGAGATCTTTTTAACTTTAAATACAAGTTCACTGTTCCACCTCAATCACTTGCTAGAAATAAAAAAATGAATATTTTTCTTCCGATCCATTCCAGACCCTCCTTACACTTGGGATTACTTCCTTGCCCAAAGGGTGTGACTACAAGACAAAAAAGGTGTGGCCCCTCCCGGCCCATAAGTAGCAGCTGCCTCCTAATCAAAACCAGTTTCATTCTTGCAGTTGAAGTGACTGTGAAGGTTGTTGAAGATTCTCTCTTAAGGATTAGGTATTTGGCAGCAAGCGGGGGAATGCACCCTGTCGGCTTCCTGCAAAGCCTTATTCCCACGGATTCCTCTGACCCAACTCTATGCCTCCCCAGCTTTGGTGCTGTTTAAATTGGGGTCTGTGAAGGTAAGGTGAAGCGCCGGGGTCTGGGACGGTTTTCTGTGCCTTAAACCCTCAGAGCTGCAGGCTTTATTAACAAGCAAGTCAGCTGCAGGTTTTTATCTGGTGAGCCTGCTTGGGGGGGACCAAGGAATTTTCCCTTTCTTATTGCTCTTTCCCATGTGTTTAAGCTGAGGTTGCTGGCCAGCAAAAAGGGGCTGCTCTGAGCCACTGCACGGCCACCCTCAAGTGGACCTAAACCTTTTGGCAGGTCATTTTGTTTGTTTTTTAATACTGATTTTTATTGTTTTTTTGTTTAAATCTATACTATTATAGATTGGGAAAGTGCAAATATAATATTACTATATAATTTATATATATGGTGGTACCTCCCAGAGTACTTGCAGTAGTCTTGTGACTGTCAAGAACCTATATATACTTGGTCAGATCCCCAGGATCATAGACTAGTATTATTAATTTCACCATGGCGGAGGCATCTGGGGTAGGGATCTGGTCTTAACAGATTTACCCCATATCCAGTATTCATGCAGTGGCACTGGATGAGGATAGCATGTTGTGCAGGGATTATGCTACGGTTGTAGTGGATAAGGAGACAGTTGTCTCTTCCATGAGGGGGCTCTGACCCCTATTGCTAGTGCTCTGAGACTTAAAAACCCCCTTTGCAGCCTTAATGCGGACCTAAACCTTTAGTGTGACTACTAAGAAGGTTTGTAAAAAAAAATAAATAAATTCCTCTGAGTGTATTGAAGAGGATATTGTGGCTGCCATGGTCTCATTCTGAATCTTTAAACTCTGTCGGCGGCCTCAAGTGGTCCTAAACCTATAGAGTAATCATGGAGTATTGGCTACTAAAGGGGTTTTAAAGAAAATAATTTTTCCTCTGAGTTGAAGAGGATATTGTGGCTGCCATAGTCTCCTTCTGAATCTTTAAACTCTGTCGGCAGCCCTCAAATGGTCCTAAACCTATAGAGTCATTATGGTGTATTGGCTACTAAAAAGGTAATAAAAGGTAATAAAAAAAAAAAGAATGGTTGATTTCCTCCATTCTGGAGGATGTTGCAGAGCATACGCTTTATTATAATCTGATCAATAGGGAATGGCAGAAGTCAGGTTGTTTTCCGACCATTCCTAAAGTACTAGATACTATGTATCCTTTTCCTCCAGATCAGATTGAATTATGGTCTCACCCTCCTGTGGTGGATGCTCTGGGGCCAGGTCTCTTTAAGATTTTGGTTATGCCATCCTCTGATAGTGCTTCTCCAAAGGATCCAGCGGATAAGTGCGTGGATCAGGTGGCATGCTCCCAGTTGATCAAAGCTAGTTGGCTCTAACAGGTATGTGATCCAGGCTATGGAGGTTTGATCTGGTTGTGGGCCAGAGGCCTAGCTCTGGTGGTCGCCTTAAGGCGTGCTTTATGGCTTAAGCAATGGCCAGCTGACATAGCCTCTAACAAGGAATATAACGGGACTCCCCTTTTAAGGTGGGGCGTCTGTTTGGGGTGTGCTTGGTTGACTTGGTAAAGCATGCTACTAGTGGTAAATCATCTAATCTGTCACAGAAGCCGAAGTCTAATACTGCTTCCCCAGGGCCTCTAAATACTCCGGGGTTCCTGTTAGAGGCTCGGCCTCTTTGGGATACCAAAGAGATTTTTGGAATAAGACAAAGTTCCAAATTAAGGCAACAGGTGTCTGGCAGAATAAAGCCAGACCCCCTTCAAAGCCTGTTCAGGCATGAAGGGACACCCCTGCACTCGCAGGTGTGGGGGGACCACTTCTGCATTTTGCTCATATTTGGAGGCTTCATGTAACAGATATTTGGATACAGGAAGTTGTATCCTGAGGTTACACGATCAAATTAGGAGATAGACCCCATTGGAGATTCTCTTGGTCAGGGGTATCCCGAATTCCGCAGTAAGCAGAAGCATTGAGATCTGCCGTATCTCGCCTTCTTAGAGATTGGAGTTGTTGATCCACAGTGAAGTTACTCCAGCCGGGCAGTGTATATATAAGGATACATACCTACATTGCTGTAGGTGACCTACATCTTCAGTTTGTGGCTTTACCCTTCGGTCTATCTTCAGCACCAAGGGTGTTTACCAAGGTGTTGGCAGGTCTCATGTTTTCTCTAAGAAGTCAGGGTATACATATAATCCCTTACTTAGACTATCTGTTTATATGGGCCCCATCATGTCAGGGGGCCCAGAAGAATACACAGACTGTCTGATCGATATTGGATAATTGACTATCCAGTCGAATTCTTAAGTCAAATATCATATCATAGCTTCAAGAGTTATTCTTTCTGGGACTGTCATTAGACACGTCTCAGGCAAGTGTTTTTTCCAACACAGAAGTGACTCTTACTCCAGGCCAGGGTACAGGGTCTCTTGTCTTGCCCTCACCCGATGATTCATCAAGGAATATGTCTGTTGGGCCTGATGGTATATTGCTTGAGTCAGTATCTTTTGCACTGTTTCACACAAGACCCCTGCAGATGGAATTGCTCACAATCTGGGATCGAGACCCACACACTCTGATTCACTCTTTTTGCATGACATTGTCAGCAAGGCAGTCTCTAGCCTGGTCCTCAGCCTCTTCAGACTGGCAAATCCTTCCTTCCAGTACAGTGGAAGATCATCATCACGGATGCCAGTCTATCTGGTTAGGGGAGTGTCATGGAGTCACAAAGGATCCAGGGACAGTGCAGTCCGAAGGAGAGCAGAATCTCCATAAAGGTCCTGAAACTGAGAGCTATTCTATTGTATTCAGACATTGGACATCCCATCTGATGGGGCATCCTGTCCAGATTCAAACAGACAATAGGACGGCGGTGGTATATATCAACCACCATGAGGTCATCAGAAGCAGTAAAGCCCTGATGGAAGTGAGCTGGGTTTTTTACTTGTCTTTTGGTGGTACACATACCTGGAGTGGACAACCTGTAGGCTGATCATCTCAGCAGAACAGTCCTGCATCAGAGGGAATGGTCTCTTAGCCAGAGGGTTTTTTAATCCCTATGCATGTGCTGGGGGATCCCAGACGTAAATCTCTTGCATCACGGGTCAGTCAGAAGGTCCGAAGTTTGTCTCAGCCCAGGGATCCTCTAACAATAGCAACAGATGTCCTGACTCTTCAGTGGTCAGCATTCAAGCTTCTTTAAGCATTTCCCTCCGATTTCACTCCTGGGTCAAGTATTAAAAAAGGTTTAGCTCACAAGGGAGTCCCAACCATTTTGGTGGTTCCTTGGTGACAAGAAGAAGCTGGTTCTCAGACATAGTAAGGATGTCACAGGGCAACTTGTGGAGGCGACAATCCAGATCTTCTCACACAGGGGCCTCTAAGGCATCCCAAATCACAGGTTCTGGGTTGGAAGGCCTGGCTATTGAATCCTTTATCTTGGAAGAAAGGGTTATTTTCTGCCAGAATCATCTATGATTCAGGCCAGGAAGAAATCTTTATCAAGTGATCTACTATAGAGTCTGGCAAGCATTTATCTCTTGGTGCGGATTCAGGGATTTTTTGCAGAAGTCTTGATGAAGGTCTTCAATTGAGGATAAATATCTGCTATCTGTCTTCTTTCAGAAACCCATAGCTGAGAATGATTTTATCAGAACTTGTTTTACAAGGAGTCGCTCATGTGTGGCCTCCTCTCAATCCACTTCTGCCGGCTTGGGACCTGAACTTGTTTTTCAGGGTCCTCCTTATTTTGAACCATGGTAGATGCGTAATTAAGTCTAAGGGTGCTTATGGTTATCTCTTAGTGGCAATAACCTCAGCAGGCAAGTTTCTGAATTAGCAACTTATCACAAAGCCTCGTTATTTGAGTGTTTTAGGATTTTCTTCCTAAAGATATCTTTTCATTTAATGAAGAGATGGTTTTGCCTTCCTTATGTCCTGCTCCAGTGTCTAATAAGGAAGGGGTGTTCTTCACTGTTTGGATGTAGTGAGAGCACTAAGGTATTATCTCACTACTACACAATCTTTCCATAGTTTCGACTTCCACGGAAAGGTCTTCCACCAGCTAAGTCTGCCATCAGTCGAGGAATTAGACAGACAGTGGTAAGAGTCTATTCCGCCAAGAGGAAGGAGCCCCTTGTTTGGGTCACAGCTCTTTCCACTAGGGCTATTGGTGCTTTCTGGGCCTTTCAGCATCAGGCCTCGATGGAACAGGTTTGTAAAACTGCCACCTGGTCTTCGGTTCATACATTTACCAATTTTACAAGGTAGGTGTTAGGGCCTCAGCTGACGCTGTGGTTGGTCGAAAGGTTCTTCAGGCGGTAGTGAAATAACTACCTGCTGTTCTGCGCTGGGGATCCCGCCCATAGATGACACTGCTTTTGGAGATCCCAAGTGTAAGGGGGGTTTGGAATGGATCGGAAGAAAAAACACAATTCTGGGAGTACTCACCTGTAGAATTGGTTTTTCTGGGGATCCATTCCAGACCCTCCGGCCCACCCTTTTTGGGTCATGATCTATCTTTGGATGCTTTTTTGATGGTGTTTAGTCCATTTATTATTTCATTGGCATTAAAAGAGAAGAAAAAAAAAAGTATATTTTGAGAGAATTCAAGCGGAGTGCGGTGTGAGGTAACATTGTCTCCTATAAGGGGGCCTCCCGGCCTGCCTCTGGTTTATGATTTACTACTTTTTAAGTACTGGTTTTGATTAGGAGGCAGCTGCTACTTATGGGCCAGGAGGGGCCACGCCTTTTTTGTCTTGCAGTCACACCCTTGGGGCAAGGAAGTAATCCCAAGTGTAAGGAGGGTCTGGAATGGATCCCCAGAAAAACCAATTCTACAGGTGAGTTTCACAGAATTGTGTTTCTTGGTATGCATTTATCAACTGATGCAATCGGTGACCACCTTTTTCTGTACATGCAAATTCCGCTGCCTCTACCCTTTTGCTATGAATTGTTAGATCCACTACTAAAATGATATCCCCTTCCTTGCCTCCTTACTAGTGCTTATATCTATATTTGTTAAACTATTTCAAAACCCACCTCTTCAGACAGGCATATAACCTGGCTTAGCTAATTCCTATAACCTTCACCAGGCACAGGCCGCCACACTCAGTCTCTACCACTTTGTCTCTACTCCCATCCTTTAGACTGTAAGCTCACAAGGGCAGGGCTCTCTTTCCTATTGTCTCCTGTGCTCACAACATTTGGTTTGAACTTTGTAGCATTTAGTTTGTATTGGTCCCTGTACAGTATGTTTTATCTTGTCTTTAATTTTACCTTGTAAAGTGCTACGGAAGAAGCTGGTGCTATATAAACAATAATAATAATGCATTTTGCATCCTGGATGATTGAGTGGGGGGGGGGAGCCTTGGTAAGAAGCCCCCACACCCCACTAGATTGACACCTGCCCACACTCTGATGGCCTCAGAAATCAAGTAACATCGCTTAATAAATTTGTAGCTTTTTTTTTTAATGCATTATTTGTTTTCTTTTACACACACGTACACGCAGTCACATGCTTGCTAATAATAGTGGTCACGATCTATCTAGTCATGAGCAGGATAGGAAGGTCATCCTCTAATCATCCAGCCTGGACATGGTTGTGTAGCGCTAACATGGTGAAACTCTCCCAGATAAATGATGCTCTTTGTTGCGCACTGCAATCGGCGTGCTTTTTTAGCATGTTCTCCAAATGACCCATATAATTGAAATTGGAGCAAATGACATCATCGGCTCATCATTGCTTGGTAATATGGCAATCAGGAAATTAACTCCGTTTCTTCTAATCTATTCCAGACCGGGTAATTTAGTAATGTGCATGCACCACAAATGGTTGCCAGATGAGGGGTATGCTCATTCACATGGAAGGGGAGGGGGAGACAAAAGCCCAATCCCACATCATAGGGCAAATGGCTTCATTAACTATCAACTAAATTGGCGACAGGCTGTGACACTTAATGGAAAGGCTGAATAATATCACCACTAATACTGCTGCAGTATTAACTATAGGAACTATAGGCTTTGAGAGCAAGATCCTATGCACGATGTGTGCTGACCACCCTTAGGCTTGGAGTTCCCTTTAAGGTTTTGTTTACACCTCTCCATTGTGTTCAGAGCAAGTGTTTTGTAAGTATGTCTGAGGTGAATTGTATAGAAATATACTCTGTTCTTTTGCGTGTCAGCAATGTGTTTGCATCACGTTTACTTTGCGTTAAAAAAAAAAATTCCACAATAAATAAATGGTAAAGTCTATGACAATGCAAACGCATTTACACAGCATTATACATGCATTGCACTTGCGTTGTCATAGACTTATTTTGTCCTATACTTTTAATACACTGCACTGAAAAAGGTGTTTGCAATGCTTTTTTTTTAATGTGTTGTGCAGATGTTTGGACTATCCCATCTGGAATAATGTGCAGTGTTTTCTCTGAGTTGTAACTGCCTTACGACCCAACGCAGAGAAAATGCACAAGTGAGAATAGAGCCTACATGTATATATTTAAATGTTCTATTATTTCGGTGCTATATATTACTATCACATGGTATATGGGCAGGGGGTGTCACACTTTATATAGGACTGGTGAATATTAGTTATACACAGTAAGACACTCAATTTGTTTTGTAGAACAGTTATTATTGTTTATTTATATAGCGCCATCTTCTTCATGAGTGCTGTTATTAGCACAGTGTTAATTTATGCCGTTTCTAGTTTTTAATATTCTAGTGGTTTTATGTAGAGTTTGTATTTTGAAGTGAAGAACAGAATGCAGAGCTTATATATCAAAGCTGATCTCCAGTCCAAATCTCTGCATCAACCCTTGGGCTTCGTATCCCGATATCCAGATTAATTGGCTGTTCATTCAGCAAGTGACTGATCATACAAATCTTCTGTGATTGAGCAACTGGGTTCAGACGCCAAAGATTTGTTGAGAAAACCGATTAACCAATTCTCTTTATAGCAGGGGCCATTTCCACGGAGCCATTATCTCTAAATTGCGCTCGCTTTATCGATTTCTAGCTCGATAACCACGCCTTGCAAACCCAGCATAAGAAATTCCAGGGCTATCCAGCTTCCCAGATCAAGATGCCCAGCTGTGTGAATCCTAACCCCCCCCCCCCCCCCCCCGGTGCCACAGCACTCACCTGCTTCTGCGCAGATGTAAACATCCGGTGGCTGCAACCCGCATCATTGGGCCGTGCATGCGCTGCCATGCCCAGCCATTCAGCTAGTGCCGTGGGTTATGGAAGCGTGTGTACTGCAAGGGATGCGGCCACTCTTGCTCCAATTTCCATAAACAAGAGCCATTTGCCAAACATTTAATATGCAGGGCAAACAGCTTGGATTGGATGGAAGCTGACACGTGGCGTAGGACCAGGAAGAGGTGAGTTGTTCTGGGTGAACTGGGGGGGGGGGGTCACACAGTGGGGCATTCCAGTTTAGGGTGGCCCAGGGGCAAGTACCAAAACCTGGGAAAGTCAAAATCCAATGCACCTTTTGGTCACCATTGGTGATAGGAACATGATACCAACAATCCAGGTATGCAGAATGGTGATTAATATGCCTGATTCTCTGGCACCATATGAGGGCAATGGCCCTGGTGCGGACATTAAATGAGTCTCTGTCATGGCTCACACAGTAAAAACGTTGATGTTGTTTTAAATGATTGGAATACAACTGGGCAACTGAAGAACAGCAGAGACTAAAACGCTAGATAAATGTGGTTTCCTTTCTGTACATGACGTGAGCATAAATCTGATAATAAGAGATGATGAGACACAATCACGGGGACCCCTGACCCTGCTGGCTCCAGTCACTACCTCTGCGCCCTCTTGAGTTATGGCCCTGGACAGGAATAAAACAGCTGTATGGACCATTATGGCTTGAGGTTTATTTTAATGAAAAGCTTATACGGAACTGATTATAGGGGATATACTGTAACCTGGCTGATGCCACTTCCACCCTCCTGCTTCTCTCCCTGACATCTGGTCCATATGTGTTTTTGTTACTATGGCCACATTGGCCAGTTGTTTCTTCCCACATCAGCATATATCCTGTATATTTTTTCCATTTATTTTTCTTTCAATTATCCCGGTTCCGAATGCCCCTAATCTACCAGGTTTAATGGGATTCAGCAGGAGATGCCAAGCATTGACCCATTGTGTAGGGCTACTCCTGGCAGGGACCTAAACTTTTTCAGTTTTTTAAAAAGAAGCTTTTGTTTCTTCTTCTTTGAGATTTACAGTTTAAACATTTGACTTTCTCTTTCTCACACATAGATGGACGTGGCCATGCAGAGCAGGAGAATACAATGCTTAGAGCGGAGGAGGAGACAAAGGATTTTTATTTATTGACCATCAAAGAAGGGGAGAAATCAGACCCCGTAAATCTTGCTCCAAGGTGCACATAAAAACCTCATTTAGAGGGACTGTCCCTCATTGTTCTCATTTGTCCCTCTTTGAGATATATCAATAAATGATGCATTTGTCTATTCCAAGTGTTTATATTGTTGTAACTGTTACAAGCTATCTCCTATCCATCCCTTAATGAGGGGGCGTGGCTTAATTTAACAATTGTTATTTTTTGTCAGGTTTCTGGTGTTCTGCCTTATTGACATGTAAAATAAACATTTGTGTTAGGATTGTGCCCCCATTCCTGTGGTTTACAGTATTTTTCGCCCTTTAAGACACACTTTTTCCCGAGAAGTAGGGGGGAAATATTAGTGCGTCTTATCGGTCGAAAGTAAAAAAAAAAGTTATGCTCCGCTGCAGTCGTCTCCGGGAGACATAAACACAGAGAGAAACAGACACGCTACCCTCGCTGTTGCCGGTCACTGCACACCACCTCCACACATACGTAAGTTCTCAGGGCACCGTTTCGGGCAACTGGTTGGGCGCAGCCTGTAACTTGTGCCAGTGTCCAATGAGGCTGGTGCGAGTCACATGCCACACCCACCCAGAAGCATCCAATGACACTGGCATGAGTCACAGGCCACGCCCCACAGGAGCCAGAACCGGCGCTCTGCGAACTTGTATATGTGGAAGCACCGTAGGCGGCAGATGCCGGTAATGTGTGTGTTTGTTTATGTTGATGGCAGATAGCTGCTGCGGCATGGGAGCTTGGGAATGTACATTTTTGGGGTTTTCTTTGGGGGGGGCATGCTGCACACTGGGATTTGGGATGCCACACACATTGCTTGTAATGTTGGGTCTGTAATGAGGTAATTGGGGGTGGGGGGATTCTGCACACTGTCTATAATAGGGTGATTGGGGGGTATTTTAGCACACCATTTGGTTCAGAATATTTTTTTCTTATTTTCCTCCTCCAAATCCTGGGTGCGTCTTATGTGCAGGTGCACCTTATGGGAAGAAAAATATGGTACCTATCAGCATGCTGTGTCTACGGTTTCTTAATTCCTGTGCCGCCGTGTTGCTATAGAGGGAGTGGCTTTCCTGGTCTTAATTGAAGCCCTTTAGTTTAGCTGCTTGCTACAAATCCTAGAATCCTTTCACTGACAAGTGTCCGCTCCCATCCTCCCACAAATCAGAATTTGGAAAAATCTGGCAGCAGTAATGACCCCAGGTAAGAGTGCTGCCAGTAATCCTTTAGCTACTGGAGCACAAGGCTGGGTTCTCACCCATGCGTTTAAAATGTAAAATTCTACCACATTAGCGCAGCATTTTGAAAGCACTTTCGATTGCAAGGCTAATCAATGGAGCCCATGGAATTACTATTGTAGGTGTCTTCAAATCGTTGCAGCCGAGGTCTTTTCTGGGTGTGACTGCAGTTTTGCTGCAATTGCTATTGTCTTTTGGGTTCCCATAGGCTACAATGGCCAGTATTTTAAAGGCGATTGGCCAATAAGCTGAGCTTTTCAAAGGAGCCTCCGTGTTGTAGCCCACACTGTACGATCATACACAATGGTTTACTATGCAAAGATAGCTGCAAGAACAATAGGTAAAAAGACTTTAGTGGATGAAAAAAGGCTAAAGCTAATTAATTCTTAAAAGAGACTATGGCACCCATTGGTCACATTTGATAGTGTTCTAGGGTTTTTGTTGTCATATTTTCACTCTACAAATCCTCGAATAGTAATAAAAAGGTACAATCCCCAGCAGCTGGAAATGTTTGAAACATTCTGGAAAGCTAATTTCCAGACTGGGAAGTAGTGCACTGTGATTGTGATATGTGAATTATGGCTGACCCCCCCCCCCCCCCTCCACCTTATGGCCTGCACCCTTCCAGATGAATGCTCAGAATTCTTGTGTTTTGTTCACCCTTATTGCAATTTAGGACAAATATGCAGGCCAAAGCACTCCTCTGGGGAATTCAAAGGTTATTATTGTTCATGCTGTACATTTCTTTATGCTTAAACATTGTAACAGATGTTCATATACAGGTACAGACTGAGGTGGAAGTAAACGTGACCAGGTCCTGGTGCAGATATTAAACAGGGGCCCCATACAGTGACTTATTTTCTGTCACATTCAGCCTCTGGGGTGTCGATTTCTAACTAAATTAGACACAATCAGGTATAAATGAATCCCCCAAAGTTCAAGTCTGTAACTTTCAATAAATGTTTGGGATCCAAAAGCGATCCTGGACCCGAGCCTGGCCCATTGAAATCAGTGTGCAGCAGGAAGTGCGCTGCTTGTAACCCACCTCTGCCTGCAATCTTCCTCCTATCAGCAGCAGCATTTGAAACCAGCCCAAACAGGAGGTATAGAAAGATGGCTGAGTGAGCTTTGTAACATGAACAAATCACCTGTGATAGAGACTTGAGAGACATTTTTCCAATGAGGCAAGGATCATTTTTAAAAGTTTGGAAAAAACACCCTATGGTGTACTGTATGCTAAAGTAAATTGTTTTTTTTTTTACATAGCCCATAGGGTGCTGTTGTTTCCAAGCTGAATAATATTCGTACAAAAAAAAAAAAAGACTTTTCAGCAAAATAGGCCCAACCTGGGAAGTACAGACAGGACTCCACTGTGAGCAGAGTCACTACAGGGGGCAGCTGCCAGCCCTGAGAATTCTGATCTGCTCCCACACTTCTGGGGAATCCAGGTCCCCCTATCTCTACAGCAGCCTATGGGTGATCAGTCTCTGTTCTGTTTCTTGGGGCAGACACTTTGCCCTGGGGCTGTGTAAGACATTCTAGAATAAATGCCATTTTAACAGACACCTTCTCAACTGGTATCAGTATTATGGCAGGCATGTGCTGTCCTGGCTGTGTCACATTTATGGAAAACCATGTCAGAATAGGAAGGTGGCTGAGACGGGGAGGCTGATATTGTGGTTGTGTGGAGCCCGAAAAGGGCACATCTTTTTAAAATGGAATTAAGAGGTGCAGGGTCAGGTTCCTTAGGGGATAGGTTAATTAAGACTGACAATATAAACTCCTATCAGATCTTGGAGACCTTCCTATTTAAAGTGGACCAATCACCAGGATTTTCACTATCCCTGTGACTGGTCCTTGTCACTGGGTCATCCCAGTTTGGAATTCCCCATTGTGTAAATCTCCCCCAGATCGTTCACTCAATTCACCTTTCTGCCATTCCCACAGTGCATGTGTCCAATCAGTACTTTATACCGTGCATACTAATGAACAGCATAAAGCCGTTGTTTTGGACTGAGCTTCGGCACAGGGAGCATGGGCAGCCACATCCTCGGTTTACCCTTTGTAGTGCACACTTTCCCGTAACCAGCTGTCGGGATGCCGGGGATGCAACTGCGGCCCACAATTACAGCGAAGGACTGGTGGAAAAGTAAAGGGTTTGAGGGCCACTGCAGGGGATTCACACAGTGGGCACCTACTTGGCCTGTTTAGGGATCTTATAGACTCCAGGGCTGGCCTTGCCGCTAATTTAAATGTATTTGTATCAATACACTTCATCATTGCAAATGTTTGTTTCGTTGAATGCTTATTTGGTGCACATGAACACTCTAGTCCTTTTATTATCCTTATTATTGCTACTGGAGACATCTGTATCATACTGTATGTCTTTTCTATGTACCATCAGTGACTGAATCTCATACCACTATCATAAAGAGGTAAAAAGTGAAGGGCTTGAGTTGAGACAAGAAGAGAAATGATGGACAGAAGAAAGGTGTGGTGGGGGATGAGCAGAGGGGAGGTGGGCAGGAGTGAGCTAGGAAGAGTCCCCATAGGCATCTCCAGAAACACCCAACACACCACAAGCACATGTATGTCACCCACCTCTCCAGAGAAGATAATAGGTGTGTCGCTTCCTGCTTTGGGATTTAGTGATGCAATGCCCTATATATTGTCCAATGGCTTATACTGCAGGCAAGGATATTGCTACCAACTCCTTAGGGGCGCTGGGGGCTGCAACTGATAGGAATGTGGGCCGCAGGTTGTCCCTGCTCTAGTTGATAATAGTATCAGCACTACTGAGCAACTGGTCAGCCCATTTTATCGTTCTGGCTCTCTGTACAGCTCCATTACCCTGCATGGACCCTGCACAGATGGAGCACTATAGCCTCGATTCAGAGAGACACAAAAAAACTTCAGTTTTCGTGCCGATCTGTTTTTTTTGTGAGATGTTTCCGTTCTCGTATGAGCGTACGAGCGATTCTATGCATGCATTGAAAACCTTCTGTAAAGTTTCCATCCGTTCGTACGGCAGATTACGAATTACGAGGATGTTATTTTCCATCCAGACTTTTCCGTTTCATTTTCACATGTTACAACGTAGGCTTTCGTTTATGCCCTTTTCCCATCGTATCCTCCCACGAATCCTTTACGTTTCCCGTTCGATTCTGTTTCCCTTTTTCAATAAATATTCGTCCAGACGGAAATCCTTACTATCTTGCGCCTGCGCACTACAAACTTAACTAAATAAAGTGCTCGCCTACATATTTGCCACCCTCACTTCTACTACAATGTTTAGCTAAATCAATTAGCACTCTCCTCCATCTTCCCTTTTGGACCCTTAAAGCTCACCCAAACCACTTCTCGGTCATGTGAATATTCATCTTTAAATATTTCTGGGCCCATTAGTTTTGTGTTAATGTATTTTGTAAATGAAATGACAATGTAACATTTTTTTTCTATACCATCATAAAATATAAAATGTATAAAAATTTTGAAAATGTAAAATTTTTACTACTATAAAAAACAAAATACATAGCAATGGCAGGCCACTGAACATTATTCTTCATCTGTGGTCCCCAACGGGTTGCGCAGCTCCTGCATCTCACCCACCAACTGAAGGACCCTAACATTCAGTTGTGCCACTCTGGCACGTGTGGTCCCTGTTAAAAAACGTAAATTAAAATTTGGGTATAACCTTGTTGGGGTCATACTGCAGTCCCCCCCCCCCCCCCGTATGGTCCAAACACCTAAATCTGGACTTCAAAAGCCAGAGGGCCCTCGCCACCACGGCCTGGGTTTTGCATAGTGCCCGGTTAGAGAACCCCTGGCCCGCATTCTGCAGGCAAAGAACGGGCATCAGGAGCAAGTGCGAGTGGCACATCTTGCGGTTCCTGCAACCAAATATAAAATAATTACACAAAGCAAAGGTAACCAACTAAAACAATGACTCCTACAACAAATTAAGATTCAAGTTCAACAATCCAAATATAATTCACAAAGGACATAAGTCTAAAAAAATATAGCAATTATATGGATGTGTGGGAAAATAAATGTTTACATGCTAAGGACTAATTAAGGTCAGCATTAAAATGCTTCTATAAGGCATACATGAAATGTATTGATTCAGGAATGCATTGCTATACAATTTATGGTCTCGGCCATGCTGATACATGCAATGCCTTGGTGCTAAAGGCACGCAGACTCCTCCACATAGCCGCAAAACATGTTCAACAATAGCAATCCGAGCCCTCAAAGGTCCCGTAAGTGGATCGGAAATGAAACGGATTTATAGGGTGGTGATCCGTCGGAAATCAGCTCTCTGAATCAGACAGAAACCATCCCAACAACGGAAGTTATCTGAACGAACGGAAAATTTCCGATTTTGTTTGGAAATGTTCCGATTTGCTTCCGTTCATCGAAAGAGCATATACACATTTTCCCGAACGTTCCTGCGAGTAGAAAATGGACGAAAAAAAGCAAAAAAAAGACTAACACCCACCAAAACTTTCACAGACAGCTACGGAAGTCCGGACGAATGTGTCTCTGAATCGAGGCTTATGATAGTAATAATATGCTGCCAATTTGTCATTGATAACAATAGTAGGTAATGCTTGATGTGGCTGTTGTAAGATAGGAGAGCACAAGTTATCCACTCGCACACAATACAGTTTGACCTAATGCGAGGGCATACGCTTTAAAATATATTTGTATATATAAAATATATCAGGCGAGGGGGAAAAATGGACGCGGACGGAAATTTTCACGCAAAAAAATGTAGAGAAAGGGGCTGCGAATCAATCCTTATGTCCTGGAGTGCAGCCTTGAGCCTGGAGAATTCGGCCTTTCTAAAATTGACATTTTTTGCCCCCCAGCCAGAGAATGTTTTTGACAGTTTATGTTGAATACAACTATTTTGTGGTCACTGTTACCAAGATTTTCATGAACTGTTACAGTACCAACCAGGTCATCATCATTTGATATTACCAGATCCAATAGAGCATACCCCCTAGGAGGTGCCTCCACCAGCTGGCTCATAAACATGTGAACATGTACTTCAAGTTGGCATCCTTGACACATAACACATTTGGCTTCAGTGTCATTAACTCTTTGGTTTGAAACTCATGGATCTCCTTATCCATAGAAGTCCTCCCCTCTCCGATTTCTCCACGCAGCATCAGTAACCTGTCTCCCCTTTGTTTTCTCTCTTGCCCTCCACCCTCATTTCTAGTTTAAATGCTCTTCCACCCCCTCTAGTATCCTCTTACCCAACACAGCAGCCCCCCTTCCATTCAGGTGCAAATCATTTTTAGAATACAGTTTGCACCCAAATGAAAAGTCAGCCCAGTGCTCTAGGAACCCAAACCCTGCACCAGGACTTGAGCCATGCGTTTAACTCTCTAAGCTCCCGCTGTCCTTGTGTAGCGCATGGCACTGGCAGTATTCCAGTGAATACAACCTTGGAGGTCCTTCCCTTCAACTTGGTGCCTATTTGCTTAAATGTATTCTTAAAGATCCTCCATCTCCCATTAATTCTGTCATTGGTCCCCACATGGACCACAACAGCTGGTTCATCCACAGTCCCGCCCAGTAATTTATTCACCCTTTCCACCACATGCCGAACCCTGGCACTAGGGAGAAAGCAAACAATTTGGTTGAGGCGGTCTTGGAGACAATTTGTTCTAGTAGTACATCTGATAATAGAATCCCCTGTGGTCACTAATTGTCATGTTCTACCTGCAGTCCCATCCAGGGAGAACAGTATCTGCTAGGGCTGCCATTTCTGAGACTGACTCTGGGACTCTTGTATCATTACTGTCACGGGGACCCCCTTACACTCACCTGTCCTCCGGTCCCACGTCGGCTGCTCCCGCTCGGCCAGCGTGCGGGCTGGGCGGCGTCTCTGTCAGGCGGCGGCTCAGCGTCTCCTCTCCCCGGCCGCGCTCGGCTATTTCCGCCGCGAGCAGCCGCTCGGCTGTTTCCGTTGCGAGCGGCTGCTCGGGCGGCTTCCTCTCCGGCGGCGTCGGGAGCGGCCGCGCCACTGTCATCTCGGCGCGCTCCCGGCGCGCAGCCTCCTACACGCGCGCGCGCGCGACTGCTGTCTCCATTTATGCCCTCCGGCGG
Source organism: Gastrophryne carolinensis (assembly GCA_027917425.1). NCBI lineage: Eukaryota > Metazoa > Chordata > Amphibia > Anura > Microhylidae > Gastrophryne > Gastrophryne carolinensis. Next base: position 293,859,939 of record CM051238.1, on the reverse strand, counting down.
CGCTGCACACAGGGCGCCCGCCGGAGGTAATTAGATCTGGGCCAATGAGCCCAAGCTTGTTAGTTTGAATGGGGCAATCAGCCTCAGGGTTCCTAAATTGCACCAATCATTTCCCTCTTCCTGCTCCATCATTCCTATAAAGCTGTTCACTCTGCACTTGTTCCTTGCCCGTGATAGCGTGCTGCTGGGTGTGATTGTGATATCTGTTTTCCCTACGAATCTTGCCGTGTATGACCATTCCTGATTGCCGCCTGGACCGACCTTGCCTGTTTTTGACCACGATTCCTGCCTGCTCCTCTGTACCGCGTATCTCTGACCTCCTGGTCTGACCTTTGGCTAGCTAGACTATTCTTCTATCTAAATCCTCCTGTACCGTGCACCCTCGGACTGATCTCCCGTGTATGATCCCTGCCCGATTGTCTCTACCCAGTCTTGTTCCTGGTTCGTTTGCCTTCCCCTGCATAAGTCAGCATCCTTTGTGCTAACAAGTCCTGGGGGCAACCGTGTCCGGTGAGGCGTATTCTGCGTCCCGGCAAACGGGGGCTTGGCTATAGGCGAAGAAAGCAGCGGAGATTGGGGGTTGCTGACTTATTGGAAGGTAGGCGTCCCACGGGACCTGACATTATCACGGGCCATAATTATTATCCTAGATGGAAGAATTAATGCAGCAGGTGCAAGCTATGGCCACCGCCATCAACCAGCTGGCCCAGCGTGTGGCTACGCAAGAAAGTCGCCTAATACCTGCACCTTTGGAACCTGGGCATTTGGATTAACACCCTCTGATGAGGCCCTACAATCGGTCTCCTCTTTTTTTTCCGCCATGGAGCTTTTATATGCTGATCCTGATCGGGCTTCAACTGCTGATTCCAAGTTACGGAACCTTAGACAGGCCAAACGCTCTGCGGAGGAGTACAGCGCAGAATTCCGGCGATGGGCAATTGATTCCAAATGGAATGATCCAGCTTTGTGCAGCCAATTTAGAATTGGACTTTCTGAGAGCATAAAAGATGTTCTAGTCAATTATCCACAACCCAAGAGTCTGGATGACTACATGCAGCTGGCCATTAAAGTGGATAGACGTCTCAGGGAGAGACGTCAGGAGAAAAGCAAGGATCAACCGTGGGGACCCTCACGCCAAGAGTTAAGTTCTAGGGGTGCAGTCGCTTCTTCTTCTTCGGCACCCGAAGAACCTATGCAACTGGGAGTAACCCGTTTATCTCAGGCTGAGAAGGTTCGGCGTAGAACTCAAGGTCTCTGTCTTTATTGCGGAAATCCGGGCCACTTTGCCAAGAGTTGCCCAAACAAGGCTCCAGTGGCGGAAAACTACAGCGCCTAGATCCTGCTGAGGGACTTCATCTAGGCGGTCAGGTATCATTCCCTCTAGTTAATCGGTTACTCCTGCCCGTTATGATTTCTTGGGGGCCATCCAAGACAATTGCCTCCGCTTTCATAGACAGTGGAGTGGCTGGCAATATTTTGGATAGGGCACTTGCCGCCACCCTTGATATACCGTTAATTCCCTTCGGGTCCTGGCGGTCAATAACAAGCCTATTGAGGGAGGGTTGGTGTCTTTTAAAACTCCCTTGGTTAATTTAAGGGTGGGCTCTGCTCATTCTGAAGAAATAGAATTTTTTATTATCGAGAGTCCCGTGTCCCCTATTGTTTTGGGGTTTCCTTGGTTAAAAACCCATAATCCTGTGATAGATTGGGAGTCTGGGGACCTTGTAAAATGGAGCCCTTTCTGTTACGATCACTGCTTCTCTATATCCCTTAGGTCCTCACCGGTCATCCTTGATGGGTTACCTCCAGCCTATGCCGATTGGGCAGACGTGTTCTCAGAAAAATCAGCTGAAATTCTCCCCCCACATAGGACCTACGATTGTCCTATCGATTTACTTCCGGCGACAATGCCCCCTAGAGGGAAAATTTATAATCTCACACGGTCAGAAGAGCTGGCCATGAGGGATTATATTTCAGAGAACCTCAAGAAGGGATTTATCCGTCCTTCCACCTCACCTGCCGGTGCAGGTTTCTTTTTCGTGGAGAAGAAGGACGGCGGGTTACGCCCCTGTATAGATTATCGAGGGTTAAACAAGGTTACCGTTAAGAATAGGTATCCGCTACCTTTGATCAATGACCTATTCAATCAGGTTTCGGGGGCTCAGATCTTCTCCAAACTAGACCTTAGAGGGGCTTATAACCTAATTCGCATTCGCCAGGGGGACGAATGGAAGACTGCCTTCAATGTAAAAGACGGGCACTACGAATACTTGGTGATGCCTTTTGGCTTATGTAATGCCCCTGCAGTGTTTCAAGATTTTGTAAATGACATATTCCGTGATTTCCTGGGTCGGTTTCTAGTGGTTTATTTGGATGACATACTCATTTTTTCCCGTTCCCTGTCGGAACACCGTCAGCATGTCAAAGCGGTGTTACAGAGGTTACGGGAGAATCATCTGTATGCAAAAATCTCCAAATGTGTGTTTGAAGTATCTGAAATTCCGTTCCTGGGATATATAATCTCCAAGCGTGGGTTGGTTATGGATCCCTCCAAAGTTTCCGCAATAATGGAGTGGGAGCAACCTAGAACCCTTAAGGCGCTCCAGAGATTTTTAGGGTTTGCGAATTTCTACAGACAATTTATAAGAGGATTCTCTGCTATTGTGAGTCCCTTAACTGATCTTACTCGGAAGGGCGCTTTTGTTGAGGAGTGGCCTCCCTCAGCTATAAACGCCTTCCAACTACTGAAGGAAACTTTTACTTCAGCTCCAGTTTTGGTACATCCCAATACTAAGCACCCTTTTTTGTTAGAAGTTGACGCTTCTGAACTAGGGGTGGGGGCAGTCCTCTCCCAATATTCGGGCAATCCAGAAAAACTGCATCCTTGTGCGTTCTTTTCCCGTAAATTTTCTCCAGCCGAACGCAACTATGATGTTGGGAATAGGGAACTATTGGGTATTAAACTGGCTTTTGAAGAATGGCGTCACTGGCTAGAAGGCTCTCTACACCCCATTACTGTATATACTGATCATAAGAATCTAGAATATTTAGAATCCGCCAAAAGGCTCAACTCCCGTCAGGCTCGCTGGGCACTCTTCTTCTCTCGCTTCAATTTCATTATTACCTATAAACCTGGGAAGAAGAATGCCAAAGCAGACGCCCTATCCCGGAACTTTGGGGATTGTAAGGACCAGGTGGGTCATGCGGAATCGATTTTGCCCTTAGGATGTGTAGTAGGTGCTCTTCTCCCTGACTTGTCTAACTCGTTGACGCCATTCCAGGTTGATTCTCCTCCTGGTAAACCCTCTGAGTGTTTATTTGTTCCGCCTCATCTACGTCTTGCCGTTTTACAGGAATTACATGATGCCAAGTCCGCCGGTCATTTAGGTATTCGAAAAACCTTGGCTATCGCCAAACGCCATGTCTGGTGGCCTACCATCAGACGCGATATCACCGCCTTTATCGAAGCATGCCCTGTATGTGCCCGGAGTAAAACCACCCATGGCTCTCCAGCGGGATTATTGGTTCCTCTAGAAATTCCCAGGGAGCCATGGTCACACATATCCATGGAGTTTATTGTTGACCTACCCCCGTCGCAGGGGAATACTGTAATTTGGGTAGTGGTGGACCGCTTCAGTAAAATGGCCCACTTTATCCCTTTAACAAAACTTCCGTCGGCACCAGATTTAGTACAACTATTTATTAATCATGTTTTTCGCCTCCACGGTTTACCACAAAATATTGTTTCAGATCGGGGGGTTCAGTTTGTATCTCGTTTCTGGAAAGCCTTCTGTAATCGCTTAGGTATTAAAGTTTCTCTTTCTACAGCTTATCACCCCCAGTCTAACGGACAGACCGAACGGGTGAATCAGAGCTTAGAACAATATTTACGCTGTTTTGTGTCCGACCGTCAAGAGCAGTGGGTGGAATTTATCGACTTTGCAGAATTCGCCTTTAACAATGCCCCTAGCGAGTCGACTAAGTTTTCGCTGTTTTTCTGTAATTATGGTAAGAATCCTAAGGCGACATCCTTCTCTGGTCCTTCCTCCAACTTGCCGGCCTTGGAGGAATGGCTACGTGAAAGGAATAAGGTGTGGTCTGAGATACAGACAAACCTCCAGAAGTTATAAGGGTTTTGCGGATCGACATAGGTCGCAAGAACCACCATTTCAGGTGGGTGACTGGGTTTGGGTAGCTACAAAAAATATTGCCCTTAGACAACCTTCGTCTAAGTTAGGCCCTAAGTACATCGGTCCTTTCCCCATTACTAACAAACTGAGCAATGTTACCTTTAAAGTCAAGTTATCTTTATCCATGAAAATTCCGTCGACCTTTCATGTTTCTTTGTTAAAATCTGCCAAAAATATTCAGGTGTCATCTCCTCCTCCGGTCATAGTGGGAGATGAGCCTGAGTATGAAATTAATAGAATACTCAATGCTCAGGTAGTTCAAAATTCATTACAGTATTTCATTGATTGGAAGGGGTTTGGTCCTGAGGAGAGGTGTTGGGTACCAGCTAGAGATGTCCATGCCAGAACCTTAGTTAATAGATTCCATCGTGAGAATCCGGATAAACCGGGTAAGGGTCCTGAGGCCCCTCATGAAGGGGGGGTAGTGTCACGGGGACCCCTTACACTCACCTGTCCTCCGGTCCCACGTCGGCTGCTCCCACTCGGCCAGCGTGCGGGCTGGGCGGCGTCTCTGTCAGGCGGCGGCTCGGCGTCTCCTCTCCCCGGCCGCCGCTCGGCTATTTCCGCCGCGAGCAGCCGCTCGGCTGTTTCCGTCGCGAGCGGCTGCTTGGGCGGCTTCCTCTCCGGCGGCGTCGGGAGCGGCCGCGCCACTGTCATCTCGGCGCGCTCCCGGAACGCAGCCTCCTACACGCGCGCAGCGACTGCTGTCTCCATTTATGCCCTCCGGCGGGCGCCCTGTGTGCAGCGCCGCCGGAGGGCATAAATGGAGACAGCAGTCGCGCGCGCGCGTGTAGGAGGCTGCGCGCCGGGAGCGCGCCGAGATGACAGTAATTAGATCTGGGCCAATGAGCCCAAGCTTGTTAGTTTGAATGGGGCAATCAGCCTCAGGGTTCCTAAATTGCACCAATCATTTCCCTCTTCCTGCTCCATCATTCCTATAAAGCTGTTCACTCTGCACTTGTTCCTTGCCCGTGATAGCGTGCTGCTGGGTGTGATTGTGATATCTGTTTTCCCTACGAATCTTGCCGTGTATGACCATTCCTGATTGCCGCCTGGACCGACCTTGCCTGTTTTTGACCACGATTCCTGCCTGCTCCTCTGTACCGCGTATCTCTGACCTCCTGGTGTGACCTTTGGCTAGCCCTGACTATTCTTCTATCTAAATCCTCCTGTACCGTGCACCCTCGGACTGATCTCCCGTGTATGACCCCTGCCCGATTGTCTATACCCAGTCTTGTTCCTGGTTCGTTTGCCTTCCCCTGCATAAGTCAGCATCCTTTGTGCTAACAAGTCCTGGGGGCAACCGTGTCCGGTGAGGCGTATTCTGCGTCCCGGCAAACGGGGGCTTGGCTATAGGCGAAGAAAGCAGCGGAGATTGGGGGTTGCTGACTTATTGGAAGGTAGGCGTCCCACGGGACCTGACAATTACCCAGCTTGGCAATTTTGCTAGGGTGGACAGACAACAGGTATGGCTTTCCTTTTCAGTGCTCCCCTTCTACTCCCTCTATCTACATTTACCCAGCTACTTACATGTCCCTCCTGACCCATTTCTGTTTCTACCCCACTTAATGCTTGCTCAGTGAGCAGGATGCCCCTTTCAAGATGGCCAGTCTCCCTCAGTGTTGCATTTTGCACTTCCAAATCTAACCCGAGCTTCCAAGGGTGCAACATGCTCACATTTATCACAGCGATATTCATCCTAGAACTGTAGCTCCAGTAGTGTATACAGACGCCTCTGTTAAATCAAATTTGAAAATGTATAAAGATAAAGTCCACTTTTGTGGACCTTGCCTAAAACTCCAGGGCCGGGTAGCACTATCAGTAACTAGCAGATCTGCTTACCTTACCCGGGGCAGTTTCTAGGCACAATAGTGCTCAGCACAGGAAGTAAAGATATTTGCCCCCTTTTCACCCACCCTATGATGCTGCTGCCCCATACCTATAGGAGCCATGTTGTGCCTCTTCCTTAGCAAACACTGCCCTATCCCCATGACTGAGTCCAATATGGGGGGATGAGGGGCCTGTCTTATGACCTTCAGCAACAAAAGTGGCCCTGAATCTGCAGAAAATAAAATTACTTGACATAAAGGTTCCCTCAATGGCACTGGCGCTCAGGGAGATTGGCCTACTCACCCTCCTTAGAAACAGCCCCAACCTTACTGCTGGTCCCAAACTGCCGATTGTCCTCATGCATCCCTGGTTTGCCACAGCCTCTGGGGTCTGGTTGGCAGGTGGCCTCTGTACAGCCGCCTCCTATGTAAAACAATGGATGCCACTGTACATGGTAGTTCCTGGAGTGTATTATGGCGCGCCAAATTGTTTTACATGGGAGCCAGCTATACCCAGGTCTCACACACCCGCCAGCTGGATCCCAGAAGTGCAACTTACGGCTTCATAAACCAGGGCTGTGGGAGGATGGTCAGCAGCATGGGATCGATGGTAAGAGGATCTGCTAGGTTATGCTGGCAATGCCCAGCTTTGAAGTCCTAGTCCAGGTGTGGACTTTTCCTTTAAACTGAGGCATGTAAGGTTAGCTTTAGAAATTTAGGATAGTTTTCCTCACTATTACTGAAATGATAAGTAAAAGTCTTCTAGTGGCCATGTGGTCCCTGAAAAATGTTTATGGAGTTTTTAAACTGCCCCATTTACCTCAAATGAAGCATTTGTTTTGTGCCAATATGTTACTATACGGGGGAGGGCTTTGGTGCAGGCAGCAATGGTTTGGTGTAGAATAGTTTTTCTACACTAATGAATTTTTGCAACACCAAACATATGGGATAAGGGCCAAGTCAACAAGCTGCAGGTGTGCAGCATCTTGGGATGATGGCATTTCTGGCAGAAGGGTTTGCACCCTCGGGTCAGGTGGAGTACATACAGTATATACTCCTCTTCAAAGTGGACCTGCGGAATTAGGTGTTGGATGGTAACTTGAGATAACTGGAAAACTGAATAAGAAGACATTCTAACTTTATCAGAAGATGGTAGTATAATTCCATTACTGATCAATATTACTCTAATATTTTATGCTTCTAAAAATTGTCCTCTGTGCATCCGTTTCTAGACCTTACACATTCTCTTCTTACTTATGTATACTGTTTTTTTTATTCTATTACATGCAGGTAGTTTTAGCAGGTAGTTCTTTAATACATTTTCCTCTCTGGAAGAATGAGAGCTTGCGTTGCTCCTAATTATATATTCACACATGCCGATTTGAGCTATTTTTCTGCCTTTCTCCCTCTGCAGTCATGAAGAAAACATATTTTTTCCTTTTTTACCCTGTACACGTAATCCGCTGCTAAATTGTTTTCTAACGTGGTGACTTCCTGAAAAATATTCCCCTGTGATATCTGTATTAAAAGAGCAGGGCAATGTTTCCGATTCATATTTACCATCTTGGTAACACAATGTGTTTTTAGGTCTTCAGGTCAGGATATCCGTGAAAAACAAGATGAATACTGCAGGATCTTATATTTGTATGTAATATGAGGAGGGGGCTGATAACTAGGGAAAAAGTAAAAGGGACAGGCAAAGAACAAAGGTCCATCAGCATAGTCCTAAAGTCCTAATGTGGTTAATCTCTAACCCACTCAACTGTGACCTACAACTGACGTCTTTATACTGTTACACCCAGCAAAAATATATATTCACCATATCTGCTCCTAATATGACAACCAGGTCTCTAAATGTATTTTACAGACTACACTTCACTTTATTTACAATGGGCGATCCCCTTAAGTGTTAAAAGTGTATATACTGTACCAAATGTACACAAACCTGGTAAAATGCCAAGTTTGTAATGTAAACAAAAAGGAAAACAATGAGACCAAGAAGCATCATTTCAGAACTTTGCGATCTTGAATCTTACATAGACCGGTGGTTTAGCCACTCTTTTTATTGTTGCTTCCTCTGGTTCCTGATCCGATAGAAGGGTCAGTCTGCTGATAAGTCTTAAAAATTACTTATTTATTGAATGAAAATAAAATTTTAAAAAAATGAAAAGGAAAAACACAGAATCAGAATGGTGGTAGAGCCTCCTCAGCACTCTTGACTGAGCTAAAGTAATAAGCATATATAGTTCATGGCATATGATGTCATATATTATTTTCAGAGGTTCCTCTCTTATGATGATGGAATGAGCTAAGCTATGGTGTGTTCTTTGGGGTCCAGATTGATGGTGAATGAATTGATTCATATCTCCAAACAACACGTCACACCTTTTTATTAATAATACAAATATAGAAGTAAAATAATGTGGCTGCATAAATATGCACACCCATAATTTAACACTTTGTTGAATAACCATTTTAATGTATTATTCAGTCTTTTGTGTTAGAAGTCTACAAGCATGCCCACTATTCCTTACAAAAGCACTCCAAATCTGTGAGATTGCAGGGAAATCTCCTGTGTACAGCCCTTTTCAGGTCAACCCACAAATTTTCATTTGGATTTTGGTGTGGGCTCTGGTTGGGCCATTTCAAAACTTTGATCTTCTGGTGAAGTCATTCTTTTGTTGATATGGAGGTAGGCTTTGGGTCACTATTGTACTGAAATTTGAAGTTCCTCTTCAAGGAATGTGCCAAAATTGACTGATATTTGGAACAATGCTGAATTTACCCACCTTGACTAAAGTCCCAGTTACAGCTGCAGATAAACAACCCCAGAGCATAGCTGGATCTCCCCCACGCTTCACTGTGAGTATGGTGTCTTTATGGTAATGCACAGTGTTGGCTTTGCTCCAAAGCTTTTTGTCTTATGGCCATATTGCCACACTTTAAGCAGACTTAATGTAGGTGGGCTTGGATGTTTTTCTTTGTAAGAAAATGTTTCTGTCTTGCCTCCCAACCCCACAGCCCACATCAATAAAAAATTTGGGAGATTGGTGTTACATGTCACAACCAGTACTTGCTGTAGGCTTCTTGGCACTGCTGTTGTTCTGCATCTCTTCTGTTCTGTACACACACCACATCCACCAGCCCAGAGGAATAGCTGGGCTTTCTGGCACCCGGGGCAAAGATTCGAAATGGTGCCCCCACCTGTTCTCAGACCCCTCTTTGGTGCCCGCCCATAGCTATGCCCCTGCACCAGCCAGCAGGAACCAGGACTGCAGGAGGACAATGAGATTGCAGAAGGAACAGTGATGTGGAATCATTAGTAAGGTAAGCAGACTTTTCTTGTGCAGTCTAAATGTAACCTTTCTGCCCCTCCACCCTTCCCTGGTGCTGAGGCGGGGAGGGGGTTACAGCAGAAAAACTCCTTTCCTCACCCGGGACCCTGCGCTGAGCACAGCCATCTTGAATGTGTTGCAAGGAGTGGCTTACCTTGCGCTGAGGATGGCCCTGCCTCCCATTTTCCTGAATGGGTGGCCATGTACATAGAGCTGGGGAAGCTGCTCTGCACTCATTCTGTGAGGTAGCCGCCCATACACCACTGACATTGCTGGATCCTTTTTTGTTTTTTTGTAACCACCTGCCATGCCTCAGCGTGTTATAGAGGGGGGGGGGGGGGGGGGTTGGAGGTTTTCTACACACTGTCTGTTATAGGGAATTGGTGGGATTCTGCACACTGCCTGTAATGGGGTGACTGGGAGGGATTCTGCACACTGCCTGTTATAGGGAATTGTTGGGATTCTGCACACTGTCTGTTATGGGATGATGGGGGAGATTCGGCACACTGCCTGTAATGGGGTGACTGGGAGGGATTCTGCACACTGCCTGTTATGGGGTGACTGGGAGGGATTCTGCACACTGCCTGTTATGGGGTGACTGGGAGGGATTCTGCACACTGCCTGTTATAGGGAATTGTTGGGATTCTGCACACTGTCTGTTATGGAATGATGGGGGGGATTCTGCATGCTGCCCGTTATGGGTTGATTGGGGGGGGGGTCTTCACACTTCCTGTTATGGGGTGATTGGGAGGATTCTGCATGGAGCCTGTTATGGGGTGATGGGGAGATTCGGCACACTGCCTGTTATGGGATGACTGGGGGGATTCTGCATGTTGTCTGTTACGTCGAGATTGGGGTGATTTTCCACCCTTCCTGATTGAAAGGATTCTGCACACTGCGGATGCGTCTTATGGTCAAATATTGTACTTCATCTGAGCATCACTTGGTGTTGGTGGCTCTCAGGGCGTGGGTTGGGCACACGGTATGGTAGTTATGTCTTCCTAAACAGCAAGCCACCTTGCATGGGGTAGGGAGTTTTTCTTTGGCAGATTGCACATAAAATGTGAAGTAAGAATGTTTTAACATATGTTTCCATTTTAAGTTGTTCTTAATTATGAAAACTATCTGACTGTAATTATGTCCAAGCTGTTTTTAATTTAAATTACAGAAAAAAGATCATCGTCTTTGTTTACATGTGCATTATGTCTATGTTCTATGTGTCTTGTAATACATTTTTCTCAAGAGGTTGTTACAGCATTCACTGCAAGTGAGAATTGAGGGTACTAGACCTTATCCAGGGCTCTTACCACCTAAATAATGTTTCTGGAATATGCTGCTGTTCCAAAGTAGTTTCGCCAGTTTTTGAAAAGCATCTTAAAGAGCTAAAATGGGAGAAGATCCAAACATTTGAGGAACAGTGTGCTAGTTAAAAAAGTACAAAATGAGTGGAAGTAAAATACTTTTGAAAGGTTACTACTCCATTTTACTGAAGCAAAAGAGGGCTTAACCTTTTAGTCTGAAAATATAATACTCTCTTAAAAGAAAACTCTAGCATTATACAGTATTCAGATGTTTTACTGTGTTTAGAGTAAAAATACATTAGTTGGCCAAATTGATTCTTTGTCTACAGATAAATTATTGGATTTAAGGTATGCTTAAGGTCTAAACTGTTTTTGGTTGAACTTAATGAAAATATGGCTTTTTTTAACCATACTATGTAACCATGTTATTTTTTAAAATTTAGCTAAAACCTGTAAACAAATGGAGTTGACAGGTAATCAAAGTATTTTTAGATTAAATATAGTTAGTCAGTACAGCAAATGGACATAACCTGAGATGACGGAAAGAAGAGTATAGCCTTTTTATTTTCATGCATTGCCTATGGCTTTAAGGATTTGGGCTATTTTTTTATGACCTCTCATCTTACTCTGCAATACACTTTGCCACAGCTTTATCCCTGAGCTGTTTGGTGTGTTTCTTGGTTTTCATCATGTTGTTTGTTCACTTTTGTTCTCTAACAAACCTCTGAGGCCTTCATGCGCATGACAGCGAATGGCCATAGCAAACGGCTCCCAGCATATTCATTAACAAATCACGCTCAAAAAATTCTTGCGCTGTGAAATGCTTGTTTAAACCCCAGAGCGCTGGCGGCGATGGGTTAAAAGTAGTTTTTTAACCCCCAAACAACCATATTTCTGGGAAAAAAAAAACGTTTTTCAAAACATTGTGTAATATGAATACATTAATATCAGACCTGTAATATCAATTCTGCACAAATTTTTTTTTTTTTTTTACCTTAAAAAAAATATCTAACTTTGCAGAAGTGGTCACAGAATTTTTGACATTTAAAAAAAATAAATAAATAAATAATAGCAATTAATTAAGAATATTTAAAGAATGCTCCATTGAAATGCATTGGAGAGCGCCAGGTAGCGAGAGATCATACCTGTCGCTGTTCAAGGTCGCTCGCTGGCGCTGTGGGGTGAGGTTGGAATAATGATGAATGATTCGCTATCTGGCGCTCTGTCAGTCGCTAAGCAGGATCGGCTTGATAAATGTGTGATTGCGGAGGGGAGCCGGCGTTCTCGTGGCGGTGACCGTCATTACCGTTCGCTCACCATTCGCTACCTGGCGCTATCCCTTGTTAAATAAGGGCCTTAGAATGCTTTACATACAGGTGGATTCTATTTACCAATAAGGTGACTTCTAAACTGTTGCTCCTTTACATAAAAATAATTAAGATACATTTATATTTGTGGGTGTAACACCTAAAAAAGTGGAAATGTTCAAGGGGTATAAATACTTTTTCAAGGCACTGTTTATGGTGACTGGTGTAGGTCTCAGTCTCTAAGACGGGGAGGCCGATTCAGTAATAGCGCCAGGTAGCGACAGATGAGCACCAGTAGCGTGATTTTCACAGCGCCCGCTAGTATTCGCTGTGCTTGGCCGTTGTTCGCTTGTTGACAGCGACTCAGTCGGTGTGTGGTAATGTTGAATACGGGGTTAGGAGTCGCTGTTTCACAGGTTCCGCGCTGTATGGGTGCGCCTGACAGCGAATGGCCAGAGCGAACGGCTCCCAGCATATTCATTAACAAATCACGCTCCAAAAATTCTCGCGCTGTGAAATGCTTGTTTAAACCCCAGAGCGCTGGCGGCGATGGCTTAAAAGTAGTTTTTAACCCCCAAACATCCATATTTTTTTATTAAAAAATTAAATAAGTTTTTCTAAACATTTTGTAATATGAATACATTAATATCAGACCTGTAATATCAATTCTGCACAAATGTTTTTTTTTTTTTTTACCTTAAAAAAAATATATAACATTGCCGTAGTGGTCACAGAATTTTTGACAGTTAAAAAAAAAAAAAAAAAAAAACATATCAATTAATTATGAATATTTAAAGATTGCTCCATTGAAATGCATTGGAGAGCGCCAGGTAGCGAGAGGTCATACCTGGCGCTGTGATGGGAGTAGCAGCGGCGCTGTTCGTTGCAGTCCACTACATGATGAATCCCGCGCTAGGGGAAGCTCTCGCCGGCGCTAGCCTCATTTAGCGTGATAAATGCGTGATTGTGTCCGCCGCCTGGCGTTCTGGAGTCGGTAGCCGCCGATAGCTGGCGCTACCTGGCGCTAGTGAGACACTACCTGGCGCTATCCCTTGATAAATAAGGCCGTTAGACAACCATTTGCAGGGAAGCAAAGCAAACCAGGTCCGTTCTCAGAGCAGGGGAAGGTAACTTTTTTTCTAATCTCCTGCCGTTTGGAAAAGATGGAGCAGTAGTTCTGGGCTCTTAGGTCAAGCATTTACTTGTTGACCGTGACAAACATGCAGATTTAGTAAACAACAAAAGGAAGGCCAAACCACATAGTACAGGCAAATACATCTGATTGGCCATATGTTTATTATCATATATACAATACAGATGCTGACTGTGTTAGGAGTAGCTTTAAAAGCTCCTCTTATGATTCATGAACGTTGGATTTCATTTGAACGGGGGAGCATTTTCCTTTACTTTCTGTGCTACTGTGGCTCTCCATTATAGAGCTCAAGCTTAAGGTGACAAATACAGCTTCAGTCGCAGGACACCTGTATAGCCAGGGGCCTCATTTAAAAAAAGATACGAATAGAAGCTATGCATTGGAAGCTAGGTGCCAAATCTGTGGACAGGGGGCTGTAAGCGCATTGTCCATTTATTCCTGTAATCATCTGAATAGCAGTACCAGCATTGCAGTGTCTCTGTTCCATAATGGTTTTATCCATAACAATAAACAGAGCATATATGTTAGGGTGGTACTACTGTATGTATTGCAGCCAGGGAAAAGGTTGGCCTGGATTTCCACTTTTATTTAAACAATCCAATGCACCCAAATCCCTGTTGGGCTACAGTTTGGGTAAGCTGTGCGGGGGTTACCAGAATCATCTAAACGAAGGGGATAGACTCCCAACCTGAGGAAAGCAAAAAGGAATGTATGGCTTTGATGTTAGAAGTCTGCTTTGTGATTTATTATAACTAGCTGGCTAGAATTTCTGACCCAGACGGTTTTCTTTTATCAATGTAGAAAGAAATGTTAATTCTCTCGCTGTATCATTACATGGGTTTTTGTAATATTAGAAAATAATGCCAGATGCTCATTAACTGACTGGTATCCTAAAACCAGGAAATGTGTTTTTTTAATGTTCTAATGGCAGCAAATGTGATTACAGTTAAAATCCTTGGAAACAGAATGTAATATTCAGAATACAGGCCGATCATTAACCCTTCAGTTGTGGGCTGAATCTTCTCATGTAGCTCTTTACACTGAGCACCCATCGGTAAACAACTATAGAAAGTAAATGTATAGAAAGTAAATGTAACACAATATACTTGCTATTATTTTTTTCATATGGTTCCTATATAGAGGATTTTGATTATTTTGTGGCTGATACTGAACGTATCATATCGACAGAGCGTAGAAAAAATAGATATGGAACCTTGAAAAAGTGACAGTCCGTCACGGAACGCGTGGGTGGCTAATTATCTTGCTCAGCAGGAGGTTGTTCATGTATCTTTCACTGAGGTGATTTTCTGATTGTTTATAGTATATATTGTTGTTTCTATTGATTCATAGCACTTTAATATTGCACATAGGCACTTTAAACATATTTGGCATGTATGTATTTTTGTGGTGTAAGATTTTTATATTTTGGCACAGATAATGGATTAATTATGTATCCTTCTGCTGGGTTGGGTTATGTATTGGAATGTGTGTTTTTAAATGTCCTGTGATGATTAGTGTACTGTATGTGTTATTTTTAATGTGACTTACTGATGAATTAAAAATCTTCTTTGATACGAACTAATTATATTTGATGATTTATTAGTTGAGGAGGAGTGGTGCTTTTGGAATAAGGTTCCCATTTCTTGTGGTATACTGGGCCATAAAGTGTTTTTGTGTATATTATATAGATATTGCTATAGCACACTGGTAAGGGTGATGAAGACAATCAATTTTAAGTTTTCAGTAAGTAAGTAATCAATAGTATTTTATTGAGTTTAAAGGAATTGACCAGTAAAATTTTAAGATCAATTGCCTGGTAGTTTCTCTGATGCAGCGTCAGTTCCAGGGCCTGGCTTGACTCCTCTATTTTATCAGGTTCCAATTTGGACTCCAACCTTTAAAAATTAGTAATAACAAATGAACTTGAGTAAAATGGTAACATTGGTCTTTTTCTCACCATTATAAAGGTAATCAGGCTGCTTAGACAAAACAAAGCATATTTATAAGACTACGATTTCTGAACCAATAAATTTAAGTTCCTGTCCAGAAAATCACATTAAAAAAATGCAAAGAGAGTGATTTTATCCTTCATCTTGGGGCAGACATACCGGCATCTATCAATATAACTTACTCTAACACTCCCACTCCATTTGTTGCAAGACAGGGGGCGAGTGTCGAACCTGCCTTGGTATGTCCCCCCCATTGCAATGAATGGAATAGGCATGTAGGGACAACAAGGCTTCATTGATTCTGCCATGAGAGGCTGCCTGTGCTGGAAGATGAAGTATGAATTTGCTGGACTATACACTTTTTTTTGTTTTTTTTTCCTGGACAATCCTGTAAGTTTCAGCCATTGTAACTAAGGGCCTTGGGGCAACATGAAGACACATGAAGAGTATAAGGGACAGGAGAGATTGGGGAACTCATTATCACCACTAGAACACATGGCTGCTGCTGCTGCTTATCACTGATTTTATAAACAAGGGCCTTAGAAAATATTAGGAAATAAAATATTTTTATGATTAACATTTATAAAATTCCTATGAAAGTTACATTCATTAAACAATACTAGTAAGATATTTTCTTTTTTATGCTGGAGTTGGAGTCTTCGAATCCAGCCAAAACAAGCCCCGACTCTGACTACACAACTCCTGATCCACAGCCCTGGTTAGTCTCATGCTTTTCTTTGCTCTGGTTACAGCAAGAAAGGGGATTTATTTTCTTTCTCTGCCTCCAGCGCCTCCCCCTGGATCCTGACCACACATACAATCCTGAGGCTTGTGTCCAGTTAACACCCACGCTGTGAGTGATGGGCTAAAATAGATCTCTCCACACTGTCAGGCAATACCGTCTCAATCGAATGCAATGCATGTGTGCTTACATGATTCAGCTCTGCCAATCCTATCATAGAGGACATGAATAAAATGAGGTAAAACTGCAATTTCAAATTATACTGGCAATATAGCTTAAAAATTAAATAAAAAATTGCCATGTGTAGCTTTACACAATGGAAATACTTTTGGGTGTGCCTAGACAATGACCTAAATTTACATCATGTCACGGCAATGAGAGTACACTTAAAGCGGCCCAACAGTCAAAAATTACCTAAACCAGCCCAACACGACAAACAGTGCTCATATACATCACTCCCCAGGGCAATATAGAATGCTGCACATAAGGATTAATTTACCATTTCTAGCTCCTGCTGCAGTGAAGTGGGAGCAGGAAGTGCTGCTGGGCTTCCTGTTACTGTGCATTGGCAGGTATGTCAGTTGAATCTAGGCAGCAGCATGGCTGAGAGGAAGCTCCAAAATGGTCGCTACCTTTCTTTTCCAACTATGCCAGGCTGTTGGTCCAGATTAACACTTAGTACCTACAATTAGGTACACAAAATAAGTACAGTGTGGTATCACATTGTTGAGTTTTGTTATGAAACCACAATTTTGAATAGAATACTCAGCATCCACATCTGAATGTACTGCTTATCTTATTCAACATCAAACTTTTGGGTTGAATATAATTATAGTACATTATGTAAAAATTATGTAAAATTATAGTACATGATGTAAAAATAAAGACCAATAAGGTAGAGGCAAAAAGATAGAAACAAATGGAAGAAAACCCAGTTGTCAGTGGAACAGGAACCATATATTTTTCCATACAGTTTAGACCCTATAGGGTTGATTCAGCACAATTCGCAACACATTTAGCTGTGCAATTTATTTTATAAAATGTGCACAGTTTTCGCTCAAAAAAACTGGAGTAAAAAAATACTAAAGTTGCTGAATCAACTCTATGGGGTCTAAACAACCATCTGGTTTCCTGGTACTGATACCTATTTAGCTGAACATCCAGTTAGTTCACTAGAAATATCTCCTTGAAACAGAAATCAGTTACACTAACTCTTTTCTAATCTTTCAAAAACTAACTTTTTTATAGTAAATAATCATGACTATGATGTTACTTATTCTTAATCATGCTATACACTGATTAAATCGGAGCAAGACCCACCAAGATTGTGAAATAAATGTTGCCAAAGCCCTGCCAATACTCCCTTATTAGGGTGTAGACCTAGAAATGGATATTTTTGCCGACAGAATCATCCTGGAACACCGTTTGTTTTTTGCTGTCCCTCTCTGTAACACTGCAGACTATCAGTCATTGCATAAGTGTGGCAATGACATCATTGCCACGCACTACAGTGGCAATGAATGGAGGAGGCGGAGAAAAGCTATTGCTAAAATGAGCAATAGTAATGGGGAGCAGAGAAAAGCAGGAGCCGGGAAAATGGCCAAAATGTGTGTGTGTGGGGGGGGGGGAGCAATTCAGAGAATTCTAGTTAAAAATGTGTGTTTTGGTCTGCTTTAATAGTGGTGACACATGCCTGCAATAGTCTAATGTTCTACACGTGTAGGCTGATTCTTTAATAATGACAGTGTCTGTATAGCGGCGCTTAGAGCGACCGTTAGTAGATGCTGTAAACATGTATCGGGCGTTTTAACATAGCGCCCCAGTCGCTGTAGTAACTTGGCCGGCATTGTTGAATGTGATGTATGTTGGGCGCTCTAGCATCAGTACAGCGCTGAAAGGTAGTGCCAGCTCAGTGCGACTGACTCACACCATACTTATCAAAAAAGGACACACAGCGTCGATGCTCTAAATCTGGTCGCTAAAGCATAGAGCGCCAGATGCTGTGTGATCAAAGTCTGTTTTTGAACACATAATACACCAGTAACAAAGTGAAAACACATAGAATGACATTGTTTTAACATTGTGACATTAACACTTTAGTGCCAGACCTGTAATGACAATAAATGCATAAAAATATAAAAAGTCAAAAAAGTTTCTAAAAGTGTTTGTTTGCAGCCAGGAGAAGTCACACAATGATTTGAGCAAAAAAAAAAATGTCAAACACGCTGTTTAAACACAAGCAAATGAACGCCCATTGAAATGTATGGGAGAGCGACAGTGAGCGAAAGGTAATACCTGGCGCTATACGTTGAGCCACCTGTAATAATACATTGGATGCTACATGGCGCAGTCAGAGGCGCTCACTAGATTTGATTTCATAAATGTGGTTTTGCGTACAGTTCCCAGCGGTTACCAGACGCTGCCTGCCGCTACAAAGCACTACCTGGTGCTATTCCTTCTTGAATAACCCCCTTAATCATATGTATTTGAGAACATTAGGAGTCCATTCATGTGCATTAATCCACATCCACAATCATGAGGGACATTTATATTTATGATGCTGATATGCCTGAAATTACCTGCTTAATACGGGTGTTGCTGAAAATCACAAGCCTGTATTATAATGATTAAACAGTATTTTTTAAATCAAAGAATTAACATTTAAACTCTAAAAAGAATGCCTTTATTCCTCTTTGCAGTTAAACGCTGCCCGTTTTCATTAGAGAACACATTCCGCTTCTTCAAAGAGAAGTTTAAATCTATTTTCAGATTTGTGTAAGGATCAAATAAAAGACCATATTACTTTGATTCAATGTCCATGTGTTGCGTTAATGTAATTTTTTCCCCCTAATATTATTAAAGCTTTTTTTATCTGCTGTTATATTTTCCTGGCCTGTCTTTTTTTTAAATTGCATTACATAGGCCCATGAATCTTTTCCTTCAAATATTTATTTGGAGCAGCTCAGCCGCCTTCATTTGTTTTAATTAAAATGAGGACCACCAAGCTTAAATTGACTTAGTGAGTAACAACACTCCTTGCTCGGGCCGCAGTTTCCCAGTGAGGGTGGCCTGGCTACATTCTTCTGGCTTTCTCCTATGTTTATTTTTGGAGGAACTGGAGTAATCAGAGAAGCATGATGGGGACATAGTCCCTTTTCTACTTTTCAAATAGACATTTAAATTTAATGTAAAGGAACACGTAGAACTAGAATGTCAGCTTCAAAGTTGTCATTTCTCAACCACATCTTTTGTGGGAAAGATGCTATTTCTGCAGAGAGTGAAAAGCGTGACCTTGCTTAAAGAAAATATCATCACAGATTTACGTCATACGCCTAAGCAATCTAAAAAAGCAATTCTGTGAGTACTCACCTGTAGAATTGTTTTTGTTCTTGCATGGCACGGCCCGCTTCGGTTTTGTTGGGGTTATTCCGCTACAAGGTGGCGCAGTGGTACTGCAGAAAGCAGGCTCCCTATAAAAACGGGATTAACCAACAAGTTCCCAGCGTAGACAAGCAGTGAGACAAGAAGCCGGGAGAGAATAAAGGTAAGAATGTAAAAAAGGTAAAAAAAAACAATTTAACTTGGAACAATCACCATAAAGAGGCAACCAAGAATAACGATAACAAGGGTGGGGCGAAGCGGGCCGTGCCATGCAAGAACAAAAACAATTCTACAGGTGAGTACTCACAGAATTGCTTTTTTTTTTATTGCATGGCACGGCCCGCTTCGGTATTCATAACAGTTGGGACATCCAAAAGCAGTGTCCAAAAGTATGGTGGGATCCCCAAAGAGTAACGGCCAGTAGTTTAATCACTACTGCCTGAAGCACCTTGCGGCCAAAAGCAGCATCCGCTGAGGCCTTAACATCAACATTGTAAAACTTAGAAAAAGTATGAACAGAAGACCAAGTAGCGGCCTTACAAACTTGTTCAACAGAAGCTTGATGCTGAAAAGCCCCAGAAGCACCAATAGCACAAATGGAATGAGCGGTTATTCTAAAGGGAGTTTCCTTCCCCTTAGCAGAATAGGCTTAAACCACCGCCTGACGGATCCACCTGCTGATAGTGGATTTAGCCGGAGGCAGACCCTTCCTTGGTCCAGAGGTGAGAACAAACAGAGCATCATAATTCCTGAAAGTCTCAGTAGCAACCAAATAAAACTTCAGAGCCCTGACCACATCCGGGGAATGCAGTGTCTGCTCCTTGGAATTAGCAGGATTAGGACACAATGAAG
This sequence comes from Gastrophryne carolinensis, assembly GCA_027917425.1. Taxonomy (NCBI): domain Eukaryota; kingdom Metazoa; phylum Chordata; class Amphibia; order Anura; family Microhylidae; genus Gastrophryne; species Gastrophryne carolinensis. The sequence goes on along the minus strand of CM051238.1, from coordinate 293,839,900 downwards.
GCAAGATAATGTCCTGATTAAGATGAAAGGCAGACACAACCTTAGGCAATAAATATGGCTTAAGTCGAAACACCACCTTATCCTGATGCCGCTCAAAATAAGGAGGCTTGATGGAAAGCTCTGCTAGCTCAGAAACTCGCATTACAGAAGTAATAGCCACCAAAAAGGCTACCTTAAGAGTCAAAATTGGCAAGGCAGCCTCCCAGATAGGCTCAAAGGGAGGCCCCTGCATAGCAGACAACACCAGATTCAGGAACCAGACTGGTAGCAAAGGCTTACGGGATGGACGCACATGGGAAACACCCTGGAAAAAAGTTGTAATCAGCCGGTGATTGGCAAAAGATCTTTGGAAAAAAATTGCCAGAGCTGAAACATGGCCTTTGAGGGTACTAAGTTGAAGGCCCAAATCCAAACCGTGTTGCAAGAATTCCAGAATCCTGGGAATAGAAAACCTCCTACAGGGAAAAGACTTGGACTCACACCAGGCAATGTAAGCATGCCAGACCCTGTAATAGATAAAAGACGAGGACTTCTTCCTAGCCCTAATCATGGTATCAACAACAGAAGCAGGTAACCCCTTTTCCATCAAAATGGAGGTTTTAGCAGCCAAGCCGTTAAAGCCAGCGTTTGTAAATTGGGGTGGCGCCCCTGAGTGTGGCGATCTGGATCCTTGGGCAAGACGTACCGGTCTACTGCCAACTGAACGACGTCTGCGAACCAAACCCTTCTTGGCCAACAAGGGGCCACTAGGATGGCCGGTACTAGCTCCTGGACTACCTTGCGTATGACCCTGCCCAGGAGACGAAACGGGTGGAACACATAGAGAAGGCGAAACTCCGTCCAAGGCATTGCCAGGGCATCCGTGGTGAAGGCCAGAGGATCCTGAGACCGAGAAACAAATCTGGGAAGTTTGTGATTGTGACATTGCTGACCCCAGCGGTGACAAAGGGAGAGAAAAACCCGGTTGTTGAGGGACCATTCCCCCAGACGAGACGTCCCCCTGCTCAGGGAGTCCGCCTCCTGGTTCTCCACCCCCAGAATGTAGACCGCTGAGATGCAGGGAACATGCTGTTCCGCCCAAGACAGGATCAGGGACACTTCCTTGAAGGCTCGCTTGCTCCGAGTTCCTCCCTGATGATTGACGTAAGCAACCGCCGTCTGGCTGTCTGAGCGGATCTGAACAGCCTGACCCCGAAGGTGCGTGGTTAGGCGAGAAAGAACCAACCTGATCGCCCTCAGTTCCAGGACGTTGATGGAAGCATGAGCCTCTTGTGGGCCCCACCGACCCTGGAACCTCAGGGACTTCCAGAAGCCCCCCCCCAACCTGTCCGACTGGCATCTGTGGTGACCGTCTCCCAGCACGGGGGCAGGAAGGTCCTGCCCCCCAGAAGGTTCCTCGAGTCCAGCCACCACGAGAGAGACATCATTCCCGCCAGTACCTTGGTGAACACCCGAGGTGCCGAGGTGATACCGAAGGGGAGAGCCACAAACTGGTAATGCTGATCCTCCAGCGTGAACCTTAGAAATCTCTGATGATATGGGAAAATAGGCACATGAAGATAAGCATCCTTGATGTCCACAGTGGTCATGAAGTCGCCCGGGCGAAGGGTACTGACAGCCGAGCGCAGCGTCTCCATGCGGAAATGCTTGAATCTGACAAACTTGTTGAGGCCCTTCAGATCCAGAATGGGCCTCAGCGAGCCGTCCTTTTTGGGGACCGTGAAAAGATTAGAATAGTACCCATTGGCACTGAACCGCCAGACGAAACCTTTGAGCAGACAGGGGGTTTAAAGACATCCGGGACCTGATGAATCTTGGGGGCGGCCAGGCTGCAAACTCTATCTTGTAACCGGAGGACACTACCTCCTGTATCCATTGGTCTGAGACGTGAAGCCTCCAGACATGAGCAAAGAGCCGAAGGGATGGGTGAGGGCCGAAGGGACGGATGGGTGAGGGCGCCCCTTAATGCCTGAGGGGGCTTGAGAGAGGGATTGGGCTTGGAGTTCCAGGAGAGACCGGGACAACCACGGGGTCTGCCACGGCCCCAAGAAACTCTATGACCACTGGGGAGGAGGGAGCCTCCTCTGGGAACACGAAAGGAAGGGAGGGAGGCAGAGGACCCCCGAAATGGCCGAGACTGCCTCCTACGCTGAGGCAGCCTGCCATCCTTGGCTAAGACATCAAGATGCTCCCCAAATAGCCGCATCCCCATGAAGGGGAGACCAGTGAGAGCTTTCTTAGCAGCAGCATCTTAGCTGCCCATTGGCGCAAACAGACAGAACGGCGCATAGCCACCAAAAGCGCCGAGGCCCTCTACGAGTTGAAGTGCCATCCAGGAGGCGCTTGAGAAGAGACCTCAGGGCAATAGCCGTAATAGCCGCGGCACAGGTAGGGCGCAAGCCAGCCCCCAAACAGGTAAAGGCATGACAGGCCAGCTGATCCATGCACCTGTCCTCACCATCCCTCAGAGTGGTAGTGTCCGGGGAAGGCATGACCGAAGTGTTGGACAAGCCTAGCACAGGAGCGTCCACTTCAGGGGGAACTGACCACCTCTTAACAAGATCAGCAGGAAAGGGATATCTCTTATCCAAACCCTTGGACACAGCAGGCACCATAGTGGTGAAATGTCCTTGCTTAAGGAACTCCAGACGCTGTTTAACAGGACAAAACAGCTCACCCTGTTTCCATTTAGCCTCCACAGGGAGGGCAATGTGTAGGATTTCAAAAATGTGAGACAGTAAATTACCAGTGTCCTCAGGATACCATGAATCCCCAGACTCCGGGTCACTGTCACAAACCTCCTGTTGGTCCCCAGAGGAGTCAGAGTCCTGAGGCAGTTCTCCTTCCTCCAGGGAATAGCGTTCAGTAGTGACATCAAATTCCTCATGAGGGAGCGTGAGGGAGTAGAAATCAGGTGCCGCTTCTTGCTAAAAGCCTTCCTAGGAACAGTCCTGGCAAGCTGCCTCTCAATACTGGCCACCCGCAGAGCCAGATCAGAGTGTGTCTCCCTGCTAATGTCCCCCTCACTGGGGCCCAATTGCAGGAGCGGGGGAGTAGGTGAAGCAGAGGGATGCGCCGAGCTGGGAAGCACAGCCGGCAAACCAGCTTGAAGCGCAAGGACACTTTCAGTGCATGGCACGCACACCGTGACACTGTTACACACAGGGGATACTCCACACATGGAACACAGCCGGGCTTGCCCCGAAGGACCCCCAAGCACGCTATCTTCAGAAGCCTCCATACGGTGATTAACACAGGCGCAATAGGCCAGCGGTGGGTAAAGGCTACACAAAGCCACCCGGGATGCCCCCAGAAGTCAGTGAAGGGGGGAAGAGGGGGAGGAAGGAGTGGAGCCAGGAGAAACCACAACCCAAGGGTATCTCGCCTGAAAGACATAAGTAAAAAGACAATGAGCATCCCACAGCACATACACCCCAATTCAATAATAAACCCCCAAGGGGGGCTCACCGACCAAAGACACCGCAGGGTACCTCGAGGGGCGGGCAGCGGGGGGACGACTCGATACGCGTCATCACCCCGCCCCGCCCCCCTCAAAGAGTGCGAAAACGGGTCTCTCATGTGACCCGGCCAGCGCCATGACAAAGCAAAATTACCTCAGGTTATAGCGCCCACAGCCGCGGAACGCAGAAGGTGGCGCGGCAGAAAAAAGCACCACAATTACACAGAAAACGTCAAAACACCACAAATATCACCACTCACCGCTACCACCCGACCCCCCCCCCCGAACGAAGTCCAAGAGGGGGGGGGAAGAGAGAGAGATGAGCCCAAGGCAGCGGCGAGCAGCCATGACCAGGGAGGGGTGGGGGGACCCCAAAAGGAAAATAAAGGGACCATTTCCCAACAACTCACCCCGTCAGAGCCAGGAAAGAAACTCCGCATCCCTATTAGGCTCACCATAAAGCCTATGGCCGGCTACCCTTTGTGGAACAGGGTCTGGGGCTTGGAGCCACGCTCCAGGAGCACTTGACCCTAGTGCTCTTCTACCTTCACCCGATCTGTCATCCGAGGCTGGGAGGCAGTAAGGGTCCAGAAATGGATGGAAATAGACTTGCAGGGCCGCAGGCTTGGTTGTCCCGCTCACCTGCGCAAGAGAGAGAGCCATCTTCTAACTTCGCAGTGTCACTGCAGAGAAAACACTGGGAACTTGTTGGTTAATCCAGTTTTTATAGGGAGCCGGGAGGTGCCACAGCTTTCTGCAGTACCACTGCGCCACCTTGTGGCGGAATAACCCCAACTGTTATGAATACCGAAGCGGGCCGTGCCATGCAATAAAGAAAAACATACTTTAGCTCATATTTCTATCTTGGGTTTATGTATTTTAGAATGAAACTGATGACATCCAATTTTAAACCTAACTTTGGTATGCATACCTTCCAACTTTTCAGGGTGGGAAAGAGGAACATTTGTAAAATTAAGCCACGCCCCCTCATAAGAGATAGGGTGAAACAGTTGTATGTGTGAAAATGCTCTCTACTGGCTTAAGGCCCCCACCCTTATTTTTTCTGTTAAGAGCAACAGCTACAAAGGCAAGTATCCTGCATTTGTGACTTGGGAAAGCAGGATGCTGTCATCCTGATGAAGTGGGACATGTGGTGACCACGCAACGCGTCGATGCGGAATTGGCCTGCCTTGATGGGGACCTGGACTCATAATATGGTGATATAGTTTTACTTCTCCTTACTTTGCCCTAAGCCATGATTGCATAATTGCATACTTACCCATCTCATATTTAAACTCCTTTCATGAGAGCACATAACAATTCCCTTGGGCACACAGCACTTTATGTATTTTTCACAAGCAGGTTGTAATAGGTTTTAGTATAGGTTTAGTAACACTGAGCACGATTTGCATCTGATATTTAATTCAAACTGGCACTAGAATCTGTTAAAAAGTGGGTAGTTATTTTATATTACATTATATTATATATTCTGTTGTATGCGTTAATATGTATTACTATTGCGCTATTTAACATGAGGGCATTGTGCAATATTGATGTAAGAGAGACAGTCAGGTCCTGCATTTCTTGGCAGCTAGAATATGTGTTTTTAAATTGTTTTAACTGTTTGTGTATATAGTTGTGGTGTGATTATCTGTATTGCATTCTGCTATCAAATCACATTAAAGTCATATATATTTTTGATACCTTATAGGTTGTGCGGCCTCTTTATAGTTGGGACCCTTTGGAACGATCTGGCAGCCCTTATTTAGTGTTTTTCTCAATTTGACAAACTGATTAGCTGTTATTTGGGAGGTGGAAAGAGCTGAAGGATTGAAACAGTTGTTTAGCATTGGGACCTGTTCCTACATGAGTGAAGTAATGAATGCTTGTTTATCCTTTTGTCCTGAGATCCTGAAAAGGTTGTTTGTATAGCAGGAAAGCCTAAATGGATTACATTTTCTGCCAATGCTGTTCAATGACTCAGGCATGCTGTTTCAGTTTGATATCCATACTTAACCAGGATTGTTTGCACGTTGACGGCAGAGTTTAAGATTTTGTGGTAGTGCAAGGCTGCAGAGTCTGTTTGGTGAATAAGGATAGGGTGTGTAAAGGTTTAAAAGAGTCAGCGAGTAAAAAAAGATGTAACTAGCGTAGGTTTGGGCATGAGATTGCCTGTGTGTGGATAGCAGGAGTAGAGGGGGTAGAAGAGAGGGTCTTTGTTATCAGGTAGTAGTTGAAGTGGGGTAGTGGAGATAAAAGTTTGATATTGAGATACTGAGTAAGTATAAATCTAATTTACTTCATATTTCTTCATTACTTAATTGTTTGATATATTTGTCAATAAAGGTTTAAAACATCTGAAATGCTTATAATTGTACTTCAGTATGCTGTGAAACATCTGGCTTAAAAAAAATGAAAATGCACTATATCAGAAAACTTTGCAAATATTATTTTTTTGTCCGTCTCGAACCTTTTAGCCACGTCTGTACAGACACTGATGGAATAATTTGTAAAACAAGATTGGTATGAGGGCATGTTATTACCACCTTACATATTCAAGCAATTTTACAGATCATGAATTGTCAGGGTGCTATAATCTGAAGTCCCCCATGCCTAATACTGCTATATATCCCCTATTATTGTACGAATGGTATTGAATTAATACTTTTTGCCAAAAATTGTGCACATCTGCCAACATTTGCACATCACTGCAAAAGATTACTTGATTGTCTAAAAGGAGAATTACAGCCACATGACCCCAAGTTGCTTCACAGCTCCCCTATTTATTAATGGTATTGAAATTTAAAATATTTTTAGAGGAAAATTATGCACATCTGCCAACATTTTATTACCACAACCCTTAATGTTTTCATGATAATCTAAAAGGAGAACCTACTCAGTGACCACCATGTTTGAATGGTATTAAAAATTCAAATATTTTTGGAGGAAAATTGTGCACATCTGCCAGCATGCTCTTACATACTCAGTGGCTCTATGGCTCTACTATAGATTTGGAAGAAACTTGGGTACCATTTATTTTTGCATTTCATTTGGGTAAAGCCATTGTGTTAAAAACAATGACAAACTCATATTCTTAACCGGCAATCTATGCCAAGTTTTCGTGCAGCCCCATTGGTGAGCAGGGTCTTCTTGAATTCTCTTAAATTCAAGATGAATTATAGGTAGCTTAGTATTTTTATTGCATGTTTAGAAAAAAAATCCTTATTTGATATATATGTGTTTACACTGCACAAGTAACCTTTATACCCTGTTGATAATGTGTTCTCACTATTTTCCATTTACAAATATTTTATGAAACACATACCCCACAATAAGCTCAGCTAAATGCTTTCATTTCACTGTCTTGCCCCCACAATTCCCACATTTAAATAAATGTCTTTTACATATCTGCACTATCCATTGCCAATATTAGGGTAACAAGTCCAACAAGAAAAAGCATGATTCATGCCAAGGGAGACTTGCAATATGATCCAGGCTGCATTGTAATCTGTTGTTTAACAGTTTCATCCAGCCTTCATTACACTGTACTCCTTATGGCTTGAAAGCCCCATTAAACTCGCAACGCCTAAGAAAAGTCTTCTGTTTGTCCTTTGGGTAACCCTGATTCACAGCTTAGCCATGCTTATGTCAATGTCACCCTAGTGGCTCATAAACAATATGAGTCATGTATTCATAATACTATGCTACAGACGTAATTCAGGCTGACGTGAAATACTATGGCCAGCAGTGATCCTTAAAGTGCACCTGTCATCAAATCAAGGCAATCATGGGAAGTATAGAGAGAGAGAGTTTATTGGAACAAACAGGGCAATTCGGACCCGAAAAGGTAAAATTTTCCTTACAATTATATAGGGTGGAAGCATATAAAAATAGTAAAGCTAACATAGCTCACATGAAGAACCTTAGGTTTTTGCTGTTGCAAAGGAGCAGATTTTATCTAAAGGGCCAGTATAGGCAATTATATTATAAACCTCACTTACCTGGCAGCATGCAGGTTTTTTTCTGTAGGCACTCTGAGTACACTCCTGTCTGTCGCTGCATGCGTATGTCGCTGCTGAAACCCTTTATCAATATAAACAACAACGATCCCAGTAAACCGCAAAATGGGATGCCCCGGGAGGCACCAAATGTTCCTCATTAATCAATCCTCCAAAGTCACATCAATACAACCATTTTTAATTCATTAGTATGTTAAAAAAAGACTACAAACATATACATAACCTCACAAACATATACATAAACTCAGTATAATCACAATCTTAAAAAACATTTATAGACAAACCCGGCCACAGCAAGGAACACTCATAACAATTTCCAAAGTTCATACCATATATACATAAACAAATAGTTTTATTACTACCAAAAATATTACATGTGCAAAACGTATCTACTTAATATCAAATGAACATGTCAAAACCATCTGGGACAAACACCCCTATAGTGCAAAATCATCCCTGCTGGGCCAGGTACAAAAACTCACCACCTAAAGCATACACCCAACATGGGGCTTGAAACCACAACCCTGAGATTAAGAGTCTCATGCTCTACCGACTGAGCTAGCCGGCTTGTTGCTGCTGAAACCCCATATCAATGGTGGACATTCACAACAAGGAAGCCTGTTCCCACACATCTAGGGAATGCAGTGTCAGCATAGGAGCCAACAGTGTTGAACCTAGGCTTGCTGCAGACAGCAGGGATCAAGCCAGTGAGCAAGTGTATTTTTTTAGGTTTACCTGGGCAGGAACTTTATAACAAATAACACTGGGACTTAAGACAGCAATCAGCTATTTAGATTTTTCTTTTTACTGAAAAAAAATTAGTAAATTGCTCCCCTAACCCCCCTCCTTCTCTGATGATCAGTGGCGTAAGCTGTTTGAGAGGGCTTAAAGTGGACCAACACCCAGGGGGGATCGGCCCGGGAATCTATAAGACCGCGGAAGTGGACCAAAACCCAGGATAGTGAAAATCCTGGGTGTTGGTCCACTTTAAAGGGTAATTCTACTTTCAAATCCCTTTTGGAAGGTTTTTATTATTGTGTACCAAAATTATGTCCTCACGCTGCTGAGCTGATCAGTTACTTTTTTCCTGTAGCAGCAATGTGTTTATATTAGCAATGAGCACCAAAGTGAAGTTTTGAAGTAGATATCAGAGATTTCCTGACTCTAGTCTAGTCTAGTACTAATTGTCTGAGGCACAGATTACAGGTTTACTGCTCTAATTCAAACTCTACAGATATGGGTGTCATAATCATGTGTTCCTGTAGCTAAAGGGTTACTGGCAGCATTCTCACCTGGGGAGGTCATAACTACAGTGTGATTTAGTTGCTAATATGCTCACCTGTTGCAGTGGAAGGATTCTTGGACTTGTTGCAGTGGAAGGATTCTTGGACTTGTTGCAGTGGAAGGATTCTTGGACTTGTAGTCAGTAGTGTTTACTCAAGACCAGGATCACTTAGGATCACAGACACACAGGAATGTAAGAAATTTGGAAACAGCATGCTGATAAAGAAATCACAGGTAAATCGCACTCCTAACACAGATGTTTATTTTACATTTCAGAAGTGGAAATTAGGAAGAACACAAAAAAAAACTGAATATTCCTTTATCCCCATACAAATGTTGTGGAATAGTTTGCAGCTGTTGTTCTCCTGAACTACATTGAAGCAGCCATTTTGGTACACATCTGACAGTCCTTCTTACAGTTGAGATCGAGTGGGGAGCTAAGCAGAAGCCCACACCAAAACTGAGATATATACATATTGCCTCAGGAACATGGAGCATCATGTCTGTCATGCTGTACACACACAAACTACATAAACACAGAATTCTGTGTGAGAGGAAAGCTGTTATTATGCAATTTCCTGTTATCTAAATCATGCAGCAGCAGGGCATTTAGACAATTAAATAAAATTATCTAAAATGAATCTAGGAAATCTAGAACTAGAAATAAGGGATGATTGGCCAGATATTTTATGCATTTTTGACTGTGGGTCTGCAACTTTTTTTTAGAACCTAGGCATCTCAAGATGGCAGCTTCCATGCAGTTCAGGAGCACAGCATCTGCATGCTAGATTGTCAGAGGGGGGCATTAAGGGAGCAATTGTCTAAGCTTAGGCCAGGAATGTGGGAAGCAGGCAGCCAGATGATGCTCATCATATAGCAATCTTGAGATTAGCCAATCAGTAATGTTATTGCCAGGGGGCGTGGCCTCAGTGGTGGAAACCGCTTGTATGCTTTCTTATTATTAAGGAGTGGTGCCATTAAAATAGATACCCGTGAAAAGAATGAGTACCTAGATGATCATGGGCACTGGGCTTTTCATCATACCCAGGGTGATCATGAGCCCTGGTCATACCCCAGATGATCATGAGCCCTGGGCATACCCCAGATGATCATGAGCCCTGGGAATACCCCAGATGATCATGAGCCCTGGGAATACCCCAGATGATCATGAGCCCTGGGCTTTTCATCGAACACAGGGTGATCATGAGCACTGGGCTTTTCATCATACCCAGGGTGATCATACCCAGGGTGGTAAGGTTGGATGTAATTTGCCCTGTGCAGGAGGGATTCAGGTCCAGAGTAGTTCCTACGGTCATGAAATACTTGCCATTGTCTGGTGAATGAGCCTGCGCGGTGGGGGGGGGGGGGTCGCTTGCGATCAGGGCTGTACAGATAACACAGATGGCAGAACTAACCTCTCAGTCATCCTCCTGCTCCCCTTCAGGTGACATCCTCTTTGCAGGTCAGCTGGGTCGGGAGCTCCCTTTTTGTCTGGCAGGGGGTTGGTGTTGTGATGACGGGGAGCAGAGCAGCTTTTGCAGCCCTTGGCAATTTTCACTTCCTTGGAATCCTGCCAAGCGAATGTTGAGCCGCCTAGGAAGGGACCTTTATACTGCAGTGGAGAAGCCTCTGCCATGTCACTAATGACATCACTTGAGGGGAGTGGCATGAAGGGACGTTCCACTGGAATTCTTACTGAGCAATCCCCAGAATAATTATCTTATTATTTTAGAGAGTACAGTTTGATGCTATGTTAAGCCTTTTGGTAGTTAAATACATTTATTTTGAGTGCCAGGACCATTGCTGAGGAGAGAAGGACAGTTGGAAGGAATGTATGAGGTTAGCCAAGAGAATAAATCTTAGGTATTATGTCAGATAATCTCAGTTACTATATCCCCTCATGAGTACAGTACAGTATTCAGTGCTTGGCAAAGGGAAAATAAAGCTGCTTAATGTCACTTTTCCTTGTTATTCTTTTTCAGGTCTTGGGCCTTGAAAACACAGCCTATAACATGATGTATTCAGTTACATCAAGCTACGAAAAGGCACCTGGAAAACATCACAAAAGAACAGTCCCATTCCTACTAGCGCGTACAGGAGGGTGCGCACTGAGCGCCACCATCACATGCTTCTTAATGAACACAGGCTGCTCTGTTGTGTCTGGACTGAAGTTACATGATCATATATAAAGAATCCAGTGATCTCTTCTGCACCTGGAGCATATATGACAAGTGCAGGGCCGTTTTCACTCACACTTTACACATATTCCACTGATAGTACCTCAGTACTTACTAAGAAACATAGAAAGCTGATGACAGAAGGAGACCATATGTTCCATCTAGTCTGGCCTATGTATGTGTATACTGTATGTACTCTTTATCTTAGGCAGGGCCGTATTTAAAGCGGACCAAAACCCACATTTTTAACTAGCATCCCTTGAATTGCTCCCCCCCATGAAGAGCACCTTTTTGGCAATTTCCACAGCTCCTGCTTAACTCTAATCCCAGGTAATGCCGCCTGTTTGCGCTGTAAAGCTCTGCCTCCTCCATTCATTTCCACTGTTGTGTGTAGAAATGATGTGTGTTCCCTTAGAATCCACTTGGGGTGGATTCCATCTGGACCCATCGCCTTACCTACCTTTAGATGTGACAACCCAGCTAAGACATCAGCCTCCAAAAACTCTGGACCCTCCCAGCTGGGTTCTATGCTATGGCCATACCTGCCATGGGTTTGAAAGTCACTATCTGAAAATAGAGAACAAAAGTAGCTATTCAGATGGTCAGCCACAGCCTTATCTCCATCAATATAATCATTTTCGCTATTTCTAATTTTTGTGATTACACTCTTCTTTCTGTCGTCAGTATATCAGAATTTTGTTTTCTCCACTCTTCACAGATTTGCCCATTTCTTTCTCCTTTTGCCCTTTAGCAGCATTTATAATCAGTTTTGCTTCCCTCTGTTTTATTTGATATGCCTCTCTGTCATCTACATTTCTACTTTCTATGTACTTCTTATAGGCAGACTTTTTTCCTTTTACTACAGTGCTGATTTCCCTAGTAAACAATAGCGCTTTCTTCTTCCTTTTATTTTTGCTAGTTTGTTTCATGTATTGGTACTGGTCATTATCTTTTATTAGTAAGCTCATGGATCAATTTGAACGGTGCCTGGATCAATTCTATACACAGTATACAGGATAAGAATCTAAGAAAGTGATAGCCCAGGCTTAGTTTAAAAATAAATTATTGTTCGCATACCTGCCATGCAGGATTCATAAACTGTTGAATAAAGCTGAATAAAACACCCCACAAATAAAATAATACACACCACACTGAATACCAAACTACACTATACACTTCAAACACTATATACAGCCTCCATGTACAAATCTATACAGGGCTCTGAGGCAAGAAAGGAAATAGTGGCCTGTAGGTGGCGCGTGACAACTGAAACTGGATGGTGGGATGGTGGAGCAGGAATTCAGAACAGAACAGGACTGAAGGACCAGGAAAACAGTACTGGGAGCTGTGGAATCCAGAGGAACTGGCAGCAGAATGACCGGTGGGATGCAAGGTAGAAGGAGCTGAGCAGGAGGCTTCTGAACACTAGAGCATCCCATCCTTGCCTACAGAGCCTATATAAATGTTAAAGATTCAGCTGAGACTGATTACCCAGGGGTAAGAAGCCAACCTGCTGGTGAGGCTGCATAAACACAGTCCGAGAAGGTAGCACAAGGGCAATTCAGCCAGGAAACCAGCATCTTCCTGACAACAACTTTTATATTCAGAGAAGATTCGGAACGCTTATTCTGCACAACTTTCTTCAAGTCCCAGGATTACTGAGAAAGCAGGAAATTAACATTATTGGTAATAATAGAAATAGGAACCTTATTGTCATGATATGGCATCTTACCAGCGCGTTCCATTTTGTTCCAGATTTATATATGTAACCTAGGTATATGCTATAACTGTGGTATAAACATGTACACTCTTCCTATGCTGTGTGGAAAAACAATTGCAAAAATCTTTTTTGTGAAGCCCCCCTAAAATTGTTCACCAAGCTTCTCCACGACCTGGGGAATTTCACACAGACACATTCTAATTTGGCTGTGATTAAGTGGTTAAGTACAAATTGAAATCCTGTTTTCTATCCCCAGTAGATATCTTTCCTTCTGTCAATTTTCATTGTACTGAGAACCATATAGATGTTGCTGGCAGCATTGTTTCAGTACAGTTACTGCAGTCCAATGTAGACTAATAAAACAAATAGAGCTTGATAGCTCTGGGCCCCAGTGACAGGAGCTTCACTTCCACTCAGATCTTGTGAAGTGAACTTGAATAAATTTGCTTTCCAAATGAAAAAAAAAATGTTTAACTGGACATTTATATCACTCCTTTAATTATAATGCCTATATTTGAACCTATACCTTTAGTGATTTTCCATGAACATTGATTTTAATGATCCCTCCAGTCCCCTCTATATTCAATTAAAAAATATTTGTTATAGTATATACTTATTCTTTACATAACATGAAAGGGATAGCTAAGGACAGAGGTGTATACATACATTAGCCTGTGGAGCTAAACCCCCTATAAATTCTGGAATAGTTTTGCCTGAAGACAACTCCTCTAGCCAGAGATCCGTACATTGATAATATTACTAAAAATAAGAACAAGACATTAAAGGGACATCACTTCCTCATTCACATATTTGGCACCTGGGCAGCCAGTCTTGTGACCATCAGCAACCAATGAGGTTTGATATGCATGCCCACTCAGAAAAACCTATTGGTTACCAGCAGTCACGGAAGTTGGATGATTCAACTATATTAGCGCTTAAAGCGGACCTTCACTCTGAATAAGAGTCTATCTTATATGTTTCCCACACCCTGTACATACAGATTGTCCACATTAAAAATCATCCTACCTGCATCTACTGCATGTTATGAGCCTTTAAACATCCAAGATGGCGGCTTATGGAAGCCGCCATCTTATCAGGCAGCCTGCAAACAGGAAGCACTTCCTGACTGTGCCGCTCTGCATTCTGGGACTGCTGACCTTTACCTGACCCCAGCTCTGCTCTGTCTGAGCAAAGCACAGCTATAACCCACCCCGCTGTACCTTATCCCACTCTCCTCTCCTCAGTAAGTGTGATGCTTCTGAGTCAAGATGGCGGCGCCCGTATCCTAAATTCCTGAACAGAGTTGCAGCCCAGTGGGGGAAAGAATAATAAGTTAGTGACTAAAAACGTAAAATATATTAATTTTAGATGCTGGGGAACCGTTTTTTAAGAGTTTAGGCTTTTCATTAAATCACGCTGAAGGATTGGTTTAAAGAATGTCCTGATATCATCTCACAAATTAATGTGTTGGCCTCAATAATACAGAGGAAAATATAGAAGCATAGACTAATGGAGACCTGAAATAAAAAGTTCTCATGCTTCCTACATACTGAAGCTGTTTAATGGCAATCAGGAGAAGCCCACTGCAAGCTATATTTATTTTCAAGCTGAATGTGGACCCTTTGCACACAGATTATGGACACAGACCAGACTCTATTGTCATGGGTTTACATAAGAAGTCTGTTTTTTTTCCCCGAAAACTTCTGAAAGGCATTATATTTTTTATTCCAGGATTTCCTAGACTACTGTGTCCCAACTGGACTTGGGTCGTAACAGCCACCGAAGTCCAAAACTTTCCTGGATCCAGGAACAAGAAACATGCTAAACACAAAAACATGCTGAATGCAAGAACATGACTGGACACAAAGACAAAGCTGGCTGGAGCTAGATGTTGCAGACAAAAAAAGTCTGTGGCAGAAAACCTGGAGATAACTGGGTGTGGAATCTACAGCAAAATATCTTTTTGGCAAAATTACATTGGGTCAGGTGCCAGACTTGAGGATTGAAATCCTATTGAAAATTCAGATTTTTCTCCTAATACTTTTACGTATTACACCTCATGTCATGTTCTATGACGTGTGTTTTATTTTACCAGGGGTAACTTGTTAATATAATGTTTATTTACATAGGGTGAGCAGTGTGCCTTTAATTCCCTTTGTCCCTACCTGGCTCCCTTAGTCTTGCCCTGATTCAAGTAGCTCCTCTCTTCTTCCCCTCTCCCTCAGCCATTTCTAGTTTGGCATACAAGCAGTGCACACATGCTGCTCCATCCTGCAGTCTTTTTACCTGCTGCTGTATGGGTTACATCACAAGTCTTCCTTCTGTATTGCTGCTGTAAGACGTTTATTGCAAGATTCTGTGCTGAGTTAAAGCTTTTGAAACTTATTCTAAGTGATCCATGAGCAACCGAGTAAGCTATCTGCCAAACCTCATTGAGTAAAGAAAACATCCATCACAGACACACACAGAGAATGTGGAGCTGTCTACAGGATTTATATTACTGTCACCTGGTGAGTCTAAATACCTAATATCTAGCATCCAACAGCAGTTATAGAGGTGGAGGATGTTTGTGATGAAAGTACATAAGAACATGTTAATCCTTATATTATTGTGGATTGTTTGTTAGTTGTATTGCATTTGCAAGGTGGTTTATCTGTAATGCCACAGAGTAGGATACTTTCTCTGCCCATTATAGGCAAAGTCCATGGTGTCCTATTCAGGAGACTTTGTCAGGTCTATTGCTAAAGGTAGTCACCCATTCAAATGTAAATATAAGGATCTTCGGGGTTGTCCACAAGAGAAAAAGTCACAAATGAATTTGTTCTACAGGGATTAGGAGGTTTGTCAGCATTTGGTCCAGAATAATGTTGTCTGTATGTGTTGATTTTACTTCTTGTACTGAATGCCATTATGAAGAAAGCCAGATGGGAGAACTGGGTAGTGCTTTAGTTGTTCTGTTGCCAAACAGGTTCACTTTGATGACCTGTCAGATAAGTTGTTTTTTGATCTAGTTCAACTCAATGAATGTAAAATGTAACACAAATACACCATTCCATTTTAACACATTTATTATGACCCTTGGGTTTAAAATTCATGTACAGTATGTAAAAAAATGGGGACGAGGGAGGTTCTCTAGTAAATCTTTAAAGAATTGTGACTGGTGTTGCCGTCTCTATCATTCGATTATGTTATTTCAGTAGTAATAAATGACGTTAAATGGATTTTCTGTAGTTCTCTGTAGTTTTCTGTAGTTTTCATGAAATCATTTCATTAGTTATCAGATTAGATTTCACAATTTTAAATGACAGAAATATCCGACATTAAATCACAGTATTGTGATCAGCATAAGGGAGGGGCATCATGGAAGTAAGTTTTTGATTGCATGTACATGATTAGTGCTATGAACTGTTAATAGAGATGTTTTACTCTCCTTGTTGTTTTTTGTTCAAGCTTCTTATCTTCTGTTTTATTTTATGGCTGTTATTGACTCAGTCCTCTTCTTTGCTCACTAAGCAAACCTGGCTACCATTAAATGAGTATACCGTGTATATGCTGGTGTATCTTTTGCTCAATTTCTACTGGGTTCAGATGTGGCCACTCTTTGCTGCATTGTACTGCATATATAATGTGTGATGCTGGGTCATTTGGGTGACCCATTTATTGCCTTGGTGTGTTGCTGGTTTTTAAAGCAGCTCAGGATGCGCTATTTATAAGACGCCACAGCTCACAACCGAAGGACCATATCGTTTTTCCTGCAATGTTTCTGGCCACTTGGATGTTACTCTGCATTCAGTATATCTACTGCTTTTGGTCAAACTTCTGAAAAATGTATAAGATATTACATATTTCTTCTAGATATCTCTGACCTAAATGAGACTGAAAGTCTCAATAAATAACAAAACATCAGATCAATAAATATGGCAATCCTTCCCATCAGATGGATACAAGCTGAACCTTAAGGTCAAGGTATATCAGTATCTGATTGCACTGCTTGTCAATTTTTAAGCAATGATGGGCTCAAAAGTAAAATGCCCCAGTAGGACGCAAATGCTAAACGAAACACATAAAGAAGTCAAAATAACTAATAGAATGTCCTTTGGACAAATGAGACTGGAGGTTTTTGAAGGTCACATCGGCACTATGTTTACAGATGAAAAAATGAATCTTTTAAAATAAAGAACACTGCACCTACTGTGATAACATAGAACAGGTTAAATTAACAGGATAATGACACCCAAAATACATCTAAGAAGGATTAAAAATGGCCGACCTTCCAGATGTGCAAGCTATGCTGTCACACAGGGCGCCATCCTGATCCCTCTGTAAGAGGGTGTCAGGTGACACCATTCAGATGCCTTTCTCTCTTCTGTTTCTGTTTTTCTTTCTTTTACATTACTCTCTCCTTTTCTATTTTCTTATCCCTTCTTGTTTCCACATTCTATTTTACTTTTGTTTTTTTTTTCATTTTCCATGTTTCCAAAATCCCTCCTTCTCCTATTATTTACACATTCCCTCCGTCTTTTTTATTTACATTTTATCCATCTCTTTCTTTAGTCATCTTCCTTCCCCTTCCCCTTTTTCACATTCTCTATTTCTTTCTCCCTTTTTCCTCCCCGTTTAATCTCTCTTTTCAAAAAACAACTCCCATGTTTTTCACTTTCTATTTGTCTTCCCCTCTTTTTCCACATTCCTCCTCTCTCTCTTTTCCACATTCCTTCCATCTCTCTCTCTTGTCACCTTCCTTCTGTCTCCCTCTTGTTTCCATTTCTCTATTGCCCTTATTCATCAAGCGATAGCGCCAGGTAGTGTCTGACGAGCGCCAGGTAGCGGCAGCTAACGGCGACTACCGACTCAAGTACGCCCGCGGCGGTCACAATGACGCATTTATCAAGCAAAATGAGGCTAGCGCCGGCGAGAGCGACGGCTAGCGCGGCATTCATCATGAAGCCGGCTGGACCGAACAGCGCCGCTGCAAATTCCCTCACAGCGCCAGGTATGAGCTGTCACTCCCTGGCGATGTCCAATGCATTTCAATGGAGCAATCTTTAATAATTCATGATTAATTGGTAATAATTTTTTTTTTAATTTTTTTAATGTCAAAAAATCGGAGACCACTTCTGCAATGTTAGGATTTATTTTTAAGTCAAAAAAAAAAAAAAAAAAAATATGTGCAGAATTGATCTAACAGGTCTGAGATTAATGTATTCATATTACAAAAATGATTCTAAAAACATGTATAATGTTACATTCAAAAAATATGGTTGTTTAGGGGTTAAAAACTAGTTAATACAGATCGGCGCCAGCGCTCTGGGGTTTAAACAAGGAATGGACAGCGACAGCACATTCGGAGCGTGATTTTTTGATGAATATGAAGCTAGCCGTTCGCTCTGGCCATTCGTTGTCAGGCGCTCACATACAACGCTGGACCTGTGAAACAGCGACCCCCCAGCCAGTATTCAACATTACCGCACACCGACTGAGTCGCTGTCATCAAGCTAACGCCGGCCAAGCACAGCGAATACTGGCTGGCGCTGAAAAAATCACGCTACAGTCGCTCATCTGTCGCTACCTGGCGCTATTGATGAATCGGCCTCCCCGTCTCTTTTTCCACATTCTCTCCTCTTTCTCTTTTTCACATTCCTTCCTTCTCTTTCTATTTTTCACATTCCCTCCAGCTGTATGTTACATCTTCCCGATATCTCTCTTTTTCATGTTTCCCCGCATATTTTTTTCTCCTAGTTCATTCTTGTATATTATGTATACTATTGGGTTGATTCAAAGAAACATGTAACAGCTTGGATTTGGCTCACGATCATCCTATTTTTCACGTCCGCTCGTGCGTTCGTATGAACTTGCGAGTGATTCAATAAGCAAATACGTTTCTATCCTAAAATATACGTCCGTTCGTATGATATCTCCCGAACTTGCCTCAGTCAGTTGCCAATCGTAAAAATCACGTTCATGTGCTCACCTGTTGCGGCGGCAGCCTGTTTTTTCGGCTGCTTCCATCGTCAAGCTCTTCCAATTACTTGCGTTTGCCTCTGGTTTTCATTGGTTTTTGGCCTCTTAGATTCGTGCGTTCGTATGTTTATAAGATCTTGCGCATGCGCACCCTCAACCAGAAACTTACCTAAACCCCTTAGCGCTTGCATCCAACTTCATTTCTCGGTCCCTCAAACTTACCTAAACCCCTTAGCGCTTGCATCCAACTTCATTTCTCGGTCCCTCAAACTTACCTAAACCCCTTAGCGCTTGCATCCCACTTCATTTCTCGGTCCCTCAAACTTACCTAAACCCCTTAGCGGCTGCATCCAACTTCATTTCTCGGTCCCTGAAACTTACCTAAACCCCTTAGCGGCTGCATCCAACTTCATTTCTCGGTCCCTCAAACTTACCTAAACCCCTTAGCGCTTGCATCCCACTTCATTTCTCGGTCCCTCAAACTTACCTAAACCCCTTAGCGCTTGCATCCCACTTCATTTCTCGGTCCCTCAAACTTACCTAAACCCCTTAGCGCTTGCATCCCACTTCATTTCTCGGTCCCTCAAACTTACCTAAACCCCTTAGCGGCTGCATCCAACTTCATTTCTCGGTCCCTCAAACTTACCTAAACCCCTTAGCGCTTGCATCCCACTTCATTTCTCGGTCCCTCAAACTTACCTAAACCCCTTAGCGGCTGCATCCCACTTCATTTCTCGGTCCCTCAAACTTACCTAAACCCCTTAGCGCTTGCATCCCACTTCATTTCTCGGTCCCTCAAACTTACCTAAACCCCTTAGCGGCTGCATCCAACTTCATTTCTCGGTCCCTGAAACTTACCTAAACCCCTTAGCGGCTGCATCCAACTTCATTTCTCGGTCCCTCAAACTTACCTAAACCCCTTAGCGCTTGCATCCCACTTCATTTCTCGGTCCCTCAAACTTACCTAAACCCCTTAGCGCTTGCATCCCACTTCATTTCTCGGTCCCTCAAACTTACCTAAACCCCTTAGCGCTTGCATCCCACTTCATTTCTCGGTCCCTCAAACTTACCTAAACCCCTTAGCGGCTGCATCCAACTTCATTTCTCGGTCCCTCAAACTTACCTAAACCCCTTAGCGCTTGCATCCCACTTCATTTCTCGGTCCCTCAAACTTACCTAAACCCCTTAGCGGCTGCATCCCACTTCATTTCTCGGTCCCTCAAACTTACCTAAACCCCTTAGCGGCTGCATCCCACTTCATTTCTCGGTCCCTCAAACTTACCTAAACCCCTTAGCGGCTGCATCCCACTTCATTTCTCGGTCCCTCAAACTTACCTAAACCCCGTAGCGGCTGCATCCCACTTCATTTCTCGGTCCATAAAACGTAAGAATATCACATAATTTACATATGTCTATATGTTTCTAAGTGTGTTGTTTCTGGTTTGTGTAATTTTTTGGGTGTGTGCATATTAGAAAAGACACATTTCTGAAGGCTTAAAATATAATTTATTTAAAATATTTTCTTTGTTTTTTTTTGAATAATTGTAAAAACTTTGTTTTTTTTGTGGGATTTTTTTTGTAAACCTTTTTTTTTGTTTTCCAAGGAAAAACACATATAAATATTTTCTTTTTTTTAAACAGTAAAACACCTTTTTTTTTTGGGGGGGGGTTTTTTAAAAAACATCTTTTTTGGTTTTTAACAAAAACTATAAAACACTTTTTTAAATTTTAAAAAATTTAAAAACAAGTTTAAGAAAGGAGCCAGGACCAAGGGCACTAATCCTCCTCGTCTTCTTCATCTGTTGGCCCCAACGTCGCCTGTATGGCCAGCAGCTCGGCCACCAACTCCTTCATTCTTTTTTTTTTCCCGCCAAGGTTTGGGGGATCATCCCTGTAACCAATAGAGAAAGAAACATAAATAGGAGTCCCAGACCGGTTTGTATGCTGGAAATAGATTTAGGGTTAATCAAATACATGTAAATGCATGACATATGTCCTTCTTCAAAGGGATACAGTTAATGCATTTCCCACAGGTAAGTGTTTAAACTCCTTAAACCGGACCTTCAACATTATTTAATTAAAACCAATAACTATTCACAAATGATTCTGCACCACCTCAAAGTTATTTAGGGTTTTTTGGGGATTACAGCGCCGCCATCTGGACTCTGAAGCATAACACTTAATGAGGAGTGGAGAGTTGGATAAAGTACAGGGGAGTAGGTTACAGTGGTGCGTTGGGAATCCAGAGCATAGCTGGGTTGAGGGAAAGGTCATCACTCACACAATGCATGGCAGCACCTTCCTTTTTTCAATCTGTATCCCATGCTGCCTGTAAATATTGTGCATTCCATATTCCCCAATATTGGTTTTGTTCAGTCTAATAACATGCATTAGATGGGTGAAGGGTGTTTTTCCATGTTTCTAATCTGTAGGTACAGTGTGATGGCTAAGTCTTTGGTTCTTAATACTAGTTAGGGTCCTCTTTAAGCTAACGAAGTGCCCACATGAAAGTGTGAACTACACATTGGCTACGCCTTTAGTTATGTGTGTGTTATTAGCTAAGCAAACATTAATATGAATAATGGCATGGAGACTTACGGAGTTGGTGGCCGACAGATGGCTGGTTGGGGCCAACAGGCTGCCCTTGGTCCTGGCTCTGCTGTGAAGAAGTCCCTGGAGAAACATGTGACATTTGGTTAGTACTTGTAGAGAGTCACTATTCCCAACATATCTGGCTCCCAGTCTGGCTGACATCACTCACCTTCGCCAGGATCGACTTCAAGCATCTCTGCTGCCTCCTCCTCCACTATCTCACCCGCTCCAGAAGCTTCTACAAATACATAATAAAGGATAACTTAGTTTTTGGCCTGCCATGTATATCTTTGTGCCTATACATGAAGAGTGACATACCAGAGCCTTCCCCATGCGTGGCCAGGTATGACTCCACGCCCACGCGCCTTGGCCCCTCCTCTGTGGTAAGGTCCAGGGGCTGGTCTGAGGAGGCCACAGAGGAGGGGTAGGTCCGTCGCCCGGGAGATCCACCACCTTCACTCACAGATGCAGAGTCATGCAGCACTGGTCGGCCTGTACGTCTCCGGGTGCGGCGAATTCTGAAATCCATTTCCAACACTACCAAAGAAAAGTCATTATAAATAAAGGCATAACTTAGACATTTGGAACATATACCATGCAATTGCTTTGTACTTACTTGGGAAATGGATCCCAAAATACCTCCGCACCCGGGGCATGTGCAGACGTTTCAGGTCCGACCAATGCTGCATTATCTGGGTGTGAGTGAAGGTGGTGCTGGTCACACGGTGGATCTCCGCGATGATCTCCCGGGCGATGTCCCTTTTCTCGCACACATTGGGCGCGAAGTCATACCGGCGCTGAAGCATGATCTGAAAAACATAATGGACACAGAGCTTTTACTTTTACACACAGACCCATATGTGTTGCATCACAAGTTGAGAATTTAATGTCATTAACACAAACATTTCGATTGGCCGCCATTTTTGGGGAGTGCCTTAAAGAGGACGTTGACTGTGATTGACAGTCTGGTCTTATGTTATATGTATCACACACCATGTACATACAGATAATAGCCAACATCAAGAATCAGGCCACCTGCATCTATGGCATGTTAGGATGGTTTAAACATCCAAGATGTAGCCTAATGCTTAGGCTTTTGGACCACGTGTGTGGCTTCCCGTTGTGTTTTTATGGCTTAGGAAAACAGTGTTCCTCAAACATCCGCATCAAGGTCCGAGACAGGCCAGGTTTGCCAGCTCGCCCCGCTACTCCACAGGTTAATTAACTGTTGCTAAGCCGGAGCAATTGGCCGAATTAGGACATCAGCATAGACAGTTGAAAACGTGGCCAGGCTCGGCCCTTGAGGATGAAGTGTGAGGAGCCAGTGATTAAACATTAAGATACCCCAAACTAGTTCCAAACGCATCATTTACATTTAGGCCATCATTGACTATTCGATTAAAATGCACAGGCAGCCACTTACCAGCATGAGGATCTCTTCCTGTTGACGGGTGAAGATAGTGGGCGCCATCTTTATGCTTCTTCCAGGCAGCAGATAAGTGAAACCCCAGCGGTTTCCTGGTTCCGCTCGAACGTACGTTCGTACGAGCGCGTAGTCGTGCGCATAGGCGTCACACGCTGGGCTCATTATTTAAAGGTCCCTGCACCCAAAGCTCATTCTCTTTGAGCATTTGTGTACGATGGCACCAAAAAAGGCGATGAGCAAGCGACCACAGCCAAGCAAGACCGCGGAGGGCCCCACAACAAGGTCCCAGCAAGCTGGCCGAAAACTGAGAGCCAAGACTCCCACCTCGGCCCCACCAAGGGACCCTGGACCCTCAGGTACCAAAAAAAGGGGCCCCAAGCCCCGTGCCCCTCCTGCAGCCAAAAAGCTGGCAACTGCAGCACCCACCACCTCTGCCCCCAGAACAGGCAGCACCAGTGAGCCCACACCGGCCATGCCTTCAAGTAGGGCAGTTGGGAAACCCATGCCCCGCAGCAGGGCCCGAACCCCATCCAGGGCCCGAACCCCATCCAGGCCCCGAAGCACAGCCAGAGGCCGAAGAACCCAATCCAGGGCACGAAGCCCAGCCAGGGCCCGAACCCCATCCAGGGCCCGAACCCCATCCAGGCCCCGAAGCACAGCCAGAGGCCGCAGATCCCAAACCAGGGCCAGAAGCCCCTACAGGGCCCGCCGAACACAATCCAGGGCCAGAAGCCCATCCAGAGGCCGCAGATCCCAAACCAGGGCCAGAAGCCCCTACAGGGCCCGCCGAACACAATCCAGGGCCAGAAGCCCATCCAGAGGCCGCAGATCCCAATCCAGGGCCAGAAGCCCCTACAGGGCCAGAAGAACACCATCCAGGGCCAGAAGCCCCTACAGGGCCCGCCGAACCCAATCCAGGGCCAGAAGCCCCGACAGGGCCCGCCGAACCCAATCCAGGGCCAGAAGCCCCGACAGGGCCCGCCGAACCCAATCCAGGGCCAGAAGCCCCGACAGGGCCCGCCGAACCCAATCCAGGGCCAGAAGCCCCTACAGGGCCAGAAGAACCCAATCCAGGGCCAGAAGCCCCTACAGGGCCAGAAGAACACCATCCAGGGCCAGAAGCCCCTACAGGGCCCGCCGAACCCAATCCAGGGCCAGAAGCCCCGACAGGGCCCGCCGAACCCAATCCAGGGCCAGAAGCCCCTACAGGGCCAGAAGAACCCAATCCAGGGCCAGAAGCCCCTACAGGGCCCGAAGAACCCAATCCAGGGCCAGAAGCCCCCGACCTGGCACCAGCCGGGAACAGAGCCCCCGACCTGGCACCAGCCGGGAACCTAGCCCCCCAAGAGGGCCCCGAATTGCCCCCATGACCACATCTACACCTGGAAGTTCGGTGGCCAGCCACGCAAGAACACCCAGTCCCGTGGCCAGTCCAGTCCAGTCATTGGGAAGCCACCAATCCGGCCATTCCCCTACCCAGCCCCAGGCCATAATGTCACCACATGTGTCTGCACACATGGAGGAGCAGCCAAGCCAACCATCTGGCCGCACATTGCGCCGCGGCCAGTTGAGTGGGAGATTCTCCCATGACCAAAATATGGCATTGGCTAGTGGCCTTACATTATACTATGACGAGCTATATGGGAGCAAATCCAAACACACCACCAAGCAGCGCAAGATGGAATTGTTTGAAACCATCCTCCGACAAGTAAATGCAGCGGGGGAAGAGAGGAAAGATGTGTCCCAAATTCAGAAGAAAATCTCTGATCTGAAGTATGCTGTACGGCAAAAAGAAATTAAAAGGCATAATTACAGGTAACTAAATGTTTACGCTAAATCTAATGTTTTGGATGTACTGTATGCACCTTTTCTGAGTACCAAACGATTTTCTCTTTTCAGCCTGAAAACTGGCGGTGGCTTTCCATCTAAATTGGAGTTTACCCCTGCTGAGGAGATTGTGCTTGGACTTCTCCATCCGGTCGCGGTCGGTGGACATGCTGGTCTAAGGGACACAGACTCACCGACCCGTACCCACGGTGAGTACTCTTAAATCTGCATGTTTGGCTGTTTGCTAAATAATCTACAGTTCACTAGTAACAAGCTAACGGGATGCCCCTATGGTTTGCCTTGCTTGGCCTCGCACTACTGTGGCTGTTTGTGTCCTCTTTTTGTCCCTGGGAATCACACATTTAGGCCCACAGCCATTATGGCAAAGTTCAAATGTCCAATTGGATTGTTAAAGTCATGAAGTTTCGCAAGATAAGTGAGATATTTGGAATCAATCACAAAACACACATCATTATGTATGGGTTGCCTTTTGGTTGTGTGAGTTGTGTTTGAGTTAACAATTTAATTAGCCACCCACAAACATATCTGACCTAGAGCAGCGAGACTCAACTGGCGGCCCGGGGTCCCAATGCGGACCTTGGCACCACATTCAAGGACCCCTGCCCAGACAGCCCTGCACTCAGTTACTTCTGTGTTGACGTGCTCAGAGCTGCCCCCTTGATCGGCCATGTAGTGGTTGGTCTCCTGCCCAATGTCATGGCTCCCTGAAACATAGCATTGCAATATGAAGTACTGCACAGGAAGTGGCATTGCAAGGTACACAGTAACTTTTTCAAAATTTCTCTGGCCACAATCGTGTCCCGCTGCCCCTGCTCTGGCCCATCTGCCACAGTCCCCCCATGCCCCCCCCCACATAAGCCCCATACATTTGTAACAGATTGGCTCCATCCATCCCATCACCATCAATACGTTAACTCCCCCCTTTAGCCATCCAACCCCTGTCCCCTCAGCTCTGGCCCATCCAGCCCAGCAAGGGCAAGCAGCCTTTATTAGTTGCCACTTTGAAATCTCCAGCCCCTCCACCAGTGTATTTATTTTTAACTAGACACCCCCTGCGTCAGCACCATGGCCAGACATTCACCTCTCACCACATACCTTGAAATGGGCGTTTCCAACAATTGTTTGAGTACCCCGGACCTAGCGAATGGTAGGCTAAATCCAAAAATGTGCCTTGAAAGTGGTATGCTGACTGGGTACACTTCATGACTTAGAACTGAGGTCACTTAGCAGTTTTTCAGAGCCATTGCACCTATGTAAACTTGCGTGTGTTTGAACAAAGGTCACCATTGCTCTAGAGTTGAATAATATTACAAATAGAGCTATATTTGATTACCTATCCTAAAAAAGGTTATGTGTGTGTGTTTACGTGGTTTGTTTTTCTCTTCTTCAGCCCAGCATGATCCCTCAGCAAGGGTAAACTCACCCCCCAGTTTGGTTATGCCTACCAGGTCCGTACAGCATAGGAGCCCAGATCAGAGATTTTCGGTAAGTTAATTTAGGAGCATAAATAATAACAAGTGCTTAAGAATGTGTTAAACTGTTGAAATCCAAAATTTGGACGCCAACTTAGCCTTTTTTTTTTGATATGTCCCTACAGACCCGCACACTCATGGAAGAGATCCAGGACATGGAGGAAGATGATGATGTCTCCGTACAGGGCACGTCGGATGAACTCCCCCTGGGTCCCAATTTGGAACTGCTCCATAATGTTTCTCTGGCCAATCCTCAGCAGCAGAGTGAATCTCCATCCATTGTGCTTGCACATGGGGAGACTGACACTACAGTCCCCAGTGTTCACTCTGCTGCTGAGGATTTGCAAAGCAGGCCGGTTGCTGTTGAGGGTACGACACCACGCGGCAGGGCACGCCCAAGAGCCAGGGTAATTGTGCGGCGGACGCCATTACGCCGCCCCACAATTTCCCAGGGGAGGCAGAGTGCCCTGCTTCAATTATGGACCCAACAAAGGGACTCTTATGACGCCCAGCTCGTTACAGAGCGTGAGCAAAGGCATGCCGACATGGTCAACATCCATACCAGTCTACAGGGCATCCTCGCGGAGTTGCGTACCCTCAACAGCAACGTGGCCAATGCAAGTAATGGCATCCAGTCAGCCATGGCTGAGATGACCAATATGCAGAGAAACATTGTGGAGCAGTTTCAAATTCACAATGCTGCCATGGCCCAGGCTAGGTCCCATTCCCATGGACCTCCACCTGGACCTCCACCTGGGTATTATGGGCAGCCACCCTATTAAGCCATGGGTGTGTGGGACATCTTTTCTCTTAACCCCCACTGTATTTACTTGTCCTTTGAGGTTTCAAACAATCCATTTTGTGTTGCTCTGGCAGGTTGTGTTTTGAATTTGCTCCCATATAGCTCCTTAGAGTAATGCTTAAGGCCACTAGCCAATGCCATAGGTCTATGTGGAGTTTATCTGGCCACTTATGGCTTTACCTATGTATTTTGTTGGTGCTCCTCCTGTTTGCAGACATGTTTGTGTGACATTATGGCCATGCCCAAATATCCCTGGGCACAGGCAATATTAATGACTGGACTAGGCTGGCCTTTGGACTGGGTGTCCTTGTTTGGTTGTGCCACTCACTTCCAGGTGTAGATGTGCTCGATGTTTTTTTTTAATGTTATCCATTTGTTACCACAGATGTATGTGGACTGATTTCTGTTAAGCACTATAATTTTTCCTTTTCAAAGTAAAACCAAAAATTCACTTACAATACTTGTGGCGTTTTTAGTGGGAAGACATTTTTAACAGCTTGGGCTAAACCAGATAATTTTGGTTTGAAGAGGTGTAACAATGCAAAGCTAAAGCTAAGGAAACTACATGAAATACATTAGGCAACAATTAAGGTCTAAATGTTTTACTTAGAGGTAATGCCACATTACGGCAAAACAACATATGTAACAAAAAGGATAACACAGACATACAGAATGGTGAGACAGGGAAAAAAGTTAAGTAAAATGCTGGCTGATCAGGTTGGCTCGAACAGATTGGCCAGACTCACTGGGGGGCCCCTCAAAATTCTCGACTTCATCCTCGACGGCTGAAGAGGGCAGGCTGTCCACATAACGTGGGACACGTTCCATGATGGCAAAATTGTGCAAAACAGCACATGCCATTATAATGTCGATCACTTTCTTGGGATCATATTGCAGGGCCCCCCCAGTATGGTCAAGGCAACGAAAACGTGTCTTCAGCAGACCAAAGGCCCTCTCCACAACAGCCCGGGTCTTGCGATGCGCACGGTTATACGCTTCCTGAGAGGCATCCTGGGGCCGCAGCACAGGCGTCATGAGCCAGGGTAGAAGTGGGTACCCGGAATCACCTTAAACAGAGAATTAAATGTAATCAAAATTAAAAAGGCAACACAACCAACACCAAAAATTTCACAGATATCATAATGATGTAAGGTAAAGTGTTCCCCAAAAAAAACAGGGCACATTAGGGCCCCCAAAAATTGCACTAAGGTATAACCTAAATAAAAATGGCACTTCTATATACCAATTAATTAACAAACATCTGCACGGCCAAGGGTATTTGTATTTTACATATATTTGTAGTTTTCAGACATGTTACAATTAGGATGCTGCTGAGGGCCTATCCACATTTCTCTGGAAACTACAATGTATGCAGTTTAAGTCCACTTTGACATTTAACGACCAATAGTACAAAAGGAGCCGAATGTCAAAGATCCCTATCCACATTTCACTGGAAACTACAATGTATGCAGTTTAAGTCCACTTTGACATTTAACGACCAATAGTACAAAAGGAGCCAAATGTCAAAGATCCCTATCCACATTTCACTGGAAACTACAATGTATGCAGTTTAAGTCCACTTTGACATTTAACGACCAATAGTACAAAAGGAGCCAAATGTCAAAGATCCCTATCCACATTTCACTGGAAACTACAATGTATGCAGTTTAAGTCCACTTTGACATTTAAAGACCAATAGTACAAAAGGAGCCAAAGGTCAAAGATCCTTGGGTATAAACTCCAAACCAATATATTTAGGCACAAGGAACTTACAGACATCCTAACTAAAGGGAAAACATTCTGAAGGCCAAAGCGAGACAAGGATTTTTTGGGTAAGTTCCTAATATATGAGCCAAGAAAAAGGCAGTTGGACGCTTATGTAAAGTTTTCCAAAACAAACATATCAACAAATACAAGATTAATGCCACATTTAATAACACACAAATAGGACACACTTACCAAGCAGCCATGCCCCCGAAAATTCACCTGCCTCAAATCTCCGAAACAACCCAGATCGCCGGAGGATATAGGAGTCGTGGGACGATCCGGGGTAGCCGGCAAGGACACTCATAAACCGCATATCCGGACCAACCACGGCCTGGACATTAAGTGAGTGTCCCATTTTACGATTCCTTAAGGCAAAAACATACAAAAAGGGTAATTGATATTTGACCCAAACTAATAAATTAACCACAAAACATGTCTGCACTCTATTGGGAAAGACTAATGAAAACCCGAGATAAAGCAGCTACACAAATGAGGGATAAACAAATATGCTGCCGCAAAGGAAAACAGGTTACATGACACGTTGGGCAACATAATAACCAATCTCAATACCTATATATATACTCGTCGGCTGCCCTAGGTACGAGTGCCACATGTGTGCAGTCAATTGCACCAATAACGTTGGGCATGTCGGCCACATTATAAAACCCAAGCTTAATGGCGTTTCTGGCTGCCATATCATCTGGAAAATAAATATATTTTGGAGTTATGGCAGCCATGCCTTCCAAAAATTTAGATAGTGCGCGGCTCAGCGTAGGCTGTGACATCCCCACGGAGAGGGCACCCAGCCTCTGGAACGAGCCGTTCGCCAAAAATTGCAGGCAGCCAAGCATCTTGGTCATACCTGAAATTGCATGCCCCTTCCTTGTGGTGCGGGCTAACCATGGCCGCAGCTCACTATATAATTTATGGAGGGAAGCGCGATTAAGCCTGGTCAGCTCGAACAGCTCAACATCATTCATGCTATCGATGTTCATGCGACGACGCAGGGGCAATCTGCTCTCAGACATCTCGATCAACTCAATGCCAAAAAGCATAAGCCCTTGATGTGCCACAAACTCGCTCCGCTCCATCCTACTCCCGAGGCCAAATAGCTGCCGGCAAACATTTCGTAAAGCAGCTCTTTAATGGGCTTCAAAACAATTAGCAATCACCTCTCTGAATTGGGCGCAAGCCCATGTGAAGGACGTAAAAAATAGGATCGGACGCAAATAATACGATTTGGACGGGAAAAACACACGAACTAACGCAAATTATACGATTCTCGTACGAAATGCGTATGTTCATATACGTCTATGCGCGAACGATCGTGCGAATACGAAATGGCCAAAAAAACAAGAAAAAATGACAAACACCCACCCAAACTTACGATTCTCGATACGAAATCAATTAACTTTTGCTCTTTGAATCGAGGGGTATATCTTCTTACATGTTAAAGAATAAGTCGTCTTTGAATGTTATATTTCAAAGTGTATTTTTTGTGTGCTTAGCATGAATAGCTGATCTCATCTTTTCCCCCTTTTTTGGGCCAAGTAAGCAAAGGTGTTTTCTGTAAGCGCTTGTTGTATACCTTTCCATAGAACTGCTTTCGTCCGCTGCACATTTTGCAAGTTTACAAAGCAGGTCAAAAAGGTAGATCAGCAAAGGCCCTTTAAGCCCCACCCAAATCTACACAATCCTGAATACCCTTGCAAGTTAGCTTCCCCTTTAATTATGGAAACTAGACCTAATATCCCCTTTGTGTTTCACCCTTCCCTTTTGGCTCTTTTGTACTAACTTCGTTTGGTTGTGCATGCCTCCTCCTAAGTCCCTACTTCGTCTTAATTTCTATAGTCCATTCAAGTGGATTAATATAGCAAGCTGGCCACATGATTAGAGTCCCCTGTACCTGTTCTGGTCCCCAATTTCCACCTTTCCCACATATTTGGCCAAACGTGTGTCCCCCGTGTTAGTCACCACAGGACATTGACCAGAGATGTGTTTGGGAGTGTAATGTTTGTGGGCTGTGTCTTATGTTTGTGTATTGGCCCTGAACCTGAATCCAGTAACCCCAGTCAGTACAGGCCTGAATCCAGTAACCGCGGCCCGTGCAGACATGAATGTACTAACCAAAATATTTTGCAGACATGAATTTGACCTGCCTCATTATGTGCCTAAGCAAGTTATGTTTCTGAAACTCACATTGATGATGGATTTCTGCTCTTGTTTGGAGAACAGTGAAGACGCCATCATGTTGCAGTGCTTCGTTGTCTGTAAGCTGTGTCCCAGCGGAATACAGAAGTGCATGTCGTGTATTGAGCTTTTGTGCGTTCGCACTAACAAGTCGATTGCTTAGTAGTTCAAAGTCGCTTCCTTCACTTTGAAAATATAACTTGGGACACCTCACTCCCCGAGTGCTCTGCTTTCCAGACAAATTGGTGCAGAATGTGTTAACACATGGAATAACTGGGCTGATCACTGACCAGGATACCTGGACTAAACCATTAGCTCCGAGAGACATCACAGGGTATAGGGCGCCCACTTCAGCATTTGGCCACTGCTTTATGCAATTTCTGGGCAACCAGGGTACATATTCTGTGGCTCTATAACTGCACACACGATAAATGACATCCTAATTTTCCTCTGCCTCTCTGTCTGGATGGAAGTGGGTGTGGAAAGTGTGTACCATGTATGCGTGTGCTTATCTGTTTGTGGAAATGTGCGTCTGCATATATGTGCCATGTACACATTTCCACGTGCTTCTAATTAATTTGGGAAAGCCAATTAGGCAGGGGAGAGGTCTATAAAGCATATGTGTGTCTTGGGCCCAGTTGCGTCAGGATTTTTGCCGCAAAAATACAGACACAGGATCCCCAGATGGCGCTCCCAACTGAGCCCCAGAAGGAGCTCACCAAGGAACAGCATCAGGGGCCCCATAAGGAGTTCCCAAAGGGCCTGCCACAGAAGCCGCTCACTAAGCCGAACCTCACCCACTACAAAGGCACAATCCTGAGAGCAACATCACAGAGCTAGTTCCAGTGCAGGTCCCACACAAGCCGTAGACACATATTCACATGCAGCAGAACTATTGCACAATCAAAGTCACCCCAGCTAACTAAAAAACAAAGTACTAATGAGGTGTCTACACAGCAAGTCCAACAACAAACTCCCTCCGACACTTGGCCACCATCACAGAAAGAACATTCTGACTAGCAGAGTGAGAGCAGATTAAACAGGTCACCCGATGAGGACAACCCTCTATGGCAGTTATCATCCTCAGGCTAGGCAGCTACAAAGACTAAAAAGGTAGGTTTCCAACTCAGTGCACATAGTACAGCTGTGTGTTGCAGGAAGCAATAGACTTTTAGGGTATTGGCGTAGGTTATTTCCATGGGGAAAGGGGGTTAAGTGGACCTAAAGTTTTTTTTTTGAGACTTTTGATAGAGCCATATTAATTATTATTATTAATTAATATCACTGAACCCGTGCTGGTAGCGGGGGGGGGGGGGGGGGGGGGTGGCGGTACAGCGCATACGTTATTATTAGGCACTTATTAGAAATAATAATCTGCTCTAACTCTCCTATCCCCCTCTTTTAATTCCTTTCCTCCTTTTTTAAAACTGGCACACAGAAATAAATGTGACATGGGGGATTCACAAGAAGTCTGTAGGATCGCTGAAACAATGCATTAGGGAGTTTATATATGTGCTGCTTTTAATACTAATGTAAAGGAAATGTAAAATGTGTTCATTACTTCTGTTACTACAGCAGAAACAAAATAATAACCTGGCAAATCTATCATATTCTTCAGCAGCAGTTTAAAGAATAGCCACCAGGTGGAGCTGTTACCTAATAACGAAATATTCTGCTATAGTAACAATTATCAGGTTAATGTATTAGCTCTGCATTGAAACAGACTGGTGATAACAGCTTGCTCTATTTAAAAGTAACTGACATTAATCATTTGTTTTCCTTATTTTCCTAACATTCTAAATTATGTTTGCAACATTTGTAAATGAATAGTAAAACTGCAGCGGTGTTGAGTTGTACATCAAGCTACAGTTAGGTCCACACATTTTTGGACACTGACACAAATTTTGTTTTTTTTTACCTACTTACTGAAACGTATTCAAATGATAGTTATATAATGGACATGTACACAAAGTCCAGACTTTCAGCTTTCATCCACAGTAAAATTGGATGAGGGGTTTAGGAGTCTCGGCTCCCTAAACTGTGCCCCCCTTAAACAATTGACTCAAAGGCTGTTTATGGGCAGTCCTTCATGATGTCATTCTCAATTAAGCAGATAAAAGTCCTGGAGCGGATTTGAAGTGTGGTGCTTGCATTTGGAAGATTTTGCTGTTAAGAAAACATGCGGTCAAAGGAGCTTGTGTTTAAAAAATGCTTTAGTTCCTCACAATTTTTTGCAATCTATTCAACCCACTGAATGAAAGCTGAAAGTGGCTGCCCTCAAATCTATTATAAATCATCCTGCTCCTCTCATCCACCTCTCCTCTATCCTCTCCAGTACTGCTCCCACCTGTCAGTCGTTCCACTCTCACAGAGAATTCAGTATAGAATTCTCTGTGAGAGAGTTAGTTAGTAAAATTGCAACAATATCAGCAACAATGTTAACAATAATAATAATAATTATTATTATTTATTTATTAATTATTATTTTTAATATTGTTAACATTGTTGCTAATATTGTTGTGATTTTACTAACTCACTATTTTACCTCACAGGATCGTGGAGAACCTTAACCCTTTTTACTCTCCCTTTCAGCCTGTCATTATTAACCACCCATTTTATCCACAGCGCACCTACACTAATCTTTTTACCAATGCCTTTAGATAGATGGATCCTTAGAGTATCGCCACATCCCCGCCACTTAGCAAGGACTGACTACTCGTGTATGACCCCGGCTTACCTGAAGTCGCACATTCTGGCCTCTGATTCACAACCTTTGTGCTATGAAGTCCTGGGGCAACCGTGGCCTGCTCCAGCATGGACTACTGTAAGGCCCCTAAGAGGTGACTGCAGCAGTGCCTGAATGAGAGGCCGGTCCTACTGCTGCAAGCTCATGCCACCACTACTCCTCCTCGTCACCGCTGCTCCTGCCACCACCAGATGCTGGAGCTCTTACTGCCAATGCTGCTGCATCATCCTCACTGCCTCCCGCAGGTGCAGGAGAACAGGATACAATGGGACAGGGAAGAGCAACATGTACATGCCGCTGCTACACCAATTGTGTTCTGTGCTGTGCTGCACTGTGTCTGTGTGTATCCACTGCAATAGCGGTAGAGATGTGCAGTGTGAGAGAAGCCTTAGATTCTCCACAGAGCACTAAACCCAATACCCCTATTTTTAATCCTTCCCTTTCATCTTTAAACCTATCCTTTAGACTGTATGCTGTTAAGGGCTAACCTTTTCTGCTACGATATCCTGTTTTCTTGTAGCCTCTTGGTATGTACAGTATGTTTTAGGGCCCTTTCACATTGTGCATTTTCACAGTACAGGGAGGTACACTTTTGTGTCCCCATAGTTTTGCGTTTCCCATAGGGTGGCATCTAGAGGATCCAGAGTTCAGCACCTTGTAGATCTGGCAGAATAAGTGGCAGCATCTTGAGGAATTGGCAGTGACAGCAGAACCCTGAAGCAAAAGCAGCAACCGCACCCCTTGGCGGAAGAGCTCCACATAAGAACCCAGAGGCAAATGAGTGCAGGTAAAGTACAATAAACGCATTTAACATGAAATTAGATGAAAAGTTTAGTACTATGTGCAGGATCAGAAAAACATCACACTCATGGAATAGACCAGGTTGTGTCACTGCTTGTGTTTGTCTCACTGCACGCATGGGTTGAATGTGGAGGAAAGGTTACTAAGTTTGCAATGGCCATAAAATTAAAATAAAAAAAGTAATTGGCGTTAGGTGTCAGGTCCAAGCTGTTTTCCTAGCAATTCAAAATCCATTACTGCCTGTAAAGTAGGGACCTAACTTCCCCTCAGATTTCAATTCATTACTGCTACAGTATGTATTTTAACCCTTTGCTAGCAATTATCTTTTCACTTCATTATCTTACTACATATATAAAAAGGCAATTACTAGAAAAGGCTGTGAGTAAGGGTTACATTTAGTATTAAAAGGCCCACACTAATGGCACATACGTGCATTGAAAACCTGCTTTTTACAATTATTTTAAGGCACCTCAAACAAAAATTATTGAAACCCTAACACTTTTGAATTGGCAGACTTTACCCCGTGTTGGCAACCCCCTCTTATGCAGCACAATGACTTTGAAAAGAAGTTGCCAGCAAGTTAGAGATCTCAACAAACTGGTCCTAGTTTATATGATGCAGACACTGTGCTCTCTATTGAGTGTCTGGGAACAACCTAGTCAGTGGATTTATTAGTTATGGCCCTGTGTATCAAGAAATACAGCACAGGTGATGCACTAAATAAGAGTAAGGATTATACTGTCCATTTTTCTATGATGTGAGCGGCAGGAGAGCCTAGCTTATCTACTCTCAGTAGTATTTGAAGGACTGTCTGTTATTGTGAGAGTTAGCGTGTATAAAACTGCTGTTACTGTTTCTGTATTATATTGCTTAAACAGTCCTGAACTATGTATAGCTTATTTGTGGCATCCCACATGTGCACAAAGACAATACAGTTTAGCATAATGTGTGTGCATGGGCCCAAAATGAAAGCTGGTAATATTTTTATTTAACGGTAGGGTGGGACCCCAAGAGTTGGTTCTACTGGTGGGCCCCAGTGATAACATTGTCACAGTGGTGTTTAGGGTACAGGTTAGACAGATCATTCTGTTCTTACAGTCTGGTGATCAAACATTACTGTTCCTATTGCTTTCAATTAAAGTGGATAAACAAGAGATTGGTGGTGACATGATTGATGTCCTGTGGTCCTGCAATGCCACAATTCAGTCACGTAGCAGTTTCAAGTACTGGTGATCAATCTCATCTATAGACTTTAATAGGATAAATAAATCAACCTTTCATCCATCGCTCATTGAATGGCGTGTTGAGACATTTATATTGGATATAAACGTTTAAAAAATACAATTCTGTGATTACTGACCTGTAGAATTGATATTATGAGTGTACATCCCGTCCCGTTCTGAAAGATATCCTTACACATGGGTTATTCATCTTCAGATGTCACGTGACTGCAGAGCAGAAAAAGTGGCCCCTCCCAGCCTATATATACCGAGGCACCTCCCACAGAACCCCAGTATTTAAAAAGCAGTTAACAGAAGCCGGGAGAAATAATCAACAATCACCATAAAGAGGTAACAAGAACAACAAGGGTGGGGCGGAACGGGACGGGATGTACACTCATAATACCAATTCTACAGGTGAGTAATCACAGAATTGTATTATTTTTAGTGTACATCCCGTCCCATTCCGAAAGATATCTTTACTCAAGGGACATCCAATAGCAGTGTCCGTAAGGTAGGGTGGGATCCCCAAAAGCAACAGCAAGCAGTCTAAACCACTGCCGCCTGCAGAACTTTGCGACCAAAAGCAGCATCAGCTGAGGCCTTAACATCAACCTTGTAAAACTTAGAAAAAGTATGAACAGAAGACCAAGTTGCGGCCTTGCAAACTTGTTCAACAGAAGCTTGGTGCTGAAAAGCCCAAGAGGCACCAATAGCACGAGTAGAATGAGCAGTAAGACGGAAAGGAGGTTTCTTTCCCTTAGCAGAATAGGCCTGAATCATGGCCTGACGGATCCACTTGCTGATAGTGGATTTAGCAGGAGCCTGGCCCTTCTTAGGACCAGACGGAACCACAAAGAAAGCATCAGTCTTCCTGAAGGGTTCAGTAGCCACCAAATAGAATTTCACAGCCCTAACATCATCAAGAGAGTGTAACACCCTTTCCTTGGGGTTACTAGGGTTAGGGGACAAAGAAGGCAACACAATGTCCTGATTGAGATGAAAAGCAGACACAACCTTAGGCAGAAAGTCAGTTTTAAAGCGAAACACCACCTTGTCCTGGTGTCTTTCAAAATAAGGAGGCTTGATGGAAAGCGCAGCCAATTCAGAAACACGCCTGACTGAGGTAATAGCCACCAAAAAAGCTACCTTGACAGTGAGAGTGGACAAAGCCGCCTCCTGCAAGGGTTCAAAGGGAGACCCTTGCATGGCAGACAAAACCAGGTTCAAATCCCAAACAGGTAACATGGGCTTGCGCGGAGGATGCAAATGAGTAACACCTTGAAAGAAAGTCTTAACCAGATGATGCTGAGCAAAAGATCTCTGGAAGAAAACAGCCAGAGCAAAAACATGACCTTTCAGAGTACTAAGCTGAAAACCCATGTCCAAGCCATTTTGTAAGAATTCCAATATCCTGGGAATAGAGAACACTCGACATGGAAGTGACCTAGACTCACACCAGTCAATGTAAGCACGCCAAACCCTGCAGTAAATGGTAGAGGAAGACTTCTTCCTAGCTCTGATCATGGTATTAACTACAGAGGCTGGCAATCCCTTTTCCATCAAGATGGAGGTTTCAGCAGCCAGGCCGTCCAAGCCAGCGTTTGTAAATTGGGGTGACGGAGCCGCCTCTGAGTGAGCAGGTCTGGCACCAGGGGCAGGACGAACTGGTCTACTGCCAACTGTATGATATCTGCGAACCAAATTCTTCTTGGCCAACACGGGGCCACCAGAATGGCTGGCACTCCCTCCTGGGCTATTTTGCACAACACCTTGCCCAGCAGAGGAAACAGAGGAAAAACATAAAGGAGCTGAAAGCTCTCCCAGGACATTGCCAGAGCATCCACTGCCAGGGCCAGTGGATCCTGTGACAGGGATACAAAGGTTGGAAGCTTGTGATTGTGGCGTGACGCAAAGAGATCCACATCCGGCTGGCCCCAATGGAGACACAGAGAGTGGAACACCCTGTTGCTGAGGGACCACTCGCCCATGCGAGAGGCCCCCCTGCTCAGAGAGTCTGCTTCCAGATTCTCCACACCCGGAATGTACACCGCTGATATGCAGGGAACATAATCCTCTGCCCAGGACAGAATCAGGGATACTTCCTTGAAAACCCTCTTGCTCCTGGTTCCTCCCTGATGATTGATGTAAGCAACCACTGTCTTGTTGTCTGAGCGGATCTGAACCGCCAGACCATGAAGGTGCATAGTCAGCTGGTAAAGCACTAACCTCACTGCCCTCAGTTCCAGAATGTTGATTGGAGCATGGGCCTCCTGAGGACCCCACTGCCCCTGGAATTTCAGGGACCTCCAAAAGCCCCCCCAACCTGTCAAGCTGGAATCAGTGGTGACCACCTCCCAGTGGGGAGTCAGAAAATATCTGCCTACTAGCAGATTCCTTGAGTCCAGCCACCATGACAGAGAACTCCTGACCAGAGGTGACAGAACAAATACCTGATCCAGGGACCCAGGGTCCCGATCCCATACTGACAACAGATGAAGCTGGAGAAGCCTCATGTGAAACTGAGCGTAAGGGACAGCCTCAAAGCTGGACACCATCAGACCCACCAACTGCATTGCCTGTCTGATGGACGGATGAGAGCAAGACAGAAGGAGCTGTGTTTGTGCCTGAAGACCCTCTATCTTCAGCTGAGGGAGAAAGACCTTGACCTGAGAGGTATCCAGAGTCATGCCCAGAAAAAGCTGTACTCTGGAAGGAGACAGGGAAGATTTGGGAAGATTGATCACCCAACCAAACATTTCCAGAGTGGATACCACCTTCTGAACATCCAATTCTGCTTGTTGCAAAGTTTGGGAAACTACAAGAATGTCGTCCAGATAAGGACGAATGCAAATACCCTGAGATCCCAACAGAGCCATAACTCCTGCCAGCACCTTGGTAAACACCCTGGGAGCCGAGGTAAGACCGAATGGCAGAGCCACAAACTGGTGATGCTGGTCTTCCACTGCGAACCTGAGAAATTTTTGATGGCCTGCAAAAAATGTGCACATGAAGGTAAGCATCTTTGATGTCTATAGAGGCCAAGAAGTCCCCTGGACGAAGGGAATTTATGGCAGAACGCAGAGTCTCCATGCTAAAGTGCCTGAATCTGACAAATTTGTTGAGGAGCTTTAAATCCAGGTTAGGCCTGACTGATCCATCCTTTTTTGGAACAGTGAAAAGTTTGGAATAAT
Organism: Gastrophryne carolinensis; assembly: GCA_027917425.1. NCBI lineage: Eukaryota > Metazoa > Chordata > Amphibia > Anura > Microhylidae > Gastrophryne > Gastrophryne carolinensis. Next base: position 293,801,221 of record CM051238.1, on the reverse strand, counting down.
AGCCCCTGCCCCTTTCCCATGGAGGGACCGGGCAAATGACCCCCCAATTCCAGTAGATTTTGGGCAGCCAAGCACAGACACTGAGCTGCCAGAGGGTCCTCAGCCATCCGTGAATATGTGAATCTTGGGGGCGGCCAGGCTATAAACTCTATCTTGTAACCGGAGGAGACTACCTCCTGAATCCACTGGTCTGAGACAAGACGTCTCCAGATGTGAGCAAAAAACCGAAGCTGTCCCCCCACCCGGATAGGTGAGGGCGTCCCTTCATGCCTGCGGAGGTTTGGGAGAGGATTTTGGCTTAGCACCCCAGGAAGGACCGGGTCTACCCCGTCCTCTGCCTTTGCCCCAGGACTCACCACGGCCTCCCGCGGGTGGAGTTCCCCTTCCTCTTCTGGGGAAATAAAAGGGGGAAAGAGCAACCCTGGACCCCCTAAAGGGCCTGAGTGGCTTCTTGTGCTGAGGCAGCTTACCTTCCTTGGCAAACAGGGGGAAAAAAAAAAAACGGGGAAAAACCAACAATGTCTTCCAGCACTTCAGAAGTCATGGGGCAAACATAGGAATTATCAATCAAATGCCGTGTCTTGCCAATAGCCTTGCGCGGCTTATAACCACTCATCCACCTCTCCAGATCGTCCAATCTAGAAGCAAAATCAGATTGGGCATCCCCAGAACCATGTGCCACCACCTGAGCCGAATGTGAGAGAGAGGGAGTAGGCAAGGTCACAGGGGAAGAGGCCCTCAGCAGGGGCATCCCAGATAACCGCGCAACAGTCTGCTGGGTGCAGGAGAGACAGACCTTGAAGTTGCCATGTACGGGGGAAACCCCGCAATCAGAACAGAACCGGTCTTGTCCCGAAGGAACCCCCGGACTCAATGTCTTGAGAAGCCTCCATATGGTGATTATTGTGGCTCGCAAGGCCAAATGGGAATAATGCCGAAGCAAACCCGGGATGCCCCCAAAGCACCGCAAGGGAAGTGGGAGGATTTTAAATATTAAACAATATCCCTTTAATAAATGTAAAGGCCGGGAGAAACCACTGATTCTATAGGCCTAAAAGACAGAAAAAGATCCCGTAAGCACCAGCATAATATAGTAAAAGATAAAAAATTGCCAGCGAGGGCGCTTACAGACCACACACGGAACGACCGCCTCACCGCACCGCGGAGACAAGATGGTGCCCGGACATATACCTCGAGGGGCGTTACGCGGGGGAGTGACGCAAAACGCGTCACCCACCCCGCCCACCACCCTCCAAAGAGCTCGAAAAGACACGCCCACGTGAGCAGGACAGCCAAAGGCTGCTCCGACGCTTCTGAGGTAAATGTCGCCGCCAAGCAGTGTACAGCAGCGTGAAGTAACAAAAAAGAAAACCAGTGCAACCAATCAGACAGGGATCATTTCTAAAGCGCTCCGCATAAGCCAGAGCCTAGAATTAAATGTGCCACACAATATAGGATACCTTGGATACAATGAACACCCCCCCCCTTTCCCTGAGAGACACAGAAGAACGAAGGGAGACAGCGGTCCTAATTATGGTGCTGTCTACCGTCACCCGAATGCTACAGCCGAGGCTGGGAGGCAGTAAAACAAGAACAGAATCGGGTGGGGAATAGCTCAACAGGTCCATAGGGTCAAAGACCCCGCTCACCAGCCTGAAAAGAGAGAGACACTTTCTCATCCTGGCAGTCCGCGACTGCAGAGAAAATCTGGGGTTCTGTGGGAGGTGCCTCGGTATATATAGGCCGGGAGGGGCCACTTTTTCTGCTCTGCAGTCACTTGACATAGATGAATGACCCATGTGTAAGGATATCTTTCGGAACGGGACGGGATGTACACTAAGAATAAAATTATTTTCTAGGGAGAGGCTTATGTTGGACCTACACATTTCGATCTAACTATTCTTACTTGTAATATTTTTTTAAATGAATAAAATCTCAAATTAAACACAGACATGAAAAATCTAATGAAAAAGAACTAAATTGAAAAGATAACTAACTTTAAAATAAAAAATAATCAGTTCTCAATGAGTCAAAACAGTTGTATTAATGGGAATATGTTGTAGAATATGTCAGTTATAAGGATATGTAAAATAAACTATTCTTTTCTTACAACTTTTATAAATACACAGTGAAAATGTTTGCATGTTAAACCGGACCTTCACCATGATTTATTGAAAAGCTCAAAGCTTAAAAAACAATTCCCCAGCATCTAAAGTTAATATATTTTAAGTTTTTAGTCACTTTAGTCACATTATTCTTTCCCCCACTGGGCTGCAACTCTGTTCAGGACTTTAGGATACGGGCGCCGCCATCTTGACTCAGAAGCATCACACTTACTGAGGAGAGGAGAGTGGGATAAAGTACAGGGGGGCAGGTTATAGTTGTGCTTTGCTCAGACAGAGCAGAGCTGGGGTCAGGAAAAGGTCAGCAATCCCAGAATGCAGAGCAGCACAGTCAGAAGGCACTTCCTGTTTGCAGGCTGCCTGATGTTCCATGAGCCGCCATCTTGGATGTTTAAAGGCTCATAACATGCAGTAGATGCAGGTAGGATCATTTTTAATGTGAGCAATCTGTATGTACAGGGTGTGGGAAACATATAAGATAGACTCCTTTTCAGAGTGAACAAAATGTAAAATTAAACTTTTTTTTCTTACTGACCAACAACATGCAGATTTATTTAAGTTTTTATAATATCTCCCACTCCCCACTCCCTGGTCCCTGATTCGGCTTTGAAAATACCAACCCAGATCCCATTGATCATCATGCTAAACAATGATATCCCTTACAGAGCTAAATTCTGGACCTTGAAGTACAATAATTGGATGATGAATGTCATGGTCAACTATGGTCACCCATGATCCCATGACAAAGCTTTGCCAAAGATTCACAAAGAAGAATTTATGTGGACAGTCAAAGCAATAACAAAATTAAAACAGTAAGCAGATCATCTGATGCCTGTTCCTTATGCCTCTACTCAATTTTTTGCAGTTTCAACACAAAAAATGTCCCTTGGTGTGAGTGAGCCTGACAAATCACAGTGGTTCTACAGCTGAGCACGCTCACGACTCATAAAGCTGCGCTATTACATACCCTTCCGAGCTCAGCCACGCTGAGTTATATGCATATAATAGGACACATATGTGAAACTCATGGGCTGGGGGCTGGATGCGGCCCTCCAGGCCTCTTTATGTGGCCCAATGACAGGTGCCATTCTGCAGCGGTTAGCTGGCACGGTGTCTATCCTGAGTTTTGGTCCTTGCCCCTGGGGCACCCTGATTTGGGGGGCTCCACAGTGTGAAACTCCTCAGGTCACCAAAATCAATTCACTTCTTCCCAGTCCTATGGTGCATGCGCGGCTGCTCGTCCAATCAGTGCCCTCGGATCTGCTCGAGCCCCTTCGTCCAAGAGCTCGTCTAATGTGACCGGATCTGAGCGTGCTGGCGGCTGCATCTCCCGCTACCCTCTAACAGGGAGCGTGTCCGCGCCGACCATTCACAAAAAAAGGAAAGAGAGCCTGCCCTGCCGAGCTTACATTCTAAAGTAAAAGGGTAAGGGGGTGGAGACAATGGGGCTGGATCACAAGTAGTAGAGATCGAGTTTGTCAGCATGTGCCCTGTGAAGGTTATAGAAGTTGCCTAAGCCAGGTTATATGCCTGTCTAAAGAGGTGGATTTTGAGGGCACTTTAAAGGCATAGAGCATTGGAGAGTGACAGATTGAGCTGGGGAATGCATTCCAGAGAAGTGAAGTCGCATAGGAGAAGCCTTGAAGGCAGGGGTGTGAGGAGGAGTACATGAGAATGTCAAAGGCAGAGCAGAGATAGTGCCTGGGTTGGTATCGCTGGATTAGAGATGACATTTAGGGAGGGGCCTGACTGGTTAGAGAGAGCGTTGTAGGTTAATGGTTAGAAGTTTGAACTGAACTCTCTGAGATACAGGTAACCAGTGGAGAGATTGACAGAGCAAAGCAGCACTGGAGAATCAAGAGGAGAGGTGGATGAGGTGAGCAGCAGATTTCAGAATGGATTGGAGGGGTGCCAGTCTGTTTTTTGGTGAGCTACAAAAGGAGGGTGTTACAGTAGTCAAGACCAGGGCATGCACTAAAATTTTAGTGGTAACAGGGTAGAGGAAGGAACGGATGTGGGAGATGTTTTTAAGTTAGAGATGACAGGAGACGGCTAGGGAGTGAATGTGAGGTGAGAATGAGAGAGACAAGTCCAGCCCCTGGGTCCTAGGACAGAGCCTTGTGGTACACCAACAGACAGAGGATGTGGAGAGAAAATTGTGTTCAAGTAAGATGCACTATAAATGTGCAATCAGAGAGATAGGAGGATAGCCAAGAGAGTGCGGGACCCTGAATTCCAAGAGAAGAAAGAATATTGAGAAGCAGAGCATGGTTGACAATGTCAAAAACAGAGGATAGGTCAAGAAGAATGAGAACGAAGCAGTGGCCTTTGAAGTAGTGACCTTTGTGCCTCTGCATTAACAACAAATATTGTGCTGAAAATGGCCAGCCCTAGGCGCCTCAATATTGTTCCATACCTCCTCATGTGTTCTGATCTAGAAGATGACCTGCAAGCCACACAGGGATCCATGAGACACATGTGGCTGCTGGTTGGGGACCTTTGCTTTAACCCATAAATTAATTACACAGTCTTCACATTTTTTTTATTTGTTTATCTAGGTTCCCTTTATGTAAAGTTATCAAGCAAGATAGGTACTGTTATAAAAGTAGTGTATTGATGTGTGCATACAGAGTATATTCAGTTTAACTGAACCCCTCATGTCGTAGAAAACAGAAGTTGCTTCATTACCTTTGCATTCATTACATTCTTGATCTCATGTGACTGCTTAGCTTCTAAGCAGAAAACAGCACAAATCAACCTCTACATTTTGTCAACTTATGCTAAGAATGGGAATCGAGGTGCAGAACTCCCACACAACACATCGTACATATTTAAAAATGAAAAAGAAACAGACACCTCTAAAAACATTGATAAGTGGACACTGGACTGGCCTCGGGTTAATAGGCACCCTGTACAAGGATATAGGATGGTGCAAACACAGAGACAGGGAGAAATGCAAATAATGTGATATAGAAAGAGATAAAAGGAAAGACACAGGGGGAACAGTGGAAAAAGAGAGAAATTTAGAAGGGTTGTGAAAATAATTGTGAAAATAATACAGACAGGGTTGAACTGGTCAAGGATATCCCAGAGGCTGTGCCAGAATTCATTCTCTCCTGTCCGTGCCCTTTTGCTACTAACACCCAGGGGGTGTAGGGGTTGCGACTGCAACGGGGCCCATAAGGTCAGACGGCCCCCATGGCATCATGCACAGAAAAAAAGAATCATCATTGGTATCTGCTGTTTCAGTTGTTAATTGTCTAGTTGTATCCAATTTAGTCAAAATGACACGAAAAGGATTGCTGTATGAGCCCTCCCACCCCTACACGGCCGGAGTTCACTTATTTAGCCAGGAAACCCCATTCCAGGCTCTGCTGTTGCAATGTTTCCAGAGAATCATACCTAGAGAGTATGCTGAGGGGCAGGCTGATTCATCACTAACGCCAGGTAGCGACTGTGCAGCAATGAATACATTGTGAGGAGTTGCTATTTGACCAGTACAGCGCTGTATGGGAGCGCATGTTAGCGACTGGTCAGTGCGACCGACTCACAACTTAGTCATTAAAAAAACAGCCTCACACAACTCCGGCACTCAAAAATGCTTCTCTGAAGGCCAGAGCGCTGGAGGCTGTTTGATTAAAGTCTGTTTATTAGCATGTATCCACCAGTAACAAAGCGAAAACGTATGGAATTACATAGTTATTACATTGTAACATGAAAACATTAATGCCAGACCTGTAATGTCAATTCTTCATAAATATATAAAACATGAAAAATATTAGAAAAAAATGGCTTTTTCTAGGCCAGAAGAGGTCACAACATTATTTGAGATTCCAAAAAAAAAAAAAAACCCTGTTTAAAGTGGACCAACACCCACCCGTGATCGGCCCGGGAATCTATAAGATTCCCGGGCCGATCACCTCCCTCCCCGCGGGACATCCGAGATCGGGATGTCCCGCGGGGTGAAACCCCCCAAACCCCCTAAACTCCTTACCTTAGTTTCGGCGGCGGCCGGCCGCCGCCGCCTCCCTCGCGTCCCTCTAGTCGTGCGCGCGCCCGCGCCGGCCGTCTGTGAATGGCCGGCGCGGGCACGCGCGCGTCAACAGGGACGCGCGGGAGGCGGCGGCGGAGGAGCCGCTTGTCCGCGGCTTGTCCGTCGCCGCTGACAGAGGTGAGTTCGGGGGGTTCGGGGGGGTTTCACACAGCGGGGCACCCCGATCGGGGGTGCCCCACCGAAGTGGACCAAGACCCAGGATAGTCAAAATCCTGGGTGTTGGTCCACTTTAAAAAGAAATAATAGAACGTCCATTGAAATGTATGGGAGAGCGACAGGTAGCGAGAGGTCATACCTAGTGCTCTGCAAGGCTGAACGCCGGCGCTGTATGCTGAGGCTTGGATAATGATGAATCGGACGCTACATGGTGTTATCCCAGTCGCTCAACAGATTCTGCTTGATAAATGTGTAATTGCGTGCCGTGTCCGGCTTTCACCTGTTGCTACCTCTCATTTACAAGGCACTATCTGACACTATCCCTTCATGAATAAGGCCCTAGGTAAGCAGCTAGTGGACACAGTAGGCCAGCAGACCTGTAGACATTCAGATGTCCACATTTTCTGTAACAGTTTCAATAAAACAAGAACAGAAAAAAGAGTGGGGGGCAGAAAGTCACCTGTGAGCAGCAGTACGTGACGACTCATATGCGAGCGCATGACTTGTATTCGGACATGGGCGATTTGTCGTCTGGTTCTTGTTTCCACATATTCTTGTTTCCACATATTTACAGTAATGCGACAAATGAAGCAATACAACCTCGATCGCTGAACAAATTCTCATTGTTAGCTTGATTTCAGCAGGCAATTCCACGGATCAGTCATTGCCTGTGTTCGCTTTACCGATTTCTTGTTCCCAAATCGCTCCATAGAAATGGGCCATTACAATCCTGGCTAATGGACTCCTTTTAATTGTTATTTAGGAACTGGTAACGCTAACAAGCGGGAGAGGTCCATTGTAAGGTTCATTTGTTTTCATCAAAGGCTTTTGGCCAAGAGTTGCCCTCCTGTACACTTGTTGATAACATTTTGATAGGCCACTGCAGGGGGTAAAGTCAGAGAGAAATGATTAAATGGTCTGACTTTCTGACAGATCTCTGATGTTTTATGCTTATCAGCCCTTTAAAAACTCTAGGGGGGGTTGCATTTTGGAAAGGAACCTTTAATAAATACTACACTGGGATACAAAAGTGTTATCAGTTCACAGATATTTATTAGGAAAAATGTCTGCATTGATAAAAAAAAACAAACAGAAGACTAGCAAAACATTTTCAAGATAAGAAAACAGCAAGTCCAGTTTCCTTGATTCATTCCTACAAGCCTGTACCCACCTTTAGGCTGTTTACAATAATCTGGCCCCACAGCATTAGAATAAATAGTAGTGCCATAGGACTTGGCAATACAAGCAGATTCATCTGTATCCAAAATGTTTTAGTGGGTAGGGAAACCTTGATTAGGGCTTATGCCTGTTTTTGGCTTTAGGGCTGCTTTAAAAATAGTTACCTGCAATCAGGGGCACACATAGCCCTGTTGGGGCCCCATAGCAGGGCCCCATCATCAGCTAACACCACCCTCCCCCTCCTGTGACGTGGGGCAAGGAGACAGAGTACTGCCGGAACACGCTACCAACAGAGACGTGGGCTGTGCGCAGGGCCGGCAGTGCAGCGGGGCTTGCGCGCATCGCTGACAGAGTAGCTGGGCCTGTGTGCGGTGCAGAGTCTTGTGCAAATGACCCAGCGGGAAGGAGGTGCCATAGCTAGGTAAGTATTTTGGGGTACATACTGCAGAGGTGATGGAGGCAGCGTGCCTCGGGTCCCTTTGTTCCATGGGCCCCTTTGTTCCACGGGCCCGGGGGCACATGCCTGCACTGCCCCTATGGTATGTACGGCCATACCTGCAATTGTAAAAATACCATTTTGTGAATACTCACCTTGTAAAATGGGTATTATAAGTATGTCACACACCCCGCTTCAAAATATTCATAACCTGTGGGTAATATGACCTGTAGAGGACAAACTGCAGAGATGATAGGCAAAAAAGAAGCCCCTCCCAGTCCCATAAATACCTGGGACCTCCCACTCATTACCCAGTATCAAGAAAGCAGTAAGGAAAGGGACCAGGAAGAGCCAAATATAAATACCATAACAACGCAAAGATCACAATATGAAGGATCCAGAATACAAAAGGGCGGGTTGAAGCGTGGTGTGTGACATACTTATAATACCCATTTTACAAGGTGAGTATTCACAAAATGGTATTATTCTAAGTATGTCACACATCCCGCTTCAAAATATTCATAACCTGTGGGACATCCAATAGCAGTGTCCATAAAGGGTGGGGATCCAAAACAAGGCATAACTCACAACTAAAACCACAAGAGAGTCTAACAAACTTGCTCAACATAGACCTGGTGCTGGAAAGTCCAGGAAACCCCAACCGCACAAGTAGAAGGAGCAATAACACAAAAAAAGGGGGACTCCTCCCCTTAGCAGAATAGGCCCCAACAGTAGCCTGACGAATCCATTTACTGATGGAAGACTTGGCGAGTGCCAAACCTTTCTTGGACCCGGAGGGAACCATAAAGAAGACATCAGTCTTGCGAAAAGAAGAAGTTACTACCAAATAGTACTTCACAGCACGAACCACGTTCAAGAAATACAGGACCCTCTCCTAATTGTTGTTGAGATTAGAACACAGAGAGGGCAGAACAATATTCTGATTTAGGTGAAAAGCAGAAACCACCTGTCCTGACGACAATCAAAACACGGAGCTTGAATAGACAGGGCCGCCAACTCAGAGACGCGCCGAACTGAAGTGATGGCTACCAAAAAGGGCCACCTTCTGTGTAAGGGAAGACGAGACAAAATCGTGCAAGGGCTCAAAGGGAGGACCCTGAAGAGCGGAAAGAACCAAATGCAAATTCCAAACTGGAATGATAGGCTTCCTAGTAGGCCGCACATGCGTAACCCCTAGGAAAAAAGACTTAACTGGAAAACACCGCCAGGGCAGAACCTGCCCCTTCAACGTACTGCCCCTTCAACGTACTGAATTGGAGCCCCAGATCCAAGCCGTGTAGGAGGAACTCCAGAACTCTAGAAATAGAGAATTCCCAATAAGGGAAGGCCCTAGACTCACACCAATCCATATAAGACCCCCAGTCCTATAGTAAACAGAAGAAGAAGAAGAAGAAGACCTCTTCCTAGCACTAATAGGAGTCCGAATCAAAGCATCAGAAAGACCTTCCTCCTACAAGATGGAGGTTTCAGCAGCCACGCCGTCAAAGCCAGCGTTGGTAAATTGGTAACGTAGATGACCCTGTGTAAGCAGATCCGGCAGCAGGGGCAGAACGAACTGATCTTCTGCTAACCTTACCGCGTCTGCGAACCAAACCTGTCTTGGCCACCTTGGGGCCACCAGAATTGCTGACGCTCCCTCCAGAGCCAGCTTGCGCACTACTTTGGCCACCATGGGAAACGAAGGGAACAGGTACTGAACCCCCAGATCCCTCCAGTTCAAAGATATGGCATCCGCTGCGAGAGCCAGTGGATCCTTTGCCAGAGACACAAATGCCGGAAGTTTGTGATTGTGACAGGAGGCAAAGAGGTCCACCACCGGTGAAAAACCTTGGGACTGAGATCATTCCCCCTTGCGGGCTGACAACCTGCTCAGAGAGTCCGCCTCCGTTGTTCTCCATTCCCGGAATGTAAACTGCCGAGATGCACGGGACGTGGCTCTCCGCCCAGTCCAGAATCAGAGACACTTCCCTGAGGGCACTCCTGCTGCGAGTCCCTCCCTGGTGATTGATGTAAACAAACGCCGTTTGATTGTCCCACCGGACTTGAACCGGCAAGCCCCGTAGGTGATGAGTCAAAGGAAAAAGAACCACCCTGATGGCTCTCAATTCCAGAACATTGATAGGCTCGTGGGCTTCCAGGGGTCCCCACAAACCCTGAGATTGCAGATCCTCCCAGAAGCCCCCCCATCCTGAAAGGCTGGCATCCGTGGTGACCACCTCCCAACGAGGGGTCTGAAAAGATCTGCCCTTCAACAGATTGGCTGAGTTCAGCTACCACCGAAGTGAGCGGCGAACCCGGGGAGACATCAGAAAGGATTGATCCAGCGACAGAGGAGACCTGTCCCAGACAGCCAATAGATGGAGCTGTAGCGTCCTTGTGTGAAACTGAGCAAAGGGGACTGCCTCGAAGGAGGCTACCATCAATCCCACCAGTCTCATCCCTAGCCGGATAGTCGGACGAGGAATGGACATGAGCAACCGAATCAAAACCTTGGATTGAGGAAGGAAAACTCAGGCCTGAGCTGTATCCAAAGACATTGCCAGAAAGGACACTATCCTGGACGGGTAAAGGGAGGACTTGGGGTAGCAGATCACCCAACCGAACCTCTCCAGAGTGGATAATACCGTCCTGGTGCCCAATTTCGCTTGGTTGAATGACGATGCCAAGATGAAGAGATCGTTCAGATATGGCACTATGCGAATTCCCTGCGCTCAGAGGAGAGCCATCACCCCAGCGAGCACCTTGGTGAAAACCCTTGGAGCTGTGGTGAGACCAAAAAGAAAAAACCACAAACTGAAAGTGCCGGGCCTCCACCACGAACCTGAGAATCTCTGGTGCGCGGGAAAAAGCGGAACCTGGAGGTAAGCGTCCTTGATGTCTAAGGACGTCATGAAGGCCCCCTGACAAAGAGAATGGATAGCAAATCGTAGCGTATCCATGTGAAAATTTTCGCAGCCTGACAAACCTGTTGAGAATCTTCAGATCCAGGATGGGCCAGATAGAGCCATCCTTTCTGGGGACCGTGAACAGATTTGAGTAAAAACCCTGACCCCGGACTGATGGGGGCACTGGACAAATGATCGCTATTTCCAGAAGACTCGATACCGCCTCCCGGAGCCCCTGTGTGGCCAGGGCGTCCGGGGGCCCCGGAGACCTGAAGAACTCCAGCTTGTAGCCGGAAGACACCACTTCCCGGATCCATCTGTCCGGGACCTCCCGAATCCAGACCTGGGAGAAGTGTTTGGGTTTAGAACCCCCAATTGAATCCTGAACGGGCACGTCCTCTGCCCCTATTCCAGGAATCTCCTCTTGTAAATGGGAAGGTAAAAACCTCTTCCCGCTCTGGAACCATGAAAGGAAGAGGCGAAGGAGGCCGCCCCCCGAAAAGGACGTTGTTGTTACTTGCGTTGAGGTAAGTTACCACCTTTAGCAACAGAGCCCAACTTTTCTCAAAAGAGCCGTAATCCCACAAGGGGAAGAGACGTTAACGACTTCTTTGACCCAAAGACAGCTGCCCACTGACGCAACCAAACCGAGCGCCTAATGGTCACCAGCAGACACATCAACAAGGTATCATCCAAAGCGGCTAGCACAAAGGACAAAAAAAAAAAACACCTCACGACGTCAAAGTCCTGTGTGGCATGGAGGGCGATTTCATAAACTGGTCCTGTGCCACTCAGGACTCCCTGACCACCGACCTGGTAGTCACCACGAACAGCACTGAGGCGCAAACAGGCCGCATGGCTGATCCAACAGTAGCAAACCGTGACAAGCCGTCTGGTCAATGCGTTTATCCTCACCATCTTTAAGAGAGGAACAATCAGGGATATCCAAAACAGCTGAGTTGGACAACCCCAAAATTGGTGCGTCCCACTCGGGAGGGGATGCCCACGCTTAACCGTATCTGAAGAAAAAGGATATCTTCTATCCCAGCTCTGAGGAATGCCTGGAAGCTGAACAGGCCTCCCCCATTCCTTATAAATAATACTATCAAATGCTTTTGGTTAGGGAATTCCAAGCGCAGCTTGGATTCCTAGAAAAAAACTCCCCTCGTTGTTGAGGAGCCACCTCTGGAGGGAAAATAGCCAGAACCTCAAACCTCTGAGCTAGAACGTTAGGAGTATCCGAGGAATTCCTAAAGCCCCGCTCGGTATCAGTGCCAACAAATTGCTGATCCTCTGAATTATCCGATTCCTCCAATAACTCCCCTTCCTCTAGTGGGGAGTAATCGGACCAATCCAGAAAAAAATCCTCATCATCACAATCGACTGCCGGTGCAGCAGGTGACAAATATAGCCGGGGCCCTATTGGTAACCGCGGTAGAAAATAATTTTTTCAGATTGGCCAATCTGGCGCACACATCAGATTGTGACTCCCGTCCCATGCTAACATCACACGGGGCACGGGTCAAGGCGGGAAGGGATAAAGCCGGCGGCGCTGACCCAGACGCCTGGGGTCCTGACTGCCGTGTAATATTCTGCAGTGCACAAGTATACAAGGAAAAACATCATCCCCAGTTAGGGATACCCCACAACCCATACACTTCCGGGATTGCCCGGAGGGGAGCCCGGTATCCGGGGATGCCTCCATACGGTGAACTTATAGGTAGTCGCAATGACCGAGGGAATTACGCATATAAGCAACCCGGGATGCCCTTTTCAATGTCCCCAGTGGGAGGATTTAAGGAAAAACCAATTAGAAACCAGGGACCCTAGGACCTGGAGAAACCTTAACCCCAATGTAGGTGCACTAACATGCAATGTATTGAAGATAAATAAAAGCATATATATATATATATATATATATATATATATATATATAAGCAAATAAGGGGCCAACAAGGCCACTCACGGATTGGAATGGCGCCCACACGCCACGATGCTGAAGAGATGGAAGAGAAGATACGAAGGGGGGCGTGGTCAGCGCGGAACCCGTTTCTGCTAAACTCCGCCCCCCTTCCACCTGCAAAACCGCTAACCGGAGCCAGACAGGCTCCACAGTGGCGCCAGTCTCACGGGGGGGGGGCGCAGCGACGCGCCTAACGCTCGGCCGCGCCCCCGGTGTCTGCTCATGAGGGGAGAAGCGCCCTTCCACCATCACAGCTGGGAGACGCCGCGTCAATAGACGCCGGCGCGTCTCCCAGCAGGCCATGAACCGAGGCTCGCAGCGGTGACTGCCGCACAGGGGCGGGCCGCAGCGTCCCGCTCGAAAGCCCGGCCCCGCCCCCTGCTTCCAGCGCGTGAGGGGAGAAGCTCCCCTCCGCCGCCCAGTGACGGCCGCGGCGCCGGTTTCAGTAGAAATAAAAGAGCTTAATAGAAATGAAGAGAAGAGGAGGAGGGGCGGGCCGCGGCTTCGCGACGAACGCCCGGCCCCGCCCCCTAATCCCAGTGCCTGAGGGGAGAAGCTCCCCTCAGCCATGTCACCGAGTGAAACGTGAGGTAAAAGTCTGAAGGATTCCTAAATAATCTCTCTCATGTGGCCATACAATTAAAGTGAAACACACACAAATGTACATAAGAGCTTAATAATAAAAAAATAAAGGGCCTAGCACGGAAGAAAAGACCCCAGACCCCCCCCCCCCCCTCTGAGGAGAAGGGCATCCGGAGAGGGGAACACCACCTAGGGTGAAATGGCCGAGGGACAGGGCATCCCAAACCGGGGTCACCGACCCGGATAACCGCCTACCCTCTTGTATAGGGTCTCGCGGTGGAGCTTTGCTCCTAAGCACCTAAGGTGCTTTTCTACCTTCACCCGGAACGCAGCCTAAGGCTGGGAGGCATGTGTATGTGGGAAATATAAAGAAATCCGGGCGGAAATAGATAAAAAACGGGCCGGGAGTTATCCCGGCTACCTGAAATCCCCCTGTGCAAGGAGGAGACATCATCTTCTGACTTGCTCGCCGTCTGCAGAGATGAAAGACTGGGTAATGAGTGGGAGGTCCCAGGTATTTATGGGACTGGGAGGGGCTTCTTTTTGCCTATCATCTCTGCAGTTCGTCCTCTACAGGTCATATTACCCACAGGTTATGAATATTTTGAAGCGGGGTGTGTGACATACTTAGAATATAATATTTTGGGGACATTTTTGATATCATTGTTTTATTGTATATCCAGGGGTAAACCTAGCCTCCCTGCTGCCTGAGGCGAACTATAGAAATGCCCCCCCCCCCAGGACATGCTGCTCCACTCCTCTATAGAGCGGTGGTGACTCACTGCAGGGGGGTAGGGGGCAGGGCCGCAGCTGCTGGGTGATTACCTGTAAAAACATGACTGCATGCTGCAGTGCACCTGATCCACAAACAAGATAATGAGGATAAAAAAATAAAAAGTCCAGCCATTGCCCCCACCCTGCAGTGCTGCCTGAGGTGGCTGCATCACATGGCCTCGTAGGTGCAGCCCTGCGTACATCAAACAACGGTAGTTAACGGTACTGGATTGTGCTCTAGTCGGTTCTCCCCTTTTACAAATAAGTCATGAAGTCACTCCAGCCTCTTCTCTCTCATTTAAGAAACTGTACTGCATGTACCAGCATGCCCTATCTATCTTTCAGCTAGTCAAATGCTGTGTGTGGGATGCAGTGTACACATGCAGGGATAAGTTGCAAGAAGGTAAATGCTGTTTAGAACAATTAAAGGGTGGCACAGAGAAGGTAAGTGAGAGGTACGTACAAAAAGGTATACACACTACTCCCTTCCTCGTGGGCCACCAACAGATCTCCACACAGCACAGATGCACAGGTGGGTATTGCTTAGGCTGGGGCATGCGGAGAGCCAGAAAACAACTGGTTGTATAAGAGGTTGGCCCCACTGTCTGTTTAAACAACCGAGGGTGAAAACCTCATATATATTATAAGCACATTTTTATTCAAGGGATAGTCCATAGTACATATACAAATGATGCAATGGGTATTTCTCATATTATAGTGTTGTGCAAAGTACAGTAAATTATACATAAAACAAAGCCTCTAATGTGTCCTCAGTTACTTCACTGAGAGTGGGTATCAGTTCCACTCAATTCGTAGCAGGTTTGTTTAGAGTAAGTCTCGCTGCCCTGACACATTTCAGTAAAGAGCGTCATCAGAGGGTGGGAGGATTCATCCTAGTGTGCTGAAGATAGTTAATGTGTTTAAGATCTATGAAATGAGTAGGGAATATGTTGAGAGTTAATTTGGGAATATTACCGTAGATAAAAGTGCATGCCTGGTAGTAGTTGAGATACCTGTTATAAGGACGTAGTTGAGTCTCATCTGATTGGGTAAGGGAAGTGTATGCGAAGATCCACAAAACATGACATGTTGGGAGAGCCTTGTGGTGAGGGTTTGACGGTGGCAGTAGCAACAGCAGCAGTAGGTAGACATAAAATGGTTACGCTGCCCGCTGCCTTATTATTATGCAGCTTTATGGGGGAGGAAGGGGGGTTGATACCTGTAAGGCTGTAAGTTTGGGCCACGCTCACTGGCTGTAATGGAGGGATGCCACTCACTGGATGTGATGAGAGATGCCCCTCACTGGCTGTAATCTGGGATGCTGCACACTGGCTGTAATGGGGGATGCACCTCACTGGCTGTAATCAGGGATGCTGCACACAGGTCGTAATGGGGGGATACCCCTCACTGTCTGTAATCAGGGATGCTGCACACAGGTCGTAATGGGGGGATACCCCTCACTGACTGTAATCAGGGATGCCACACACTGGCTGCAATGGAGGGGCTGGGTACTGGCTTTAATACACCACTCACTGCCTCTAATGGGGAGATTCTGAACACTCTCTGTAATGGGGAGACTGGGAGGGGATTTAGGACACCATCTGGTTCAGAATTTTTTTTTTTCATTATTTTTGTCCTCTAAACCATGGGTGCGTCTTATGGAACGGAAAATACGGTGTATATATATATATATATTTGATGTGACATTAAGATACTAGATAATGGGCCAGGAACAGTGCAGCCAGTGTGCCCCGAAAGGTCCCGGACTGTTTTTAACCCCAGTTCGCCCCTGGTGGTGGTGATGAGTTGAGAAGGTTGCAGGGAGTAGATATGACAAGCAACAGGACAGAATGCAGAAATCTAGTGGCCTCCTTCTTCTTCTCTTTCCCAACCATAGGAATGCCAACATATTGGGGAAATGTTGAAATCAATCATAATTGATTTCTGGACTCATGCTTTTTATTAACTGTACTGATCTACGATCAGTTCTAAAAACCTACATGTTGACTGCTGTAAATTGTGCACCATTTCTATTTTTGTCTTTTGCACTGGTGGAATAAAGGAAGTGATGAAGTCTCTGTTGCAGAATGTGAGTCCTGGGTGCTGCGGAGGTAAATCCAGAGAGACATCTGTGAAGTAATAGGAACTGGCTTTACTGGAACATGAGTGCAGTAAGAGAGGATCACCTTACTTAACACAGACAGGAAAATCAGATAGTTTACCTCAATGTACAGGAAATACAACGCATCCTAGAAATGCAAAGACTACAGATAAGTAAAAGCAACAGCATCATTTACTGTCATAAATGTAAACTGCAGTCACTCCAGCAGAAGTCACTCCAGAAATATACTAAGGGCCTTATTCATTAAGGGATAGCGCCAGGTAGTGCCTTGTAAGTGGCAGGTGAACGTCGGACACGGCATGCAATTACACATTTATGAAGCCGAATCTGGTGAGCAACTGGAACAACGCTATGTAGGGTACGATTCATCATTATCCCAGGCTCAGCGTACAGTGCTGGCGTTCAGCCTTGCAGAGCGCCACGTCTCGCTACCTGGCGCTCTCCCATACATTTCTATGGAAGATCCTTAAATCCCTTTCCCGATCTTTCTAAAATCTTTCAGACATGTATCCTGGCCTAGAAAATAACATTTTTGAAAGCTTTTTGATTTTTTATATTTTTATGCAGAATTGTCATTACATGTCTGGTATTAAAGTGTTCATGTTACAATGTAATAACAATGTAATTCCATATGTTTTCGCTTTGTTACTAGTGGATACAAGTTCAAAAACAGACTTTAATCACACAGCTTCTGGCGCTGTGGGCTACATCGACCAGATTTTGAGCGCCGGAACTGTTTGAGCCTGTTTTTTTGATGAGTGTGGTGTGTCAGTGGAACTGAGCGGGCGCAACCATTCGCTCCCATACAGCGTAGTACTGCGAATCACATAATGTATTCAAAAATGCCGGCCACCGACTGAGGCGCTCTGAAACAACGAACTATAGCGGAGCACAGCGACTACTGACGGTCGCTCTAAAATCCTCGCTACAGACGCTCATCTGTCGCTACCTGGCGTTAGTAATGAATCAGCCTGTAAGCTGTAATTTGTATCTCTGACAGTTTCCACCTGACTGTAGGCCTTACAAGCCTACTGGACAAAATACATAGCAATGGCTATTAAGTTATTTTCATTGAATGCAACCAGCCGCCTAAATAGTTTCCTCTTGTTTGGAAGGCAACTGGTGTGTAAATGTGGTTACAAAGTCTTTCTTTCCAAAGACCCACAACATTCTGCAGCCTGTCCACTTTTCACACAGTAATAAAGCCTCTTCTGCTTACATACTGAAGTTATTTTCTTTTACAGACATGCAATGTGTTCCCTCCCTGTCCTGCAATGCTAGTCCTAACTTTGAGGCTTATAAAATAGAGAACACCTGTGTAACCTTTATGGCTTTATGTAGACCTGATGAAATATTTTTACCCAAAAGCTGGTCTTCACTGTCACTCCTCAGATTCCCTCTAGTCTGAGGCACTGTTCGAATGGCTGAGCACTGGAGAGTGCCTCAGCTAAACAAAAACTGAGGATGCGGCCACATAAATGTCATGGGAGCCCCAGAAAAGGTATGTTTTTTGGGAAATCATAGCGGGTAGGCAAGCTTTAAAGACTCCAGGGCTGACAATAGAGGGTTTTGGACCACTTTAAAGGGTCTGTCCAGGTAAATAAAATATAAAACATCATACTTATGTTGTCTCTCCTGCAGCTATTCCACACTACTCTAACAGTACAACATTTACTGGGTACTTAACGGCAGGGATTCCAATTTGCATTTGTGTTATTGTTTATTTGTTATAGTTTTGAGTTTTAGTCTGCTTTATAAAAAAAATCCTCGTTTCTGTGCCCTATGCCCTGCCTTAATTAAAAATCTATGGTGCCTCAAACGAAAAACACATGTGTTAATGCATGAAATATGAACAGGCATTTGCAGCACCATACGCTATAAAAGGGCCGGGACGCAGCACATAGGACTTTTTTTGCATACACATCTTCTGTTCCGCTGCTCTGGAGAGGTCTGTAAGGTCAATAGAGGTGCCATTGTTGGATTTCTTTTGCAGTACTGAAGTATCTGCTGCATAAATGCATGTGCTACCTGACAGGTCTAAACAAGGGTGGGGAGCCTTATTTAAGAAGCGTCAGCGACACACAGTGCCACTTTTTTGTCCTCAGTGGTACTCGGCGTACGATTTAAAGGAGCACTTTGTCGAAATGTTAATATTAAATATTAATATTAGATATCCATATAAAGATGTCCGCTAATGACAGGAGGGCTCAATCATACACCCAAACTGAATCAAACTCCTGCCAAGCTTGTGGTTTACTCTCTCATAGGAATAAAATCCAGGGGTGACAGGTTTAGTCTATCAGGGGTGACAGAACCTTCCCTTTTCCTTCATTAAAACAAGACTGGCTGGACATTTCTTGATGCGGGGTGTATAAGTGACCATCATTCATGATATTTATCATTGGGCCATTCTTTGCAATAGTGCTCCTTTAATAACTAAAAAAAGCCAATGCCAATGCGGCAACCTTATAGTGTCTTATTTAACACTAGCGCCGAAAAGTGTGTTTTGGTTTTCTAAAATTGATATTAATGGCTTCTTTTGCGTAATTTGGACACCAATAACTAAAACGCAGCCGAAATGCACTGTAAAACGTGGTCCCCAGCAGTGATTTCTTGTAACGGTAATAAAAAAACGCTCAGTGCCAAAGATTTCAAGGATAAAAAAATCCATAAACATGCTGGGGAGCGTCAGAAAAATGGCAACCAAAGGGGCTCTGGGATAATCAGCTGGTGGGTCCAACGGGCGCTGACATAGGCCGGCCAATATCTAGTGCAACAATCAAAGCTAATTTGCATTCGGCGCGGCAACTACTAGCACCAATGTAGTCCACAGAACAGCACCAGGTTAGACAGTAATGCTGGTGCTATAGCCACAAAAATGATGCTAAAAGATGCACATTATAAATAAGGCCCATAGTGTACTGTCCTTGGTTCTGATCCAGAGGTTGTGGACCAGAAGCATCCCTGGTTGGCAGAGGTATAACCTGAGGGGGTACGACCACACCAGGGCCCAGAAGGTCTGGGGGCCCCATTATTTTTGCTCCTTAATTTATCATATTTGTTCTCACTTTGCATCAATTAGAGAAAGAAAGCACCATTTGTCTCTGCTGTTTCACTTATTAGTTGTCTTGCTGCATCCAACTGAGTTAAAAGACAGGATAAAAGTTTACTGCATAAGCCATGAAAGGGCCCCATTTATTGCTCGCACCAGGGCCCCATCACATTTAGTTACACCACTGCTCGTTGGAGTTTTTGGGAGGGTTTAGGTCTGCTCTAACTTCTGAAAATGGGGATAAATGTCCCCCAGTAAATGGCTTCCCCCTTTGCCTAATGACAGCACACAAGTAGAATAAGCACAGGAGGCAGAAGTGACTGAGAGAAGCAATGGCCGCTCCGTGTTACCTCAGGCTCAGCCTGTGGCCGCTATTAAGCTGCACTTCCGGCTTTCGGCCAGCAGAGGGCGGTGGCGCGTCTCCAGCGGCCGCTGACAATGGGAGGAAGGGGTGGTTACCTCAGGCGGGGTGGCGATGAGGACAAGGCGAGACTGAGCCGTGTTTGGGCTAATATGGTAATGACTGCACACAGCGCGGGGCACGCTGACTGACACAGGTAAGGAAGGCTCTGCTCACCTGTTCCCGGGACTTGTCACTTGTTTCTTGTTAGTGTCGCCTGAGAAACTTTATAACATGGGCGCCGTGTTGCTGGGAGGCGGCTGCGGAGACAGGTTGTTCCCTGGCATAAAAGTTTTTAGCGGGCTGAAAAGTTATGGAACGACCTTGTATGTCTGTGTCTAGTGACTGTTTGCCCTGATAAGGCAGCCCATAGAGTTAACCATTTACCGGCTGGGCTCAGGAGCTTGCCATCTGTTGGTGAACTACAAGTCCCAGCAAGCCCCTCTGCTGGGGTCATATAATTAGGGCTGCATCTCAGGGAACGTTATAACTGCTGCTATGTGATATATTCTTGTTAAAGAGGCCATTAGTATGTCTGGTGGATAAGAAGTGGCATTGTGCCACATGGTGAGCGGGCATTATCTACATCATGTGACCTATATCCTACATCAAGATGTATGGGCTCTGCTGGGGCTTTTGGTTTGGCTACCATTGCCCTGTGCAGAGGTCCTCCAGGGCACATGCATCTTGGTTGCCTTTCACATGACAGCTGGCAGCTAACCGGGTTTGCTGGCCCGCTGGGCACCAGTGTTGTACAAGTCTTTGGCTTGGGCCTGAGGCTGCAGGTGGTTCCATGGGGTGACAATCCAGGTGAGGTGGTAAGTGTGGGTTTCTTGGGGGTAGGGGGCTCAGCTGGGCATCTCAAATTCGCTATAAGGGTGTTTCTCCTGGAGTTCCTCTTTAAAGTGGACCAAAACACGAGACTTTGAGTATCCTGGGTTTTGGTCCTTTCCCCCGGGGCACCCCAATCGGGGGCTCCCTGCTGTATGAAACCCTGCAGATCGCCGAGCACAGCTCGCCTCTTCCTTGTCCTATGGCGCATGTGCGGTGCGCTCGTCCAATCAGCGCGCTCTGAGCCGCTGCTTCTATGCTTCAGAGCCAGCAGCTCAGAGTGCGTTGGTGCCCGCATCCTCCACTTTCCTATAACGGGGAGCATGCCATTCACAAATGCCTGGAGCGGGCATACGCCTCAGTAGAAGGATAGCGGGGATGCGGGTGCTGCTCATGTATGCACCACTGGACCGCAAAACAAGGTAAATGTATGGGAAGACCTGGGAGGGGAGGGGAGGGGAGGGGGGGGGGGTTCACAGTAGATTCCCGGGCCGATTGGCATGGGTTTTGGTCCACTTTAAGTCATTTGTTAAAGTGGACCAACACCCAGGATTTTGACTATCCTGGGTTTTGGTCCACTTCGGCGGGGCACCCCGATCGGGGGTGCCCCGCTGTGTGAAACCCCCCAGAAAGCCCCAAAATCTTACCTGCCCCCGCTCCCACGTGACTGGACGGTCCAATCCCCGCCAACGTCCAGGCGGGGATCAGGAACGTCCAAGCGGCTGCCGCCGCCGCCGCCTCCCTCGCGTCACTTTCGGCGCGCGCGCGCCCCCGCCGGCCATTCGCAGACGGCCGGCGCGGGCGCGAGCACGCCTACAGGGGCGCGAGGGAGGCGGCGGCGGCCGGCCGCCGCCGAAGATCAGGTAAGGTGTTTGGGGGTTTTTTGGGGGGTTTCACCCCGCGGGACATCCCGATCTCGGATGTCCCGCGGGGTGGGAGGTGATCGGCCCGGGAATCTTATAGATTTCCGGGCCGATCACCTCTCGGTGTTGGTCCACTTTAATGTGCACCTGTATGCTGGCAAAATAAGAAAAATGTTTACTCAACTTTCCTCGGAAAATGAGTCCGAGTTTGGTGTTGCACTACTTACACGTTCAGGGGATCCAACCTTGTTCATTTAAGTGGATCTAGAGTCTGCTCCTTATATAAATACACACACATATAAAAAGTACACTTACCTGGTCCAGACTAATCACCTGAACCCACTTCAAAGGGCCAAGCACTATAGTCCTGCCTTCCACATCGGCAGAGACTTCGGGAATCTTGAGGGACTGCTTTGTCACTCGATCACTGCAGCAGCAGGTCCTGACTGGTTGATAAGACCATCAAGTCATCCATCTGCCCAAAAATGTGACCCAGTGTTCTACCAAATCTGGAGTGGCGGGGGGGGGTTGGGGACTCCATTTCCACTTTGTCCGGAGCTGTGGCATGATGACAGCTCCTTCCAACACCGCAGTGAGTGGAGCATACAGCTCTATTCACTGTATATAGGTGAAGTGCCTCACATTGGGGGTCATACTAATTATTTGATGGAAGTGTAACTCTGGGTGCACAATCGGGTGTGAATTGCAATCTACATCTTGGTGACCTCCCTGTCCAGGCACACAACAACCCCCCCCCCATCACCTTGCATAAATTAAGCGACTTCAAATTATCTCCAAAATCTCTGATTTTATGTATATAGCTTATGCTTCAATTACTGTGTTGTGGCTGTGCTGGGAAGTCATGTCATGGTGCAGCTTTAAAGAGGAGGAGCCATCGCTGCGTCTGTGCGTTCTGGCCGTATCCCCGCTCACCTCACCGCGCTTGCAAGGTCTCACCCGAGTCTGTGCTGTGGAAGTGGAGTGAAACAGGGCAACCGAGTGGGGGAGGGGGTGCATTATGGCAGGGCATCCCAATTCGGTGAAAGTGAAATTCCTGTGTATTGTTCCTAATTACGTGGCATAATTAAGTGTCTCTGTTGTGGTCAGAGGCTCACACACACCGAGGGACAGAGTGGCAGTTAGACCAATTTTTTGCATGGACCTGGAAACTTTGATTTGAAGGGCAAAGTTTGGAGCCTGGCTATGGCTTCTGCCTGGTGTTTGCAGGAAATGGAGGAGAGGCACATGGGGCAGGCATCATGCTTGCTGCCCTATTTATGTTGGGTTTACAGTGCCTTTAAATTCATACTTCAGTCAAGAAAAAAAAAACATATACTCACCTTTTATCCCATGCATGCTATCACTGCTAGTCCGGTACTTACACACTTACCGAATCGCCCAATCCCAGTCCTGTGGCGCTGCCTCTACTTTTGCAGCATCTATTCATTCACAACGCTGTGCAGGAGACTATGGCCCGTCCTGCAGCATTGTCTCAGGAACTATGGCACTATTGAAGTGAATGGAGGGGGGCGTGCCATCATTCCTGTGACAATGGTGCGGGCCCAGCCATAGTCTCCTGCAAGTGTTGTGGATGTAGTGGAGGAAGAGGCATCGGACTAGCAGCGAAACCCTGCGTGGAATGGAGGTGAGTATAGGGTTTTTTGACTGAAGTATGACTATAACACATGAAAAGGTGCAATAAAAATATTTGTTCTACTTTTTGCCAATTATTTTTTTAAAGTCTGAAACCCCAACACCCTATAGGCTATGCAGAAACCAAAATTATAATTCTTTAGCATAACCTGTGTTTCCAAACCCTCAATACATGATCCCAACTTCACTGGAAAAATGATGCATTGCACCTGTAAAAATTTCCTGTGGCAAGTACAGGTGATTTTTGGGGAACAGAATAAAAAAATGTTATTGCAATTTTTTGCATGTTAGGCTCTGTTGATGCTTCTCCGTTGTATTAGGAGCAGGTGTCTTGTAAGTATACCAGAGGTGCATTATATCACAACATATGCTGCGCATTTGATCAGGGCTGTGGAGTCGGTAAGCCAATGTTCCGTCTAACATGGATCTTAGATTGATAGAATATAAAATATATCTATAAATAACATTTTACGCTTCTTATGAAAGCTTCATTAATTATACAATACTATTTAGAGATTGTCTTTCTTATGCTGGAGTTGACACATTTCTACCAACTCCACAGCCCCGCATTTGATGCTTTAGCAATGCGTTTTTTTAAGGGAAAAACATTTTTTTCACAATAGGTAAATACAATACGACACAGGTAGTTTATGCTTGTGTTACATTTGCGTTGTCATAGACTTCTTTTTTTAATGTGTTGCACAATGCAGCACAGATATGTGAAGTATCCCATCAAGTTAAAAAGCTCACTGAGATACAGGTTGCACTTAACATCCAATTTTTCCCCCCAGAGTTACACTTGCTTCACTAAATAATTAGCGTGACCGCTATTGTATTTAGCATGGCTCAATAAGAGCTGACAGGCATGTGCCTGAAATGAGGGACATGCTCTCTGGTATGTATTGAAGCCCTGGAGCTGCAGCGCTGTTCTCTGTGGAAGGTAAGGTGAGTATATTTTTTTAATATTAGCCCGCATATAGCCTTTAGCCTATTTTAATGATATGGTATAAAGCAGGTATCTAACTAAAATAGCTTTCATGGGGACAAATATACAACAGCTGGAACAATGAGCAGGTTTTGGTGTACAGGTTGGGCTGAGTCCACAAAACCAGAACTTTTTGGGGTCCTTGCTCTTTGAATTGTCTACACGTGTAATTTCTTTTTCAAACAACTCTAAGAACTTCAGGCAGAGGTGCAGCATGATAGCCAGGGAGCATCTGACACTTTTTTTATTAAGACTCTATAGGGTTACCTAACCCCCAAAGCAGTTGGCAGTACCATTTGGGGCACATGTAAAGCTGACAGGGAAGCTCTAGTAGTGGTAATGAAGGTGCATGGACGCCGTCACCCAGCTTCAGTGACAGCCTGTGTGGTTTCCTCTCAGTGAAAATCCCTGCAGGGGATGAATGACCTTGCGGTTCATGATTTTTGGCAGCCTGGCAGAGCCTGGCCTCACTTTCTGTATGTTTTGACAGATTTTTATCTACTTAACTTTCTCTTGTTTCAGAAACCACAATATTGTCTGTGTCTATAGTTCTACATCCATAGTGGGGCTGTCTGTTCATGTATAAAACCCTGTTTGGGTTTATAGGAAGTGTGTTGGATATCTTCTCTGCCTGCTTGTGCTGCCTTCCCTGGTTAGTAATTTTTATTGGCTTGGGGACGCTGGCAGTTGTGGACAGCTCGCAGCCTGGGTCCGAAGACCTGCTTTGCAACCCAACTCTGCAAGTGTAGCTTTTTATTGAATGTACTGTATATTTGTACTCAATACTGAAACTTTTTTGGTGCTTTAATTGAAGAATTGTATTATCTTTATTGTTAGGGTAGAACTTTGTCTGCAAAAAAGCATAATCTCTCTAATTAATATTCTACGCTTTCCACATCCATTCTCAGCTTGTCTATTTCTGTTTGGTCACTGGATGAGACGTTAAAGAGGAGCAACCACTAGCCTGGAGTATATAAGCCTTAAAGTCCCCCCACCAGATTGGCTGCAAAGCCCTTACCTTTCCGCATCGCAGCAGCTTCCGTGCCCAGCAATTCAGATAGGCCGGACGCGCGCACTCCACAAAGGAGCCAGGAATGCGACTGCCGGCATTCTATATGCCGATGCGCAGTCCAAACCCACGGCTTAAATCACAGATTGGATGAGCATATGTACTGTGAAAACGGCATAAAGGTGAGTAGAATGGGCCATCTAGGGGGTTATGCACAGCGGGGCATCCCTGGGCATTGTCAAAATCCTGGTGATTTGACTGCTTTAAACCAGACCAACAGCGCAATATGCAAATTATTGTATACAACAGGTAAAATATGTCATAGCCTAGATTCAGAATGTTATCTTCATAGTAGAGCAACAGTCAAAATACTGTACATTTCTCAGATACGTACATGTCTCCCATAGTGAAATGTGATATTTTCTCATATGTCCTGCTTTAGATAGAAATGTTGCCAGGGTCACTTACTAAGGCTCTTATCTACGTTTGCTGTAGTTGGACAATACCATGCAGTTAGGTACCATATTTTTTTTCTTTTTGCCTTGCTCCTCCTCTTAGTTCAGCAGCATTGCCGGTCTGGCATGCGCTGAGTACTCACTTTGACTTGTCTGGGGGTGTGCATCTGCAAGCTGGCAGGTGAAGGAGCATTATTTGAGGAGCTGGCGCTGTGCTGGTTTACTGAGGGTTAGTATCGCTTTTCCCCAAAAAAGCAACTTAAAGTGGACCAACACCCAGGATTTTGACTATCCTGGGTTTTGGTCCACTTCGGCGGGGCACCCCGATCGGGGGTGCCCCGCTGTGTGAAACCCCCCAGAAACCCCAATAAACTCACCTCTCCCCGCTCCCACGTGACTGCCCGGTCCAATCCCCGCCAACGTCCAGGCGGGGAACAGG
Source organism: Gastrophryne carolinensis (assembly GCA_027917425.1). Classification (NCBI taxonomy): domain Eukaryota; kingdom Metazoa; phylum Chordata; class Amphibia; order Anura; family Microhylidae; genus Gastrophryne; species Gastrophryne carolinensis. Next base: position 293,775,239 of record CM051238.1, on the reverse strand, counting down.
AACGTCCAAGCGGCTTCCGCCGCCGCCGCCTCCCTCGCGTCACTTTCGGCGCGCCCGTGCCGGCCATTCACAGACAGCCGGCGCGGGCGCGGGTACGCCTAGAGGGGCGCGAGGGAGGCGGCGGCGGAAGATAAGGTAGGTGATTTGGGGTGTTTGGGGGGGTTTCACCCCGCGGGACATCCCGATCTCGGATGTCCCGCGGGGTGGGAGGTGATCGGCCTGGGAATCTTATAGATTTCCGGGCCAATCACCTCTCGGTGTTGGTCCACTTTAAGTAACCCTTACACACCAGAAAAGATATTGGGGTAGATTCAGAGCCAGGGGAGAATTTACACCCGCTAGACAAAACTAGTTAATGGCAGTTTTCTCTCCGAAAAAAGGAGTGAAAATTCTCACATGGCTCTAAATTGACCCCAATATATAATATATATATATATATATATATATATACACATATATATATATACACATATATATATACACACATATATACTGTCTCAGTTCACATGTTGGGATGGCTTTCCCCATTTGGCACAGGGAGCTTTGTAGAAGTGACCACTGGCAGGACCAGAAGTGGCATGCCTAGCAAGAAGAAGCACACTACATGGCTGCTGCATGGAAAGAAGTTATCAGGTTACTTTTTAAAGTGGACCAAAACACAGGATTTTGACTATCCTGGGTTTTTGTCCTTTCCCCGATTGGGCTGCATCGCTGTGTGAAACGCCCCAGATTGCCCGAACCCAGCTCGCCTCTTCCCGGTCCCACGGCGTGCCTATTTGTTAATGGCCGACGCCGGCACACTCCCTGTTAGTGGGAGGTGGCAGAAGATATGGCCGCCAGAGCCGCTGCTCTTAGACACGCGGTGGGACTGGGAAGCGGTGAGCTGGGTTTGGACGATCTGGGGGGTTTCACATAGCGGGGCACCCCCAATTGGGTGCCCCTAGGGAAAGGACAAAAACCCTGGATAGTCAAAACTATTGACTATTCTGGGTTTTGGTCCACTTTAAACAACTAAGAAAGTAAGTGCCAAGTGAGTGTGTTTGCTTTTGATGCTTCTGTTCTAACACCAGCAAGCTCCTAGCACTACAGCAACCCCCAATAACCATCAGTTTGAAACCGGACAGAAATATGTTCCAACATGTCAAGATATCTATAAAAAAAAAAAAAATAGGTTGAAATGACTGGTACCTACACTATGCTGCAGCAATGCATGTCCAACACAGTGGGGTTTGATGGAAGGGTGAGTATGATTCACGATTTTGTGAGCAATTTTAAGGGTTTATCCAATTCTCTCGGAATGATGGGGAAAGAATAGTGGGATTATTTGTATTAGGGTCTGCTTTACAATCCTAATCTAGATGGGGTCCCCACCAGCCCTGGCTGGGTACTTCTATTGAAGATAGCCATATAATTGTACTCATTACAGAGACTTAGTAAAACTGAGCAGAACACCCAGAAGGTTTTCGCTAAATTGGGACACCCCACTGGAGAGGAACAATCAGCATGACAGTGAAATTCCTATTAGTCATTCCACTTTAGAGTGGACATACAGTGACTTCTTATGCTGACCAGGTAAGTATTTATATTTTTTTTTAAATTGAAATCCTAGTTTGGGAGGTGGGGCTTTTTAGACTACACCAGTTTACAGGTAATCTCATAAATATTCATATTCCTAGATTGTGCAGTCACTATAAAAATCGGTAACTCCCTGGGTTGTTTTTCTCTAGTGCAAGATTGCAGTGTGCCTAAAGGGCAAAATGCTAAATATTGTATACAACAAATGTAAAATATGTTATGGCCTAGGTTCAGAATGTTATCTTCATAGCAGAGCAACACTAGGCAAAACTAGAAGTCAAAATACTGTACATTTCTCAAATACGTACATGTGTCAAATAGTGAAATGTGATATTTTCTAATATATCCTGCTTTACATAGAAATGTCATGCCGCCAGGGTCACTTACTAAGGCTCTTACCTATCCTATGTTTGCTGTAGTGGGATAATACCATGCAGTTAGGTAGAATATTATATATATTTAAATGACTGGTACTTACACTATGCTGCAGCAATGCATGTCCAACACAGTGGGGTTTGATAGAAGGGTATGAGAGTATGATTCCTGATTTTGTGAGCAATTTCAAGGGTTAATCCGATTCTCTCAGAATGGTGTGGAAAGAATAGTGGGATTATTAAAGTCTTCTTTACAATCCTAATCTAGATGGGGGCCCCACCAGCCCTGGCTGGTTACTTCTATTGAAGCTAGCCATATGAAAAAGTTTAGTAGACGTAAAACATGGTGTTTGTGATTAATAGAGTAAGAATTGGATGTTTTCTGTCCTCCATGAAACAGACTTCCATGCTTGATTTTGTCTTTCTAAGGATCTTTAACTGCAGGAGCATCCCAAATCAGGATCCCTAGGGGAGGAGTGATAAAATGGACTTTCATGACCAGGGGTCTGCTCAGAAGAAGAAAAATGCCCAAGAAATGTTCTTTTTTTGGGTTTTGTTCCTCTGGTGGGTCATCCCAATCCCCCCATGGTCATCTGTAAACTAACCTTTGCCTCATTCCCATGGCACATGCTTAGCCAGTTTGTTGTGCTTGTTACTTTAGATTTTCTGCTCTGCTGTCATTACAGAAAGGAAATCTAAATGGAGCAATTGCCGCTGGCTGCATCCCCGCCTCTAGCTCTGGCCATGCCGACCATTCAGAATGGCTTGCCATGAGTGCGTGCCTAGCCAGAAGTATACTGGGGATGCGGCTGCAGCCCAAATCATGGCAGAGGTGAGTGGTTCGGGCGATCTGGTGCGTTTGACACAGTGGGGCATCCTAAAAGGAGGCAGGCGAACCCTCCCCAAGAGTCCTCTAAACATAAAATTCATGTGAGGTCCAAAAAAAAGATTGAATTCATAAATGGTTAATTCAAATACTAATTTGGTTTGAGTGCCTACAGGTGTGTATGACCAGCATTTTTATTTATTAGTGAGTTGTACAGCACGGTTATTCTATATTCATACACAGCTAAAAAAATACCGGACAGTTACAGGCTATAGGAGAGATACCTGTCCTTACTAGTCATTATCGGTATTACACTACTAACCCTAACCTGTGTGTGTGCCTAGCTTTACACTCTAGAATCATGGAACAGGCAAATATGTTTCTTGAATAATTTGAGGTAAACCCTAGTTCTGCATGACTAGAATGTTAGATTCCTGCATTATTTGCATATTAGGTGTCCTTTTACTTCATTCTCAAAGTCAAGGCATCTTGCTGCAAACATTATTTAAATTCCGCAGCTGGGGAGTAGGGGCAGGTTGTTAGGAACTGATAGTACTTAAAGTGGACCAACACCCAGGATTTTGACTATCCTGGGTTTTGGTCCACTTCGGCGGGGCACCCCGATCGGGGGTGCCCCGCTGTGTGAAACCCCCCAGAAAGCCCCAAAATCGTACCTGTCCCCGCTCCCACGTGACTGGACGGTCCAATCCCCGCCAACGTCCAGGCGGGGATCAGGAACGTCCAAGCGGCTGCCGCCACCGCCGCCTCCCTCGCGTCACTTTCGGCGCGCGCGCGCCCCCGCCGGCCATTCGCAGACGGCCGGCGCGGGCGCGAGCACGCCTACAGGGGCGCGAGAGAGGCGGCGGCGGCCGGCCGCCGCCGAAGATCAGGTAAGGTGTTTGGGGGTTTTTTGGGGGGTTTCACCCCGCGGGACATCCCGATCTCGGATGTCCCGCGGGGTGGGAGGTGATCGGCCCGGGAATCTTATAGATTTCCGGGCCGATCACCTCTCGGTGTTGGTCCACTTTAAAGTGAAACAAAACCCAGGAATTTGACTTTCCCAGGTTTTGTTCCGTGCTGTGTGAAACCCCCCATGAAAAAACTCACATTGGTACGCTCTAACAGCTCTCACCCAATGAGTGCTTGCTGTGCCTACGTAATTCGGCAGCCTGCTTTTCATTCAAATAAATTGGGACCGTGTGCTACTGCATCCCCGGCTGTGCGCACACTCCGCCCCAGCCTATCGCATTGTAAACAATAAGAGCAACATGCCGAATTACGTATTGGACGAGAGCCAGCACACGCTGCTGGAGCGTGTCGAGGTAAGTTTTTCTTCTGGCTTCCTGGGGGGTTTCACACAGCGGGGAATCCTGATTCGGGATGTCTCGGAGACAATCCAGCAGCCGGCCCTGGATGGTTCTGCCGCTGGTGGGTTTTGTTCCGCTTTAACAAATAGTATTAGAAGGTATAGGGACTTTGGGTCCCTTTTTTTTTTTTTTTTTTTTTAATTTTTTTTTTTAATTTTTATAAATATGTAATTAAGTTTCGGATTTAGCAGGATACAGCTCAATAAAAAGAAACAGAACTTATTTGCATTGACACAAAACTATGGCCTTCTGAACTAAACACTGGTGTTACATAGCAGAAACTTTCCACAGTTAAGCAAACTATATTCATCTGGGTCGTAGTTTGTTGTTCACTTCAGTAACCCTAACGCACCAACATGACTTGGACCATTTTCAACGTTATATATATTGAAATATTAACAACAATATACCGGTTTGCAGTGTTTTTGTGAGTGAACCAACCCCTCATAATATAACCACACTTTTAACAGGGTAACAGGAAAGATGGAAAAGAAATTAGAAAAATGTGGGTCCCTTTTAACAGTTGTCCCTGCGGCATCCTGATTTGGGATGCCTCTTGAACTAAAGACAAGTCTGTCTTTAAAGTAGACCAAAACCCAGGATTTTGACTATCCTGGGTTTTGGTCCACTTACCTGGGGCACCCCGCTCCTACGGCGCATACGCGGCCGCTCCTCCGAGCGGCGTGCTCGGAGCCGCTGTGGTATGCGTGTCAACGAGACGTCTTACCACAGCGGCTCTGAGCACGCTGGCAGGCGCATCTTTTGCTTCCCTCTAACAGAAGATAACACATTCACAATTGGCCGGCGAGGGCACGCGCCCTGCTAGAGAGAAGCGCGAGATGCAGCCCACGCATGCGCTGTTGGACCGGCAATCAGGTAAGTGCAGCGTGCGTCCTGGGGGGGGTTCACACAGTGGGGCATCCCGATTTTGGATGCCCTGCTGGGAGGGATTGGATCGGCCCCGGTTGGTCCACTATAATGGCAGGCTCAATGTTGGCCTAAGGGGGTGGTTTAGGTTAGTTTAGTGTCCCTGTGAACCACAACCCTCCACGGTACAGAGTTGCCAGGAATGGTTTAAGTCCACTTCAATCGCTTAGTGGTGCATATACTGAAAGCCAAGTCACCCAGGATCTCTCACTGCAGTAGGGCGACACATTAGACTAGTGGTTAGGGTGATTGATTAAACATAAGCCAGTGTACAGCCTCTCAAATAATCCTGTATAACATGCACCAACTCAGTGGAAGTGTTAAGGATGTGGTCATTTTTTATTCTTTTTAAAACCCAGATGAATGTTTGATTTGTGAATGTATATTTTTGTTCCAGCCTTTAATTTCTCAATGGGGATGTTTGTTCTATGTTTTTTATGAGGTGTTTTTATCTTATCTTGTCATCCATTCTTTGGTCACAATGGGTGATAAATGCAGTGTATGTTCTTCTAAGGTGATGCTTGGCTACAGAGCGCTACCTGGAAACCAGAAAGAGATATCATTACCTAAACTCCTAATTGCACATGAACTGTCCGGAATCTAACAGGTCTAGCCATTCAGCTGCACGCCTTGCCTTTCTTCTGCCTAGACTAGTAGTAGGGTAGACTGCTGCCTAGAATGCCGTGACATAGTTAATAGTGGCATCTCTGGACAATACCCATTATCCATGGGGGTGGGGATGGTACAGAGCTTCCCAGTAACATTCTCAGCATTCCTGAACTCTGGGCACCACTGAATTCCCCTCTCCTGTGTCATGTATAAGTTGATTCCCGGGGAAGAATAGGGTGTGATTATGTACAATATAAAATGTTACATTATGTAACAAAGCCTTTGTAACACACATTATATAGGTGCAATGGGTGTCACATGTTACTGATTCATCGCTATTTTAGGTACAGCACATATAACTCATCAAACCAGATTAACACATCATAGAATAACTAAAGAGTTTCATTGCTGCTGCTACTCCTCCCTCTGCTACTTGCATAGTGAAATACGTTTGAAGGTAATAGTTAGGAAGGCTCAGTAAAAGCAACTTGTCGGAAGGCAAATATGGGGCCATTGGTAATTGCTATGTTTAAAAATATGAGTGCCCAAGTTGTCTTGCTTCCCCGCCGGTTGCAGTAGATACTGTGCTCCTGACTTAGTAATAAGGTGCAGATCAGGCAGTCAAAATCTTTGTATGTACTACCAGCATTCATCCTTGCACCCTGTAGCTTGCAGAGTTATATGAGAAATCGTCATGACAGCAAACCTACTGATATATTCTTAGTATACAGTACGTCCTGCTCCAAATAGAATACTTACACGTGGGTATTACTCCGCCAGATGGCGCTGGACTGCAGAGACATCGAAAACAGGCTCCTCCCGGCCCCTCAAATACCCAGGGACCTCCCACAATCCCCAGAATTTCTCTGCAGTCTGGACTGCGAAGGACAAGAATATGGCTCTCTCTTCTCGCAGGTGAGCGCGGCTATTAGCCTGCGGCCCTGTAGGACTATTCCCACCCGTTCCATTAGTAATATGCCTCCCAGCCTTGGCTGCGCTGGTTGGGTGATGGTAGGCAGCAGCGCTGCTCCACCGCAATCCCCCACTAAAGGGTAGGCGGTATAGGCTTATGGTGAGCCTCTATGAGATGCCCCTCCCGCACTATGCCTCTTGCCCCTATCGGTGGGCCCTATCTTAATTGGCCGCTGTCCTCCCTTATTCTCCCTGTAGCATTCAGGGGAAAAAAGTGTGCGTGTGTGTATATATGCATTACGTGATTGACTTGTGATTATTCTTATGCCTTGTGTCAGCTGCCACGCTGACTTGCATTACTTTTATACTTTAAAATTGCCGCCGCATGCTTTTCTTTCAGTGTTCCACGCTTGGCGGCGCCGTCATTGGCTGATTGTCACGTGTTGGCTTCGTGCTCTTCGGGGGAGGGGGCCTGTCTCTGCGTTCCGCGTCATTGCTCGCGCGGGCCCGCCCCTCGAGGTATACCAACGCCATTTTGTCTGCTTGTTGGCTTCTGCGTGACAGGGTTTCTACCTACCGCGGTCCGTAAGTGCCCTCGCGGGCGGCTTTTTTATCATTTTTCATTGTATGTTTGCTTACGGCCTCCTTTTATGTCTTTCAGACGGGCGAATCCATTGGCTTCTCCCGGCCCTCTATTAGTTGGTTAACTTGTGAGGCCTAGTGTAATTACTCCCACTTCCCTAGCGGGTTATTGGGGCATCCAGGGTTGCTATACAGCGTTAATCCCTATTGGCCTATTGTGCCGCTATAATCACCATATGGAGGCATCTCGGGATAATGTGACCGGGGTTCCTTCGGGACAAGCCCGGCTGTGTGTAGCTTGTGGGGTGTCCTCTATTAGCGCTGACAATGCGTGGGTCTGTGTACCTTGTGCCCAACAGGTGCTTGCGCTGCAATCTGGCCTTCCTGTGGCTGGGCCTGCACCTCGTTTCACTTCACCTACCCCCCCAAGCTTAAATCTCACTCCCACTGACTTGCACACAAGTGGGGATTCTCAGCCTGCTGTGTCTTCTAGACTGGCTAGTGTTGATAAATTAATTGCTAATACCTTGGCGCGTAAGGCCACTGCAAAAATGTCACTTAACGCCTGATGTCACTCTTTTCCCTATGGAAACTAATGAGTTTTGGCATTTATGTGGCTATACCCCCTCGGACGAAAGGGAGCTGTTCTCCGATTCAGGGTCATCTGATGAGAGGCCCAGGGGTCATGACGATTCTGGCTCTGACCCCTGGGCCCCAGATGATACTGACAGATTTCTGGCCAAGATTTTTGAGGTCCTGTCCATTTCTCCCCCTGTTGCGGCTCCTAGGAAAAGGGGTGAGCTTTTTCACACTGCTAAGTCATGTTTGGAATTTCCCAAGCAAGCTCATTTCAATAATCTTGTGCTCAAGGAATGGGAACGTCCCAGTAGACTTCCCGGTGTACCTAAGATTTGGGACAGAAAGTATCCCTTTCCTGCTGATGTGGTAAAGTGTTGGTCATCCCCTCCCGAGGTGGATGCCCCGGTCCTAGGGTTATCTAACAACTCTGTCATGCACTCCCCTGACTCTACTACCCTGCGGGATGCTGAGGACCGGCGCCCGGTCTGTGCCTCGGCCATTACGACTGTGGCTATTAGGACCCTGATCAGAAGTGTCCTTGATAGTGCCCCTGATGATTTGCCTGCTGACGTGTTTAATGCACTCTCTAGTTGTGATGTTTTTGTAAATTTTGTCCTCTCTGCCTTGGATGACACCATTAGAATGTGTGCCAGAACATCTGCCCTTGTGATGGCTATACGCCGCTCGGTTTGGCTGCGCCAGTGGGCGGCTGACACTGCTGACAAGAAGGCCCTCACTGGTTTTCCATTCAAAGGACTACGCCTGTTTGGGGACCGCCTGGACCTTTTTGCTAAGAGAGGCAGGTTACCCCAGCGCAGACGGCAAGGTCAGGGCTCCTTTTCCTCCCCCTACCGTGGTGCTAGACAGGGGAGGGGGGGTTTCCTTTACTGGGGCCCGGGGAGAATTCTGGGGTAGGGGCAGAGGACGTGGATGTTCTGGCTCCTCCTGGGGCTCCAAGCTTAAGTCCTCTCCCAAGCCCCCTCAGGCATGATGGGGTGCCCTCGCCCATCCGGGTGGGGGGACGGCTTCAGCACTTTGCTCACGTCTGGAGGCTTCATGTCTCAGACCGGTGGATTCAGAAGGTAGTGTCCTCCGGTTACAAGATAGTTTGCTGCCCCCCCCTCCCCCCCGAGATTCCTCAGATCCCGGATTCCTCAGAACCCTGTGTCAGCTCAGGCTCTAGTGGGGGGTCATTTGCAAGGTCCCTTTAAGAGAAAAAGGCAAGGGCTTCTATTCCATCCTCTTCACAATGCCCAAAAAAGATAGGTCAGTCAGGCCCATCCTGGACTTGAAGATCCTCAACAAATTTGTCAGGAGCAGGCGCTTTCGCATGGAAACTCTGCGCTCTGCCATCGGTTCCCTGCGCCCAGGGGATTTCATGACCTCGGTGGACATCAAAGATGCTTACCTTCATATTCCTGTGTTCCCAGGTCATCAAAGGTTCCTCAGGTTCGCTCTGGAGGATCAACACTACCAATTCGTAGCATTGCCCTTTGGTCTCACTTCAGCTCCCAGGGTGTTCACCAAGGTGCTGGCTGGGGTGATGTCTCTGATCAGGTTTCAGGGCATCCGCGTGCTGCCTTATCTGGACGACATTCTCATCACCTCCCAGTCTCTACATCAGGCAGAGTTGGATACTGAGCTGGTGGTGTCCACCCTGGAGTCATTTGGCTGGGTGATCAATCACCCCAAGTCCTCTCTGTCCCCCTCCTTGGTGACTCCATTCCTGGGAATGATTCTGGATACAGTTCAAGCAAGGATTTTTCTTCCTCAACAGAAGGTGGACGGTCTGCTTGCGCAGGTCCAGTTCCTGTTATCTTGTCATCATCCCTCCATCAGGCAGGGAATGCAGCTGGTGAGCCTGATGGTGGCCTGCTTCGAGGCGGTACCTTATGCTCAGTTCCACTTGAGGCCTCTGCAACTTCACCTACTGTCAGTATGGGACAAGGACCTAGCGTCCCTGGACCGGGTCTGTGCACTTTCCCCATTGGTCAGGCGGTCCCTCTCATGGTGGCTGGACTCCAGGAACCTGCTGGGGGGCAGATCCTTTCTGGCCCCCTCCTGGGAGACGGTCATTATGGATGCCAGTCTGTCAGGTTGGGGGGGTTTCTGGAAGTCCCTGGGGGGGGGGGGGAAGTTTCAGGGGAGGTGGGGCCCTCAGGAGGCCCACACGCCTATCAACGTCTTGGAGCTACGAGTGATCAGGTTGGTTCTGGCTCAGTTGACTCATCACCTTCGGGGCCTGCCTGTTCAGGTGCGCTCGGACAACTAGACGGCAGTTGCCTACATCATTCATCAGGGAGGGACCTGGAGCAAGAGGGCCCTCCAGGAAGGGTCTCTGATCCTGACCTGGGCGGAGGCCAATGTTCCCTGCATATCAGCTGTGTACATCCCGGGGGCAGAAAATCTCCTGGCAGATTCTCTGAGCAGGGGGACCTCTCGCCAGGGAGAATGGTCCCTCTGCGACAGGGTTTGTTGGGGTCAACCAGATGTGGATCTGTTTACGTCCCATCACAATCACAAGCTTCCGACCTTTGTCTCACTGTCCCAGGATCCTCTGGCCTTGACCACGGATGCCCTAGCAATGTCATGGCAGGACTTTCAGTTCCTGTATGTCTTTCCTCCATTCCCCCTGCTGGGCAGGGTCCTGCGCAAGATTGCTCTGGAAGGGGTGGCAGCAATTATGGTGGCCCCCCAGATGGCCAAGAAGAGTGTGGTTCACAGACGTGGTGCAGCTGGCAGTAGATCAGTACGTTCTGCCCAGGGTGCCAGATCTGCTCACTCAGGGCCCCTTACGCCATCCCAATTTACAAACTTTGGCTTTGATGGCCTGGCTGCTGAAACCTCCATCTTGATGGAGAAGGGGCTGTCTACCTCGGTTGTTGATACCATGATAAAGGCTAGGAAGAAGTCTTCTTCCTCCATTTATTACAGGGTTTGGCGTGCCTACATTGACTGATGTGAGTCTAAGTCTCTTCCCTGTCGTGTGTTCTCTATTCCCAGGATCCTGGAGTTCCTGCAGCATGGGTTGGAGATGGGGCTCCAACTCAGTACTCTGAAGGGTCCGGTTTCTGCCCTGTCTGTTTTCTTCCAGAAGTCCTTTGCTCAGCATTCTCTGATCAGGACCTTTTTCCAGGGGGTTTCCCATGTGCGTCCCCCTCGTAAGCCCATGGTGCCTGTATGGGATTTGAACTTGGTTTTGTCAGCCTTGCAGGGTGCTCCCTTTGAACCTGTGCAGGATGCTTCCCTGGTCATTCTTACTCTCTGGTGGCTTTCACTTCTGTTAGGCGTGTGTCTGAGTTGGTGGCGCTTTCCATTCAGCCCTCCTACTATGAGAGACACCAGGACAAGGTGGTGTCCCGCTTTAAGCCAGACTTTCTGCCTAAGGTAGTGTCTGCTTTTCATTTGAATCAGGACGTTGTTCTTCCTTCATTGTGCCCTAATCCTAGTAATGCTAAGGAGAGGGTTTTGCATTCTTTGGATGTGGTTAGGTGTCTGAAGTACTATCTGGTGGCTACTGCACCTTTCAGAAAAACTGATGCTCTTTTTGTGGTCCCTTCTGGTCCTAGGAAGGGTTTGGCTCCTGCCAAGTCTACTATTAGCAAATTGATCCATCAGGCTGTGATTCAGGCCTACTCTGCTAAGGGGAAGAGTCCTCCTTTTCGCCTTACTGCTCATTCTACTGGTGCTATTGGTGCCTCTTGGAATTTTCAGCACCAGGCTTCTGTTGAACAAGTTTGCAAGGCCGCTACTTGGTCTTCTGTTCATACCTTTTCAAAGTTTTACAAGGTTGATGCTAGGGCCTCAGGTGATTCTGTTTTTGGCCGCAAGGTTTTGCAGGCGGCAGGGATTTCAACTGTCTGCTGTTACCTTTTTGGGGATCCCACCCTACTTTATGGACACTGCTATTGGATGTCCCACGTGTAAGTATTCTATTTGGAGCAGGACGTACTGTATACTAAGAATAATACAATTCTGTGATTACTCACCTGTAGAATTGGTATTATGAGTATACAGTACGTCCTGCTCCACCCCACCCTTGGTTTTGCATTATCTTGGATCCCCTGTATGGTGATTGTTATCATTGTTATAGTTACCTTTTTGGGGTTGTTTTAATTCTCCCGGCTTCTCGTTAACTGCTTTTCAATGCTGGGGATTGTGGGAGGTCCCTGGGTATTTGAGGGGCCAGGAGGAGCCTGTTTTCGATGTCTCTGCAGTCCAGCGCCATCTGGCGGAGTAATACCCACGTGTAAGTATTCTATTTGGAGCAGGACGTACTGTATACTTATAATACCAATTCTACAGGTGAGTAATCAAAGAATTGTATTTTTCTCTCTAGTTCTATTTAAAGCCCTAACTATGTTTATTTTGGTTTATTGTGGATAAGGATGCAGGACATCAGAAATGTCACTGGAATAAGCACTCCATATGGTTTGTTGGTTGCCACTTTTCTGTTGAAACAGTAATAAATAGGAAGTGAGGCTGAGGACATCAGGATTGTCACTGGCACAAGGACTCCATATTGTTTGCGGGTTGCCTCTTTTCCATTGAAATCATAATAAATAGGAAGTGAGGCGGGAGGCCATCAGAATTGTCACTGGCTACATATTGGGGTCGATGCAGAGTTGGGGAAGAATTCTCACTCAACTTTAACTGCCACTGACTTTCATTGTTTACTTTAGGGGGTTAGTCATAGCCAGGTGAAAATTTACACCAGGGTCCCTGGTTAAATTTTAGCTGGCTTAAAATCCTCCCACTTGGGACTTAAAGGGGCATCCCGGGTTGCATTATTGAGTAATTGTACATATATATATTTAAAAATCACCATATGGAGGCTTCCCCGGATACTGGGCTTGTACCCCCCTCGGGGCAATCCAGGCTGTGTTTGGGGTGTGGGATATCCCTTTTGGGGGATGATGTATTTCTATGTGTACCCTGTGCGCAGCAGTCTATTACGCGGCAGACTGGATCCCAGGCGTCCGTTTTTGCTCCGCCAGTCTCCTCTCCGTCTCCCCTTCGCTTGACACGTACGTGTGATGTGGTCATTGGCGAGGACTCGCAATTTGAGGTGTGTGCCAGATTGCCCAGTCTTGAAAAATTGTTTTCCAGTGCCGTTGCAAAAAAGGCCACGGCAAAGAGAAAACATTTGTATACGGCTGCGCAGGCCTTTGATAGGGAGGATTTTGACTCCCTGGATTGGTCTGATTGTTCCCCGCGTGAGGAAGGGGAGCTGTATGAGGAGTCTGATGACTCCGACGATCAGCAGTTTGTGGGCGCTGATACCGAGCAGGGCCAGGGGGATTCTTTGGACACCTCTAGGGTCCGGGCTCATATGTTTGAGGTCCTGGCTATTTCTTCCCCCGAGGCGGCTCCTCCGCTGAAGGGGGGAGTTCTTTGAAGTGACCAAGCGGCGCTTGGAATTTCCTTATCAAAAGCATTTTGATGGTATCATTCTCAAGGAATGGGAGAGGCCGATGCGGCTTCCGGGTATCCCACCGGGTTGGGACAAGAAATATCCCTTTCCGGCGGACGCGGTGAAGCACTGGTTGTCTCCCCCCGAGGTGGGTGCTCCTGTTTTGGGGTTGTCCAGTTCCTCAGTCCTCCATTCTCCGGAGTGCACTACTCTCAAGGATGGTGAGGATAAACGCATTGACCAGATGGCTTGTCATGGTTTTGCCAGTGTTGGATCGGCCTTGCGGCCGGATTGTGCTGCTGCGCTTGTATTGGTAGCTGCCAGGTCGGTTGTTAGAGGATTGTTGACTTCTTCCGGGCTGTGAGTTATTTTCGTCCTTTGTGCTGTCCGCCCTGGATGACACATTGGTGATGTGTAGCAGAGCTGCGGCCCTGCTTGTGGCTATCCGCCGGTCGGTTTGGTTACGCCAGTGGGCGGCTGATTTTGTGTCCAAAAAGTCGCTCACGGCCCTTCCCTTTGTGGGGTTGCGGCTCTTTGGAGAAAAATTGGATTCGGTGGCAAAGGGAGGTAAGTTACCCCAGCGTAAGAAGCAGCGTCGCCCCTTTCGGGGGGTGGCTTCCTTCTCTCAGTCCTTTCGTGGGGCTAGAGTTGGCAGGGGTTCAGCCTTCCCTTCGTCCAGAGGTGATTCCTGGCCTAGGGGTCGGGCCCATCCAGGACACAGTTGGGGCTCCAAGCCTAGAGCCGCTGCCAAGCCGGCTCAGCAATGAGGGGGCGCCCTCACCCTTGCGGGTGGGGGGACGGCTGCAACTCTTCTCCCAGGTCTGGGTCCAAGAGGTCTCGGACAGGTGGATTCAGGAAGTGGTGTCTTCCGGTTACAATCTGGAGTTCGAGTTCTGGCCCCCTCCCAGATTCTTCAGGTCTCGGGTGCCGTCAGATCCTCTGGCTGCCCAGGGGCTTCGGGCGGCAGTAGCAAGTCTCGTGGACATGGCAGTCATCTGTCCGGTGCCCCTCTCAGACCGGGGCCTGGGCTTCTATTCCAATTTGTTCACGGTGCCCAAGAAGGACGGTTCCGTTCGTCCCATTCTGGATCTGAAGTTGCTCAACAGGTTCGTCCGTCCCCGGAAGTTCCGTATGGAAACTCTGCGCTCTGCCATCCATTCACTTCGTCAGGGGGACTTCATGACGTCCATAGACATCAAGGATGCTTACCTGCATATTCCAATATTTCTGGCACACCAGAGATTCCTCAGGTTTGTCGTGGACAATCGACATTTTCAGTTTGTGGCTCTTCCGTTTGGCCTTACCTCGGCTCCAAGGGTTTTTACCAAGGTGTTGGCAGGAGTGATGGCCATCCTCAGAGCCAGGGGTATCCGCATCGTGCCATATCTGGACGATCTTCTCATCATGGCGTCTTCCCTCAGTCAGGCGCAGCTGGATACCAGGACCAAGGTGTCCACTCTGGAGAGTTTCGGTTGGGTGATCAACTATCCCAAGTCCTGCCTCACTCCCTCCAGGGTGGTGGAGTTCCTGGGAATGTCGCTGGATACTTCTCAGGCCAGGGTGTTTCTCCCCCGAGCCAAGGTTCTTCTGATTCAGGAATTGACTCAGCGCCTCCTATCCATACCCCGCCCATCCATCAGGCTAGGGATGCGACTGGTGGGATTGATGGTGGCATCATTCGAGACGGTTCCCTTTGCCCAGTTTCACACAAAGATGCTCCAGCTCCATCTCTTGGTGGCCTGGGACGGGTCCCCGTTGTCATTGGATCAGTCCTTTCTGATGTCCCCCCCGGGTGCGGCGTTCCTTTCGGTGGTGGCTGAAACCGAGCAATCTGACAAGGGGCAGGTCCTTTCTGACCCCTCGTTGGGAGACGGTCACCACGGATGCCAGCCTGTCAGGTTGGGGGGGATTTTGGAAGGATCTTCAGTTTCAGGGGCTGTGGGGGCCTCAGGAGGCTCACGATCCCATCAATGTTCTGGAGCTGAGAGCCATCAGGTTGGTTCTGGCTCACTTGACTCATCAGTTACGGGGACTACCGGTTCAAGTTCGGTCGGACAATCGGACGGCGGTCGCCTACATCAATCGCCAGGGAGGGACTCGCAGCAGGCGTGCCCTCAGGGAAGTGTCTTTGATTCTGGATTGGGCAGAGGGCAATGTCCCATGCATCTCGGCAGTGTACATTCCGGGAGTAGAGAACACGGAGGCGGATTCCCTGAGCAGGGGGGTCATCTCGCCGGGGGGAATGGTCGCTCTGTCCCAAGGTTTTTCGGTCGCTTTGCCTCCGGTGGGGGACTCCGGAGGTGGACCTCTTTGCCTCTCGTCACAATCATAAGCTTCCGGCATTTGTGTCTCTCTCGCGGGATCCGCTGGCTCTGGCAGCGGATGCCATTTCTCTGAACTGGAGGGATCTGGGGTTTCTGTACCTGTTCCCTCCATTTCCCATGGTGGGCAGAGTGGTGCGCAAGCTGGCCCTAGAGGGCGCGTCAGCAATCCTGGTGGCTCCAAGGTGGCCAAGACAGGTTTGGTTCGCAGACGTGGTAAGGTTGGCAGAGGATCAGTTAGACCTGCCCCTTCTGCCGGATCTGCTCACTCAGGGTCCACTGCTCTACCCCAATTTACCAACGCTGGCTTTGACGGCGTGGTTGCTGAAACCTTCATCTTGAGGGAGGAAGGTCTTTCTGATGCTGTCATTTAGACTGGTTAGGGCTAGAAAGCAGTCTTCCTCTGCCATCTATTATAGGACTTGGAGGTCTTATATTGATTGGTGTGAGGTCAGGGCCGGGCCTTGCCTTGCCTTGCAGGGCGTTTTCTATCCCTATGGTCTTGGAATTTCTGCAACATGGTCTGGACCAAGGTTTGCAGCTTAGTACGCTGAAAGGGCAGGTTTCTTTTGCTCTTCATCCTCTGGTTAAGACCTTTTTCCAGGGGGTTACGCATGTGCGGCCTCCTGGGAAGCCTTTGCTCCCAGTTTGGGATTTGAATTTGGTTTTGTCTGCCTTGCAGGGTCCTCCTTTTCAACCTTTGCAGGATATTGCACTTTCTACGCTTACTCAGAAGGTTGTTTTTCTGGTTGCCGTCAATTCTGTTCGGCGTGTTTCGGAGTTGGCAGCCTTGTTTTTTAAGGCTCCTTACTTTGAGAGGCATCAGGACAAGGTTATTTTCTGCTTCAAGCCAGATTCCCTTCCTAAGGGGGTTTCTGCTTTTCATTTGAATCAGGATATTGTTCTTCCCTCCTTGTGTCCTAAGCCCAGCAATGACAAGGAGAGGGTTTTGCATTCTTTGGATGTGGTTCGCTGTGTGAAGTACTATTTGGTGGCTACTTCTCCTTTTCGTAGGACTGACGCCCTTTTTGTGGTGCCCTCTGGGCCTAGGAAGGGTTTGGCTCCTGCCAAGTCTTCCATTAGTAAATGGATTCGCCAGGCCATTGTTGGGGCCTATTCTGCCAAGGGGAAGGTTCCCCCTTTTCGTGTTACTGCTCATTCTACTCGTGCTGTTGGGGCGTCCTGGGCCTTCCAGCACCAGGCTTCTGTTGAGCAGGTTGTAAGGCTGCTACTTGGTCTTTGGTTCACACTTTTTCCAAGTTTTACAAGGTTGATGTTCGGGCCTCAGCAGATGCTGTTTTTGGCTGCAAAGTTCTGCAAGCTGCAGTGGTTTAAGTTTGTGCCTTGTTGCCTTGTTTTTTGGATCCCCGCCCTTTATGGACACTGCTATTGGATGTCCCACATGTAATGAATGTCTTGAAGCGGGGTGTGTGACATACTTAGAATAATACCATTTTGTGAATACTCACCTGTAAAATGGGTATTATAAGTATGTCACACACCCCGCTTCACCCTGCCCTTTTGTATTCTGGATCCTTTATATGGTGAACCTTTTTGTTTTAATTGGCTTTCCTGGTCCCTTGATCTTACTGCTATCTTTGTACTGGGGAATGAGTGGGAGGTCCCAGGTATTTATGGGCCGGGAGGGTCCTTCCTTTTTTTGTTATCATCTCTGCAAGATCGCCCTCTTCAGACCATACTACCCACATGTAATGAATGTCTTGAAGCGGGGTGTGTGACATACTTAGAATACCCATTTTACAGGTGAGTATTCACAAAATGGTATTTTTTGCTGGCGTTGAGCAGTTGCAAACAAATTACATACAGTGGTCTAAGTAATTTTATTTTAGCTAGAGTCTATAATATTAAAGCAAAACTCCAGTTTATGCAATGTTCCATAACAGGTGCACAGCCACCTATATATTTTAGAGGGGATAGTCTGTACCTGGAAATGTAGGATTGGGGACTCAGAAGGGTCTGGCTATAATTTAGCTTCTTTTGTACAATTTTTAGTAAAATTGGACCATTTTTTTGTTTTAAAACCACGATTTCTACTTTTCGATATTTGTTGTACATTCCCGATGCAAATATACATTCAATATTTTCAGGCAAATTTCTTGGTCATTGATCAGGGCCTCTGAGCAATATTAGATAATCAGATGAGAAAAGCTGTAACATTTCAACACCAGTGACACACCCAGTGGTTGTCCTGAATTAAATGTGGATCTCTCAAACATTTTTTAAGTTAGTGCAGTAAGCTTCTTTCCACAGGTTTATTAAGAAGTATTCCTTCTAGGAAGTGTGGAAGTAGGAGTTTCCCCTTCAAAGTAGTCCTACAATGTCAGAACTAAAAGTGCTACAGCAGGCAAAGACAACTGTTAGCTCATTGTGTTGGGCTACATTTGGCACTGCCCTAAAAAGAAGAAATGGTTGAGATATCGAGGTTTACAGGTTCACCTTATAAATTCTATTTTGGCCGTGGCCCTTGAATCTGTGATGCTGCATAATGGGCGGGGTCTGTAAAATTCCCAGAATTAGCTTCAGACATCCTGGTTATGTTTCTCCCCTCTCCCCCTGTTGCTAGGTGACATTGGAGCCTAGAGCAGCACTCCCAGATACACATGTCCCAAATGCGTATGTGCGCACTCCCAAACGCCCATGTATGCACTACTACATGCATGCATGTACTCCAACATGCACTCCTACATGCATGTATGTACTCCAACATGCACTCCTACATGCATGCCTGTACTCCAACGTGCACTCCTATGCGCATGCCTGTACTCCAACGTGCACTCCTATGCGCATGCCTGTACTCCAACGTGCACTCCTATGCGCATGCCTGTACTCCAACGTGCACTCCTATGCGCATGCCTGTACTCCCAACGTGCACTCCTATGCGCATGCCTGTACTCCCAACGTGCACTCCTATGCGCATGCCTGTACTCCAACGTGCACTCCTATGCGCATGCCTGTACTCCAACGTGCACTCCTATGCGCATGCCTATACTCCAACGTGCACTCCTATGCGCATGCCTGTACTCCAACGTGCACTCCTATGCGCATGCCTGTACTCCAACGTGCACTCCTATGCGCATGCCTGTACTCCAACGTGCACTCCATTGCACAGGCTTTGCTAAGTGGTGGGGGAGTGGGCAACACGTCTATGCGGGCACTGTTGCCCCATGTCTCTGCCAGGGCGCTCTGTGTGTGAGGATGGCAGGGATGACCAGGGGCATGATTCTTCTCCCCCACCACGTGAGTAGGCAATGGGGGGAGGAATGGGCCACGCCAAGCACGGTGTAGCGTACCCCTCTGCTGGCCAGCGGGGAGGGGAAAGAGGCTGTATATTGGCAAGATATGTTTGGAGACCCAAGGTTAGCTTTAGCGATTCAAAGTGTTAGTGGAGCCTTACAGATTTGTGAGCTACAAGCAGAGTATTGCATTGTGACAAAGCTTGGGAGGAAGCTCAGAAGCATGCAGAAGCAAAACCTGACAGCCTGGTCTTCTATGAGGAGCTGGACCACAGCTGCAGCGCTGTGTGAGTGAGTGGTGGAGAGAGGAACAGGCCATGCCAAGCGTAGCTCTCGCCACTACTGGCTGAATGGTGAAAGGGGCGCAGTGTTCCCCGCTCAGCAGGGATGCCAGCATCTGCAGGGGCATGATTCTTCTCCTCACTCTGCGTGAGTGAGCAGCGGGGGAGAAACAGGCCACACTGACCACAGACCCCCCCCTCTTGCTGGCCGGCTTGGAGGCTATAGCAAGCTGTCTGTGATCTGCGCTGTGAAGCTGGAGGAGGGAAGGGACCAGCAATTCTCCTGCTTGGCTGAGCTGATTGGGGGACAGGATGTAAGGGAAGGCACTGGTAAACAAGGAAATAGGTGGCGATACCCAGTGTCTTGCAACATTTAGAGGAAGATAACCAGCACTATTAGACAATGCTAAAGGTAAGCCCTGTGTTTTAAAGCAAAAGGGTGAGGCTGCAGAAACACTTTAAATGCTCGTTTATATTCCTGTGTCCTTCTTATTACTTGTCTTGAGTAGTTTATCTCCCCTCTGGATGAGTTTACTATCGATGTTATGTGTGCCTTCTGCAGGTGTGATCAAATATTCTTATTGGCTGACCCAGTGGCACATATTGGAGGGTGTCTGGTTGGGGAAGAGGAAGTGGATTACATGGATAGAGAGAACACCAAAATGCACCATATACACTACATTTATTTTTATATCTTTATCTCTTTGTATACAATATGATTCTTTCAAATATGACACATGTAAAATAAAAATGAGAAAAAGCATAACATCTTCTAAACCTGGTCAATATTGTGGTTATGAGGTTATCCCTGTACAAAAAGTCATCATATAAACGAATAGGCCTCAATTTAGTAAACTTGCCCTAAAATAGCTTGCAAAAATAAGGGATATTTCATGCTTTAGTTCAGAGTAAGGGCATGAGATAAAAGTGATTAAAAGAGAGAGAACATCATATGAGTTAAAAAATGCTTAGAAGGACACACATGCTCGGTATTAACACCAAAAACTTTCACTCTGGCCAGTTATAAGAATCCCTCCACTGTAAAACCTAACATTTTCTTAGGTTTTACTGTACTTGTAAAAAGGAAATGAAGGGAGTTGTTACATTGCGCTAGTTTTAGTCTTATTTTATTTCATGCCTTATTTTAAAACAAACCATGAAACAGTCCTTATTTTCATGTAATGTTTTAAGGCAAGACTGCTGAATTGACATAACTTTGGGCACTCTGTTTCTCATTCATATTCTGTATATGGTTGCCTCGGTTAACATTTAAAAAAATGCACAGTGCTTTTTCTGATCCCAGTACCTTATTTGGGAAACCAGGGCATTGTAATTTGTGAGCTGATCATGTTATATTTTATTCTACATGGATTTGCAGCGGAAACGCTGGCTTAGAACCCCTTGATATTGTGGTCAAGGCTTACAGGTCAAAGTCAGTGTCATTGTTCACAGTCGGTGAATTTACACACTGAGACATTCATCTTTTGAGAAGAAAAGAGAGGTTGTCCCTCTGGGACCTTGAGTGAGTTTTTTCTTTTATATCCTTTGTAATGAAAGGTGTGTCCACAGGCCTGTATGTCACATAGTTCCCAATATAACGCCTCACACTTAGGCTATGGAAGGGCACCCTATTGTGATTTCACACTACTCACAAACAAATGTAGTACACGTGTGTTACAACACATTCTGTTTCATTTCTCATACAACTGTTTGGCTTTGGTGCTCTGAACTGGGCAGAGTTGATGCCCTACCAGTCACTGTACCTGTGCACAGCCCCCGCCATTCATTGCAAACAAGGGGGTGTTCCAGTCACTGCCTTGGCACGCCCCCTCCATTGCAATAAATAGACAGGGCTGTGCACAGGTACAGTTATTGATGTAAGGGGCAGGGCGGCGAGCAAGGCATCGGGAGCCCTGCTCTCGATGTGGCGGACTGCCTGGGATCTGCTGCGCGGGAAAGAAGGTTAGTGTCTGTCTGTTTTTTTAATTTGGATTAGGGCGATTAAGTATCCAACATAATCTCAGGCTGTTCTTCTTTTTTTTTTTTTTTTTTCTCGATCCACAAATCCACTCGCCTGTGTTCTTGGTTTATTGTTACAAGCTAGTGGGGCTAGTTTCCGCCCGATATAATCCTGTTAATGGACCAGGTTTATATCTAACAAAGAGCTGGTGGCAATCCCAGCAGGCATAGCCCTGTTCACTGGTGCTAGTAAAAAGGGGGCTTCCAGCCTTGGATGTGAGAAGCATGTTGTGCCACACCGGCATTCGCGTGGACTGGAGACATATGGAATGTCACATTTCAGAATAAGCAAGGAGACCGCACCACATGATCCCGGTGCAGTAGTGACGTCAGGGGGGAGCTGCCAGGCGCTGTCCTTCACAGGCCCTATATGACATTTACTACCAAATGGGGTCCACTCTTGGGATTTAGTGCAATGAGACGGATGAACTGCATGGTCAGTGTAAGGGTATATGGCAAATTAGGGGATCCAACCAACAGCCAATCTTTCAGTGAAAATGTAAATCGCTGTTAAAGGATAATGCCACTTTTTAAAGTTTTCATTATTGTGTGCCAAAAAAATGTGTTCAATGTGTTAAGTTTATCTGTTTTTTTTTAATTATTTTTTGTTTGCAACCCTGTGTTATATAAGAAAATTGTTTTCCCTAGAAACAACATGTTTAACTTAGCAATGTACATCATCTGGTGCATTAGATGTACAGATCAGAGGGAGGAAGGATCACAATTTAGTATTCAGTAGCTAAAGGGTTACTGGGAGCCTTCCCAGATGGGAATGGTCATTACTGCTGCTTGACTTAGCCAACATTGCTAAGGTGCTCACCTGTTACATTGGAGGGATTCTGGGATATGTAGTCAGAAAAAACACTCCCATTTTAGGATCACAGACACACAGGAATATAGGAAGCTTGGAAGCAGCATGCTGATAAATAAAGCACAGGTATGGGGACACAATCCTAACACAAACGATTCTTTTACATCCCAGAAGAGGTAAATGATGAGGCAGAACACCAAAAACCCAACAAAGAGTTTTCCTCTGCTGCCTGCATAACTTTCACACATTGGTAGCCATGCTGCTTGTATAGCAGAGCCCATTAGGCATTCTTGGTGACAGGCCACAGGAGATGCTGTGCAGGTTTTAGTCATAGTTTAGACAGAGGTTAAAGTGGACTGTATCTAGGGATGGAGTTACTGTGAAGCCATAGATGGCAGTGCTTAGGCAGACTGTGACACTTACTTTTGTTGCGTGCATAGATTTTATGATACTGTCTTTTTGTGACACTAGCCAGAAGCGTTATGAATTAAACAACATTGTATACTGTGTGAAAATCCAGTTGTGTTTTCACTGCCTTAGGGGGAGATCCACTTCTGACACTTTGATCTTTATTGTTGTTCCTGGTCCAGTAACTGAACCATTTTGTGCTGGCGTACAGCAGCAGTATTAATGTGGACTTAGAGTCCACTCAACCTATTTTCTGGGAAGCATCTTTTTGAAATAGGACGCCTAAGATTAGGCTTCAATAATTACACTTATATGCTCCAGTACTGTGTGGCTGAAAGTGGGCAGCATATCCTGAAGGTTTGCATGTGCATGCACACCCAGTGAACAAAAAGCTGCTAACAGTCATGTAGTAGGAAGAGGGTACATAGCCAACTAGTAACCGATGGAAGGTTGAAGTATGAAGGCTTGGGCTTTTTCAGGAAAATCAGGATGCTAGCTAGGAGATAGGATAAGGCTTATTTGACTTAAGGTGCACTATAAAAATGAAGGGTAATTACTTTATTTTTTGTCAATTTTTATCTTGACACAATTTTTTTTCATCAATGTGGTCTGGTTTTGCTTTCCATTAAAATAAAAGTGCTGAATGCAGCTTCTTGTAGTAAGTGAGGTCAGTTGTGTTAATTTTTCATGCCAGCAGAAGGAAGAAACACCTTGGAGGGATTTGTTACATAGCGTACGCTAACCCCCTCCTTTCGGTTTATAGGCTGTGATTGTAGCTTTAACATGTTGCCTCGTTTTCACGGTAGTTGTGTTTTAAGGGAAACATCCCCTATGGCAATATAAGCACTAATTTCTTCCTTCATTAAACAGATTGTTTACTATGGTTTGGGCTTTGCAAAATTGAAAGTGTTGCCAATCAGAAACAGGAAGCGGATTGCTCATATCCCGGCCTCCCATATCCTCCTCAGCTGGGCAGGAAGGTGCATGACATCAGGCTCCTGGCTCCTAATCGCTGATAGCAGATGCGGGGAACCTGACAATACGAGAAAAACTTACTTTACCAAGGTACAAAGTGCTTTTTACTTATTTATCAAGGTATATAAATCTTAAAAAGAGCACCATCCTCCATAAACTTGGCATAAACCCCTCTGAAAGCTCAGGTTTTTGATTCAGCGTTCTTAGCGATTGCAATTAAATGTAGATTAGGAATAAAGTTGCAGGGCAAGTCTGTCCCTGCTTTACTTTAGAGCAATCTCTATTTCTGTTATTGTATGCAACAAAATAGACCAAAACTGTCCTGTACAAAACATTTCTGGGTTCAAAGAGCATTTTATTTTCCTGACACTTTTTATGTGTTTGACAGTTTTCACATGCCTGTGCCTGAAGGACTGGGAGTCCTTGTTGGGATAATGTAAGATATTGTGCCGGTTATTGCTATTTGTCCAGCTTACAAGAGGTTTTCAGCACAGTTTAGATGTTGTGGAGCTTACAAAGCAAACGTGGATTGAAGTTAGTGTGGGTGTCTTTCCTGGTGTCCCTTTTTTTTTTATGGTGGGTATTCCTGTTTCAGGGTTACTAAACCAGACTATTTGTTTAAAATAACCTTTGTTGATCTAGAAGGGAGCTAATGGCTGCAGCATGCCACTGCCTTTATTTTATTGATTTATTTAGCATACGCATAGGCTCTATTCACACCTCCTCGCTTGTGCTGCATTGGGCAACGTAGTCACAACGCAAAAGAAAATGCTGTCCATTATTTTTAATGGGCCGGTTCACATATATACACATCATATATATGTGAACTGGCCCATTAAAAACAATAGACAATTTTCCCTTGCACTGTAACTACGTAGCCCAACGCAGCGCAAGCGGAGAGGTGTGAATAAACCTTAGAGGCACATGCACTTGAGATCTTGTGACATCTGGGGCATCATTTACATGAACAGACTTAACTGAATGGTTAGACCTTTAAAATCTGTGCATTTACATGGGTATATTGAGCATATAACCAGTTGGGGGCTCTTGGAGACTTTCTGCGAGTGGGGTGGTGTGGAGTGACCGATATTGTAAAATGTATAGTTGGCAACTTTCAAACCTCTGTCATATGACACACACCAAGACAGGCAAAGGGGCTTAGGGTAAGTTGGCAAACATATTTGTTTCATTAAACTAAAGATAACATATAAAAGGATATAAAAGCAACAGTTTGCTTAAAGTGGACCAACACCCTCCAAAACAATTTCATTCTAATCACTTTAATATAAAAAGACACTTACCTTTTGATGACTTTTGCAGCCTTCTGTCCCTCGCAGCGCCTGTATTCTTCATAAATCTCCGCCGGAAGTCCCGCCCTCCAGCTCTTGTCCATTCATTTGAATGTTGTCCATCACGCTTGTCTGTTCATTAGCATTTCTTGTCCGGGGATCAGGTCTTCTCAGCACTCGCGCGATTTCCCTTCTCTTCCTGACGTCATTGGGGGGCGTGGCCTCTCTTCACTCTCGGGAGCGTGCACGTCTCAGCGGTGGCTGGCCTGGCAGATTGATGGAGGGAAAGGAGGGAGGGGGCAAATCACAGAAAGGGGGCGGGGCAGCATGGTTAGTGGGCGGGGCATGACAAGCAGAGTGAGATGAGCGCAAGGTAAGAGGGGAGCCTGGAAGGGGCGTGGCCAGCATGATACGGGAGGGGTGGGCGGGGCCGGGACTTTGACACTGAGGCGCTGAGCTCTTCCATGGCGGCTGTGGGCTCAGTGATGGGCAGACATGGAGGGGGCAGAGCTGCCGGGTGTCAGTCAGTGAGTCCCGGGCGCTGTCTCCCTCTGTCTCACACACACGCGGGATGGAGCTGCGCTCTGGCAGAGGCGGCCCCTTGTTGCCAGCAAATGACCTTCCATTGGAAGTGGGAGAAGAAGCAGCCCCCTGCCCGCCTCGTAGCGTCCCAGCAGCAGCAGCAGCGGCTGGTGATCACTGGAGTTTAACTCGGGATTTATTTAGTGACTCGCTGACTTTTGACCAATCTGACATCGCGCATGCGCAGTAGCGCTGATTTGGGTCAGGTGAAGCGCCGCTCGCTCCCGATGCAAGCGGCACTTCACCTAACTACTGCGCATGCGCGTGATTTCATGTAGTCGTTGGTCGTTTGACCTCTTCCTTTTTAAAAAAAAAACCAAGATGGCGGCCAGACATTTACATTGAAGCGACGCAGCGATGAAGCATCCAAGTTTTTTTTTTTCTTTAATATTTAGCATGGGTCCTGCTGCATATTTTGCTTATTTTAAAAAGGCATTTAAAAAAAAAGGGGGCAGGGTGTTGGTCTACTTTAAGCTTTGCCTGCTTTACTTTGTTTATATTAGGGTTGATTCAGCACCAGGTGAGAAAACCCACCACTTTTTAGGAGAGAAAACATCCATTCACTTTCATTGTCTGCCTTGGGGCTGATTCAGTACCAGATGAAAGTTTACACTGGGTTGCAGAATCACTCCCATGGCAGACAATGAAAGTGAATAGCCTAAAAAGTAGTAGTAAAATCTACCCTAATTTAACTAAAATGTAATCAAATAAGCAAGGGCTTAGTGTGAGGCTAGTGGCCTTGAATCAAATTAATATAATTCATACACCTAATACTACCTTATATTAGTGAACAGCTTTGTATGAAAACAACACTTTGTAAATAGTAACCATGTTTTAGTTTTGTAGTATATTTGTTTTATTTATATACAATTAATCGTCATTTATTAACGCATGAAAGCCTTTCTGTTTGTGTGTGGTTGTCCCATTATCACAATGAACGCAAAACACATAGAAAATCTCCAGATGAATAACACACTTAATGCTTGCCACCAAATCGGCCATTATATTTGGTGGTGCAGATTTCTTGCTTACTGTACTGGCTAATACATTTAATAACTTGCTCATTTTCCGAAGTTTGTAACCACACCCACCGGACTATTCATCATTCATATTGCCATAGTTTTGTTTTTTTTCTGTGATGTGATGTATTCCCTCACCTGTCTGTAGTAACAAAACCAGAGGTTTATCCAAACATTTATACACCAGAATAGTCGTTTGAATTTTTGGATTTTGATTCCTAGACAGAATGCAGAGAGAAAACCTGAATTAGGTATCATCTGCATAAGTTGCATAGAGCCAGAGTTCCAAACTTTAAATTTTTCTTATCGAGTACTGTTTTTTGATGTGTACTTTATTGGTTGGTAGTCTCTACAACTGTGTTAAAATGCACAAAATAAAAAGTGCAGAAAATGCATGTTTTGGAGCAGTTTTGTACTCATGGAGCTAATCAGACTTAAATGATTTAAATCAGATGTAAAGTATAGATGGCAGCAAGTCAGGCTAGGGTACAGGTCATTCTGCAACTTAGCTGAGTACCACTTGATAGGATCTTGATTACCACTGGTTGGGAACCCCTGGTATATAGCACCACATATTATCACCACATATTATCACCACATATTCATCTGCACTCTACTAGTGTCTTGTAGCATGTAGGGAGAAATGTTGGTCTGGTAAAAGGAACAATGTAATCAAGTCATCACTTCCTCATTCAGATACATGGCATCACATGGCAGCCAGTCATGTGACCACCAGTGGCCATTCAGGTTTGATGTGCTGCTTACCACCACATGGTATTTGTTGCCATACAATTAGTGAGGAAGTTGGCTGACTTGACTATGATGTTGCTTTAACATGGAAGCTTTGTGTTTTTGCTTTAAAATTGTACCAAATTAAGCTGTGATTGCTTGTTTGCTAACAGATGGGAAAACTATTGATATTACTTTGGAAGATTATTGTTTTTCTTTTTCCTTTTTTAATTTTTACTCTTTTTTTTCAAGAATGACCAGTCATTTATAAAGTGCAGTAATCTGACTATAAAATTGTGAAATGTGAATTGCTGTCATGGATGAAGCACGAGGAATGGTAGTCGGTGAACGTGAAAACATAGCAAATCCCAAGCACTATAAACATGAGAAATGTCCACTGATTATTCACTCATTGTAGTTTGTGGAAATGTACTTCATTTTATGCTATTTATGTATGTTAGGTCAACCTGATTTAATGTTATGAGGAACGCCATTTATTTTAGAGATTCAGCAAAAACGTTGGCCTTACAATTTGTATGTAATATAAAATTGTGTGCTCTTACATTCCCAAGATATGGACTCAACACTGTAAAAATAACGTACAATTGCGTAACAATGTTGTAACGCAACATTAAAACTTTGAAATGTTCTAACCATATATAATTTACATTTTAAGTGGATGACAGGTCAAATTATGCAAAGCATCTGACCTTGTGCATAGTTTAGAACTCTGAATAGCAGGCTAAACTGTTGTGTGAAAAACAAGGTAGTTAAATGGGCTAAAAGCACTAAAATGACACGGGTGATGAAATATTTAACCTAACATGTAGTTATTACAATTTATCAGTAGTTTGCTGTCATCGCTAAGCTGTAAGCCTAAATGTCCAGTTTAAAGTGGAAGTCCAGTCTCTCGTCACTCAACCCCTGCCTTGTCTTCCCTTCCCTTCCCTGGAGCTGAGGCAGAACAGGGGGTGACAAAAATAACCCTTACCTTAGCCTGCACATAGCGGAAGCCACTTGCTTTCTCTTCAAGATGGCGGCACCCAGGACCTGAAGTGCTGGATCACAGCGAGGTACGATTTTTTTTTCATTGTAACCCCCCTGTCCTTCCTCAGCTCCAAAGGAGGGTGGCTGGGAGACAGTGGTTCCGCGAGACTTTCACTTTAAGCATCTAAAATATCAAAAAGGATAAAACCCAGGTTTTATTCTTTATCCCTGTGTGACCCCCCTCACCTGTTCTTCAGACTTCTGCCCCAGGGGTGGATGTCTAACAACTATAAGTTGCTAGGTCCGGAACAAAGCCTGGGGTTTTCCTTGTCCCAGGGGGGCTCTGCTAAGTGAACCACCCCATAAAAATGTACCTTTCCCCGGTCCTACAGCACATGCACAGATTCTCTTCCATTCAGTGCTGTATGCCCTGCATATTAATTATCGGTATAACCAGTTTTGTTAAAATTTATGGTTAGGTTTAAGCATAGTCACATAAAGGATGCTATTTCAAACCATGCTGCTGCTCATGTTTGGGGGAGGGCATCCTGATTGGTGATGACCTTCTTCCCACACATATCCCTGCAAGCCCAAAAAACCCTAACCCAGGAATTCAAAATTTCCATGCTCCTCTTCCAGGTCCTGGACCTACGTTACCACCGGTCGCCAACTACTCTCTCGGCAGAGGTATGTATTTAGTATCTGTGTTTTAGGGCTTGTGGAGGGGGGTATCATCTGATTGGTAATGACCCCCTCATAGGCATATTTTGTCCCTGCAGGGCGGAGGACTATTTTAAATGTAGATGTTTAGTTGTAAAAATGTGGTCATGGACAAAATATGCATATTGTAGTTGTAAATGCTTTCGACCAATGTTTAACTCCCAAATTCCTTTTGCTTTCTTGCTCTTATGCCAACCAATAATCTTGATTTAACTGTGCAGACACACCCGGACATTCCATTAAATGTAGAATTTACAGGACTCCTCCAATCTGGATTCCAGTGTTGAGTTTCTATAAAAGGATTTGGTAGAATGTATCCTCTGATAATGGAATGTTTCAGATTGTGTGGGTGTACTGCTGTATAAATATCTTTTGTAATTTGCATTCATAAGGATAACTTTTAACCTAGGCATTTACATGCTACCACATGATTACCCCTACCGTAGTGTATTATTATTTATAGGTTGATATATTTTTCATTTTGTTGCGCTATAAATAGGATATTTTAAGGTCCGTGCATGTATTTTATAAGATTCAGGAGCCTCATTGTCCTTATGAAATGTTTATTTTTTATGGAGGGTGTGTTTACTGTGATCTGGCTAATCCATTCTTACAGTAAAATTCTTTGAGAATGATCATAATGTAAAGTTATGGGTGAGGATAGTGTGCGCACAATAGGTCAAGCCACTTAGTCATGGTATGTTTGCTGACTGAAGACAAGGAGTAAAGCGAAAAGAACACTGAATTCCAACCAAAACATTAATGTGGACACAGTGGGAAAGGATTAGACCCAATGTAACATTCTTTGTGGTCTGAGATTTAATTGGGGTAGATAGCGCCTCCTGTTTAATAACAACAGATGTTCTATCTTTAGTAATCAGAGATGTCCTCTTGCACAAAATATGAAGTTTCTATACTGGTGACGCTCTTCTGCTTCCTGTATTACACTTGGCATTTCTGTTGGAACAACTGTTCTTAGATCTTCATTCCTGTCTGTGACCAAACTACCAAAATAAGCCAGACTGTTTGTTTCTTTTGGGCTTTCACGAACCATAGAGGTATCTATGCACCAGTTGCTCCAAAAATCACCTTTCTTACTGCTCATTCCTAACTTTAAATATTTGTGCTAACGGCCAAGTTGCCTTATTTGTTTCTGCATACGATTTAGGCCCCATGGAATAAATACTAATAATTCGACCAAAATGCACTGTGTTTATCTGCAACACTTCCTGTTAAAGCTTTCTGTCTGTAACTTGAAAAGACCTCATTATCTTTACATCAGGTCCAGATAAGATAATATATAATTGTTGTCTCTGATGTAAGACACGTTTTTAGAAGTTACTTAGCAGTGGCAGTTTCTCTACTTTCAGTTTCCTTTAAAAACAGGAATGTAACCTTTGTATAAATGCATTGGAATGTTTTATTGAATGCCTAAGAGAAAAATAAATCAGTATTTACCTTTTTCAGTTATCTTGTGAATCCATGTCAAATAACGTTCTGCTAATTTTCTTTCTTATTTAAAATTATTATTTTTTTTTGTAAATGTTCATAATACCGAATTAAATTAAAGACCACAAAAACCCTCTTGTAAAGTGTTCAACTTCACCATCTTTTGTCCTTGAGAGGCATTATATTCTGTTAAATTGTGACTTTCCTGCATCTGCCAAAATATAGGATTGTTGCTAATTTTTTTACCAAGGCCCAGGTATCTTATGACTTGAACATCAATAATGTTCAGGAACTGCCATTTGTTGTATCCCAGTGTGTATTGGTTCCCTAGTGTACAGCACATACTACTTGTAGAAATAGATTCTGAGGTCCTTGAGTTCGTGTAATATATTTTCATTTAATTTCCCAGAGGATTCATTGTCTAGAGCTTCTGGGCTAGTTGAGGCCACCTAGGCTTTGTGCCTGTGTGTTTGCAACTTTCTAAACCTTAAAATGTTATGGCACTTCTTTTTGCCTTGCTTAATGCTTAATCCTAGTTTTAGCCAGCTTTTGAATTTTTTAGGTGGGCCTTTATTTGGACATTAGAAAATAGTTTTCTAATCCTGTGATTTTTTTTTTGTTTTTTGCAGCTGGAACCAATATACAGCAATGGAATCACATTATGATGCCCTGAAATACAGACAAAACTCTAGTGTTTTTATTCGACACAATGAAGAAAATAAACCAAAATCAAGAAATGCTGTTAAGGAAGGTTCTTATGGTGTTACCATCAGGGTTCAGGGAATAGATGGACATCCATTTATTGTTTTAAATAATAAAGAAGGTTATTCATCATGTAACGTTTCTGCACCTGAATCGGATCACCTGTCACAAGACAGATCGTTACTAAATTTAAAGAACCATCAAAACAGTCATAGTGCAGAGGACTTGGACTTTCCTGAAAATCCGTACAGGTTATACAAAACCTCCACTAAAACAAACTACAAACTAGGCTCTGAGACTTCTAGTTTAGACAATGAGGACAAGTCTCTAAAAACAAACTTGTTAAATTTTCAGAAGAACCCAGAACTTTTAAAACCATATGATCCAAATGAAAACTCCTTAAACATAGATGGCTACAAGTTCTCTAACCAAACATATGATGTGCCTGACACTGACTTACTAAAAAAGGGCCCCAAGCCTTTTATGTCCTTACCTAAAGATGCAACTTTTAGAAGTGTAACTATGAAGTCAACTGATATTTATAAATCAAACAATAACAAAGTATGTGCTAGGTCAGAAGACCCAATTAAGCCATCAGTTGACAATACTAATATCCTGAGTAGCCCTAGTGGTAATAATACTTTAGAGTCTTTCTCTTCCAGTAATGGGTCTCCTTACAGCACAGCTTCTATTGCAGAGTCTAGAAAGTCGAGGCCTGATGTTCTCCAGTTTAAAAGACAAGATTCAGCTGGTCAGGTATGTGAGGGTTCTCGGTCCCGGAGGTCATCTTCCTCTTCAGCAACTGCAGCCTCCTCTCAGTCCTTGCACAAACTTTCACTAGAAGAACAAGAGGATGCCCTCTATGCTGACAATGTCAACCGCCATGAAAATCGGAGGTATATCCCTTTTGTACCGGGTACAGGTCGTGATATTGATACAGAGTGTATACCTGGAGTGGATGAATTAATTGTAAAGTTTGATGTAAATACCCCTATGCAAAAAAGAGGTAGATCTGCCAGACGAAACCGCATCAGTCCCGAGGAACGAAAGCGAGCTAGAAGTGTTGACAGTGCTTTACCATTTGGCTTGCAGTGCAATACAGATTACCTAAATGAATTTAGTAGAAACTTGGGAAAGTCTAATGAACACTTACTGAGGCCATCCCAGATCTGCCATCAGAAACCACTCATGCAAAACTATAAACTCTCCTTTAAACGTCAGAACACCACTGGAAGCCTTAATCAAACCTCATCATCGCAGAGTGTCCAACTTCAAAATTTTACTGCTTTGCCTTACCGCAAGGAATACGGGAACTTGGTAGTGCCAAACCAGATGAATAACGATGTTAAAACTATGACATCCTCTTTAAAGCTACAAAATTGTAGCACGGTCCCATTTGATGAGGAAAAAAGAAAATCTGCAAATACACACAATTCAGGTCAAAGTTCCCAGGTTAGTACTTACACCTATTGAAAAATTTATTTTACAGTTATGCCTTTAAATGTACACATACTGCCAGAAATACTTAAGGGGAAGCGGATTAAAATAAACAATAAGGTATCAACAATAAGGTATCAAATGATGGCACAAACACCTAGAATTAGAAAATATTAAGCTGCTTTTTAATGCTGTGTATTGTCCCTTTTAGCCTTTCGAGTAGATTGCAGTCCTTGTGATTGTTTTGGATGAGTTATTTTCTTGAGCAGTAAAGCTGCCCATTTGTGTTGACTGTGTCCAGGTCGTATGAATTTTGCAGCCACTGAAGCATTGACTTGCCATAGTGTTTTGTTTTTTTTCTAGTGCACAGCATGGCCTGCTTCATGTAGTCCTTACATCTGGGTAATCCCGCCACAAGGTGGCGCAGTGGACTGTTGTTGGAGTTGTGTCCCGCTTTTGTCTTGCCACCACGGGTGTACTGCGTTCCGCGGCGGGCGGCGCTTTTACTGATGTCTTTAATGTCAGACTGTCATGGCGCCGGCGCGGGTCACGTGGGCGTGTTTTTACTCGCTTTTCGTGGGGTTGCCGCCGGGGGATGACGCGTATCACGTCGCCCCCTGCAGCCCTGCCCCTCGAGGTGCTCGATCGCGGCGCCATCTTAACTGCATGCTGCGTGTTGTGAACTGTTTTTCCGGAGGCTCCTCATCAGCATGGGCTGTGGCGGTGACTTGCTCTTTCTGATCTATCTCCCCGGATCTCTTGACTGTGCTCTAGTCGCCTGTGGGTGCTGCGCGTTCTGCGCTCTTGGTCCGTGAGTCCCCATGGGGTTTTGTTTTTCGTGTTGGGGCATGTGCTGCAGGATGTTTGTGTCTTTTTACTTATGTCTTTCAGGCGGGATAGCCGTGTATTGTGGTTTCTCCCGGCCCTATCCCTCCCCCCTTTTCCCTCTGGGCCCTCTCTGTGGTCATCCCTTGGGGGGCATCCCGGGTGGCTTTTATTAGCCCTTACCCTATACTGGCCTATTGTGCCTGTGATAATCACCATATAGAGGCTTCTGGGGAGGGCATGCTCGGGGGTCCTTCGGGGCAACCTAGGCTATGTGTCATGTGCGGGGCATCCCCTTTGAGTGGTGGTGGCACGGTTTGTGTGCCGTGCGCCCAAAGTATTATTGCGGGCCAGGCTGGGATGGGTGCTTCTCTTCCCAGTTCTGCGCTCCCTCCGGCATTTCCTACTCCCCCGCTCCTGC
Organism: Gastrophryne carolinensis; assembly: GCA_027917425.1. Lineage (NCBI taxonomy): Eukaryota > Metazoa > Chordata > Amphibia > Anura > Microhylidae > Gastrophryne > Gastrophryne carolinensis. The sequence continues at coordinate 293,741,846 of CM051238.1, read as the reverse complement.
ATTTAGCCCCCAGTGAGGGGGATACTAGCAGGGGGTCCCAAACTGATCTGGCACTACGCGTGGCCAGCATTGAAAGGCAGCTGGCCCGACCTGTGATGGGCAAGGCCTCTGGCATGAAGCGGCATCTTGACGCCGCGCCTTCCCTCTTTGCTAAGGAGGATGAGGGCCTTGATGTGTTTGGCGGCCGTGACTCCCTAGAGGAGGGGGAGCTTTTCTATGATTCAGACTCCTCGGGGGGCCATCAGGAAGGTTATGACAGTGACCTGGGGTTCGCCTCTGATGAGGATACCTGGCTCCCTGATGACACTGATAGACTGTTGTCGAACATATTTATGTTGTCGAAGCAGGGTGAGCTCTTTCGCCCAGACAAACAACGCATGGAGTTCCCGGAGCAGGGCCATTTCTCCAATATGGTGCTCAAGGAGTGGGAACGTCCTAACAGATTGCCCACGGTGCCCAAGGGGTTGGACAGAAGGTATCCCTTTGCTGCTGACCTGGTCAAGTGTCCCCCTGAGGTGGACGCTCCTGTTCTAGGACTGTCTAACACTTCGGTCATGCCGTCCCCTGACACTGCTACTCTGCGTGACAGCACAGACAGGCGTATGGATCAGCTGGCCTGTCATGCTTTCACCTTTGTAGGGGCAGGCCTGCGTCCAGTTTGTGCCGCAGACATTACGGCCATTGCCCTTAAGAGGAAGCTCAAGTGCTTCACTGATGGCGCTATGGCTGGTAGGAGAAGGGAGGATTATAGGGCCCTCTTGCTTTGCTCTGATTTTGTTGCCTTTGTGCTGGCTGCCATGGATGATGCCGTCCGGCTGGGCGGTAGGGCTTCGGCCCTCCTGGTGGCTATTCGCCGGTCTGTGTGGTTGCGCCAGTGGGCAGCTGACACTGCAGCTAAGAAGTCTCTCACCGGGCTCCCCTTCACGGGGCTTCGTCTCTTTGGTGAACTTTTGGATGTTCTGGCCAAGCATGGTAGGCTACCTCAGGGTAGGAAGCAGTCCCGACCCTTTTGGGGGTCCTCCACCTCCTCCTTTCGGGGCTCAAGGGGAGGTCATGCACACACTTCTCTTGGGGCCGTGGTCGTCCTGGTCTTTCATGGGGCCCCAAGCCCAAACCCACTCCCATGGCCCCTCAGGCATGAGGGGGCGCCCTCACCCGCCCGGTGGGGGGATGGCTTCGGCTCTTTGCTCACGTCTGGGGGGCTTCGCGTCTCCAGACCGGTGGATTCAGGGGGTGGTGTCCTCCGGTTACAAGATAGAGTTTGCAGCCTGGCTGCCCCCAAGATTTCTCAGATCCCGGATATCTCGGAATCCTCTGTCAGCTCAGGGGCTGTGCCTGGCAGTTCAACGCCTGTTGGAGTCTGGAGTCATCTGTCCGGTACCTCACCAGCAACAGGGTCAGGGGTACTATTCCAATGTATTCACGGTGCCCAAAATGGACGGTTCTCTGAGGCCCATCCTGGACTTGAAGGGTCTCAACAGGTTTGTCCGGTTCAAGCACTTTCGCATGGAGACGCTACGCTCGGCTGTCAGTTCCCTTTCAGCCGGGCGACTTCATGACCACTGTGGACATCAAGAATGCCTATCTTCACATACCAATCTTTCCAGGTCATCAGAGATACTTGAGGTTCGCTCTGGGGGATCAGCATTACCAGTTTGTGGCCTTACCGTTCGGTATCACCTCTGCTCCTCGGGTATTCACCAAGGTGCTGGCGGGCGTAATGGCTCTTCTGAGGAACCAGGGCATTCGCATCCTCCTTTACCTGGATGACATTATGATTGTTGCTCAGTCTCTTCATCAGGCCGAGAGGGATACTCAGGTGGTGACTTCCACTCTCGAGTCTTTCGGCTGGGTGATCAACTATCCCACTGTCTCCCTCTTTGGCGAGGTCCTTCCTGGGCATGACTCTGGATACCTCTCAGGTCAAGGTATTTCTCCCTCAGCAGAAAGTGGAGGGCCTTCAGATGCAGGCACGGGCTCTGCTCCTGTGTCCTCATCCCTCCATTCGGCAGGGGATGCAGTTAGTGGGACTGATGGTGTCCTGCTTTGAGGCGGTTCCCTTTGCTCAGTTTCACATGAGACTTTTTCAGTTGCATCTCTTGTCAGTTTGGGATTTTGACCCGGTGTCCCTGGATCGGGAATTGATTCTGTCCCCTCTGGCCAGGCAGTCCCTCTCGTGGTGGTTGGACTCGAGGAATGTTCTAGTGGGCAGGACCTTTCTACCTCCGTGCTGGGAGATTGTCACCACAGATGCCAGTCTGACCGGTTGGGGGGGTGTTTGGAAGTCTCTGAAATTCCAGGGTCAGTGGGGCCCCTAGGAGGCCCATGCACCCATCAACATCTTAGAACTACAGGTGATCAGGTTGGTTTTCTCCCGGTTGACTCCACACCTTCGGGATCCGCTCGGACAACCAGACTGTGGTAGCCTACATCAGTCATCAGGGAGGGACTCGGAGCAAGCGAGCCCTCAAGGAAGTGTCCCTGATTCTGTCTTGGGCGGAAGAGAATGTTCCCTGCATCTCGGCGGTCTACATTCTGTGGGTGGAGAACCAGGAGGCAGACTCCCTGAGCAGGGGGACATCTCGGCTGGGGGAATGGTCTCTCAGCAACAAGGTATTTTACTCCCTGTGTCGCCGCTGGGGTCAGCCGGATGTGGACCTGTTCGCGTCCTGCCACAATCACAAGCTTCCAAGGTTTGTCTCTCTATCACAGGATCCCCTGGCCTTCGCCACGGATGCGCTAGCAATTCCTTGGACAGCGTTTCATCTCCTCTATGTATTCCCTCCCTTTCCTCAGCTGGGCCGGGTGCTGCGCAAGTTAGCCCAGGAGGGGGTACCGGCCATTCTGGTGGCCCCCTGTTGGCCGAGGAGGGTGTGGTTCACAGACGTCGTGCAGTTGGCAGTAGATTGGTACGTCTTGCCCAAGGATCCAGAACTTCTCACTCAGGGACAGCTGCGCCATCCCAATTTACAAATGCTGGCTTTAATGGCTTGGCTGCTGAAACCTCCATCTTGATGGACAAGGAGTTTCTGAGCTGGCGGCGCTTTCCATGAAACCTCCTTATTTTGAGCGTCATTAGGATAAGGTAGTGTTTCGGCTTAAACCGGAGTTCTTGCCCAAGATTGTGTCTGCTTTCCATCTCAATCAGGACATTGTCTTACCTTCCTTGTGTCCTAACCCGGCTAATTCCAAGGAACGGACCCTTCATTCTCTGGATGTTGTCAGGGCTCTGAAGTTTTATTTGGTTGCTACGGAGTCTTTCAGGAAATCCGATGCTCTTTTTGTTCTCCCTGCTGGACCTAGGAAGGGTTTGCCTCCGGCCAAATCTACTATTAGCAAGTGGATACATCAGGCGGTGGTACAAGCCTATTCTGCTAAGAGGAAGGAAGCTCCTTTTCGGCTTACTGCTCATTCCACTCGAGCTATTGGTGCTTCTTGGGCTTTTCAGCACCAAGCTTCTGTTGAACAAGTTTATAAGGCCGCTACTTGGTCTTCTGTTCATACTTTTTCCAAGTTCTACAAGGTTGATGTTAAGGCCTCAGCTGATGCTGCTTTTGGCCTCAAGGTACTTCAGGCGGTAGTGGTTTGAACTGCCCGCCGTTACTCTTTGGGGATCCCACCCTACCTTATGGACACTGCTTTTGGATGTCCCAGATGTAAGGACTACATGAAACAGGCCGTGCTGTGCACTAGGAAAAATACAATCATCCCTCCCTTCCTATCGTTATTCTTGGTTGCCTCTTTATGGTGATTTGTTCCAAAGTTAGTTGTGAGGGTTCTTTATTACCTCCCGGCTTCTTGTATAACTGCTTTTCAACACTGGAGGTCTATGGAGTGATTCCTGTTTTTATATGGGGCCGGGAGGAGCCACAAATCTTCTGCAGTACACTGCGCCACCTTGTGGCGGAATACCCAGATGTAAGGACTACATGAAACAGGCCGTGCTGTGCATAGTAAAAACAATTCTACAGGTGAGTACTCACAGAATTGTATTTTTGGAAAGTATCTAGTAACATTGTTATCCCAATAAAATACTTTAGATATTTGCTAACATTTGTGTATAGGATCTGCATTGGTTTATTTGCTTATGTGTGTTTTCCACTTCTAAATATAACTTAGTTTCAGTTATTTTCCAGAGAGCCTTTGCTAAACTTGACACAAAACTAAACATGACACACAGTACCCTAGAAAGGGTTTCCTGGCTCAGTGAAGTGTAGAGAACAAAACACTAGAGCAGGATGGCCTCAGTCCAGCAGCTGAAGCTTGGCTCCAAATTGATCATAACATTGTGAGCCTCACCACACCTTTTTCACAATGAGCTTTGATAAAATTGGATGTTATAGAAATCCAGAGTGACTACTGTGACCCCAATTATTTTAATGAATGTCAATGTCAGTCTTGTTAATCACTTGGCTATGCCCACCTTATAGACCACAGCAAGGCAGCTTGCCCGACTGGCAGATTTAAACACTGGTGTTTTCCTCCTGAAGTCTGTAAAGGCTCAACAAAAATGAATTATCTATGATGTCACAGGGATGATTCTATTCATGACTGGGTTAAAAGTAGAAGTGATCATAACACATTAATATTGCCTTGCTCTGTTTGATTCCATGTAAGTATATTTTGTTGCACACTCACAAAACACAAGACAAGCCTCTTCGTGCATACTTATAGATAAGCTCAACACATTTCCCCTTTCCATGGGTTTCTGTTTAGTCATTATAATAGAAGCCTTTGTCAGAACCCAGCCAGTTCAAAGTACAGCAAAATCAGGGAAAATATACAAAATAAAGTCCCTGTCCAGTGTGCTGGTGAGAAGTGGGATGTACGTGCACCCCAGGGGACTTAAGTCGCATTAAAGTGGACCACCAACCGTTGGGCTGATCCCGAAGCCTAAAAGACTCCTGTGCCGACTGTTCAAATCCCCACAAGACTTGGTCTTGAATTGGGATGGCCCCCTATGTGAAACTCCCACTCGCCCGTAAAATCACCTCTCCGGTGTTCCCATGCTGGGTTCTCGAGCTGCGGCCACATCCCTGGCCTCCCTGTAGCAGAATCATGCTCCCACTTCCAGCCTTTTAGATGTGCTGGAGTGCTTCTCAGGCTGGGGAATCAGGCGCTCTATACTGGAGCTCTGGTCTAAGCAGCGCTGTGTGCCTTGCATTCACAATGCTGATTGGACCAGAGCCCCTAAACATGTGCTGTGAGAGCATCAGGAGGTACGTTTTCAGGGAGTTTCACACGGGGGCAAGGGCAAAAAAATAGTTAAAATCCTGGGTTTTGGTCTATTTAATTTTGCTTGGCTACCTTGTATATAGTTAAATTTTGCAAATATATAGGTAGCCTAATTCTTTTGTTTTTTTCGCATGTTTTTAAATACATCTATTGGTTTCTGTTTGTCACCAAAATGATGACCGTATATAAAACTAGGCACTTTGCTTACTTTACCCCACTCACAGCAGCCAATCGAAATGTGCCTGTCTGCCCAGCAAACCCTGTTGGTAGCTGTCAGAGTAGTTAACCCGCAGCAGTCATGTCTGTGACAACAGAGATGGACAAGTATTTTGATAGATCTTTGGACTACCTAAGGAGTTTTAAAGTTGACCGCATGTTGAATTGGGATGCCCTGGTGCTGGGGGCTAAAGACTGTTTTAGCTTTAGTCCTGCTTTAGGTCATCAGGAAGCCCTGCTTCATCTTTTTTTTTCTCTAAAACTGAAAGTCTATTGTTTAACATAATGGGGCTTTGTACATTAATGTAAAAGGTAGCTATAAGCTTTTAGAGACAATACCATACCTGTCTGATCATATTTAACAGAAAAATTAAAATAGCTTTTTGTCTTCGGCAGCACAGTAGCGTACATGGCTAGGGTGAGGCAGCAGCCTAGTCTCATTCTCCATATATTCTCTTTAACCTAATCTAAAAGATTCCAGGACCAGCCGCTAGCCTTCCCCCAGGGCATCCTATGCCAGATGCCCCACTGTGTGAAATCTTACCTAATCTTACAGTAATCTTACCTGATCCTGGCGGCTCCTGCCTGCATTGGCCATTCAGAATGGCTGAGAACGCACACAGAGGTGAGCGGCACCCGCAAGACTTCACAGTGGCTCCGTAACACATTTCTGAGCTTCCTCACTACTGGCCTACTGCCCCACATGGTTTCCGACAGCCACCGGGGGTTTGCCGGAAGACCCCTGTGCATAACATGGCATCAATCGTTCCCTAGCTATTGGCTGGCACTGCCCTAAGTGATTGCCCTTGTTGGGGTGTGACCTGGAAGATGGCAGGAAAGCTATGCAGAAGTGGAGGGGCTGGGGCAAGTGGACCACTTTAAAGTGGACTAAAATTTGTATTCACCGGCCCTGAAGTCTAAAAGACTTTGGAGCCAGCTGATTCCCTATCCCAATTTGGGATGCCCCACTGTGTGCAACCACCCGGGAACACAGATATACCTGCCTCACAAGCAATTCTATGGTGCATGCACCATTTTCCCGATTGATGTGCTGGGTGAAAACAGAGATGATAGTTGCTCCCAGCTCTCTATGCCGCATAGAGTGCTGATTGGAAAAAAGTCTGCATATATGCCATTGGATTGCTTGTATGAGATCCCAAGAGGTTTACCACAGTGGAGCATCCCACATTGGCATGCCCCAAGGTTAGGAAATCAGAGGTGAGCATAGCACCTCTTCCTTCTGACTCGACAAACGGTGCACCCCCAGCAGCTCCAATTGACATCAAGCTGGCAGTACTAGGGCAATGAGCGGGTGGGTGCAGCTGTACAGTGCCCCCCTGACCATGGCGCCATGTGTGATGACACCTCGCACACCCCTGTATACAACAATAACTAATCACTGCTTTTATCAGTTTAGATGCATTTGGATGCATGGCAGATGCACTTCTTGAGAACTGTAGGCAAAACTTTTATTTAAAAATCCTGTAATCCAACTATCCCTTCAGGCTCAATAATATTTATTTTTGGCTTATCTATTTAGAGTGGACCAAAACTTCTTGTCCCTGTCTCTGGGGCATCCTGACCTAGGATGCCCTGATGTGGGAAAGGAACACGGTTATCAATGAACTGCATGTTCATTCTACACAGGGACTGGCATAGGGTGGTGAGTGGGAATCTGCTGGTTCTGGAGTTAACCAATGTATTTAGCTGTTTCTGCTAGTGCTTCCCCTAGTGCCAGGCTGTAAAATAAAATGAAATCTCTCATTAAAATCCCCCTTTATATTTCTTATATTTATCTGTACCATCTGATTACACCTTAAAACATTTAACTGCTAACATATATTGGGGCAGTCATGGCAGGTTTGATTCCTGGTCATGGGACATGAGTAAAGTCCTCTTGAGCAAGTCACCCAACCCCCCAACTGCTCCCTAGGCACCGTAATAGCTAGTAATAGTAAGAGCTGTCTGATTTCGGCCACTTAGCTGATATTAACAGGAAACAAACCGAAACAAAATGAAATATTCATACTAGCATGGAATAGAAAGTTTGAATCAAGGATTCTTAATTTTGCCTGCAGTTGTCCTGTTTCATTTAAAGTGGTGTTAAAGTGGACCAAAACCCACCACAATCTATTCCCTCCCCCTGGGGCATCCAAAATTGGGATGCCTGGTGTTTAAAACCCCCTCGGTCGCACTTACCTTCCTTTCCTGGTCCAGCAAGCCGAAGCCGCATCCCCGCTATCTCTCTAGCAGGGTGCGTGCCCGTGCCAGGAATTTGTGAATGGCCGGCGCGTGCACGCTCCATGTTAGAGGGATGCGGCCGCCAGTGCTGCTGGCCTTAGATGAAGGCTTACACTACGTGACGTCAGCAGCTCCGAGCACGCTAACTGGACGAGCAGTCGCTCATGTGTTGTAGGACCGGGAAGAGGTGAGTTGGGCTCTGTGATGTGGGGGGTGTCACGCAGCAGGGTATCCCCGATCGGGGTGCCCTGGGGGAAAGGACCAATACCCAAGATAGTCAAAATCCTGGGTTTTGGTCCACTTTAAGCTACATTATGGCACCCACCATCTGCCTCAGATAATCTTTGACATAGTGGGGATCATGCTAAAGTTTTAGTGAATCAAGTAAGCTTTTTAATTTTAACACAAAAAGTGCAATGAAAATATTTATTCTAATATATTTTTCCAATGAGGTAAGATTTGTTTAGAAAGATAACACCCTATGGGGTATGCAGAAAAAACTAATTTTTAGCACAGGGTGGGGCTGTTTCCAAACTTTTCAAACTTCAAAAAAATATTCTTAGCTCATTGGAAAAGTGATGCACCTTACCCATATAAATGTGCAGGTGATTTTTTTTTTTTTGTTTTTTTTTTCGGAAAAATTAGAACACTTTTTTTTTTTTTTTTTCTAGTGTGCTTTTTGTGTGTTAACCTTAACAAAGCTCACGGTGATGCAGGCTACAATTGACACCCAAATGTGTACCCAGAGCTTCACTAAATTTTCAGCATGACCCCCATTGATAAATGTTTTTGGGGAAAAATCCAGCTCTGTATAAGAGTAAGAACTGTATGTTGAGGGGCAGTGTTTTATGAAGGCAAGCCACCTGATGCATGTAGCTATTGTGCTTTTAAAACTGGTAGGTTTATAGTCTTTGGGGACTATGGTGCTAATCTCTACTCTTACAATTCGTTAATTTCATTCCTACATGTAGGGTGGAGGTTGTCTACTATCTCAATGTACTTCCTTTGCCTAGAAAAATAACTGTTCCGCCCATTAAAATGAATTCAATCACAGCCTGATGGTTACGCCGCTTTTGAACGAGTTAAATGTATCTTTCATTACTTTGCTCTCAATATGTGCCCACAAAGCTAAAGCTATAACAGAAAGAATTATTCCATTCCTGTGGAGAAGCCAGGAGGACTTTGCTAATAGAAACTGCTACTGAATAGTTGAAAATCCACAGGATTCCATGTATATCTGCAATTGAACTATCTAATGAAAGTCAGTCTTTCCCTCTACTAAAAGAGCATTCCCTTTGGTATGGGTATAATGTGCAAAACCAGTGTTTCAATGCATTGATCTATTGATATAGATCTGTTGTTTTTTTCTTATATGCTTATATTTACTATAGTGGTTTATATGATACCTCTCCCAAGCCCATCTTCATGGACCCATTGCTTTGTAGGGAATTTAAAGTGTCCACTTATCCAAGGATGGTGTCACCTGGATTCTTTTAGATACTTGAGAAATTTCTGAGGTCACTGGGCATGTATCTGAAGTCAGGTGACACAATATTGGCAAATCCACTTTAGCATACTTGTTTCTGGAAATTAAGATTACTTTTCCCACTAATGTTTAATGTGTGACAGAAATCTCTAGAACCTAGAGAATTCTAGATTTAGTACAATGTTCCCGCTGTTGAAATGTAAAATTCTGTGGATGACGCATGTTTTTTAGGGTAGATGCCAATTATGGTGGACTGGGTCATTGAGCAGTAGCATGCATTTGTTTCTTTTAATATTGATTTAACCTTGTTTTCTTGAATTACATTTTAGGTGACACCGGACCTTTTGAGAGGGCAGCAACAGCTAGCACAGCAAACCAATGAAGAAACCGCAAAACAAATACTCTTTAATTACTTAAAAGAAGGGTTAGTAGTGTGTCCCTTTTATATACAATAATCTTTACATATGCAAGCTATGGCCCCCTCATATACCTATATTGAGGGAGCGGGGTAGTAAAGCTTCTTATGGCTTAAACTAGACCAACAGCCTGGCACAGTTGTAAAAGAAAGGTAGTGGCCATTTTGGAGCTTTCTGCTCTCTGGATTCAACTGACATAACTGACAAAGCACAGTAACAGGAAGCCCAGCAGCACGTCCTGTTTGCAGGTGGCCTGCAAATGCATGAGCCGCCATCTTATTTTTAAAAATTACCACAGCAAAAGTTGAAAAAGGGTAAATTATTTTTTATGTGCAGAGATCTAAATTGCCCTAGAGAGGGATGCAAATGAGCACTGTTTGTTGTGTTGGTCTGGTTTAAGTCATTTTTGACTGTTGGTCCTCATTAAGTTGAGTACCAATTAGACTTTAACATGTCTATCTTTCAGGCTTAACTCTATTTGGGTAACAGGTGGACAATATTATCAGATGGTTAATGAGGACAGAGCACAGTTTTCACAAAGAGGATGTGATAGTTAGGGTGGTCTTCCATAGACCAACATGCTACATCATCCAGATACTATCTCCCTGTTCAAAAGAAGAAACATTCAGACTCGGCTTTCACCTTTTACAGGGGCAGGTAGCACTGATCGAGGTCACTAGGCCCACTACAGGAACAATAGTCCCATAGAGTGGGTGTATTCCTTGCGTGGTGTGTAAATTCACATTGTTTCAGAGCGTTCTTGTTTCTTGTCCCTTTTTAAAGATGTTTTTCAGTCAATAAACAACAAAACCCTATACTCGCCTTGTGCCCCACTCAGACCATCGCTCCTGGTCCTGGACTCCAGCACTTATCGATCCATATCTTGCTGCCCAGCCCAATCTTTGGTTGTTCTGTGTCCTGAGCTGGCATGCTCCACCTCCACTCGTCTTCAGACGACCCTTTCCATTGCAGTGAATGGAGGGGGGCGTCTCCCCTTTGGAGAACACGGAAAAGATGGGCGATTGTGCAAGAGGGTGGCAATTCGCGTCATCGCGACGCGGCCCGCCCCTTGAGGTGCTGCTTGGGCAGGCCGGCTCCACTCTCCTCACAGAGTTTCCTGAGGTGAAGTTCCCGTTTTTTACCTCAAGCTATCGCTCCTTGGTCTGCTGACAGGCTGCACAGGCTCTTTCCAGGCTCTTCAACTGGCTCCCTTTTGGTCCGTGAGTCCAGTCTTTTCTTGTTGTTACCTTTATTATTGTGTTTTATATTGGCTGTGCATGCTCTGTGGGATGCTTATCTGCTCCATTTTGTGTCTTTCAGAGTCCCATATTGAGATTCTTGGGGTTCCTCCCGGACCATATACAACTTCCCCTCCACCCTTTCCTGCCCTGTGGGTTAGGGTGCTGAGAGTCAAATTGGGTTTTTTTCTGTACGGTTCTGGGCTGTCTTAGTGCCTTGAGACCCGTCTTTCTTATCATAATCACCATAATGGAGGCTTCTGGGAGTAGCGGGCTTGGGAACCCCCCGGGACTTGCTAAGCTTTGTCTTGTGTGTGGTACATGCCCGCTGAGTGGTCGCAATGTGGTTTGTGTGCCCTGAACCCAGAGTGCTATTGCGGATCAGGATGGGGCGAGTGTTGCTGGCCCCAGTCCCTTTGCTCCTCTGGCCTCGCCGACTCCCCCGCGCCTGCTTCTGGCTCCTAGTGAGGGGGAGGCCAGCAGGGACTCGCGTAGTGATTTTGAGCTCAGACTGGCTAGCATTGAGCGTCAGTTGGCGTGTTCGGCCGCTGGCAAGGCCAAGATTAAGAAGCAGCATTTGGAGCTGGCTCGCGCCATTTTTGCTGATGACGATGAGGGTTATGAGGCCTTCGGTGGCCAAGATTCCGCTGAGGAGGGCGAGTTGCTCCAGGGGTCCAACTTCTCCGGGGGTAGTCGGGGGGACCTTGACAGTCGCCATGGGTCTTCATCTGACGAGGACGAGTGCCCCAGGATGATACTGAGCAGCTGTTGCCGGCGGTACTTGATACTCTGCACATTGTTCCTCCTAAGGCGGCCAAGAAGAAACAGGGGGACCTTTTTCGGCCGGAAAGACAGCGCCTTGTCTTTCCTGAACAATTCCACTTCTCTAAGATGGTTTTTAAAGAATGGGAGAAGCCTAATAGGTTGCGGTCGGTGCCTAGGGGTCTGGACAGACTGTATCCCCTTTCAGAGGATTTGGTTCGCCTATGGTCCCATCCTCCGGAAGTGGATGCTCCTGTTCTGGGGCTCTCCAATACCTCCGTTATGCCGTCTCCTGAGACTTCCTCCTTGCGTGATCATGTTGACAGGCGCATGGATCAGCTAGCCTGTCACGCCTTCACTTCTGTGGGAACTGGTCTGCGCCCTGTCTGTGCTGCGGCCATTAAGAAGAAGGTAAGGCGTCTCGCGGATATTGCCAAATCTCATAAGCGAGTGGAGGAGTATGGGGAGCTTTTGGCTTTTATGGACTTCCTTGCTTTTGTTATATCGGCCATGGATGACGCCGTCCGTTTTGGTGGTAGGGCTTCGGCTGCGATGGTCGCGCTGCGTAGCTCTATCTGGTTACGACAGTGGGCAGCGGATGCTGCTGCCAAAAAAGCTCTCACAGGTATTCCCTTCCTGGGACTTCGGCAGTTCAGGGAACGGTTGGACCTCCTGGCTAAGGATGGGAGACTTCCTCAACGTCGGAAGCAGGTACAGCCTTTTCGGGGAGGATGAGGATCTGCCTTCTCTGGTGGCCGCAGAGACTCATGGGGGCGAGGTAGAGCACGAGGTCGTCCCAGGCCTTGCCTGGGGATCCAAGCCTAAGCCCCCTTCCAAGGCCCCTCAGGTATGAGGGGACGCCCTCACCCAGCCGGGTGGGGGGACGGCTTTGGCTCTTTGTTCACGTCTGGAGGCAACACGTCTCGGACCGGTGGATTCAGGAGGTGGTGTCCTCTGGATACAAGATAGAGCTGGCAGCTTGGCCGCCCCCAAGATTCATTCAGTCCCGGATCTCCCAAAATCCTGTGACGGCGCAGGGCCTGAGGCTGGCCGTTCAACATCTTCTGTCATCAGGAGTGGTTTGCCATGTGTCTCTTCATCCCCGGGGTGGAGAACCAGGAGGCAGATGCCCTGAGCAGAGGGACGTCTCGCCTAGGGGAATGGTCTCTCGACAACAAGATCTTTCATGCCCTGTGTCGCCGCTGGGGTCAGCTGGACGTGGACCTGTTTGCGTCCCGTCACAATCACAAGCTTCCGAGATTCGTATCCCTGTCAAAAGATCCTCTGGCCTTCACCACGGACGCACTGGCATTTCCTTGGAAGGAGTTTCAACAACTTCATGTCTTTCCTCCCTTCGCCACGGATGCGCTGGCATTTCCTTGGAAGGAGTTTCAACTCCTTTATGTCTTTCCTCCCTTCCCTCTGTTGGGTCGTGTGCTGCGCAAGCTAGCCCAGAAGGGGGTACCGACCATCCTAGTGGCCTACCGCTGGCCGAGGAGGGTATGGTTTGCAGACGTCATCCAGATGGTGGTGGATCAGAACGTCCTGCCTGACGTTCCAGAGCTCCTCACTCAGGGACAGCTGTGCCACCCCAATTCACAAACGCTGGCTTTGACGGCTTGGCTGCTGAAACCTCCATCCTGATGAATAAGGGTTTGCCGGCTTCGGTCGTCAGTACTATGATTCAGGCTCGGAAAAAATCCTTTTTGTATGATTTATTACAGGGTCTGGCACGCTTACATTGCCTGGTGTGAGTCTAAGGCCTTCCCTTGCCGCACCTTCTCCCTTTCCAGGATTCTGGAGTTTCTTCAACACGGTCTAGAATCGGGTCTACAACTGAGTACCCTGAAGGGACAAGTTTCTGCCTTGGCAATTTTTTTCCAAAGATCTTTCGCTAATCATAGGCTTGTCAAAACCTTTTTCCAGGGAGTCACTCATGTACGTCCACCGCGTAAGCCTCTGCTACCGGTGTGAGATTTGAACTTGGTGCTTTCCGCTCTTCAGGGCCCCCCCCTTCGAGCCCCTGTGCGATGCTGCTCTTTCTATTCTAACTATTAAGGTGGCCTTTTTGGTTGCTATCGCTTCAGTGCGTCGCGTCTCTGAGCTGGCGGTGCTTTCCTTGAAACCTCCTTATTTTGAGCGGCATCAGGATAAGGTGGTGTTCCGTCTTAGGCCAGAATTCTTGCCCAAGGTTGTTTCTGCCTTTCATCTCAATGAGGACATTGTCTTACCTTCCTATTGTCCTGCCCCTGCTAATTCCAAGCAACGTAACCTTCATTCTCTGGATGTGGTCAGGGCACTCAAGTATTATTTGGTCGCCACTGAGTCATTTCGGAAGTCTGATTCTCTTTTTGTCCTTCCTTCTGGACCTAGGAAGGGCTTGCCAGCCAAATCCACTTTCAGTAAGTGGATTAGACAGGCGGTGGTGCAAGCATACTCTGCTAAGGGGAAGGAATCCCCTTTCCGTGTTACAGCTCACTCCACTAGGGCTATCGGTGCCTCTTGGGCACCAGCACCAGGCTTCAGTTGAACAGGTTTGTAAGGCCGCTACTTGGTCTTCGGTTCATACTTTTTCCAAGTTTTACAAAGTTGATGTTAAGGCCTCAGCTGACGCTGTTTTTGGCCGCAAGGTGCTTTAGGCGGTAGTGGCTTGAACTGCCTGCCATTGCTCTCTGAAGATCCCACCCTTCTTTTTTGGACACTGCTGTTGGATGTCCCACATGTAAAGAATTGAAATGAAGCAAGCCGTGCTGTACACCTGGAAAAATACAATTCTGTGATTAATCACCTGTAGAATTGTTTTTACGGTGTACAGCACGGCTTGCTTCATCCCACCCTTGTTATCGTTGTTCTCTTTTGCCTTGTTATGGTGATTTTTGTTGAGAGAGTTTCCTTTTAGTTGGCTGTGTTTTACTAACATGGTCCTTGCCTCCCAGCTTCTTGCATTACTGCTTTCAAACACTGGGGTCTTCTGGTTAATTCTGGCCCTTTTATGGGCCGTGAGGGGCCACAAGTCTTCCTGCAGTCGATTGCGCCACCTGTGGCGGATTACCCACATGTAAAGAATTGACACAGAATTGTTTTTTTATTTAGTTATTTTTTTTACATTGATTTTGTAAGGAATTTTGTAGAAGAGTCCTGGGGAGTCCTAGCACTGATGTGGTAGCTATGTGCGGTGCTGCCTGTCCCTGGGACTAAACGAGTCCAGCCTTACAGTCAGAAGCTACTTTTAGTGGACCAATCCGCGTTTAGGGCAAATACCTACTCCTGGAGCATTCCAAATATTTGGGATGCCCTGCTTGTGACACTCCCCCCAAAACCCACAAAACTTGCCTTACTGTCTGTCCCACGGTGCATGTGGCCGCATCCTTGGCGGTGGAGGCACTGATCTCCAGTGCGTGGCTTTGGGTGGGAGTGACCGCAGAGAGGGCACAAATGCAGCAGCTTTCATTTCTCTATGCTGTAGCTCTGTCTCAAAACAGAGCTGTATGTTGTGCAATAATATGCACGGCATACAGTGCTGATTGGACGAGAGCCCACGCATGCACAATGGGACTGCTGGAAAGGTGAGCCTTGAGGGCGAACTGAGGAGTTTCATACAGTGGGGCATCCCAAATCAAGAGGCTCAGCAAAACTTTGCAGTGAATGTTGTGGGCATGCTAGAATCATTCTGACATATGGGGGGGGGGATTGAAGTGGAGGCCATCTGTATGGTTAGTTGGTTAAATACATACAGTGTAAAAAAAACATACCGTATGCAGTGATGATCTGTATAAAACTATATTTTAAGCATAGGAATTCTGCATTTTAGGAGTCAAGATAACGATGATGCAACCAAACGAAAAGTCAATTTGGTTTTTGAAAAGATTCAGACTTTAAAGTCCAGGGCATCGAGCAACGTGCAGGTAATGTGCAGGGCTTTACATTCTGTTAATCCTTTGCACACATGAAGTTATGCTGCTATTTTATCATTTACTTTGCAGTTCTTTCTTGTTGAAATTCCATTGTTGCAATCAATCCATAACCTATAAAACTTCAAAAATGCTATTTTGACTTTTTTGGTGGTTTACTATGTATTTGAAAATGTCTTAATACACTGCATGCTGCTGTGCTTTTGTTTTTATATGATTGTAGTGTTTTTTCCTTCTATGCTGTATTGTTCAGAAATTATAAAGAGGTCTCGGCCAACGTTCTAGAGTCTATAAGATTTTAGGGTCTGTGATCTTTCTCTTTTTGGGGCATTCTATTTGGGGATACCCAGATGTGTGACTAACCTAGGATCACACCTTTCCACTGATCCCATGGCACATGTTTGGTCCACGGCAGCATTTGTCAGGCAACAAACCGGCTGCATTGTCAAGTCCCATACTGTCTCTTTGCTCTGATCACTGAAACTCTGGTCACTGGTAGGTTTAAAGGAAAAGAAAATGAAAACATTGCCATGTGTAGCACTACACAATAAGAATACTTTTGACTGTGCCTGGACAACTACTTTATTTATAACAACTATGTTATTTTGCAGTCGAGTCTAGATTTCATTAATGTCAAGAATACTTTTGAGGCTCCGAACGCACTGGCAGTCGCTTCCCTCTAACAGGGAGCGTGCCCGTGCCGGCCATTCACAAATGCCTGGCGAGGGCACACGCCCTGCTAGAAGGATAGCAGGGTTGTGGCCGTGGCTTGCGCATGTGCCGTTGGACCGGAAAACAAGGTTAGTGTATGGGGCGACCTGGGGGTTTTCACACAGCGGGGCATCCTGATTTTCGAAGCCCCAAGGCGAGGCAACTGATTTTATAGATTCCGGGGCCAATAGGTTTGGGTTTTGGTCCACTTTAACATCGGGTGGAAGTCCAGTGGCTTTTTACCTATTTAGGGTGAGCCTAAGTCGAGCAAAAATCTTTAACTTCTTAAGGCATCTTTATGTACGGTAGCATGTTTATTTTTAATCCTAGTCGCATGACTGCTTTTTAGAGCAGCTTAAATAAAGTACTCTTTAGACTCCCTGGTGCATACAGAATAATACATGTACTTGATTACTGGCTCAAACTGTCTTTGTTATCTTTCACTTAAGATTCCCGGGCCGATCACCTCACACACCCCAAAAACCCTGAAAAACCTTACCTCTCCAGCCGCTGCTTCCGCCGCCGCCGCCTCACTCGCGCTCCTCTAGACGTGCCCGCGCCGGCCGTCTCTGAATGGCCGGCGCCGACGGGCAAGCTGCTTGTATGTCGCTGTCAATCAGCTTGTCCGTCGGCGGGGGTGCCCCGGGGAAGTGGACCAATACCCAGGATAGTCAAAATCCTGGGTGTTGGTCCACTTTAAAAAAAATCCTTTGTGGGATCAACCCTTTTGGCAATCATTATGGTTTTTCTGGTTGGAGTGAGGCAATCGGCCCCCCACGGCCACACAGAATTCTAAAAGATTCCAGGGCTGGCTGCTATCCTGCTTCGGGGCATCCAATACAGGTTGTCCTGTCCTGTCTGTGTGAAACCCCCCCGGGGCGGTAATCTTACCTGCGCTCCCTGCACACAGGCAATCAGACAGGCCATGTGCGAGGGAGAGCGCATTCCACAGGGGAGCTGGGGATGCGTCCGTCGGCGCACATATGCTGGACGCCAAATTCAAATCAGCGGCTGGTTGAGGGGTTTTGCACAGGGGGGTATCCTACATCAGAATGACCCCGTGACAGGGACCAACCACTAGGATACTTAAAATTCTGGTAATTGATCCACTTTAAGGGCTGGTGGTAGTTTGAGAGCCAGATTGCAGATACTTGACGTATATAGTGGAGTTGGTCACTACTGTTTTTTATTCCTCCAGTATAGCTTGCATGTGGGACTAACTTTAAGCAAGGGCCAGGTCTTGGCATAGTCTGTTCTTGGCTGAGATTTTTCTTAACACATTTAATTTTTTTGCTAATAGTAACTGTTAATGTTATTTTCTTCTAAATAAGCATCTAGTCCTTTTTTTTGAAGCTGTCAGTGGTTATTGCTGTAGCAAGCTTCTGTGGGAGGCTATTACATAGATATATAGTTCTTATGGTAAAGAATGATTGTCGCCTCCGGAGACTGAATTTCTTTTTTTTCCAATCGAAGGGAGTGCCCCCCTTGTCTTTAGGGAGGATTTTACCCGAAATAGTGTTTCCCTATATTTTTTGTATTGGCCATTTATATATTTATACACATTAATCATGTCCTCCCTCAGTCGTCTCCTCTCAAGACAAAACAGATTTAATTCTAAAGATCTCTTATTAGTTTGGTGGCTCTCCTCTGCACCCTTTCCATAGTCAGAGCATCCTTTCTATGAATGGGTGCCCAGAACTGGACGGCATATTCCCGGTGAGGACGCACCAGTGCCTTCTAAAGAGGCAAAATTACATCCCTATCCCGTGATTCCATGCCTCTTTTAATGCATGATAGTATCTTGGAGGCCTTGGAAGCAGTTGCTTGACATTGTATACTATTATTTAGCCTGTGATCTACCAGTACCCCCAGATCCTTCTCCACAAGTGTTTCATCCAGTTTGACTCCCCCGAGGATATATGTGGCCTTCAGATGTTAGACCCCAAGGGCATGACTTTACATTTCTCCACATTGAACTTCATTTGCCAAGTGGATGCCCAGACACCCAAAGTGTCCAAGTCAGCCTGAAGCTTGTGAACATCTTCAGTAGACTGCACTGTGCTACATATCTTTGTGTCATCTGCAAAATAGAGACAGTGCTTCTAATTCCATCTTCTATGTCGAATATATATATTCGACATACTAAGTTGAATAAAAGTGGGCCCAGGGTAGGCTATGACACATGGGTTAGGCCCAAAGGGAGGTGTTGCTTGTATTAAAACAGGGCCATTTGTTTCTTCTCCGAATTTAAACCACTGAGTGATTTAGCCCAATATTATCAGGGGTAGTTGCCCTTTTGGGTCTACTTCCAAGCTAGGCATTCTTACAGGTAGAGAGAAGGTGCAGATATTTTCTAGGTCCTTTACCTGCTTTGAAAAGGCTTGTAATGGCAAACGTCAGAGCGAACATTGACTGCCTAGGTGCTATAAGCTGTTACTCAGTGAGCAAAAAGACAAACCTCTGGAAGACAAGGTAGGAAATGGACTTGAAAATGTCCTTTTCGAGGGAGAGTGGAGGAAGAATTGTAGGCTGCCATACAAGGAATCTATAAATTGTTGTGTGTTGCAATGATGTCATTGACATACCTGTGAAATGATTGATCGCCTGACATCTCGCGCCAAGGGACCGCAAGTTTAGATTTGAACCTTTTTTCAAAGTATATGCAAACATGTTCTACATTTTACATGTCATATGAGCAGTCATTGTTAACAGAAGGTTATGTGCACCTAGGAATTACAGCTGTTTAAATTTTTTTTTTAAGAGTCCAGATCCAACAGCAGAAATCAAAGTTTTGTCTGATCAGAAGAATGAACTGGAAAAGAAACTTGTTGTCCTCCAGAAACAGCTTGATGAGCAAATACAGGTAATAAGGAGCCTCCCTGGTCCTTTGCCCTTTCTCTACGTTTCCTACTCAACTTTGCATAACGTGATGTGGACATGTCTGAAACCAGAAATGACACCTGTAGTATGGTTTTAAAGTGGACCAAAACCCAGGATTTTGACTATCCTGGGTTTGGGCCTTCTTCTCTGGGGCACCCCATTTGGGGGCTCCCGCTGTGTGAAACCCCCCAGATCACCAATGCCAACTCACCTGTTTCCGGTCCTATGGTGCATGCGCGTCGCTCATTCGATCAGCCTGCTCGGAGCCGCTGACCTCACGTTGTCTAAGCCTTCGTCTAAGACCAGCAGCTCCGAGCGCGATGGCGGGCACATCCCCACGCTTCCCTCTAACAGGGAGCGTGCCCATGCAGGCACACATCCTGCTAGAGGGATAGCGGGGATGCGACCGTGGCTCGCGCATGCCTGATTGAACTGAGAAACAAGATAAGTGTATGGGGCATCCCAATTTTGGATACCCCCGGGGGAGGGGATTGATCGACCCGGGAATCTTGTAGATTCCTGGGCCGATCAGTGTGGGTTTTGGTCCTCTTTAAAGTGGACCAAAATCCAAATTATAGTCTAAAAAAGCCATAGCTAAACTTTTAAAAAATAACACACTGTTCAAATAGAGCCTATCTTCTTCAGCAGATAACTGGGAGGAAACTTAACCGTTTAGAATCCTTCACACTTAAAGTCACTTTATGAGCTCTTCCTGTATATCCTTTCTACTTCTACTTTCTTCCTGTGTATTCTTTCTACTTCTATGTCTGTAAGCTTAAATTAATCTGTATGGCCTTTCCACCCAGAGGAAGAATTATGGCAAAGATGCTTAGTTTCCTAAGATATATTGAAAGAGATAATGTACTCTCTATTAAAGAGGAGGTCCAAACATTTTGTAACACCCCCACCCACCCATCCATCCCTCCCTCCCTCCCTCCCCCACTACTAAGCTTAATTTGGGCAATACCTTACAAAACAACTTACTAAGGGTCGGAAGCTGAAGCTAGGACCTTGAGTGACAGATAAGTCACCCAATTCTTGCAGCAGTGTGACTGCACTGACCTGTCACTTGAGTCCAACTGTCATTCAAGGCCACGGTTGGCATGCTGAGCCCTTCCGGCATTAAGGTAGGTTGCAGTGAACAGGTGAGTTGGTTTAACACCCAAATCGGGCGCACAGCACAGGGGATTGCTGGGCATTGTGCATTGCTGCCGGGGATACAGAAAGATTGGACTTCCTGTTTAAAACTAGGGCTTTGGGAAACTAATAAAAAGGTAAGCACCAATTGCTACGAGATGGACTGTCTTGGTAATTGTTTCTGTGTTTATAAAGTTTCCAGACATAGAGGATGCTAAAGGTGAGCTGATTCTGGCTTAAATCCTTCCATTAGAGGCATCTGAGTTTGGGATGCACCCTTGTATACTCACCTTGATCCCACAGCTCATTCCCAGGCCTCCAGTGGCATCCCCACTCTGTTTGCCGCATCTGGTAGACTTAAGAGTGTTGGCTGGAGAGAGTAGGGCACTGCAGAGTACAACTAAGCTTAGCTGCAGCCGTGTGATTGCGGTAAGTTTATGGGCAAACCATGGGGTTTTACACTGTGGGGTATCCCCAAGGCCCTAAAGAAATCTCTTAAAGAGGGACAACTTATTTTATGAGCTTTGATCCACTTCAATGTGATACACTAGATTTGAATCTGTTTAGCTTAGACTAGGAGACTGCCCTGTTTTCTGGTTTAGTTTGCCTTCATATAGTGTGTGGAATTTTAAACCTGTATTTACTGGTTTAAGCATATGCTGCTTGCAGTATAATAAGATGCTTTATTTTGTCATACGTCGTTTTGTTTTGAACGCATCCATTGATCCTGATCTGTTGCGTTCTACTTAGGTTGGCTGGAAAAACAAGTGGGCAGCTGTTGTGACTAAAGAAGTATTTAAAGATGATGTAAAGCTATGACTTGCACACTCTATTGAGATATGTTTACACTAAATGTTTGATTGCAGTTTAACTTTACAAAATACTTTCTATTCACACTATAAACCCAGAATCAAGAAAACAACAGCGAAGAAAAGAGCAAGACAAAAGCAAGCATGAAAGACATCCGGGAACAACTAGAATGCAGCATGGAGGAGAATTTAGCTCTTCGTGGGAAACTAGGGGAGAGCGAGAGAGAATTAAGAAAACATCTAGAAGAGTAAGTTCTGGTTAAACATGCAGACATTATTATTTTACATTCCTTTCTTCACACTGCTATTCATGAGGACTAAACAGTAAAAATGAAACAGAAATATTCAGTTCTCTCTGCTTTGTTTAACATCCATAAATGTTGGTAGTGTTGTGTGCCTTCTTGATGATCAGCAAAGGGGACCTACCTTGCCAGACCTGGTTGAACCCCTTCTTCCCTGTCGTGCTGCTTGTCCATTCTGCGAGTTTTCTTGTTCTCATGGAAGCCCCTGTAATTTGAAATCTTTTAAGTCAATTGAACAGCCAAACAAAAAAACAAAAGGGTACTTACTTTTTGTGCCCCACAGCGGATCAGTGCTAGTGCAGTCATCAGCAGCTCAATTGATCTCTGGATCCAAGCCCGCACCACAGCCCATGTTTTCCTTACCATCCAGGAACATGGTGTCAGGATTGCAACCTGCCATCAGTCACAGGAGACAGGTGACGCTGGAGGGCTCGGATCCAGCTATCAGGTATAATACTGATGGCCGGACTAGCACCCATCAGCTGACACGCTCACACAGTCATGTTGACTCATGAGGCAGGCATGCTCCATGCTCTGGGCACAGTCAACCTCAAATAGAATATGTACTGGCAATGATGGAGTGATAGTGTCACATCCACTGGTTATGGGAACCATAGGAAATCCAAGGGATGGGAAAAGTTTAATACCGGTAGAAATTTATGCAGAGTGCTGCACAGTTAAAGTACAGAGGCACATGTGAAGAGCCCAAGGTAAGCAGCTTGGAGATCATTTTACCCTTTGCACCTCTGTCAGTCTAAGCAGAAGAGAAGTAAAGTTAGCTATATTGCATTTTCTCTATGAATGGTTATTATTGAAACCAGATACCAGACGTCCCATCTCCACAACTACCTGCTAAGTGAAGGAAGCTTTCTTTTATTTTGAGGCTTCCTGATAGTATTATGAAGTGCTTTGAATGGATAACATGGTACAGCACAATGCTGCTTGCTGATAGTATTATGTAACCTCTTGTGAACTTACAGTCATGTGACTCCAACCCTAAAAAATGCATTGGTTGCTTCATAAAAAAAATTGTAAAAATTGTAGTTAGTGGACCAAAACCCATGGTGATTGATTCCCGGGCCAAATTATTCCCTACCTCCAGGGCATCCAACAGGACTGTGTGAAATCCCCCAGGTCACCTCATACACTTACCTACTTACCTTGTTTCCCAGTCTAATGGTGCATGCACGAGCCACGACCGCTATCCCTCTAGCAGGGGGCGTGCCTGAGTCATTTGTGAATGGCCAGCGCGGGCACGCTCCCTGTTAGAGGGTAGCGAGGGATGCGGCCGCCAGCGCCCTCTGAGCCACTGGCTTTAGATGAAGCCTTAGACGATGTGACATCAGCAAATCCGAGAGGGCTGATTGGATGAGCAGCCGCGCATGCACCGTAGGACCGGGAAGAGGTGAATTGGCTTCAGCGATCTGGGTGGCCCCGGGGAAAGGACCAAAACCCAGGATAGTACACTTTAATTATGCATTACTGCAAAAACTCCTATGCATCTAAATAGATTTTACCCCGAATTAAATCTGAAGCTAAAGAATTAATGACAAAACTGAAAAAACACCATATGCAGCAATTCCTGCTTTTTTAGAATCTTTCAACTAGGTCAGTTGACTGATGGGTGCTGCAGTGAGGTGAGAAAGGTGGAGCAGAGCGGGTCTGGAAGAGGCAGACACAATGATGATCTTCTTAGTTTATATAAAATATTGCTCAGGGACATGAGCCAGCAGGTGACAGTGAGACTTGTAAGTCAACAGCACATTATGCAGCTAATGTTTTTAAACTTAGATTAGGCTCATGTTAAATAGAAACAAATCACAGCAAATCCGAATATGCCCTACCCTCCTGTCTGCAAACTGGCAGTTTGGACTACAAGGCTTTCTTGTTAGATAAACCAGAATACTGGTTGATTTGTATTACGGGGTGCACTCCCATTTTCCCAGTCGTAATTTTAAGACCTTTTTAAAGTTCCTAACCAAGTCGTACTTGTAACATATCTTGTGGTTGCAGCTATGTTGGTATATCAGAATGAATGAGATGAGATGCAGTGTCACAATAATAGCACTGGCTCTGCAGCTAACAATTGGGAGGAAGGGAATCCATGTATGTATATGCTATGCTGCATATACTGTAATAATTAATAAAAGCAATAATATGATATGTATCAGATTTATTCATATTCAAAACATGTTACTGGGTGGGGGAAGTATTAGTTTTTGAGAAAAATATCTACCTCACTTATATCCTGTCAGCACCCAGTATCTTGATCATTTCAGCTTTAGCGCGTTTAAAATGCATATAATAAGGTAAAGTTGGGAGGGCAGCTATTTGTTTGTATTTGGAGCTGCTTACTTGATGCTTCTAATGCTGTTAAATACTCTTACTTTAAAGTGGACCAAGACCCATTTTAAACCAAATGGGTATCTGGCTGTTGCTGTAGTCACCCATGTATACTTTCCCTGTAAGCTCCATTTTGTCTACCTGCAGGTTGCACCCCCCACAAAATTGTCCGTCCGAAGTCATGTGCTAGGTTTTTCTTCTGGCAGAAGGCATTGCGAAAGAGAAACCTATACTACTTGACGACCAGTGATCAATCATGGTGCTTGATCCCCTCAGGGGAACGTGTTACTCGTAACAACAACCAAGGGCTAGTGGCAGCAATCGTGATGCAGGAAAGCATTAAGAGCTTGATCTATATCTGATATCATTCATTTTAGAAATTATTTAAAGGTTACCCTGCCACCACCACATCTCTAACCCACATTTGGTAACAATATTACTCCCTTTAAAGTGGACCAACACCCGATGCTGATCGGCATCAGGCCTGCGGGGCACCCTCGATCGGGGGTGCCCCGCTGTGTGAAACCCCCCAGAAAGCCCCGAAATCCCTACCTGCTCCTCGATCCAGCGGCGCATGCGCGAGCCGCCGCCGACGCTCGCGCGTCCCTCTAGCAGGGCGCGCACCTGCGCCGGCCGTTTGTGAATGGCCAGCGCGGGTGCGCCCCCTGTAAGAGTGATGCGCGGGAGGCGGCGGCTCGCTTGTCCGTCGGCGGGGATTGGCTGCAGCGGTCACGTGGGAGCGGGTACAGGTGAGTTTTTGGGGCTTTCTGGGGGGTTTCACACAGGGCTTTCCTGGGTGTTGGTCCACTTTAAGCCAAGTTCTCCCTGAATGATTTAGTTTGCCCTATGGAGAATCGAATACTCTAGTTCAAATAATTGTCTTGCGGTGACTGCAGACCTTTAGAGGAACAGCATGTTCTAGTAACTTCACTGGATTACTCCCTGGGAAGTGTATAAATACCAGCATTTAGAAACAGAATGGTTTGGGTTTATTTTCTTGCTCATTTGGCACTTTTCACATTCTGACAGGTTGTTTGAGCTGAAAATGGAGCAGGAGCAGTATCAGACTGAAATCAGAGACCTGCAGGAACAGCTGTCAGAAATGCATGACGAACTGGATAATGCAAAGCACTCCGGTCATGATGATGGAGAAAGAGAAGCTTTGATAGAGGTTAGTTAGGTCATCAGCTTCACTGTGATGTTTTTTTATATATTAAGTGGGTGTACTCAGTATGATTGCATTCCTCAGGAGCTTTTGCATATGAAACAAGGAGTTCAAGAGCTGATAATAGCAAAAGAAGAGCAAGAGGACTTATTGAAAAAGCGAGAACGAGAACTTACTGCCTTAAAGGGAGCTCTGAAAGAAGAGGTGTCCACCCATGATCAGGAAATCGATAAGCTGAAAGATCAGTATGAAAAAGAGCTGAAAAAGATGAGAGAGAGTCTGGATAGGACAATAATGGTATGTTGCAGCATTACTTTGGATAGTTCTTAAATCACCTAACACGTGAATTGATATATATGCTTTTAATGTAGCATTGCACAATAAAAAATTGTTAGGTTCTGTTCTTGTGAGCAGCCAAATGCATGCTCTACTCTTTCTGCGCACTTTTAGGTACAGATGTAAATATATGTAACCATTAAATCCTATCTGTAGTTAAATTTGTACCCACCTTATCCCCAAGCTGCTTATTAAACACTGTAACACAAGTAGAGCCCATCTTCTGTTATCAGCTGACCCTCGGTAGAGCAGTAATATCCTTCTCCTTTCTATACTCATGACGGAGCCATCTCTCGCCTTTTGTGTGGAAAGAACATACCAGCCACACATTTAAACCGGACCAACACCCGTCTTTACTTTAATGGGTGTTGTTCCCTCTGTCTGCTGATAACAAGAAGCTCAGCCACCAGCAGACAGGACATGTTGCTGGGCTTCCTGTGACTGCGCATTGTCCCCTGGACCCCTATACCAGTTCATCCCAAGTACTGTAAATAAAAAAAAAAAACACAAACACTTTAATATTCTAAATTTTACTACTTACTTGTCCACTTCTCCCAATGGGTGCTTTCCTCAACTGGTCCGACAGAGTCTTTCTTGTCCTACACTGGGTCTCCACACCATCTTCAGGGCTTCTTTTTGGCAGCAGCAGGCATCAACATATCATGCCCCCCGCCATCTGTAGCACAGGAGGACACAGTTCTGCCCCTTTTTTTTATCCTGGCTGCTAGCCAAGGGTTATGACTGACAGGCCTGGGAGGGAAGCTTTTATACCTCAGAGGAGGGGCCTCTGAGGATTCATCCCCATGTGACTTTATAGATCACAGCAATAATAAAGCTTTCCTCCCCGCCCAACTGGCCCTATCTCGGCTGGATGCTTGGATAGGAGGAGGAGGACCTGGGTCCTCTTTCCCTCCAGATATAGACGGAGGGACGGTGTACATTGCCAATAACAACGGATTGCAGATAGTTGCAAAGGAAACTGATGCTGGGCATGTGCAGGGCCGGATTATGAGGGGGGCGCAAGGGGCGCGAGCCCCCGGGCCTCCACCACTTCCCCTGCAAAGGGGGCCTCCACCAACCTTTGGGTTATGGCCTGGTCCAGGAGCCTTTTCAGTCTTTGGTCTGATGGGCTGGCTCAATGCAGGGAACTGTTTTCTGCTGGACCAGCTGGGCAACTACACCCCCCCGCCCAGAATGGCAAAGCAGGAGCTCCTGAGCAGCACGCACCAACACAAGGTAGGCACAAGGGACTCGATCTGGCATTCCAGTAACTAGGCGTGCACCAGGCAACCACCAATCAGTTACTTGGCTGGACTATTATTTTAAAGTAAAAAAAATACTGTATCTGGGGCCTCCACCAGATTTTGTGCCCGGGGCCCCACCACATTTAATCTGGCCCTGGGCATGTGCAAGGTATTCTGTGTGTACAGAACTCGCGTCACTCTTCTTCTTGTACAGTCTTTATGTACGTTGCCAATAGGAACCAGGTACTGCTTCTATAAAACACACATTTGCTGACATAGGAAAAAAAAAATATACACTTTCAAAAATTCTGTTGAAAGTGGACTTATCTTTTAACTTTACTTTTGAACTGGTACGAGGCCCCCTATATCAGTTAAATGCCAGTACGTGCATTGCCAATGGCCCGGATGAGCCTGTTGCCACATAGCAAGGGCCTGGTGCTCAGCATCTGACCTGTGTTGTAGTGAATGTCTGGTAGTTGCTAAGGCTTGGGGCCAGCAGTTTGGCCCTTGCACCCAAAGATTACAAGCCCCTATGTTTAGTTTGCCTGGTTGCTACATTTTTGGGAGGGTGGGGGCATACAGTTTTTTTGGGGTGGGAGGGGATTATGTATTTGAAATTATTGTGCCAATGTTTGTAACCAGACTCTTATTTCTTATTTTCTTAAAATGCAATTAACCCTTTTATAAAAAAAAATGTACCTTGCGTTCCATAACTTGTACTTCTTGCTGTCAGTCGATTGTACAGGTGTCCTGATCTTATGACATTTACCTAAAATAGCAAGTATGTTGTTTCAAGTTGGGTGTGTTTCCATTAAGGATTTCTCTCATATTTCTCTTATATTCCTAGTATGTCACACACCCCGCTTCCAACATTCACGACACTTGGAAAACCGGCCTGTAGAGGGCGATCTTGCAGAGATGACATGGAAAAAAGGAGCCCCTTCTGGTCCATAAGTACCCAGGACCTCCCACTATTCCCCAGTCTTTTCGTCTCTGCAGTCGGCGAAGCATTCAGAAGATGACTCTCCTTTCCTGCAGGTAGCCGGGGTTACTCCCGGTCGTTTTCTATTTCTGCCTGAACCTTTTTTTTTATTGTGATGTTTATGTTATGCCTCCCAGCCTTGGCTGATGGGCTCGGGCAAGGGTAGATACACCCTTGGGTGTATATGGGAGCTTGCTCCCTCTGTGAGACCTCAAATATGGGGTAGGCGGAATCCGGGTTGGTGTCCCCCGGCATGGGATCCCTTGAAATCTCCCTGTGCTTGTTGGTGCTCTTGTTCCTCTCCCTTTTGGCTCTCCTGGACCCTGCTGGGGTAATGAGGGGGGGGGGAATCTTATTGGGGAGTGTCTTTGGCCTATACATTTATTTTTAAAGAGGAGGGTACGTAAGTTTCTTACCTGTGTTTCTTCTTGTTGGGATTTTTTAAATTTCCCTCTCTTTCTTTGACGTCATTCGGCTGTCCTTGGCTGGCCCGCCCTCCGCTCTCTGAGCATTTCTTGTGGGGCGGGGCTTCTCGGCGGCGCCGGATTTCAAGCTCTCTCTTCCTGTTTCACATGTGGTTTGTTACTGGCATGTTGGTTCCGGTTCTGGCGCTGGTCTCTCCGCTGGTTCTGGCTGCTGCGCTGGTGCTTCTGCTGGGCTTTTGCAGGTCGTTGGTCACAGGGCTGTTGCAGGGCTGTCGTGGTCATTGTGAGTACCCTTTAGCTGTGCTAAAGGGAAGTCTTTTATATGCATAAGGCTTATTGTATATTTTTATTGTGTCTTCCAGGTGGGAACTCTTTAATAGGGGATATCTTCTGGTCCCTGTTAAATCCTCCCATTTAGGGACTAGTAAGGGGCATCCCGGGTAGCTTCGGCTTAAATCCCATATACTTGGCGACTATAAAAAAAAATAAGTATTTTAAGAAACACCATATGGAGGCATCTCAGGATACTGGGCTCTCAGTTCCTTTGGGACAGACTCGGCAGTGTTTGCAATGTGGGGCATCCCTTGTTGGGGATAACGCATTTCTTTGTGTAGCTTGTGCTCAATTGATTATAATACAGCATTCAGAGGCCCAAGCCTCAGGGTCTGGGGCTCCGGCCTCTTCTCCCACACCACCTTGTCTTGTCCATACCCCCAGTGATATTATCATGGGTGGAGAGTCGCTTTCTGATGTATGTGCCAGATTGGCTCACATTGAAAAATGTATGTCTAGCTCTGTGGCCAAGAAGGCCTCAGCTAAAACAAAACATTTAGCTCCTGCTGTTGAGGCAAATGAGCTTGATTGTAGCGAGCGTCTTGATTGGTCAGATTGTTCTCCATTTGGAGAAGGAGAATTCTGATGTTCAGCAATTTGTGGGTATTGACGCTGAACAAGGCGAAGGGGAGATTTTTGACACCCCTAAAGCTCTTGCTCAATTGTATGAGGTTCTGGCAATCGATCTTCCAGAAGCAGTCCCTCCTCAGAAGGGGGAGTTCTTTGGAGCCTCCAAGCCTCGTTTAGAATTTCCAGATCAAAAACTTTTTGAAGAGATCATTCTTAAGGAATGGGAGAAGCCTGTGCAGCTTCCTGGCATTCCTTTAGGCTGGGATAAGAAATATCCCTTTCCTTCAGACACTGTTAAGCGTTGGTCATCACCCCCTGTGGTGGATGTACCTGTGCTTAGTTTGTCCAATTCCTCTGTTTTGCATTCTACGGAATCTACTAACCTTAAGGATGGGGAGGACAAACGTATTGATCAAATGGCTTGCCATGCGTTTGCTAGCGTTGGCTCGGCCTTACAGCCTGTGGGTGCCTCGGCACTTATGGCAGTCGCTATTAGGTCTGTTATTAGAGACCTATTAAATACCTCAGGGCTTGATCCAGCCTCTGATGAGTATGCCGCTCTTAAGCGATGTGATTTATTTGTGTCTTTTGTACTTTCTGCTTTGGATGATACCATGGCCATGTGTAGCAGAACTTCCGCTTTGCTAGTTGCTATACGGCGGTCTATATGGCTATGCCAGTGGGTGGCTGACACGGTGGCTAAGAAGTCACTTACAGCACTCCCCTTTGGGGGATTGCGCCTCTTTGGTGAGAAATTGGATTCTGTCATTAAAGGAGGCAAATTGCCTCAGCGTAAGAAGCAATGTCGTTCCTTTTGGGGATCGGCCTCTTTTAACCCTTCTTTTCGTGGTTCCAGAGCATGCAGAGGATCGGCCTTTTCGGCCCCAGTGGGGACTGCATGGAACAGAGGAAGAGGACGTGGCCGTTCAAGTCAGAATTGGGGGTCCAAGCTTAAGGCCGCTTCCAAGCCTGCCCAGCAATGAGGAGGCGCCCTCACCCGTGCGGGTGGGGCGACAGCTGCGGTTCTTTTTCCAGGCTTGGGTCAAAGAGGTATCAGACAGATGGATTCTGGAGGTTGTGTCATCCGGTTACAAGCTGGAATTCGAGTTCCGGCCTCTGCCCAGATTTTTCAGGTCTCGGATGCCCGCGGATCCGGGGATCGCTCTGGGGCTTCGGGCAGCTGTTGCGAATCTCTTAAACATGGATGTTATTCGCCTGGTTCCTCTTGCGCAAAGGGGTCTGGGGTTTTACTCCAACCTATTTACAGTTCCCAAAAAAGACGGCTCTGTTCGGTCTATTCTAGATCTGAGACGACTAAATCAATTTATTAGCTTCAGAAGGTTCCGCATGGAGTCGTTAAGATCAACGATCGACGCTCTCCGTCAAGGGGACTTTATGACTTCCATCGACATCAAGGATGCTTATCTGCACATCCCTATTTCTTCCGCTCACCAGAGGTTCCTCAGATTCACAGTGGAAGACCAGCACTTTCAGTTTGCGGCCCTTCCATTCGGTCTCACCTCATCCCCAAGGTTTTGGCAGGAGTAATGGCTATTCTCAGGCTCCAGGGCATTCGCATTGTGCCATTCTTGGATGACCTTCTCATCACAGCCTCGTCCTTCAGGCGGAATTGGACACCAGGACCGTGGTGGCTACACTAGAGAGGTTCGGTTGGGTGATGAACCATGCCAAATCCTCTCTTTATCCTGTAAGGGATATTCCCTTTCTGGGCTTATTTCTGAATACCCTTCATGCCAGGGTATTTCTTCCTCAGTCCAAAATTGTTCTGATTCAAGATTTAATTTGTCTGTTCTTGTCCAATCCTCGTCAGCCTATCCGCTTGGGGATGAGGCTAGTGGGGCTGATGGTGGCCACATTCGAAGCGGTCCCATTTGCTCAGTTTCATATGAGGACGCTTCAGCTCTTTCTCTTGGCGAAGTGGGACAAGCGTCCTCTGTCATTGAATCTGGTTTGTTTGTTGTCTCCCCGCGTTCTGCGGTCCCTTCAGTGGTGGCTGACTTCGAGCAATCTCAGAAACGGCAAGTCATTTCTGACCCCCTGTTGGGAGTTGGGGGGGCATCTGGAGGAAGCATCGGTTCCAGGGGTTGTGGGGGCCTCAAGAGGCTCACTCCCCAATCAATTTATTGGAGCTTCGGGCCATTCGGGTTGTTCTGCTCCGACTGACTCATCTTTTGCGGGGGCTGCTGGTTCAGATTCGGTCAGACAACCGAACAGCAGTTGCATACATCAATCACCAAGGAGGGACTCGCAGTTGGGGTGCCCTCCGGGAAGTATCTCTGATCCTCCACTGGGCAGAGATCAATGTTCCCTGCATATCGGCAGTTTACATTCCGGGGATAGAGAATGTGAAGGCAGACTCCCTGAGCAGAGCATGCGCTCGCCGGGGAGAGTGGTCTCTCAAATCCAAGGGTCTTTCAGTTTCTTTGTCACAAGTGGGGGACTCCACGGTTGGACCTGTTTGCTTCTCGTCACAACCACAAGCTTCCAGCTTTTATGTCTCTATCCCAGGATCCTCTGGCAGTGGCAGCGGATGCAATGTCTCTGGCCTGGAAGGATCTGGGGTTTCTGTATCTGTTTCCCCCATTCTCCATGATGAGCAAGGTGGTGCGCAAGCTAGTTCTGGAAGGGGCGCCAGCAATTCTGGTGGCTCCAAGATGGCCAAGACGTCTGTGGTTTGCAGACATCACAAGGCTAGCAGAGGATCAGTTGCATCTGCCTCTTCTTCCAGATCTCATCACCCAAGGTCAACTCTGTTACCCCAATTTACCGACGCTGGCTTTGACAGCGTGGCTGCTGAAATTTCCATCTTAAAAGAGGAAGGTCTTTCTGACGCGGTCATTCAGACTCTTGTTAGAGCTAGGAAAAAGTCTTTCTCTGTTGTTTACTACAGGACTTGGAGGTCCTATATTGATTGGTGTGAGTCTAGGGTCTTGCCCTGTAGGGTATTTTCTATCCCTAGGATTTTGGAGTTTCTGCAACATGGTCTGGATTTGGGTTTCCAGATTAGTACTTTGAAGGGGTAGGTTTCTGCTTTGGATATTTTCTTTCAAAGATCTTTTGCTCTTCATCCTTTGGTTAAGACTTTTTTCCAGGGGATCACGCATGTGCGGCCTCCTAGAAAGCTCCTACTTCCAGTTTGGGATCTTAACTTGGTGCTTTCTGCCATGCAGGCTGCTCCTTTTGAGCCATTGCAGGATGTTCCTCTTCATATTCTTACTCAGAAGGTTGCTTTCTTGGTTGCTATTACCTCTGTCCGTCGGGTTTCTGAATTGGCGGCCCTGTCTATCCAGGCCCCTTACTTCGAAAGGCATCAGGACAAGGTGGTTTTCCGTTTTAAACCAGATTTTCTTCCTAAGGTGGTGTCTGCCTTCCACCTAAATCAGGATATAGTTCTTCCTTCATTGTGCCCTAATCCTAGTAATAACAAGGAAAGGGTTTTACATTCTTTGGATGTTGTTCGTTGTGTTATTGGTTACTACTTCTGCTTTCCGTAAAACAGATGCCTTTTTTGTTGTGCCCTCTGGGCCTAGGAAGGGTTTGGCACCTGCCAAATCTTCCATCAGTAAATGGTTACGTCAGGCCATTGTTGGGGCCTATTCTGCTAAGGGAAGGTTCCCCCTTTTCGTGTTACTGCTCATTCTACTCGTGTTGTTGGGGATTCTTGGGCTCCAGGCGTCTGTTGAACAAGTTTGCAAGGCTGCAACTTGGTCTTCGGTGCATACTTTTTCTAAGTTTTACAAGGTTGATGTGCTGGCCTCAGCGGATGCTGCTTTTGGTCGCAAAGTTCTGCAAGCTGCAGTAATTTAAGTTATGCATTTTTGCCTTGTTGAATCCCCGCCCATTATGGACACTGCTATTGGATATCCCAAGTGTCATGAATGTTGGAAGCGGGGTGTGTGACATACTAGGAATAATACCATTTTGTGAGTACTCACCTGTAAAATGGGTATTACGAGTATGTCACACACCCCGCTTCCCCCGCCCTTTTTTGTTCTGGGGTCCTTTATATGGTGCTTTTTATTATTTTCAATTCACTATATAATTTGCTCTTCCTGGTTTTCTCACTGCTTTTTTAAAAGACTGGGGAATAGTGGGAGGTCCCGGGTACTTATGGACCAGGAGGGGCTCCTTTTTTCCATGTCATCTCTGCAAAATCGCCCTCTACAGGCCGGTTTCCCAAGTGTCATGAATGTTGGAAGCGGGGTGTGTGACATACTCGTAATACCCATTTTACAGGTGAGTACTCACAAAATGGTATTTTTCCACTCCAGGGTGTCACTGAATCAGATACGAATGGGTTAACGCTTGTTCGAGGGGCGGGACTGTAAAACAAAAAGTGTGGTTCCTCCTGGGCCTATATATAATTCCGGCTGCTCTCCGCAATCCAGTTTCATTCTTGCAGTTGGACTGGACTGCGAAGGTTGGGCTTGGATTTCTTTTCCCTAAATTCGTTTATTTTTTCACTATATCCAGTCCAGGTCGTCCCAGAAGTAATGACACCGCTAGGTGCCGCTTGACTGCAGGATCAAAAGCTGTCGCTCCTCCCGGCCTCCTATAAAACAGGTGTCTCTCTATGATTCCCCAGTGTTCTTCCTGCAGTCTGCTGCATAAGGATCGTATGGATACTCTCTCCTGCATACTGCAGCTGAGCGGGGCCTCCTAGCCCGTCGGCTGCTGCATCCTTATTGCCACCGTTCCCGTGGACCCACTACTGCCTCCCAGCTTCGGCTGACTGGGACGGTGAAGGTAGGGTGAACGCCGGGGTCAGGCTAGGCCCCCAAACGGTAGCCGGCCATAGGCTGATGGTGAGCCTGTTTGGGGGGGGGGAACCACTATATGCCCACAGGGGCTTATTCCCTCCCTGCCCCACAAGCTTTATTGTTGTATTGTGCTGGTGTTTATTGACTGGACTTGCTGTCCCTTGCGTGCTGGTGTGTTTTTTACTGACTTTTTACCTCACATATTTACCCTCCTGTGTTTTTTTACTGATTTTTTTACCTCACATGTTCACCCTCCTCGCTCCCTCGTCGCTCCCCTCTCTCCTTCATGCTGCCGCACCGGGACGTCGGCGCTGCACGGGCGGAGTATGTGTGGGGCTGTGGGCCCCGCCGTCGGGTGCGCCCGTGCTGCCTGCCGGCCCGGGCTGCATGTGGGCTACAGGTTGGCGATTCTGCTGGGCTCCTCCGTGGGCCGCCTGATGTTGCGAGGCCTTCCGCCATCTTGGGGGCGGGCGTGATTTTTGCGCCGTCGGGGGCGGGGCCGCACGATGACGCTTTTCGCGTCACGGTTTTGCGGCTCGCCCCTCGAGGAACGTGTGCTCTGGCTGATCAGCGCCATCTTCTCCTCCTGCATGCTGCTGTCGTCTGTCGGCCCTTTGAGCGGTGTTGTGAGTCCCTCTTGACATATTGTCTTTTATGCGCTGGGCATGTGCTGTGGGATGCTTATATGTTCACTTTGTGTCTTCCAGGTGGGCCCCTTGATATTAAGGGTTGTGGTTCCTCTCGGCCTCCGGCCACCCCCCCCTTCTCCAAGCCCTCTCCCTGTAAAGAGGGATCACTTAAGAGGGATCATTTCTTGCGGGCTGACCAGGTTGGGTTGTTAGTGCCTTGTACCTGTTAACATTACTCAAATCACCATAATGGAGGCTTCTGGGGATAGTGAGCTTGGGACCCGATCTGGGCAGGTGAAGCTCTACCCCATGTGCGGTGCTAGCCCTCTGGGCGGACTCAGCACGGTTGTGTCACTTGCACCAGAAGTGTTATCTCTCAGCATGATCGGGCGGGCGTATCTGCCCCTAGCCAGTTATTGCCTGCGGCCTCTCCAGAACCCCCGTGCTTGGCCTCAGCCCCCAGCGAGGGGGAAGCCAGTAGGGGGCCCCAATCTGATTTGGCGTATCGATTGGCCAGCCTTGAGAGACAGATCTCTCGCTCGGCTCCTAAGTAGGCCACAAGTAAGAGGCGGCTTATTGAGCCGGTCTATTCTGAAAATAATGGAGATGATGATGATGATCTCTTTGGAGGTGTTGGCCTTGATAGTGGGCCCGGTTCTTCCTCGGATGAGGAAACATGGCTCCCTGGTGATACGGAGCGGTTGCTGACTGCAATCTTTGAGACGCTGCACATTGTCCCTCCAAGAGTGGCTAAGAGGAAGCAGGGTGGATTGTTTCTGCCTGAGAGACGGAGACGAGTCTTTCCTGAGCAGGCCCTTTTTTTCTAACATGATTTTCAAGGAATGGGAAAGACCTAACAAGTTACAGTCGCCTGGACAGGCGGTATCCCTTTCCCGAGGAGCTGGTCTGGCTATGGTCCCGTCCTCCCGAGGTGGATGTCCCCGTGTCGGGTCTGTCCAACACTACGGTCATGCCTTCACCCGAAACTGCTTCCCTATGTGATCCATCTGACAAGCGCATGGATCATTTGTCATGCCTACACCTTGCCGGCCAAGAAGGCACTCACTAGTATCCCTTTTGTGGGTCACCTCCTGGACCTCCTGGTCAAGAATGGAAGGCTTCCTCAGCGACGAAAGTCTGCGCGGCCTTTTCGGGGTTCATCTGCCTATTGCTCCTTCGAGGAGGAAGAGGCTCTTCATTTTCAAGTGCTCGCAGAGATTCCTGGTGACGAGGTAGGTCCCGCGGCCGACCCAATCCCTCCTGGGGATCCAGGCCTAGCCCCCTACCAAGGCCCTCTGGCATGAGGGGGCGCCCTCATCCATCCGGGTGGGGGGACGGCTTCTGCTATTTGATCACGTCTGGAGACAGCGCGTCTCGGATTGGTGGATTCAGGAGGTGGTTTCATCCGATTATAAAATAGAGCTGGCAGTCTGGCCGCCCTCAAGATTTCTTCAGTCACGGATTTCCCAGAACCCATTGATGGCACAAGGCTTGCGGTTGGCCGTCCAACACCTTCTGCTGTCAGGTGTGATTTGTCCCGTGCCTCGGCAGGAACGGTTTCAGGGCTTTTACTCCAACCTGTTCAC
Organism: Gastrophryne carolinensis; assembly: GCA_027917425.1. NCBI lineage: Eukaryota > Metazoa > Chordata > Amphibia > Anura > Microhylidae > Gastrophryne > Gastrophryne carolinensis. The sequence goes on along the minus strand of CM051238.1, from coordinate 293,706,108 downwards.
GGTGCCCAGGAAGGACGGAACGCTGAGACCCATCCTGGACCTGAAGGGTCTCAACAGACATTTCCGCATGGAGACCTTACGGTCCGCAGTGAGCTTGCTTCGACCTGGCGACTTCTTGACCACGGTGGACATCAAGGATGCTTATCTGCACATCCCCATATTCTAGGGGCATCAGAAGTTCCTGAGATTTGCACTGGAGGATCAGCACTACCAGTTTGTGGCATTGCCATTCGGGATATCCTCAGCCCCCCGTGTGTTCACCAAGGTGCTGGTGGGCGTCATGCTATCCTGAGTATCCAGGGCATTTGCGTGCTGCCTTATCTGGATGATTTACTGATTGCGGCTCAGTCTCTTCTTCAGGCCGAGAGCGACACCCAGACCGTGTTGCCCACTCTCGAGGATTTCGGTTGGGTAGTCAATTATCCCAGGTCTTCAATAACTCCCTCGATGGTGGGGTCTTTTCTGGGCATGACGTTGGACACCTCTCTGGCCAGGATTTTCCTGCCACAGTAGAAGGTGGTGGGTCTTCAGATGCAGGTGCAGGCCTTGCTTTCTTGTCAGCATCCATCTGTCCGATTGGGGATGAAACTGTGGGCCTGATGGTGTCATGCTTCCAGGCAGTGCCCTATGCTCGGTTCCACTTGAGACCTCTTCAGTTGAATCTGTTGACCGGTTGGGATCGGACGCAGGAGTCACTGGAACGGGAGTTTTCACTGTCTCCCCCGGTCAGGCAGTCCCTTTTGTGGTGGCTGGACTCCAGAAATCTGCTGGTAGGCAAGTCATTTCTGCCTCCATGGTGGGAGATTGTCACCACGGACGCCAGCCTGACCGGCTGGGGAGGCTTTTGGCTGACTCAAAAGATCCAGGGTCAGTGGGGGCCACAGGAGGCCCACTTACCTATAAATATCTTGGAGTTGAGAGCGATCTGGTGGTGCTTCTTCACTTGACTTACCATCTAAGGGGTCCTGCGATTCAGGTTTGCTCGGACAATCAGGCGGCGGTCGCCTATATAAATCACCGAGGCGGGACTCGGAGCAAGCGAGCCCTCAAGGAGGTGACCCAGATTCTGACTTGGGCAGAGGAGAATGTTCCCTGCATCTCGGCGGTTTATATTCCTGGGATAGAGACCCCTGAGCAGGAGAGCCTTGCACCTGGGGGAATGGTCTCTCAGCAACAAGATTTTTCATGCTCTTGTCTCCGCTGGGGTCAGCCGGGCGTGGACCTATTTGCGTCCAGACACAATCACAAGCTCCCAAGATTCGTCTCCCTGTCGAGAGATCCTCTGGCAATTCCTTGGACAGAGTTCAGGCTCCTTTATGCATTCCCTCCATTTCCACTCCTGTGCCGTGTGCTGCGCAAGATAGCCCAGGAGGGGGTACCAACCATCCTGGTGGTTCCTCGCTGGCCCGAGGCGGAGTTGGTTTGCGGACATAATTCAGATGTCGGTTGTTCGCTACGTCTTGCCCGACGATCCAGGACTTCTCACGCAGGGGTCGCTGCGGCACCCCAATTTACAGACACTGGCTTGACGGCCTGGCTATTGAAACCTCAATCCTAACCGACAAGGGGCTGTCGGCTACTGTTGTTCAGACCATGATTCAGACGCGGAAGAAGTTTTCTTCTATGATATATTACAGAGTTTGGCATGCCTACATTGCTTGGTGTGAATCCAAGAGCCTTCCTTGTCACACTTTCCCTATCTCTTGGATTTTGGATTTTTTTTTTTTTTTTTTACAACACGGCTTAGATTTGGCTCTCCAGCTGAGCACCCTCAAGGGCCAGGTCTCAGCCTTAGCCATATTCTTCCAGAGATCCATTGCCAATCATAGACTGATCAAGACCTTCTTCCAAAGGGTTACCCATGTACGCCCACCTCGTAAGCCTGTATTACCAGTGTGAGACTTGAATCTGGTGCTTTCTGCTCTCAAGGGTCCCCCCTTTTAGCCCTTGTGCGATGCTGCATTGTCTATTTTGCCCTAAAGGTCGTATTTTTGGTACCCATCACCTCGGTGCGTCGCATGTCAGAGCTGGCCGCGATTGGTGTGAAGCCTCCTTACTTTGGACGGCATAGGGATAAGGTGGTGTTTTACTTAAACCTGATTTTTTGCTTAAGGTCGTGTCTCCTTTTCACCTTAATGAGGAAATTGTCTTGCCTTCCTTGTGTCCAGCTCCGACTAACTCTAAGGAAAGGACCCTCCATTCCCTGGATGTGGTCAGAGCCATTAAGTACTCCCGGTTGTGACTGAGTCCTTCAGGAAGTCGGATTGTCTTTTTGTCCTCTCCGAGGGGTCTAGGAAGGGCTTACCTCCGGCCAAGTCCACTCTCAGTAAGTGGATCAGACAGGCGGTGGTGCAAGCATATTCTGCCAAGGGGTAGGAACCCCCTTTTTCGTTTTACAGCTCATTCTACTAGAGCTATTGGTGCTTCCTGGGCTTTTCAGCACCAGGTCTCTGTTGAACAAGTTTGTAAGGCCGCCACTTGGTCTTCAGTTCATACCATTACAAAGTCTTTACAAGGTTGATGTTAGGGCCTCAGCTGATGCGGTCTGATGCGGTGAAATGAACTACATGCTGTTTCGCACTGGGGATCCCACCCTATTGGACACTGCTTTTGGATGTCCCAACTGTCATTACTTCTGGGACGACCTGGACTGGATATAGTGAAAAATACAATTCTGTGAAACTCACCTGTAGAATTGTTTTTGAATATATCCAGTCCAGGTCGTCCCACCCCACCTTTTTCATTATATCTGGATTGCCTGTTATGGTGATTACCATTACCATTGATTGGACCATTGTCCTTAGTTTGATGCCCTTAGTTTGATGGAGAGAGTACATGCTGAAGCTATGTGAAATAACATGGTTTTGTGGCCTCCCGGCCTGTCTCTTTTCTTACTGCTGTTTAACCACTGGGGAATCATAGAAAGACACCTGCTTTATAGGAGGCCCGGGAGGAGCGACAGCTTTTGATCCTGCAGTCAGGCGCCACCTAGCGGTGGATTACCCAACTGTCATTACTTCTGGGACGACCTGGACTGGATATATTCAAAAACAATTCTACAGGTGAGTTTCACAGAATTGTATTTTTCCTTTTTATAGGTTTTTATTCAGGAAGTGGGGGGTTTCCCCCTGTCTTTTTTTCCAGGCCCTTCTGGTCCCGCTGATCTGGCCACTATGCCTCCTGGAGTCAGTTAGGCCGAAAGCGTCGGATCGGAGATAAAAATAAGGTGCCAGGGTCCTGCGGGCGCTACGGGTGTCTGCTACGGGTGTCACTTCTATTTTTGTGAGGGACCCCCAAGGGCTGGTAGATCACTGCTAAAGGGACATTCAGCCCCAGGGTTTGTCTGATGACCTGCAAGGTGGACCATGGGGGAAAATATTTCCCCTCTGCCTGTTCCACATATTGGGCAGTGGGGCGAGAGCAAGACACTTTATTTACTTATTTACTGTTTGGCATGTGTGGGGAGGAGAAAGGCACTTTTCAATATTTGAATTTCGCTCCAGTGGCATTGGTCGAGTAGTGGGGCTGGGACACAGCCTCGCTTCTGCTGAGAGTAGAGTGCAGGGGCCGCTTTCGCGGGGCTTCTGGCAATGGGAGCTTGCTGCTGTGGTTGTCCAGATTGCAGTTCGAGCTTCTGATATCTGCCCGCTCCTCCTCAGGCCGCCGCTATGGAAGGATCTAGCGCCTCCGCCCGCACCTCTGCCCATGCCGGCCATGCCGAGGCCCCCCTTTGCCGGAGCTGCTCATCCATCGGTGCCCGCCTCAGCCAAGAGGAGTTCTGCAATAAACCTAAAGCCCAAAACAAGGCCAAGTCCTTTTGACGAAACAAAGCTACATTCCCTTCTAAAACTTCCTAGACTTGAAGGGATGCCCTCACCCTTTCGGGGGGGGGGGCGGATTCTGCTTTTTGCTCATCTTTGGAGGCTCCGTGTAGTGGATGCATGGATCCAAGAAATAATTTCTTCAGGCTACAAGATCGAGCTGGGGGTCAGACCTCCTCGGAGGTTCTTTTTTTTTTGTTTAAGGGTGTCCCAGAATCCAGAAAAAGCAGGAGAATTGAGATCCGCGGTAGCTCACCTATTACAGCTAGGAGTAAGCCGTTGTGTTCCTCTTTCAGAAAGAGATTGCGGTTTTTATTCCAATTTGTTCGTAATCGACGGCTTAGTGCCCCCAAATCTGGACCTCAAAGGCCTCAACAGTTTCATCCGACTTTGAAGATTTCACATGGAGTCATTCAAATCCACAACAACTACCCTTCAGATAGGGGAATTTATGACCACAGGTTTATAAGGGATGCCTACCTGCATATCCCTATCTTCCCGGGCTATCAGAGGTTTTTGTGTTTCGCAGTGGATGGCCTACATTTTCAGTTTGTGGGTCTGTGGCTTTGGTTTTTACCAAAGTTAGACGATCTTCTGATCAGAGCCCCATCTTTTCAGGAGGCCTTGAGAGATACACAGACCATCCTATCGACCAGCTTTGGCTGGTTAATCAACTTCAAAGTTGCATATCATTCTTATCACCTTTCTGGGAATTACTTTAGACACAATTCAGCCCAAATTTTTTCTCCCGAAGCAGAAGAGACTTTCACTTCAGGCCAGCGCAGAGGCTCTCTTGGCCTTGTCAGCATCTAGTCCTCTCTATGTGTTCCCTCTGTTTCCACTCCTGGGTCGCGTACTAAAGAAGGTAGCTCGCGAGGTGATCCCAACCATCCTGGTAGCACCCCATTGGCCAATGAGAAAATGGTTTTCAGACATAGTAAGAATATCGGAAGGCAACCACTGGCGGCTGCCCGATGATCCAGATCTCCTCACACAGGGACCTCCACAGCACCACAATTTATGAGTTCTGGCTTTGATGGCCTGGCTATTGAAACCTCTATCTTGGCAGAAAGAGGCTTATCTGCCAGGGTCATGTGGACAATGATTCGAGCCTGGAAGCAGACTTTGTCAAAGAGTCTGGCGGGTCTTTATCACTTGGTGCAAAATCATGGGATTTTGCTTGTAGGACATTTTCTGTCTCCAGAATCCTAGAATTTTTGCAGGGGGGTCTCAATGAGGGACCAGTTAAATACCGTCAAGGGACAGATCTCTGCCTTATCCATCTTTTTTTTCTGAAGCCAATTGCTGAAAATAAACGTATAAGGACGTCTTTGCAGACGGTCGCCCTTATGCAACCTCCCTGAAAGCCTCTTCTGCCTGCTTGGGACTTGAATTTAGCCTTATCTGATCTTCAGGTTCCTCCCTTTGAACCACTGGCAAAAGTTTCACTGGGGTTGATGACACTTAAGATCATTTTTTTTGTAGCAATTACTCCTGTGCGGCAGGTTTCTGAATTAGCAGCCTTATCAATTAAGCCTCCTTTTGTCCTACACAAGGACAAGACTGTCTTCCGTTTTAAATAGTATTCTTTTCATAAAGTGGTTCCCCCTTCCATCCTAATGAAGAGATGGTTTTGGCCTCCTTTATGTCCTGCTTTGGTTAGCCATAAGGAGAGAGTCCTCCACTCCTTGGACATAGTGAGAGCTCTTAAATATGATATCTCCGCTACTCAGGCCTTCCTCATAACTGATTCCTTGTTTATTATATTTGAGGGGCCATGGAAGGCTCTAGCGCCAGCTAATGCTACCATCAGCCGATGGATTAGATAAACAGTGATTAAAGCCTCCAAAGTGTCTCCAAAGGGAGGAATCCTCCTTTTCGGGTTACAGCCCATTCTACGCAGACTGTTGGAGCTTTCTGGGCTTTTCAGCACCGGGCTTCAGTTGAGCAGGTCTGCAAGGCTGCTACCTGTTGTTCAGTTCATACATTTACCAAATTGTATAAGGTAGATGTTAGTGCCTCAGTAGACGCTGCTTTTGGTAGAAAGGTATTACAAACGGTAGTGAGCTCTTCAGCTAAGGTTCAATTTTTTCGGAATGGCCCACTGCTCAGGTTAAAGTAATAAGGTCGACACCTGGGATTCCCACCCTGAATCAAGGAGACTGTTTGGGAGGTCCCATTCATATCTGATTCAGTGATGCCCTGGAGTGGAATATGAGAGAAAATACTATATTATAATATTCAATGATTTTCACCTGTATAATTGATTTCTCTCTTCTTCCACTTTAGGGCGTCACACCAATCTGCTAGGCGATTGTATCCATTCCCTAGATGCCATAATCCTAGTGAAGCTTGTAAATATGTAAATATTTGGTGTATTAGCATTAAAAAAAGGGGGAAAAGAGAGGAAGAGAGGAGTTCTAACGTGTCTCCTTGTTTTCCAACTAAACGTGGGATCTCCTAGGATACCTACCTCTTAGGATGGCTGTGCCTAGTGCTTTTCAATTAGTTGATTGCAGAGACAATCAACTTCCTTAGTAATTTACTGTCCTATGTTCATATTTAATGTTTCTCTGTGCCCTGGTGTAAAATTTTGGCAGTTGTTTTATCTTGTGTGTTCTCATAATAATGTATGTATTTTATGCTAGTTATTGTTTGGTGAGTGATCTGCTTTTTTCTCTGAAAGGGTGGTTTAATGTGCTAATTGGTAGAACTCACAGGTGCAACACATCCCATTTGATATTTATAGTGTTATAGCTCCTTGGGAGTGTGCTTTCTTAGTTGTGGTTGTGTAATCCTGGATATAGAGCTATCCTATCAATTGACACTGCCCAACTATTGGACAGGCAATCAAAACCACAAAACCGTAACAATTTCAAACTACTTACAGTATAGGAGAAATCCCTCCTTTAAATGTACAGCCACAATAATTAAGGCAGTGTACTCGTTATTGTCTGCCTAACTGTCACTTGACCAATGAATTAATCTGTACTGCATTGAGAATCCTTGGTGAACTGTTCTTCCACAGAGGCATCACAAAGACATAGGCTAAAATGCTGCCCTGTGATTACAGTTCTTGCTTTGTGATTGGCTCTTGGGAGTGGCACACAGCCAGCTCCCCCCTCCCCCCTCCCTCACAGCAGTGTTTTCAAATGATTGTCAGAACTATGTGCTACATCACTGAATTTTTGAAGATGACATTGAGATATTTATGATGCTAAATTGCTAATTCAACGTAGGCCAGTGTTCTCAAACGCTCCCCTCTGGACCCACCAACAGGCCATGGTGCAACACCATTTACTTCACCGGCATGTCTTTGTGGTGATCCACAAAACACAAATTGGTGGCTCCCTTAAAGTGGACCAACCCCCGATGCTGATCGGCCCGGGAATCTATAAGATTGGCATTGGGCCTGCGGGGCACCCCGATCAGTGGTGCCTCGCTGTGTGAAAGCCCCCAGAAAGCCCCGAAATCCCTACCTGCATCTCGATCCTCTAGCAGGGCGCGCACCCGCGCCGGCCGTTTGTGAATGGCCGGCGCTGGCGCGCTCCCTGTAAGAGTGACGCGCGGGAGGTGGCGCGGGCGCGCTCGCTTGTCCGTCGACGGACCTCGCTTGTCCGTCGGCGGGGATTGGCTGCAGTGGTCACGTGGGAGCGGGGACAGGTGAATATTCTTGGTGTGCCACACACCCCGCTTCACCTTTAATATTCTTCACGATTGGGTTACTCACCGCCAGGTGACGCTGTTACAGAGAGGAAGTCTTGTAACGAGCCCCCTTCCGGCCTATATATACCTGGTACCTCCCATTTATCACCAGTGTTTTTCTCTCTGCATGACGACAAGACAGAAGGTTGAAGTCTCCTTCTTGCAGGTAGCCGGGGTCTTACCCCGGCACCCCCCTTTTGGTCTATTTCTGCCCGGTTTTGATTGTTTGTTACCTTTGTGGTTAAATGGAAGCCTCCCAGCCTAGGCTGCTCACTGGGCAATTGGTAGACGGCACTATAGGTGCCTAGGAGCTTATCTCCTCCGCTCGACCCCCTGTTTTGGGGGCAATGCGGCTATCCGGCATGGTGATCCGGATGTGGGATGCCCCTGTCCCGAGGGTCCCCTTGCTCTCCCGTTTCGGTCCCTTCTCCCTTCACTATGGGGGGGGGGGTAGAGGGATGTGTATTGTGTGTATGGTTTACTGTATGTTCATGTGTTTAACGTTGGTCAGGCTGCACCGCAAGCGAGTGTGCGTGTGGCCTGACTTAGATTCCTCCTTATGTGGCAGTCTCTGTTATGTGGGTCAGCTTTAGCGGTAATTGGGGCAGGCTGTATGGTGTCAGGCTGCCTGCGCCCTTCTCAGTCTATCCAGCTCCCCCTCCCCTTGTCTCCTTGGTTTTTAACGGCCGCCGCTTGGCGGGCCGCATGTTTATTTGGGGGGCAGCACAGGCTGCCTAGGATCTCTGGCTCCCCCTCCCCCCTTCTCCTTTTTTACTGAGGGCTTGTTAGCCCTCTGGCTGCTTTGGCACCGCCGTCCGGCGGGCCATACTGTTCAAATTTGGCGGGGGGGGCGGTGACGTCAGGGGTGGGGGCGTGGTCCGGCGGCGCGTCGTTTACTGGCCAGCCGCACTTCCTTCCTGTTTATCAGGAAGCAGCATGTGGGGCTCCCAGCCGCATATGGGTACTGCTGCGGCTGCTGCTACTGCTGCGGCTGCTGCTACTGCTGCCCGCTCCGCTGATTCTTCCTTTCTGCTGCCGCTACGGCTCCCACTGCTGCCACTGCCGCCTTCGCTGACATTTTGCTGCTTGTCTTCCACCACTTCCATGGTCGAGTGCTGGGCTCTTACTGTTGGTTTGTTTCTTCCCCACAGATCCTGGGATTCCCTCAATACAGTGGCCTCCCGGTTCTATGTTGCCTGGCTAGTCCTTTCTTTCCCTCCAAATTGGGACATATTTATATATATATTAATAAAAAAATATATATATATTTATTTTAAGGGGATCTTTATTATAAATTAAATCCTCCCTCCCGGGACATTAACATAAAGGGGCATCCCGGGTGGCTTATGCCTTAATCCCAGGATTTTGCGAATACTATAAATCACCATATGGAGGCTTCCGATAATACCGAAAATGGTTCTTCTGGGCCATCTAGGGTGTGTGGAGGCTGAGGGACTTCGCTCCCAGGCGATGATGTTATTGTATGCATTCCTTGTGCAAGGCAGAGTATTGCGCGTCAGTCTCCGGCTGCGGGTTCTTCGCAACTTCCATCATCCCCTACCCCTCCCTCCCTGTTCCGGACCCCGTGTGACATAGGCAAAGGTGGGGATTCGCAATCCGAGGTGGCGGCACGGTTAGCCAACCTCGAGAAGATAATTTCCGTTAAAGCAGGGTTAAAGGCCACTGCAAAACGGAAACACCTTTCTCCTGTACCTCCGGCTTCACAGGATGAAGTATGTGAACCTGTAGATTGGTCCGATTGTTCCCTGGACGAGGAGGGAGAATTCCTGGTGGAGTCAGATGAGCCTGCAGATCAGCTTGAGGTTGATGCTATTGGCGATTTGTCTGCGGGGGTTTCCCTTGACACCCCCTCCATTCTGGCTCAAATGTTTGAAATTTTGAATTTAGATCCGCCTGAGGCCGTCACCCTGCCAAAGGGTCAGTTGTTTAAAGTGCCTCAGCCGCGTTTGGTTTTTCCTAGACAACACCACTTTGAGACGGTTGTGCTTAAGGAATGGGAACATCCCACGCGGTTAACTGGAATTCCTTCCAGTTGGGAGAAGCATTATCCCTTTCCGCCAGAATTGGTGAAGCTTTAGTCGGTTCCTCCTGACGTCGATACCCCTGTGCTAGGGCTCTCCAGCACGGCTATGGTGCAGTCTGCTGAGACTTCTGCCCTTAAGGATGGCGAGGATCGTCGGATTGACCAGTACGCTCGCCATGGTTTTTAGTCAACGATGCGCCCGGTGTGTGCTTCGGCGCTTCTTCTATTGGCGGTTAGATCTGTAATTCAGGGTCTGTCTGTGGATCTTGATCCCACTTGTAAGGAGTTTACTGCTCTTAAGCAGTGTGAGTCTTTTGTTTCCTATGTTCTGTCCGCTCAGGACGATGCGCTGGCTATGAGTAGCAAGACAGCGGCAATGCTGGTGGCTATTCGTCGGGCAGTATGGCTGCGCCAGTGGTCGGCGGACGTAGCCTCTAAAAGGGTGCTCACAGCTCTCCCCTTTTTGGGATTGCGACTGTTTGGTGATAAAATTGATTCAGTTGCAAAAGGTGGTAAAATGCCGCAGCGTAAGAGGCCTCGTCGTCCCTTTCGGGGGCCACGTTCTGGTAGGCCTTCCTTTCGGGGATTCAGAGCGGGTAGGGGGGCTTCCTTTCCCGCTACCAGAGGTGCAGGTTGGACTCGGGGGAAGGGCCGTGGCCGCCCGGCAAAGTCCTTGGACCCCAAGCCTGCCAGTAAGCCCGCTCAGCAATGAGGGGCTGCCCTCACCCGTGCGGGTGGGGGGACGATTGCAACACTTCTCCCGGGTTTGGGTCCAGGAGATTCTGGACAGATGAATCCGGAAGGTAGTGTCGGTTACAAGCTGGAGTTCGAGTCTCGCCCTCCTTCACGGTTCTTTCGGTCTCGGGTGCCCATCGATCCTTTGGCCGCACAGGGGCTCCTGGCGTCGGTAAAGAATCTGTTAGAGATGGTGGTCATCCGGCCGGTATCGCGCTTAGAGATGGGCCTCGGTTTCTACTCCAATCTTTTCGCAGTCCCCAAAAAGGACGGGTTGGTTCGTCCCGTCCTGGACCTGAAATTACTCAATCAATCGGAGACAGACGCCAGCATGGTGGTCTCCAGGCTGGAAAGCTTTGGTTGGGTGATCAACTTCCCCAAATCCTCCCTCGCTCCGGCCAGGGTGGTGTCCTTTCTGGGGATGAAGTTGGACTCTCTTCAACACAGAGTGTTTCTCCCCCAGTCCAAAATTCATCTGATTCAGGAATTGGCTCGGGTCCTACTTTCCAATCCTCGGCCGTCCATCCGTCTGGGGATGAGGCTGGTAGGGTTGATGGTCGCCTCTTTCGAGGCAGTTCCCTTTTCTCAATTTCACACGAGGACGCTTCAGTTTTATCTGTTGGCGTCCTGGGACCGGCAGCCTCGGTCGCTGGATCAGCCCTTCCAGTTGTCCTCCCGGGTCCGGCAGTCCCTCCAGTGGTGGTTGGTCTCGGCCAATCTGGTGAAGGGCAGGTCCTTCCTGGCCCCTCTTTGGGAAATTGTCACCACGGACGCCAGTCTTTCGGGATGGGGCGGGTTCTGGAAGGAGCTTCAGTTCCAGGGGGCAGTGGGGACCTCAAGAGGCCCACTTACCCTTCAGTTTTCTGGAACTGAGAGCCATCCGTCGGGTGCTTGCTCTCCTGACTCATCACGTTCTGGGCCTTCCGGTCCAGGTGCGTTCAGACAATCGGAACAGTGGCTGCTTACATCAATCATCGGGGAGGGACTCGCAGTCTGAGTGCTCTCAGAGAGGTGTCCCTGATCCTGACCTGGGCAGAGGCCCATGTTCCTTGTCTCTCGGCGGTATACATTCCGGGAGTGGAGAACCAGGAAGCGGACCGGTTGAGCAGGGGCTCTCCCCGTCTGGGAGAATGGGCTCTCCATCCTCAGGTTTTTCGCTCACTGTGTCTCCGATGGGGGACACCGGAGGTGGACCTGTTTGCCTCTCGTCACAATCACAGGCTCCCGAACTTCGTGTCACTCTCCCGGGATCCTCTGGCTCTGGCAGTGGACGCCATGTCCCTGAGCTGAGGGGTTCTGGGATTTCTATACCTGTTTCCTCCGATACCCATGCTGGGCAGGGTGGTTCAGAAGTTGGCTCTGGAAAGGGTGTCCGCCGTTCTCGTGGCCCCAAGGTGGCCAAGGCGAGTGTGGTTCGCAGACATCATTCGGCTGGCAGTGGACCAGTTCGTTCTGCCTCTTCGGCCCGATCTGCTCACTGAGGGTCGGTTGTGTTACCCCAATTTACCAGCGCTGGGTTTGACGGCCTGGCGGCTGAAACCTCCATCTTGAAGGAGGAGGGGCTTTCTGACTCAGTCGTTAAGACTCTGATCAGTGCCCGGAAGAGGTCTTCTTCTATCATCTACTATAGGACTTGGAAAGCCTATATCGCTTGGTGCGAGTTTAGATCTTTTCCTTGTAGGGTCTTCTCGGTCTCCAGGATTCTGGAGTTTTTACAATCTGGGCTAGACTCTGGTCTTCAGCTAAGTACTTTGAAAGGGCAAGTTTCTGCCTTATCTATCTTTTTTCAGAAGCGTTTTGCGCTTCATTCTTTGGTTAAAACTTTTTTCCAGGGGATTACGCATGTGTGGCCTCCCAGGAAACCATTACTCCCGGTTTGGGATTTGAATTTGGTTCTTTCTGCTCTGCAGGCTCCCCCTTTTGAGCCTCTGCAAGATATTGCTTTGTCTACCCTGACTCAGAAGATTGTCTTCTTGGTAGCTATCACTTCGGTCCGGCGTGTCTCGAAGTTGGCGGCCTTGTTTATCCAGGCGCCTTACTTTGAGAGGCATCAGGATAAAGTGGTCTTTCGGTTCAAGCCAGACTTTCTTCCTAAGGTTGTTTCTGCTTTTCGTTTGAATCAGGATATTGTTCTTCCCTCCCTGTGTCCTAATCCTAAGAATGACAAAGAGAGGGTCTTGCATTGTTTGGATGTAGTACGCTGTGTTAAGTACTACTTGATTATCATGTCTCCTTTTCGTAAGACGGATGCCTTTTTGTTGTGCCCTGTGGGCCTAAGAAGGGTTTGGCACCAGCCAAATCTGCCATTAGCAAATGGATACGTCAGGCCGTTACTGCGGCCTATTCTGCTAAGGGGAAAGTTCCCCCTTTTCGTATCACTGCTCATTCTACTCGCGCCGTTGGAGCGTCTTGGGCTTTTCAGCACCAAGCTTCTGTTGAACAAGTTTGTAAGGCCGCCACTTGGTCTTCTGTTCATACTTTTTCTAAGTTTTACAAAGTTGATGTGCGAGCCTCAGCGGATGCTGTTTTTGGCTGCAAAGTTCTGCAGACTGCAGTCATTTAAGTTATGCTTCACCTTGCCTTGGGATGCCCATCCCTTGTGGACACTGCTTTTGGATGTCCCAATCGTGAAGAATATTAAAGGTGAAGCGGGGTGTGTGGCACACCAAGAATAATACCATTTTGTGAGTACTCACCTGAAAAATGGATATTGTTGGTGTGCCACACACCCCGCTTCACTCCCACCCTTTTCGGTATCCCGAATCCTTTATATGGTGAAGCTTTTATTTTTGATTTATTTTGAGGTTACCGTTAAATTACTGGTACCTTGTCTTTCTGCTTTTTAATACACTGGTGATAAATGGCAGGTACCAGGTATATATAGGCCGGAAGGGGGCTCGTTACAAGACTTCCTCTCTGCACAGCGTCACCTGGCGGTGAGTGACCCAATCGTGAAGAATATTAAAGGTGAAGCGGGGTGTGTGGCACACCAACAATATCCATTTTTCAGGTGAGTACTCACAAAATGGTATTTTTTGGGGCTTTCTGGGGGGTTTCACACAGAGGGGCACCCCCGATCGGGGTGCCCCACCGAAGTGGACCAAAACCCAGGATAGTCAAAATCCTGGGTGTTGGTCCACTTTGAGGAGGGTTGGGGAACCCCTAGTTAGGCGACATCCATGGGGCAGAACTTGACAACTTCAAATCATGAATGGTTGGCTTGTCTTACTAAAAGCTTTAATCCTGAAACCACCACCATCTGAAACTAAAACTGCACAAACTGTTTAACTGAAACTCTAGCTGATCATTATTTTAAATTGCTAGAAAGTTCCTTTTTTGTTTCATACTGTTACAGATAAAACTGCATCTGTAACGAAATACAAGGTGCTGCTTTAGGGCAATAAATGACTGCTATTTATATACTTCTTCCCTTTTTTTTTTTATTGTAAGCAGTCAATCATGTGAGCTTTTGAAAATGCGTAGCTCAGGGTTCCTCTATTGTAGTGCACTTGCAGAGGGGATTTTCAGTTAATAGGCTCAGCCATTCTGCAAATGCCTGCTGACACTTGAATGCAGTAGATTATGCCAAAGTGGTTTGTCTGGTCTTCTTGCATGTCAGTGGGCCCCACCACTTGTCTTAAGTCATGTCAGCATTCTGTTGTTAAAGAATCTAAGCTGCTGTTTCTTCACATTCTGGCTGTCATAAATGGCTATAGATTCCAAGTGGCATTAGAGGAATTCTTACTATACTGTGGAGAGTACATAGTAAAGCATTCACAAGATGTCTGTTATCCAATGACAAGGGAAACACCTTTTTGAAACTTGTGGTGGGAAAATGATAGATGTATAATGGATGCAAAGCATAACACAGCCTGAAGTCCAGCCAGTTTGAGCATATGTTGATATACTTGAAGAGAGAATGCTGTTCTCCATGTACATGTATCTGATTAAATACGATCATCGCTGATGATTGTTATAGACTTGCAATACTACTTTTTTGGTGTTGAACCCCTTTTGTTTCTGGTATGTTGCATGTTAATGATTTTTCCTATGTAAAGACTACTCTTGTTGTCATGCAGATCTGTGAAAACTGTGATATAACAGTATCCCTGCTTTTTTTTAGTTTTAAAACAACATTAACTAGTTAGTTTTTATAGATAAATGAGTGTTGCTGTGACTTGTTGAATATGGAAATGTAATCCTTTCTTTCTTGTACATACATTTTTATTGAGTAAGGTACTAAATAAAAGGCAGTTTGATACAAAGCTTACATTTGTTAAGCAGGCAACAGGGCATGTACTGTACTAAACCATTCTATACATACATTCACAGAGAAACATGGCGTTCAATGAAATATAGACAAAGGCTTTCCTATAAGATAGAAAGTTATATAGGGCAAGGATCTTAAGATGGCCAATGTAAAGCCTGGACTGCCTTGCTAATGCTACCCGCCTGCTGCTGGGAAAGGTGGGGGGTTAAGGGGGTAAAAATAAAAAGTCAGCAGTGGGAGCAGTGCTTTCTATGTTCTGAGCTCACGTCACTGAGCACTTGGTTAGTCAATTAGTGTATAGCAACCCCTATGCTGCTGCAATGATTGGCTGGCTAGGCACCCAGTCATGGCCAGGATGGGCAGATGCCGTAAGCTTTTTTTTTTTTTCTATTATATTTTTAATCCCCTAATCCACCTCAGCACTGGGTGGAGGAACATCTGCAGGAGAGTACAGCAAAGGCTGGGCTTCCATTTTAACGTGACATTGCTTCTCTTTCTCCTCGTCTCCAGTATATGCTGTATTGTTTTGTATCACAGTCCTTTTCTGCCCCAAAATTGTGATAAGGGACAGAACTTTACCTTGCCGTGACTATGCCTCTTTCTGTTAAATATCACAAAAAAGTGCTCTTCAAGCTATAGAAACAGAAACTTTAATATGTTGACCGCATATATATTTTCTCTGATGTCTGTACTTTAAGAAAATAAAAATACTTTTGGCTAGCAATTCGTTCTACCAGTCAATTACTTTTTGTCCTAGACCATACATGTAAAAGGACAAGCATAAATATCAACCTGAACCAATCAGTCGGCGTGATTTTTCTCTGGTCATTCAAAGGGTACTTACAGTATTCTTACAGGAAAATGGTTAGTGCTAAAAGCAGGACTAGATAAAAAGTGGCACAGATCAAATGGGCCAAGCTGACATAAATGGGCTATCCTGCCTCCACATAATATTAGTAGTGTTTTTTTACTTCAGTTATATCAGGCTGCCTTTGCTGAGCAGGTTTTAAAAAAAATGCAGCTGTTCCACTTGCAATAGTTATTAATTAACTTCTCTTCATCTGATATTTGACCATAAGCTTCACTGTTTCAAAATCAATACAGCATACATGTTAAAGATCAGTAGCTTACAGAATATTGCAGATTGAGTAACCACAATGCTAATAACAACAACATTGCTAGCTTTTTTTTTATTGAAGGAGGCCTGTCTCTAGGCAACCTCGGGTCCTCGATGTAGCCGTCTTGGAGAAAATGCACAGAGTGGCAGGTCTCTCACACAATCGTGTGCAGGGCATTCACTCAAGTCCAACTGTCACTCAGGTGTATGGCTGACATTCAGAGGCCCGCCCCGCGCTGGAATAGGGGGAGGATTGTGAGGAATTAATTTTAATTTTTTTAAATTAAGTTTTTTTAACTACCAAATTGGCAGGGTGGCTGCAGGGTTACAAAAAGCTTGGGGTTCCTCTTTAGTGCAATGATCTACTGCACATATACCAACCTCCAGGCCTGTGGGCCGATGCAGCCCTCCAAGCCTGTTTATGTGGCCCTCGGACAGCCTTCACTCCAAGGCTTCTATAACTGGCATTTAATCTTGTCTGGCACTGCTGAGTGATCCACAGGTACACTGTAATTCACTGTGCAGTACCGCCTCTAATCCTGCCCCAATGCACAGTGCCTGGTGACAAGCCGAATTGGGGAAGAAGAGAGTAGTGTCTGAAACTGTTCTGCGTCTCCAACCAGCAACCAGCACTCACCACACAAGGGGGGGGACTAAACTTACTGCCACAGCAGAGGATGCTGCATGTGCTGCAGGGGTTATTGCTATCTTTTGCAAGTGGGGTGGAACCTGGGCTATTCAGCGTCTGCATCAGTTCTGGGCACAAAAAAAAAATCTGTCTATTCCTGGCAAAATAATTCAGCAACTGTACCTACCCTGGGCAAAGTATTTCAGTGCCTGTCTTGCATCTGTCTTGGACAAAATCATTATATGTCTGTAACTATATATTTGAATGGTTGTGTTTGCATTCTTTTTTTCGTTCGTTAAGCGAACGAGTTTTACACCCCTGATCTACTGAATGATCTAATGAATAGATAACAAGACTGTTGGAAGAACAATTACAAGTGCAGAGCCAACAATTGTATTGTAACCAGGATTCTGACTGTTCAGTCTCCCAATTACACCCCCCCCCCCTGCCGTGCATCCCTCCCCTGGCACTGAGGCAGGTCAGAGGGATAGAGGGGTTACAAAAAAAAAACAGTCTAGTTCTCTTGGTGCTTTGGGTCCTGGGCACAACTATCTTGGACAGTGCCAGGGAAACGTGTATCCTGTGATCATGCTAACAACTCGGCACATAAGATCAAGAAACATGCTTTTTTAAATCGCTGTCTCTCACCAGACTAGCAGCCTAAAATGTACAGCCAGGCAACAGACACACAAATTCATGGCTAGGGCAAGATGACGACTCACGTTATATTGATATTTGAATGGAATAAGCACACTAGACAGTTATTACAAGCATTTGATATGGTAGAGATATTACAAATACCAGTGCTGAGTAGTTAGATGCAGCTTACAGGTAAAGTTGATTACTAGGAGAGATACAACAAAATGGCAGGTTACCTTAAATGTATTCTGATGTGTACTGATGTAGGGCTTCCTCTGGGAAGTGTGTGGTCAGCCTGCACCGCCAACACGCACATGATGTGACCTCCCCCGGAAAGTGACAAAATCTTGGTCTAGGACCCCAGGGTAGGCATACTCACCCCCCCCCCCGCGGCATTCAGATTTGGGATGGCCCACTGTGTAAAACAGTGGCCCCTCCATGCTATACCTCTAGAAGGCCCAGTGCAGACATACTCCCTGTTAAAGGGTAGCAGGGATGTGGCCACATGCGTGCTGCACCTGGCTAGACTGGTTAGATGATTTTTAGATGAGTGGGCGGGAATGAATCAACAATTGAAATAGAGGCTGTGCATGCGCCAGGATAGTCAAAATCCGGGGTTTTGGTCCACGTTAAGCTTGTGTTCTGCCCCCCCCCCCATTTAGCAGCAGATGGAGATGCGATTCCCAGGGAATCTCTTTCAATCCCCATATTTTATCACACCTTCCTAACTAGGAAGGATGCTGGCCCCTGGCTGTCTGACAAAGGTGATGGGGGAAGCCGCAGGGGGCCTTCAACCTGGAACTGCCTTTGCTCATTTTGGCTCCACATGTTCATATATGGACTTCCTTTTCCTGCCAGGCTTATGTTAAAAGACTGTTGAAAGGGTGACATCTGCTACAACCATGGAAAAAGTGAGTTGGAGTGGGCAACCTGGGGTGTTTCACACAGTGGGGCGTCCGCCATGGAAGTGCCCCGGGGGCAATGACCAAACCTGGGATAGTCAAAATCCTGTTTTGGTCCACTTTAAGCTCGTGTTCTCTAGGCTTCACATGTCCATATATGGACTTATTTTTCCTGCCAGGCTTGTGTTAGAAGCTTGTGTAGCATCTGCTACAACCATTGTATGTTAAAGGGGACCAGCATCAGGAGTTAAAATGAAATATCATATTCACCCTATTGGTGACAGGGGGTACTTTGGAGACTGGACATCTACATTCAAGTCAGTCAGTTCTTACCACTTCCTTATTTACTTGAATGGCAGGCAATACATTTTGGACTGGCCCACCTGAGCACCAGAAGATCTTCCCGTGGGCCACAGGCACTCAGGGCCACCATCAGGGCAGTTCAAGAGATCACAGGTTAAACAGTGTTTCTGTCTTTCCTGGAGTATTATCTGGTGTAGGTATTATTCAGTAAACTATATTTGCAATATGGGCAATAAAGATTTGATTTTATATTACAGTCTAATATCGTTATCTGAATGTTGGGCAACAAGTATATTCTCTGCTGGGTTCTGAAAATGATTTTCTCTGGTGAGCCCAAAGTAGTCCAGTCTGACCCTGCAGCCAGTTATGTCATGGCTGGCAATCATTCAAGGTGTGTAAGCCTACCCGGAAAACCAGTATGTGATTGGCAGCCACACAATGAATGAGGAAATGGTCAAACTCAATATGGCTGTCAAACCTCTATTAACAAAGAAGGATACTGGCTGTTTTTTTTTTTTCCATGGGACGTGCATCCCCAAATGAGAATGCCGTAGGTCCACTTTAAGGTGGTGCTTATTCACCTTACTTGTGATGTAGGTGGCATCAAACTGACATTGGCTAAAAGGTATGTGGACATGGATTCCTTGTTCTCATTGGTATGTTCTCGCTTTGAGTGTCAATGCAAGTGAGCAGTCATTGGGGGAGAGCATCAGGCTTGTTCTTTTTTTAAGTTCTACTTTATAGTATATAGGTTTTTATTTATCTATGTTTTGGTATTTCAGTAAAGGGGAATGTGATCATTAGGGGCATTTTCTTTGCTTGTAGTTGTGCTCCAAGAGTGTTGCCTGTCCAGAATGTAAAAGTGTATTATGTTTGTTTCCACTTGTGAATTGTTAAGAGGTATTTGAAGCCTTTTTTTCATTTTCCACATTACAATTGTTTCTCTTTTGATTTTCTACTTTAATCTAAATGCTGGCTTGGAGAAAACAGAGTAATGAACTAATCTTTTTAGCTCTCCACTCAAGGTTTCTGGTTTTGACCTAATAATTCCCTGGAATGAGGGGTTTTGTAGGCTTTCTAAGAAATAGAACATGTCAGCAATCACCGATTGCCGATTATGTGCCTGAGAAAGGAAGCTTTGATAGTATTATCAATCATCGTGCAGCCTGACTTTTCTTGTGGGTTTATTGTGTTTCCCCAGTAATTACTGCTGGTTCTGTTCCACGCTGTTGTAAATACCAACTATATAATTTTAACCATGCTCTTTCTTAAAGTGGACCAACACCCACCCCTGATCGGCCCGGGAATCTATAAGATGGTGAAACCCCCCAGAAAACCCCTAAAATCTTACCTTTTAGGCGATGGATAAGCCGCCGCCACCTCCCGCACGTCCCTCTAGCAGGGCGCGCTCCCGCGCCGGCCGTTTGTGAATGGCCGGCGCGGGCGCGCGCCCTGTAAGAGGGATGCGCGGGAGGCGGCGGCGGCTTATCCGTCGCCTAAAAGGTAAGATTTTAGGGGTTTTCTGGGGGGTTTCACACAGCGGGGCACCCCTTATTTGGGGTGCCCCGCGGAAGTGGACCAACACCCAGGATAGTGAAAATCCTGGGTGTTGGTCCACTTTAATTAAAAAAAAAAACAGACTTGTTAACATTAAATGCCCTTATTTGTCTCTGAAACTTATATATCAACAACATACATTATGTTGTAATAGCAAATTGTGGGAGCAATGGAATAATCAGGACTTTCAGGACACTGCAGGCTTGTAATTCTATTGGCAGATTTTTCTTTTAAAGTAAATGTCTTGAAGGGGACATATTTTGTGACTAAATAAATGTTTTAGAACAGTGGTCCTCATTTTTTTTTTTTTTTTTTTTTTTTTACACCAAGTATCCCCTAGCGACAAACAGTTACTACAAAGTACCCTCAAGGAAGTGAACTAATGTTAACAAAATAAGTAAGTCACTGGTCTCCTAGAACTTTTTAAAGCAAGATAAAATAATGTTTTAATGTTAAAATAATATACCAGACCTGTCAGGGCCCCCTTGTTGGTACTTTGTGCTTTGATGAATACATTTCTGAGTACTACATATTTGAAAAGCCATAAATACTGTTACCAGTGGTCACATACACAAATCCAAACAGGACAACATGTAGCTACGGCTATATGTCCCTTCAGTAAAATCACTGGGACCATTTATTCCTGCTTCTCTATGGAAAATAGAGTTTTTTAGATAATTTTCAGAGCACATTTATAGGATTGGCAACCCTTGAGATGGGGATGCTACCTGGTTGGTATTCTAAGAATCTTCAACAATGTCCTATTAAAGTGGACCAACACCCAGGGGGGATCGGCCCGGGAATCTTATAGATCAGATCCCTCCCCGCGGGGCATCCAAAATCGGGATGTCCCGCGGGGTGAAACCCCCCAGGAAGCCCACAAACCTTACCTTAACCCCGTTCCAACGTCACATGCGCGGGCTGCGTCTCACGCTTCCCTCTAGCAGGGCACGCACCCGCGCCGGCCGTTTGTGAATGGCCGGCGCGGGCGTGCTCCCTGTTAGAAGAAAGCGCGAGACGCGGCCTCCAGCGCTCAGAGCTGCTGTGGTTGGACGCCGCTTGTACGTGCATACCACAGCGGCTCTGAGCTCTCTGATTGGATGAGCGCCCACGTAGGAGCGTGGGGAGGTGAGTGTTTACGGGCGTTCTGGGGGGCTTCACACAGCGGGGCATCGATCGGGGTGCCCCACCTAAGTGGACCAAAACCCAGGATAGTCAAAATCCTGGGTGTTGGTCCACTTTAAAAATCTTGCTACATAGGAATTTTAAGTGAAGAAAAAAATGTCTTTGATCTGGTTTGCACACTTAAATAGAATTTCATGTTGGACCATTTGGCTTGTTGTTACTCTAAGTGATTTTAGTCCTCTCTATTGACATTTTGAAATCTTGCTGATTGCAGATGCTTTAATAGAAGAGAAAGACACTTTAATGGGTGATCCATTGCAGGCTTTAGTGGGCTAAACAAGACCCCTATTCAAGGGTACACTGTAAACCAAGCATTTCAAAAATATATGTACATGACACGGACAGACCAAAAACAGGCTATAGCTATTATTCTTAGTGAGTAGCTGGGGCTGTACATGCTCCTGTACTCCATAGGCAAAGCTCAGCAACCAGTGGAATGCTTACTGTTTAGTAACATTTAATTGTAATCTTCAAGTAACGATTGTCCATATTAGCAACAAATTGTCATCAGTTGCATTGTCAGACTCTGAAACAAATGTCTTCTTTCTGCACCATTTTCAGTTTCATTCTGTAAAGAAAGAGAACTATGCACTAACAATAATATTTATCTTGGGATGGGGATGAATAGCATTTTTGACCTGATTATAGGTCTATTTATTTAGTCATTTATTTTTCTGCTCACTGGTGATGAACAATGACTTATTAACGTCCCCTAGTAAATTAATGGTCTCTGATACATTTTCTTTCTACTATGGAATTCCTTGTTAATAAGGAGACTACAGGAAAAATGGTTGTTGTCCCCCACCCGAGAAGGCTCTGTCGGCTCAAGCTGGCAAATAATGAGCATCACCCTCATAGGTCCCACTTTTTTCTGGCATAGACCCACCATGCTGCTAAAGCATCTTAACTCCGCTGGGGTCACTGCACAACAGACCTACTGTGTAGATGTTTTCTTTTTAATATTGCGTTTGGCGTTGATGCCCGCTGTAGTTAATGTGCCTATAAGAGGATGTTTTGTACTGCTCCAGGAGTTTAACAGTGGTTGCACAAGATATTTAAGTCTCCATTCTATTAATTTGTGACACCCTTTTTTTTCTACTTGGCCAGCTTGTTTTAGAGATTGCTGCACTGGCTGGTTTACATTGCTCACATACTTTCTGACTCTTGGTATGTTTGACCACCCATGTTTGTTTATCCCCCTGAGCAATAAACTTTTTGTTTGATGTCTTTGTCTTGTACTAAGTGATCAATGAACTTTGTTTGGCTAATCAATTATTGTGATGACTTGATCTGCTTGCAGATGCATGACAAGTGGTCTCTGGCAAGAAGACCCTTTCTTCTGAAATGTTCTTGTGCTACTAGGTTGTAAAATAATGTTTCCATAACAGCGGCTACATTCTTCATTATACACTCTCATGCTTAGTTGGTTTGTGTTCACTGGAGTCTTACAGCTGACATCTACAGGTCCTTCTCAAAAAATTAGCATATAGAGCTAAAGTTCATTATTTTCCATAATGAAATGATAAAAATTAAACTTTCATATATTTGAGATTCATTGCACACCAACTGATATTTTTCAGGTCTTTTTTTTTTTAATACTGATGATTTTGCCATACAGCTCATGAAAACCCCAAAATCGTATCTCAAAAAATTAGCATATCATGAAAAGGTTCTCTAAACAAGCTATTAACCTAATCATCTGAATCAACTAATTAACTCTAAACACCTGCAAAAGATTCCTGAGGCTTTTAAAAAAGCCCAGCCTGGTTCATTACTCAAAACCGCCATCATGGGTAAGACTGCCGACCTGACTGCTGTCCAGAAGGCCATCATTGACACCCTCAAGCAAGAGGGTAAGACCCAGAAAGAAATTTCTGAACAAATAGGCTGTTCCCAGAGTGCTGTATCAAGGCACCTCAATGGGAAGTCTGTGGGAAGGAAAAAATGTGGCAGAAAACGCTGCACAACGAGAAGAGGTGACCGGACCCTGAGGAAGATTGTGGAGAAGGACCGATTCCAGACCTTGGGGGACCTGCGGAAGCAGTGGACTGAGTCTGGAGTAGAAACATCCAGAGCCACCGTGCTGCATTCCCCAGGTCAAGCCACTTTTGAACCAGAAACAGCGGCAGAGGCGCCTGACCTGGGCTACAGAGAAGCAGCACTGGACTGTTGCTCAGTGGTCCCAAGTACTTTTTTCTGATGAAAGCAAATTTTGCATGTCATTCGGAAATCAAGGTGCCAGAGTCTGGAGGAAGACTGGGGAGAAGGAAATGCCAAAATGCCTGAAGTCCAGTGTCAAGTACCCACAGTCAGCGATGGTCTGGGGTGCCATGTCAGCTGCTGGTGTTGGTCGACTGTGTTTTATAAAGGGCAGGGTCAATGCAGCTAGCTATCAGGAGATTTTGGAGCACTTCATGCTTCCATCGGCTGAAAAGCTTTATGGAGATGAAGTTTGCATTTTTCAGCACGACCTGGCACCTGCTCACAGTGCCAAAACCACTGGTAAATGGTTTACTGACCATGGTATTACTGTGCTCAATTGGCCTGCCAACCCTCCTGACCTGAACCCCATAGAGAATCTGTGGAATATTGTGAAGAGAAAGTTGAGAGACGCAAGACCCAACACTCTGGATGAGCTTAAGGCCGCTATCGAAGCATCATGGGCCTCCATAACACCTCAGCAGTGCCACAGGCTGATTGCCTCCATGCCACGCCGCATTGAAGCAGTCATTTCTGCAAAAGGATTCCCGACCAAGTATTGAGTGCATAACTGAACATAATTATTTGAAGGTTGACTTTTTTTTTATTAAAAACACTTTTCTTTTATTGGTCGGATGAAATATGCTAATTTTTTGAGATAGGATTTTGGGGTTTTCATGAGCTGTATGGCAAAATAATCAGTATTAAATCAAAAAAAGACCTGAAAAATTTCAGTTGGTGTGCAATGAATCTCAAATATATGAAAGTTTAATTTTTATCATTTCATTATGGAAAATAATGAACTTTAGCACTATATGCTAATTTTTTGAGAAGGACCTGTATTTGCAAGATTGTGGAAGCTGAAGGCAGTTTATGAACTGAGATGCAGTTTCTAAGTAAGAGGTTAAAGTAAAAATCTTTCCTTGCTAAAGAAAAATAAGTAACAAAATAAGTTGCCTGCAGCAATACACAATAAAATCCTGGCTACCTAAAAGCAACATTTAGGTAGACTACAGTATGGCCCCGAAATGGGCCATTTTGACTTGAAACACATCTGTCCACGTTGCCTGCCCCTTACACTGGCCCTTCTTTACCCAATCATTGCAAAAACATGGGGTTTTGAGATCTGTTTTATGTATTGTACTAACTTTGCTGTGCTAATGTTTGAATTCTCTATTATTTGTGTGTATAGACTCCTCAGTACATTCAGTATATCAAAAAATCCTATATTTAAAGCACTATGTATAACACATATGGAACCTGTTCACTACTACCGGCATTACCTCCCCCCCCCCCCCCGCCCCAGCTGCTGCTTTTCTTACGTTACATTTTTTTTTAAACAGGTGTAAGATGTCATGACATATACATAGTGCTTTTGGCACCTATGTTGGGATAAGCTGTTTCAGCTGAAATAACAGTCTGTAAAGCAATAAGAAACACCACCAATGGGGCCATGGAGTTGAACTAGCATGTTGTTGAATAAATAAAAAAAGTTTGAACACTGGGAATGCTACTATTTAGCCTTTCGTTTTATTCCTAAATAAAATGCCAGCATTATTATATGAAGCAACAGCGTAGGTCCACTGTATTTCCCGAGAAATAGCATTGCTATTTCGCCTCCTGCTAAATGCAGCGTAATGCCTCCAAAATAATGTCTCATTATTGCCTCCTTTAGTTTTAGCTGTTATAAATGTATTGTTATGTGAAAGTCATTCATTAGTAGTTTTATATGCATGCCTAGCAAAAAGCTTATGTTGGCATTTTACCCTAAAGGCCTGTTTGGGCCCCACACAGCTATGTTTCAGCGCGGTCTAGTAATTCCCATCCCAGCTAGCAGTGCTGACAAACGAGATCTCTGTGTAAGCACTCTTGTACCTCCTAATAGCCTGCCTTGGCCTTCTTCCTGTTTTTTGTCTAATGCTCGTCCTGCACAGATCTGGAGCAGGTCAAGCATTAAAGGAAACATTTTCATTGTTTCCTTATTTGCTTAGCCTGTTTTACTTTTTTCTGCTGACATGTCTGCTGTAAGGAGCCTAGCAAGCATCAATTTTCTTTTGTTGTCCTGTTTGGGTGAAGGGAGGGAAGTCGTTGTCTAAGCAAATTTGTTTCGTTCGCTGTGCTTGAACTTGAAAGATGTTTCACATGTGGGTCACTGCTAATGTTGTGCAGCCTCATATTCTAAGAAACAAAGAAGAAAAAATCAACGGCCTGTTTTTCTTTTATAGAGTGGACTTCTAATTCAAGGTCATGCAATCTTTGAATAGGAGGAGAACTTCAAACTTTTATTGACATGTCTGCCAGTAGTTTCTCTAGTGCATTTTAGAAAACAATAGCAAATACTGTGGATCACTGGTAGCATACAGGAGTGCTAAAATTAAATTCCCTTTCCATCTAAACCAACCTTTTATCCACATAACCACCTCCCCCAAAGGGTCATCCCTTCTCTTCTCTTGCCCCTAATAAAGTGGCAGCCAAATCCTAGTTACTGTGGTGGCACCCAGTTTGGCCAACAGCTCCACCTCGTCATCAGGTGGGCCCTTCTGGCCACTAGAGAAGTATGCATGGTCCGCAGAGGTTAACCAACGATAACTGCTGCCCCTTACTGGTGCTTGTATTTTTCACTCAGCTGCCATTGTTCCTCCATCCTGTTACACTATGTTGGGACATGCTGCACGCTAGGAAACTAAGAACTTAAAGTGGACCAACACCCAGGATTTTGACTATCCTGGGTTTTGGTCCACTTCGGGGGGGCACCCCGATCGGGGGTGCCCCACTGTGTGAAACCCCCAAAAACTCACCTCACCACGCTCCCTCGTGACCGCGCCGTCCAATCCCCGCCGACGGACAAGCGGGTGACAGCGACGGACAAGACAGCGCGTCCGCCGCCGCCTCCCGCACGTCACTCTTACAGGGCGCGCGCCCGCGCCGGCCATTCACAAATTTTGGGGAGACAGCAGCCAGAAACCAATTGCATGGTTGACTTTAATTGCACATCTATGACCTAAACAAACTTTTGCAACTTGCATATAAAATACTTACCTGTCCCAACGGTCCTTTCTTTCAGCAGCGACTGCTGGTTCCAAGCGGCTTTTTTTTCCTCTTCACTTAACAAGATTATGCATGGAAGGGTCATGCACATTTGGGTTCCATTGAACTCATACTTGTATGTAGTAAATCTGTCATGGGCTTTGCTTTGCCTGCCACACTATACTCTGCAGATACATCGAAAATGGGCTCCTCCCGGCTCCTCAAATACCCGGGGACCACCCACAAATCCCCAGAATTTCTCTGCAGTCTGGCTGCGAAGGACAAGAAATTTGGCTGCGCTGGTCGGGTGAGGGTAGGCAACACCGCTGTTAGGTGCTTAGGAGCACTGCTCCACCGCAATCCCCCACCAAAGGGTAGGCGGTTCAGGCTTATGGTGAGCCTCTTTGGGATGTCCCTCCTGCACTAGTGCCCCTTGCCCCTACCTATCGGTGGGTCTTATTTAAGTGGCCGCCGTTCTCCCTCATTCTCCTTGTAGTCTTCGGGGGGAAAAGAGTGTATAGATAGGTATATATTGCATTTGTGCCAGTTACACTGTCTTTTCACATGCCTTTATTCTTGTGTCAGCTGCCGTGCTGACTTGTCTTTACTGTATTTTAAATTTGCCGCCGCCGCACGCTGACAGCGGCATTACCTCAGGCGCTGGCGCGCCTTCATTGGCTGCTTGCCGTGCTGGCTTTGCGCTCTTCGGGGGGGGGCGGGGCTCGTCTTTGGCGCGTTCCGCGTCATCGCTGTTACTGGCCCGCCCCTCAAGGTAAACCGACGCCATCTTCCCTGTCTGGTTGGCCTATGCGCGACGGACTCCTACCTACTGTGGTCCGTAAGTGCCCTCGCGGGTGGCTTTATTTACTTCACTTGGGTTACGATGTACTTAAGGTCTTGTCTGCTTATGTCTTTCAGGCGGGACGAACCCTTCCTGGCTTCTCCCGGCCCTTTTGTAGTATATTACTTATAGGCCTTGTAAAAAACTATACTCCCACTTCCCTAGCAGGTTAGGGGCATCCAGGGTTGCTATATAGCGTTATTCCCTATCGGCGTATAGAACCGCTAAAAAATCACCATATGGAGGCATCCCAGGAGAATGTGACCGGGGTCCCTTCGGGACAAGACCGGCTGTGTGTAGCGTGTGGGCAGCCTCATGCTGACGCTGACAAGGCGCGGGTCTGCGTACCCTGTGCTGAGCAGGTGCTTGCATTGCAATCTGGCCTGCCAGTGGCTGCACCTCGTTTCACTTTGCCTACTCCCCCAAGCTTAAACCTCACTCCTACTGAGTTGCATACTAGTGGGGACTCTCAGCCTGATGTGTCTTCTAGACTGGCTACTGTTGAACAGATTATTGCGAAGTCCTTAGCGCGTAAGGCCCCTGCTAAGAAGCGGCATTTAGCACCTAATGTTACTGTTTTCCCTATGGGAACTGAGGAGTTTATGAATCTGTGTGGCTATACCCCATCTGACGAAGGGGAGCTCTTTTCTGATTCAGGCTCATCTGATGAGAGACCAAGGGGTCATGACGATTCTGGCTCTGACCCCGGATGACACTGACAGATTATTGACCCAGATTTTTGAGGTTCTGTCTATCTCTCTCCCTGTTGAGGCCCCCAGGCAAAGAGGGGAGCTTTTCCATACAGCAAAATCGCGTCTGGAATTTCCAGAGCAGGTACATATCCATAACCTTGTGCTCAAGGAATGGGAGCGCCCCAGTAAACTTCCCAGGGTTCCAAAAAGTTGGGATAGGAAGTATCCCTTTCCTGCTGAGGTGGTTAAATGTTGGTCATCCCCCCCCCCCCCCGAGGTGGATGCCCCGATCCTAGGGTTATCTAACACCTCTGTTATGCATTCCCCTGATTCTACTACCCTGTGGGATGCTGAAGACCGGCGTATTGATCAGCTGGCATTTGCATGTGCGGGGACGGCGCTGCGCCCGGCCTGTGCTTCTGCCATTACGGCTGTGGCCACTAAAACCCTTATCAGGAATATGCTTGATAGCGCCCCTGATGATTTGCCTTGTGAGGTGTTTAATGCACTCTCCGTTTGTGATGTTTTTGTGAATTTTGTCCTATCAGCATTGGATGACACCATTAGAATGTGTGCCAGAACTTCTGCCCTTGTGGTAGCTATACGCCGCTTGGTTTGGCTGCGCCAGTGAGCTGCTGACAACGCTGCCAAGAAGGCCCTCACTGGGTTTCCCTTTAAAGGACTGCGCCTGTTTGGGGACTGCCTGGACCTTTTTGCTAAGGGAGGCAGGTTACCCCAGCGCAGGCGGCAACCTCAGCCCTTTCAGGGTCAGGGTTCCTTCTCCTCCCCTACCGTGGTGCAAGACAGGGAAGGGGGGTCTCTTTCCCTGGGGCCCGCCGGGGAGATTTCTGGGGTAGAGGCAGAGGACGTGGACGTCCTGGCTCCTCCTGGGGTCCCAAAGCAAAATCCTCTCCCAAGCCCCCTCAAGCATGATGGGGCCCCCTCAAGCATGATGGGGCGCCCTCACCCATCCGGGTGGGGGGACGGCTGCAGCACTTTGCTCATGTCTGTCTGGAGGCTTCATGTCTCAGGCCGGTGGATTCAAGAGGTAGTGTCCTCCGGTTACAAGTTGGAGTTTGATGCCGATTCCCCTTCAAGATTCATCAGATCCCAGATTCCTCAGGACCCTGTGTCAGCTCAGGAGCTAGTGCAAGCAGTGCAAGGCCTCCTGGAGCTGGGGGTCATCTGCCAGGTCCCTTTAAGAGAAATAGGCAAGGGTTTTTATTCCAACCTATTCACAGTACCCAAAAAAGATGGTTCTGTCAGGCCCATCTTGGACTTAAAGTGGACCAACACCCAGGATTTTGACTATCCTGGGTCTTGGTCCACTTTGGGGGGGCACCCCCGATCGGGGTGCCCCGCTGTGTGAAACCCCCCCCGATCACCCGGAAAACTCACCTCTCCCCGCTCCCACGTGGCCGCGGACAAGCGATTTGACAGCAACGGACAAGCGGCTCCTCCGCCGCCGCCTCCCGCGCGTCATCCGCCGGCCATTCACAGGCAGCCGGCGCGGGCGCGCGCACGTCTAGAGGGGCGCGAGGGAGGCGGCGGCGGCAAGGTAAGTGGATTTGGGGTGTTTGGGGGGGTTTCACCCCGCGGGACATCCCGATCTCGGATGTCCCGCGGGGAGAGAGGTGATCGGCCCGGGAATCTTATAGATTCCCGGGCCGATCACGGGAGGGTGATGGTCCACTTTAAAGATCCTCAACCAGTTTGTCAGGGGCAGGCGCTTTCGCATGGAAACTGCCATCAGTTCCCTGCGCCCAGGGGATTTCATGACTTCTGTGGACATCAAAGATGCTTACCTTCATATTCCTGTGTTCCCAGGTCATCAAAGGTTCCTCAGGTTCGCTCTGATGGATCAACACTACCAATTTGTGGCCTTCGGCCTCACTTCAGCTCCCAGGGTGTTCACCAAGGTGCTGGCGGGCGTGATGTCTCTGCTCAGATGTCAGGTTGTCCAAGTGCTTCCCTATCTGGACAACATCCTCATCACCTCCCAGTCTCTACATCAGGCAGAGTTGGATACCCAGCTGGTGGTGTCCACCCTGGAGTCTTTTGGATGGGTGATCAACCACCCCAAGTCATCACTGTCCCCTTCCTTGGTAACTCCATTCCTAGGAATGAATCTGGATACAGTTCAGGCAAGGATCTTCCTTCCTCAGCAGAAGGTGGACAGTCTGATTGCACAGGCTCAGTCCCTCCTAGCTTGTCCCCATCCCTCCATCAGGCAAGGGATGCAGCTGGTGGGCCTGATGGTGACGTGCTTCGAAGCGGTCCCTTATGCTCAGTTCCACTTGAGGCCTCTGCAACTTCCCCTATTGTCAGTATGGGACAAGGACCCAGCATCCTTGGACAGGGTCTGTGTGCTCTCCCCCCTGGTCAGGAGGTCCCTCTCGTGGTGGATGGACTCAAGAAACCTGTTGGGGGGCAGATCCTTTCTTGCCCCTTCCTGGGAGACGGTCACCACGGATGCCAGTCTGTCAGGTTGGGGGGGGTTCTGGAAGTCCCTGCGGTTCCAGGGGAGGTGGGGCCCGCAGGAGGCCCACACACCTATCAATGTCTTGGAGCTGCGGGCGATCAGGCTAGTTCTGGCTCGCTTGACTACTCATCTTCGGGGCCTGCCTGTTCAGGTGCGCTCGGACAACCAGACGGCAGTTGCCTACATCAATCACCAGGGAGGGACCCGGAGCAAGGGGGCCCTCCAGGAAGCGTCTCTGATCCTGACTTGGGCGGAGGCCAATGTCCCCTGCATTTCAGCTGTGTACATTCCGGGGGTGGAAAATCACCTGGCGGACTCTCTGAGCAGGGGGACCTCTCGCCAGGGAGAATGGTCCCTATGCAGCAGGGTGTTTCAATCTCTGTGTCACCGTTGGGGCCAACCAGATGTGGATCTGTTTGCGTCCCGCCACAATCACAAGCTCCCAGCTTTTGTCTCTCTGTCCAGGGATCCTCTGGCCCTGACCTCGTATGCGCTAGCAATGTCATGGAAGGACTTTCAGTTCCTGTATGTCTTCCCTTCAATTCCCCTGCTGGGCAGGGTTCTACGCAAGATTGCTCTGGAAGGGGTGCCAGCAATTCTGGTGGCCCCCAGGTGGCCAAGAAGAGTGTGGTTCGCAGACGTGGTGCAGCTGGCAGTAGATCAGTACGCTCTGCCCTTGGTGCCAGATCTGCTCACTCAAAGCTCACTACACCATCCCAGTTTACAAACTCTGGCTTTGACGGCTTGGCTGCTGAAACCTCCATCTTGATGGAGAAGGGGCTGTCTTCCTCGGTTGTGGATACTTTGATTAAAGCTAGGAAGAAGTCTTCCTCTTCCATTTATTACAGGATTTGGCGTGCCTACATTGACTGGCGTGAGTCTAAGTCTGTTCCCTGTCATGTGTTCTCTATTCCCAGGATTCTGGAGTTCCTGCAGCATGGGTTGGAGATGGGGCTCCAACTCAGTACTCTGAAGGGTCAGGTTTCTGCCCTGGCTATTTTTCTTCCAGAAGTCCTTTGCTCAGCACCTTCTGATCAGGACTTTTTTCCAGGGGGTCACTCATGTGCGTCCCCCACGTAAGCCTATGGTGCCTGTTTGGGATCTGAACTTGGTCCGGTCAGCCTTGCAGGGTGCTCCCTTTGAACCTGTGCAGGATGCTGCCTTGGCCATTCTAACGCTCAAGGTTGTGTTTCCAGTGGCTATCACTTCTGTCAGGCGTGTGTCTGAGTTGGCGGCGCTGTCAATTCAGCCCCCCTACTAGGAGAGACACCAGGACAAGGTGGTGTTTCGTTTCGAACCTGACTTTCTGCCTAAGGTAGTGTCTGCTTTTCATTTGAATGAGGACATTGTTCTTCCTTCTTTGTGCCCTAATCCTAGCAATGCTAAGGAGAGAGTTTTGCACTCTTTGGATGTGGTTAGGTGTCTGAAGTACTATCTGGTGGCTACTGCACCTCTCAGGAAAACTGATGCTCTTTTTGTGGTCCCTTCTGGTCCTAGGAAGGGTTTGGCACCGGCCAAGTCTACTATCAGCAAGTGGATTCGTCAGGCTGTGATTCAGGCCTACTCGGCTAAGGGGAAGAATCCTCCCTTCCGCCTTACTGCTCATTCCACTCGTGCTATTGGTCTTTTCAGCACCAGGCTTCTGTTGAACAAGTTTGCAACGCCACTACTTGGTCTTCTGTTCATACCTTTTCAAAGTTTTACAAGGTTGATGTTAGGGCCTCAGCTGATGCTGTTTTTGGCCTAAAGGTTCTGCAGGCGGCAGTGGTTTAAACTGCCTGCTGCTGCCTTTTTCTTGGGGATCCCACCCTACTTTATGGACCCTGCTATTGGATGTCCCACTTGTAAGTATTATATTTGGAGCAGGACGTACTGTATACTAAGAATAATACAATTCTGTGATTACTCACCTGTAGAATTGGTATTATGAGTATACAGTACGTCCTGCTCCAACCCACCCTTGGTATTCTTGGTGTGCCACACACCCCGCTTCACTTTTAAATATTCTTCACTTAATGGGTTAACTCACCGCCAGGTGACGTAGTGCAGAGAGGAAGTCTTGTAACGAGCCCCCTTCCGGCCTATATATACCTGGTACCTCCCTTCAATCACCAGTATTTTTCTCTCTGCTTGACGACAAGACAGAAGATTGAAGTCTCCTGCTTACAGGTAGCCGGGGATCTACCCCGGCACCCCCCTTTTGGTCTATTTCTGCCCGGTTTGAGTGTTTATACCTTGATGGTGGAATGGAAGCCTCCCAGCCTAGGCTGCTCACTGGGCAAATGGTAGATGGCACTTTAAGTGCCTAGGAGCTTATCTCCTACCGCTCGACCTCATGCGTGGGGCAATGCGGCTATCCGGCATGGTGATCCGGAAATGGGATGCCCCTGTCCCGAGGGTCCCCGTAGTCCCTTTTTCTCTCCCGTTACGGTCCCTTCTCCCTTCACTATGGGGGGGGGTTTGAGGGTGTGCATTAGGTATGTGTGTTTCAGTCGTATAACTATATTACAACATGTGTGTGTTTACGTTATGCATTGAGCATGTGTGCACTCTCTTTTTACTATGGTTTAGGTCTGCTTTAGGGCAGACCGCGCGGGGTAGGTGGCTTGCCGCCTAATTGGCCCCCTCCCGCCTCCCCCCTTCCCCCGCTGGTCTTCTGGCCACTGTTTGTAGTTTGCTTGGCTACGCTTAGCGGTCTTTCCTCCCCCCTCCGCTGTCTGTGCGCACATGTAGTGGCTCATCTGGTGTAATCCCCAGCTGAGTTGGCCGCACTGATCAGTGCAGGGGGCGGGTCCCGGTGACGCGGCGACGGGGGCGTGGCGGTGGCGTCATGCGGCGGCCCCAGCTTCACTTCCTTTCAAAGGGGAAGTCACGTGGGGAGCGCGGCCGCACTTGGTTTCGTTTTCTCCTGTGTGCAGCTGCTGTCTCGCTCTCCGGCTGCGGCGCTCGGTCTGTCCAGGTAAGCGGCCCCACCTTGGTGGGGCCGTTGAGTGGGATTTGTGTATAGATATGGGGGAATTATTTTTTATTAGGGGGCATGACTTTTGCTCATTTTTATAGGCACTTTGGTGCCATGTATATATGATTGCTGCACACATGTGAGGATCTGATTATGGTTTTCTTGCCTTACAGATCCCGGGATCCCTGTTTATGGTGGCCCTCCGGCTCTATGTTGCCTGGCTAGTCTTTAGGGATATTAAATATTAAGTTATTGGGATATTTAAGAATGTATATATATATATATATATATATATATATATATATATATATATATATATATATTAAATAAAAAAAAAAATATATATATATATTAAAATCCTCCCTTCCGGGACATTTACAAATAAGGGTGCATCCCGGGTTGGCTTATGCCTAAAAGCCCAAATATTGCGAATACCATAAATCACCATATGGAGGCTTCCGTTATTGCCGGAAACGGTTCTTCTGAGCCATTCGGTGGGTGCGTAAGTTGTGGGGCTCTACTCCCAGCTGATGATGTCTTTATCTGCATCCCTTGTGCAAAGCAGACTATTGCGCGCCAGTCCGTTGCTTCGGCTGCGGGCCCATCGCATCCTTCATCATCGCCTACCTCGCCCTCCCTGTTCCGGACCCCGCATGACACTGTCAAAAGTGGGGATTCGCAGTCCGAGGTGGCGGCACGGTCGGCCAGCCCCCGGAAAGTAGTGCCCGTTAAAGCAGGGTTAAAGGCCGCTGCAAAACGGAGGCACCTGACTCCGGTACCTTCGGCTCCACAGGACGAGTTATGTGAGCCTGTGGAATGGTCCGATGGATCCCCGGATGAGGAAGATTTCCTGTTGGAGTCAGATGAGCCGGCAGATCAGCTTGAGGCGATTGGTAGGAGGGGGTTGTTTTTTGACACTCCCTCCATTCTGGCTCAAATGTTTAAAATTTTGAATTTGGATCCACCTGAGGCTGTCACCCTGCCAAAGGGTCAGTTGTTTAAAGAACCTCAGCCGCGTTGGGTTTTTCCCAGACAACACCACTTTGAGAGGGTGGTCCTTAGGGAATGGAAACATCCCACGCGGTTATCTGCTATCCCTTCCAGTTGGGATAAGCGTTATCCTTTTCCGCCAGAGTTGGTAAAGCTTTGGTCTGTCCCTCCTGACGTCGATACCCCTGTGCTAGGGCTCTCCAGCACGGCCATGGTACAGTCTGCTGAGACTACTGTCCCTAAAGATGGGGAAGATCGTCGGATTGACCAATACGCACGCCATGGTTTTATTTATTCCGGGTCAGCATTGCGCCCGGTGTGTGCTTCAGCCCTTCTTCTATTGGCGATTAAGTCTTTAATTCAGGGGCTATATGAAGATCTTAATCCCGCTTGTAAACAGTTTACTGCGCTTAAGCAGTGTGAATCTTTTGTGTCCTATGTCCTATCCGCTCAGGACGATGCGCTGGCTATGAGTAGCAAGGCAGCGGCTATGCTGGTGGCTATTCGCCGGTCAGTATGGCTGCGTCAGTGGTCGGCGGACGTAGTTTCTAAGAAGGTGCTCACAGCTCTCCCCTTTTTGGGGTTGCGTCTGTTTGGGGAGAAAATTGATTCAGTCGCAAAGGGTGGTAAGATGTCACAACGCAAGAGGCCTCGTGGCCCCTTTAGGGGGGCAGGTTCCGGTAGGCCTTCCTTTCGAGGATTCAGAGCGGGCAAGGGGGCTTCCTCTCCCGCTACCAGAGGTGCAGGTTGGACTCGGGGGAGGGGCCGTGGCCGGCCCACTCAGTCCTGGGGCTCCAAGCCCAAACCTGCTGATAAGCCCTCTCGGCAATGAGGGGCTGCCCTCACCCGTGTGGGTGGGGGGACTATTGCGACACTTCTCCCAGGTTTGGAACCAACCGGTTCCAGGCAGATGGATCCAGGAGGTAGTGTCGGCCGGTTACATCCTGGAAATCGAGTCTCACCCTCCTTCACGGTTCGTTCGGTCTCGGGTGCCCATCGATCCTTTGGCCACGCTGGGGCTCCTGGCGTCGGTAAGGAATCTGTGAGAGATGGCGGTCATCCGGCCGGTGCCGCGCTTAGAGTTGGGCCTCGGTTTATACTCCAATCTTTTCGCAGTCCCCGAGGAAGATGGGTCGGTTCTTCCCAGCCTGGACTCTCATCAACACAGAGTGTTTCTTCCATTTGCCCAAATTCACACGAGAACGCTTCAGCTTTTTCTGTTAGCGTGGGTCCAGCAGCCTCTGTTCATGGATCAGTTCTTCCAGTTGTCCTCCCGGGTCCGGCAGTCCCTCCTGTGGTGGTTGGTCTCGACCAATCTGGTGTAGGGCAGGTTTTTCCTGAACCTCCTTTGGAAGATTGTCACCACGGACGCCAGTCTGTCGGGATGGGGCGGATTCTGGAGGGAGCTGCAGTTTCAGGGGCAGTGGGGACCTCAGGAGGCCCACTTACCCACCAATATGTTGAAGCTGAGAACTATTTGTCGGGTGCTTGTTCGCCTGACTCAGCACATTCTGGGCCTTCCGGTCCAGGTGCGTTCAGGCAATCAAACAGCGGTTGTTTGCTTTCCAGAGATGAAGAACCAGGTAGCGGACCGGTTGAGCAGGGGCTCTCCCCGTCTGGGGGAATGGGCTCTCCATCCTCAGGTGTTTTGCTCACTGTATCTCCGATGGGGGACCCCGGAGGTGGACCCGTTTGCCTCTCGCAGGCTCCCGAACTTCGTGTCTCTCTCCCAGGTTCCTCTGGCTCTGGAAGTTTGACGCCATGTCCCTGAGCTGGGGAGTTCTGGGATTTCTATACCTGTTTCCTCCGATGCCCATGCTGGGCAGGGTGCTTCAGAAGTTGGCTCTGGAAAAGGTGTCCGCCGTTCTCGTGGCCCCAAGGTGGCCAAGACGAGTGAGGTTCGCAGACATCGTTCGGCTGGCAGTGGACCAGTTCGTTCTGCCTCTTCGGCCCGTTCTGCTCACTCAGGGTCAATTGTGTTGCCCCATTTTACCAGCGCTGGGTTTGATGGCCTGGCTGCTGAAACCTCCATCCTGAAGGAGGAGGGTCTTTCTGATTCAGTCATTAAGACTTTGATCAGTGCCCGGAAGAGGTCTTCTTCCATCACCTACTATAGGACTTGGAAAGCCTATATCGCTTGGTGTGAGATAAGATCTTTTCCTTGTAGGGTCTTTTCGGTCTCCAGGATTCTGGAGTTTTTACAATCAGGGCTGGACTCTGGTCTCCAGCTAAGTACGTTGAAAGGACAGGTCTCTGCCTTATCTATCTTTTTTCAGAAGCGTGTTGCGCTTAAGCCTTTAGTTAAAACTTTTTTCCAGGGGGTTGCGCATGTGCGGCCTCCCAGGAAACCATTACTCCCGGTTTGGGATTTGAATTTGGTTCTTTCTGCTCTTCAGGCTCCTCCTTTTGAGCCTTTGCAAGATATTGCTTTGTCTACCCTGACTCAGAAGATTGTCTTCTTGGTAGCGATCACTTCTGTCCGGCGTGTCTCGGAGTTGGCGGCCTTGTCTATCCAGGCGCCTTACTTTGAGAGGCATCAGGATAAAGTGGTCTTTCGGTTCAAGCCAGACTTTCTTCCTAAGGTTGTTTCTGCTTTTCATTTGAACCAAGATATTGTTCTTCCCTCCTTGTGTCCTAATCCTAAGAATGACAAAGAGAGGATTTTGCATTGTTTGGATGTAGTACGCTGTGTTAAGTACTACTTGATTATCACGTCTCCTTTTCGTAGGACGGATTCCTTTTTTATTGTGCCCCATGGGCCTAAGAAGGGTTTGGCACCAGCCAAATCTGCCATTAGCAAGTGGATACGTCAGGCCGTTACTGTGGCCTATTCTGCTAAGGGAAGAGTTCCCCCTTTTCGTATCACTGCTCATTCTACTCGCGCCGTTGGGGCGTCTTGGGCTTT
Source organism: Gastrophryne carolinensis (assembly GCA_027917425.1). Lineage (NCBI taxonomy): Eukaryota > Metazoa > Chordata > Amphibia > Anura > Microhylidae > Gastrophryne > Gastrophryne carolinensis. The sequence goes on along the minus strand of CM051238.1, from coordinate 293,669,107 downwards.
TCAGCACCAAGCTTCTGTTGAACAAGTTTGTAAGGCCGCCACTTGGTCTTCTGTTCATACTTCTAAGTTTTACAAAGTTGATGTGCGAGCCTCAGCGGATGCTGTTTTTGGCCGCAAAGTTCTGCAGACTGCAGTCATTTAAGTTATGCTTCACCTGGCCTTGAGATGCCCATCCCTTGTGGACACTGCTTTTGGATGTCCCATTAAGTGAAGAATATTTAAAAGTGAAGCGGGGTGTGTGGCACACCAAGAATAATACCATTTTGTGAGTACTCACCTGAAAAATGGATCTTGTTGGTGTGCCACACACCCCGCTTCACTCCCACCCTTTTCGGTATTTCCGAAGCCTTTATATGGTGAAGCTTTTTGTTTATATCAAATTGATTTTGAGGTTACCGGTGGAATACTGGTACATTGTCTTTCTGCTTTTTTAATATACTGGTGATTGAAGGGAGGTACCAGGTATATATAGGCCGGAAGAGGGCTCGTTACAAGACTTCTTCTCTGCACTACGTCACCTGGCGGTGAGTTAACCCATTAAGTGAAGAATATTTAAAAGTGAAGCGGGGTGTGTGGCACACCAACAATATCCATTTTTCAGGTGAGTACTCACAAAATGGTATTTTTGCATTATCTTGGATCCCCTGTATGGTGATTGTTATCATTGTTATAGTTGATAGTTGGGTTGTTTAATTCTCCCGGCTTCTTGTTAACTGCTTTTTAATGCTGGGGATTTGTGGGAGGTCCCCGGGTATTTGAGGGGCCGGGAGGAGCCTATTTTCGATGTCTCTGCAGTCCAGCGCCATCTGGCGGAGTATATCCCACTTGTAAGTATTATATTTGGAGCAGGACGTACTGTATACTCATAATACCAATTCTACAGGTGAGTAATCACAGAATTGTATTTATTCCTAGTATGTCACACACCCCGCTTCCAATATTCATGACACTTGGGTAACCAGCCTGTAGAGGGCGATCTTGCAGAGATGACATGAGAAAAAGGAGCCCCTCCTGGTCCATAAATACCCGGGACCTCCCAGTATTCCTCAGTCTTTTCGTCTCTGCAGTCGGCGAAGCATTCAGAAGATGACTCTCCTTCCTGCAGGTAGCCGGCCTTTTTCTATTTCTGCCTGAAGCCACATTTTTGTATTGTGATATGTATGTTATGTCTCCCAGCCTTGGCTGATGGACTCGGGCAAAGGTAGATACACCCTTGGGTGTATATGGGAGCTTGCTCCCTCCGTGAGACCTCAAATAAGGGGTAGGCGGAATCTGGGTTGGTTTCCCCCGGCATGGGATGCCCCGTCCCTTTAAATCTCCTTGTGCCTATTGGGTGCTTATTGTTTTCCCCCCTTTTGGCCCTCCTGGACCCTGCTGGGGTGATGGGGGGGATCTTTATTTAGGGAGTATCTTTTGGCCTATGCATTTGTTTTTAAAAAAAAAAAAAAAAAAAAAAAAAAGGGAAAAGATAAGAAAGTGACATACCTGTTTTGGGTTTTTTAAATTTCCCTCTTTTTTTCGTTCGGCCCCGTTCTATGATGTCATGCTATTGTCCTTGGCTGACCCGCCCTCTGCTCTCTGAGCAGTGCTAGGTGGTTGGCGGGGCTTCGAGTCGGCGTCGCATTTCTGCTTCCTCTTCCTGTTTGACATGTGGTTTGCTGGTTCCTGTTCTGGTGCTGGCCTCCACTGGTTCTGGCTGCTGTGTTGGTGCTGCTGCTGATTGGTCGCAGGGCTGTCGCTGGGCCGTTGTGGTCACTGTGAGTACCCTTTAGTTATACTAAAGGCAAATCTTTTTTATTTACTGTCATTTCTTTCTTGCATATGCATAAGGCTCATTGTGTTTTCTCTATCTTCCAGGGGGAAACTCTCTTAATAGGGGTTTCTCCTGGTCCTTGTTTAAAATCCTCCCACCTAGGGACTATTAAGGGGCATCCCGGGTAGCTTCGGCTGTAAAAATCCCATATACTTGGCAACTATAAAAAAATTAAGTATTTTAAGAAACACCATATGGAGGCACCTCAGGATACTGGCTTTTCAGTACCTGCGGGACAGACTCGGCAGTGTTTGCGATGTGGGGCATCCCTTGTTGGGGATAACGCATTTTTTTTTGTGTAACTTGTATTCAATTGGTTATAATGCAGCAGTCAGGGGCCCAAGCCTCAGGGTAGGTGGCTCCTGCCTCTTCCCCCACACCGCCTTGTCTTGTTCATACCCCCAGTGATATTGTCATGTGGTAGAGAGTCGCTTTCTGATGTATGTGCCTGATTGGCTCACATTGAAAAATAAATGTCTAGCTCTGTGGCCAAGAGGGCCACAGAAAACATTTAGCTCTGGCCGTTGAGGCAAATGAGCTTGATTGTAGCAAGCATTTTTGATCTCCGTTTGAAGAAGGAGAATTCTTTGAAGAATCTGATGTTTCGGATGTTCAGCATTTTGTGGGTATTGACGCTGAACAAGGTGAAGGGGAGAATTTTGACACCCCCTAAAGCTCTTGCTCAATTATATGAGGTCTTGGCTATCGATTTTCCAGAAGCAGTCCCTTCTCAGAAAGGGGAGTTCTTTGTAGCCTCCAAGCCTCGTTTTGATATTCCTAATCAGAAACTTTTTGAAGATATCATTCTTAAGGAATGGGAAAAGCCTGCGCGGCTTCCTGGCATTCCTTTGGGCTGGGATTAAAAAAAATATATATCCCTTTCCTGCAGACACTGTAAGCGTTGGTCATCCCCCCTGTGGTGGATTCACCTGTGCTCAGTTTGTCCAATTCCTCTGTTTTGCATTCTCCGGAATCTACTTCCCTTAAGGATGGGGAGGACAAACGTATTGATCAAATTGCTTGCCATGCGTTGCTAGCGTTGGCTCGGCCTTGCGGCCTGTGGGTGCCTCGGCACTTATGGCAGTCGCTATTAGGTCTGTTATTACAGACCTATTGAATACCTCAGGGCTTGATCCAGCCTCTGATGAGTTTTCCGCTCTCAAGCGATGTGATTTATTTGTGTCTTTTGTACTTTCTGCTTTAGATGACTCCATGGTCTTGTGTAGCAGAACTTCTGCCTTGCTTGTTGCGATTCGGCGTTCTATTTGGCTACGCCAGTGGGCGGCTGACACGGTGGCAAAGAAGTCGCTTACAGCACTTCCCTTTGGGGGATTACGCCTCTTTGGTGAGAAGTTGGATTCTGTCATTAAAGGAGGAAAATTGCCTCAGCGTAAGAAGCAACGTCGTTCCTTTCGGGGATCGGCTTCCTTTTAACCCTTCCTTTCGTGGTTCCAGAACGGGCAGAGGATCAGCCCTTTTCAGCCCCAAGGGGGACTGCATGGAACAGAGGAAGAGGATGTGGCCGTCCAGGTCAGAGTTGGGGATCTAAGCCCAAGTCCACTTCCAAGCCTGCCCAGCAATGATGAGGCGCCCTCACCGTACGGGTGGGGGGCGGCTGCGATTCTTTTTTCCAGGCTTGGGTCAAGAGGTATCAGACAGATGGATTCTGGAAGTTGTGTCCTCCAGTTACAAGCTGGAATTCGAGGTTCGGCCTCCTCCCAGATTTTTCAGGTCTCGGATGCCCGCAGATCCGGTGATCGCACAGGGGCTCCGGGCAGCTGTGGCGAACTTTTTAAACATGGATGTTATCCGCCAGGTTCCTCCAGTGGAAAGAGGTCTGGGGTTTTTACTCCAACCTATTTACGGTTCCCAAAAAAGGACGGCTCTGTTCGGCCTATTCTAGATCTGAGACGACTCAATCAGTTTATTCGTTTCCGAAGGTTCCGCATGGAGTCGTTACGTTCAACGATCAACGCTCTACGCCAGGGGGACTTTATGACGTCCATAGACATCAAGGATGCTTATCTGCACTTTCCTATTTTTGCCGCTCACCAAAGGTTTCTCAGATTCACAGTAGAAGACCACCATTTTCAGTTTGCGGCTCTTCCATTCGGTCTCACTCCATCCCCAAGAGTGTTTACCAGGGTCCTGGCAGGAGTAATGGCTATTCTCGGGGTCCAGGGCATTCGCATTGTGCCATTGCTGGACGACTTGCTCATCACAGCGTCATTTTTCAATCAGACGGAACTGGACACCAGAACAGTGGTGACTACACTAGAGAGGTTTGGTTGGGTGATAAACCATGCCAAATCCTCTTTGTCCCGTAAGGGAGATTCCCTTTCTGGGCTTGATTCTGGATACCCTTTAGGCCAGGGTATTTCTTCCTCAGTCCAAGATTGTTCTGATTCAGGATTTAATTCATCTGTTCCTGTCCAATCCTCATCAGCCTATCCGCTTGGGGATGAGATTAGTGGGGTTGATGGTGGCCACGCTCGAAGCGGTTCCTTTTGCTCAGTTCCACAGATGCCAGCCTTACGGGCTGGGGGGGGGGGCATCTGGAGGAGACACCGGTTTCAGGGGTTGGTGGGGGCCTCTGGAGGCTCACTCCCCAATCAATTTATTGGAACTTTGGGCCATTCGTCTTGTGCTGCTCCGACTGACTCATCTCTTGCGGGGTTTGCCGGTTCAGATTCGGTCAGACAACCGAACAGCAGTTGCATACATCAATCACCAGGGAGGGACTCGCAGTTGGGGTGCCTTCCGGGAAGCGTCTCTGATCCTTCAGTGGGCAGAGATCAATGTTCCCTGCATATCGGCAGTTTACATTCCGGGGATAGAGAACGTGGAGGCAGACTCCCTGAGCAGAGCATGCGCTCGCCAGGGAGAGTGGTCTCTCAACCCCGAGGTCTTTCAGTTCCTTTGTCACAAGTGGGGGACTCCTCGGTTGGACCTGTTTGCGTCTCGCCACAACCACAAGCTTCCAGCCTTTGTGTCTCTATCCCAGGATCCTCTGGCAGTGGCAGTGGATGCCATGTCTCTTGCCTGGAAGGATCTGGGGTTCCTGTATCTTTTTCCCCCATTCTCCATGATAAGCAAGGTGGTGCGCAAGTTGGTTCTGGAAGGGGCACCAGCAAGTCTGGTGGCTCCAAAGTGGCCAAGACGCCTGTGGTTCGCAGAGGTCACAAGGCTGGCAGAGGATCTGTTGCCTCTGCCTCTTCTTCCAGATCTCTTAACTCAGGGTCAACTTTGTTACCCCAATTTACCAACGCTGGCTTTGACGGCGTGGCTGCTGAAATCTCCATCTTAAAGGAGGAAGGCCTTTCTGATGCTGTCATTCAGACTCTTGTTAGAGCTAGAAAGAAGTCTTTCTCTATGGTTTATTACAGGACTTGGAGGTCCTATATTGACTGGTGTGAGTCTAGGTCCCTGCCTTGCAGGGTATTTTCTATCCCTAGGATTTTGGAGTTTCTGCAACGGGGTCTGGGTTGGGGCTTCCAGATTAGTACTTTGAAAGGGCAGGTTTCTGCTTTGGCTATTTTCTTTCAAAGGTCATTTGCTCTTCACCCTTTGGTTAAGACTTTTTTCCAGGGGGTCACGCATGTGCGGCCTCCTAGAAAGCTCCTACTTCCAGTTTGGGATCTTAATCTGGTGCTCTCTGCTATGCAGGCGGCTCCTTCCCTCTTATTACCTCTGTCCGTCGGGTTTCTGAATTGGCGGCCCTGTCAATACAGGCTCCTTACTATGAGAGGCATCAGGATAAGGTGGTTTTCCGTTTTAAACCAGATTTCCTTCCTAAAGTGGTGTCTGCCTTCCACTTAAATCAGGATATAGTTCTTCCTTCATTGTGCCCTAATCCTAGTAATAACAAGGAAAGGGTTTTACATTCTTTGGATGATGTTCGTTGTGTTAAGTATTATTTGGTTACTACTTCTGCTTTCCGTAAGACAGATGTCTTTTTTGTTGTGCCTTCTGGGCACCCGCCAAATCTTCCATTAGTAAATGGATTCGTCAGGCCATTGTTGGGGCCTATTCTGCTAAGAGAAAGGTTCCCCCTTTTCGTGTTACTGCTCATTCTACTCGTGCTGTTGGTGCGTCCTGGGCTTTTCAGCACCAGGCTTCTGTTGAACAAGTTTGCAAGGCTGCTACTTGGTCTTCGGTTCACACTTTTTCTAAGTTTTACAAGGTTGATGTGCGGGCCTCAGCAGATGCTGCTTTTGGTCGCAAGGTTCTGCAAGCTGCAGAAATTTAAGTTATGCCTTATTTTCCTTGTGGGATCCCCGCCCATTATAGACACTGCTATTGGATGTCCCAAGTGTCATGAATGTTGGAAGTGGGGTGTGTGACATACTAGGTATAATACCATTTTGTGAGTACTCGCCTGTAAAATGGGTATTACGAGTATGTCACACACCCCGCTTCCCCCGCCCTTTTTTTTGTTCTGGGATCCTTTATATGGTGTTTATTATTTTTCACTATATAATTTGCTCTTCCTGGTTCTTCACTGCTTTTTTTAAAAGACTGAGGAATGGTGGGAGCTCCCGGGTATTTATGGACCAGGATGGGCTCCTTTTTCTCATGTCATCTCTGCAAGAGCGCCCTCTACAGGCTGGTTACCCAAGTGTCATGAATGTTGGAAGCGGGGTGTGTGACATATCGTAATACCCATTTTACAGGTGAGTACTCACAAAATGGTATTTTTTTGTAGAAAAAATTGAAAGTTTTGTCTATAAGGAGGAGCAACACCCTTCAAGTCTACCTCTTAATGAGACAACCCTATTTGGTATGCCCCAATGTGTCAAAATCCATGGACTGCCCAATCCGCTCACCTCTTCCTCAAGCCTTCGCCGCAGCCACATCCCCAGCATACCTCTAGCTAGTGCCAGGAAGGTCTGGGTAGGTAGCGCTTCCTATTGGTGTTCTTGTGGACTACAGTGGGGATTCAGTGACTTTTAAGGGCTGCTGTGAGGAAAGTGTACTGGCCAGGATCCACTGTGCAGTTATGGACACCGCTAGTTCTTCAGGGTAATTACCGTATTTTTTTGCTCCATAAGACACTCTTATTTTCCCCCAAAAGCTGGGGGGGAGGAAATCCCCTTGCGTCTTATGAAGCAAATGTAAAAAAAACAAACAAAAATTACATTACATTACAGGTTATCCCGCGGCTTCAGCTGCAGCTCGGGCTTCCTCCCTTCACTCAGCGGGTGGACATGGCCTGTGAACAAACGGCATCTAATTGCAAGCATGGCCCATAAATAGGCCGTGCCCACCCATGAAGCAAAGGACTCGGCTGTCGCAAGCCTGTAGGTATGTCTGTGTGTGTCTGTGCACGTGCAAGGGTCTCTGTGCATGTGGTTCTGTGTGTTTGTGTGTAGCGCTTGGTGTTAGAGGACTGGAAAGTAGCAAATGACTTCCTGCCCGCTGGTCCTTCATTGCGCAATCTCCTCACACATGTCATTGGGGAGGGGTGATGCCATACGCTGGTTGTAATGAGGGATGCCTCTCACCGGCTGTAATGAGGGATGCCTCTCACCGGCTGTAATGAGGGATGCCACACACTGTCTGTAATAAGGGATGCCACTCACTGGTTTTAATCAGGGACGCCGCACACTGGCTGTAATGGGGGCTCTTGCTCACTGGCTGTAATGGGGGCTCTTGCTCACTGGCTGTATTGAGGGGTGCCGCTCACTGGCTGTAATGAGGGATGCGCTCACTGGCTGTAATGGGGATTCCTCTTACTGCCTTTAATGAGGGATGCTGTTCAGTGGCTGTAATGGGGGATGCCGCACATTGCCTGTAATGAGGGATGCTGCACACTTCCTGTAATGAGGGATGCTGCACACTTCCTGTAATGAGGGATGCTGCACACTTCCTGTAATGAGGGATGCTGCACAACACTTCCTGTAATGAGGGATGCTGCACAACACTTCCTGTAATGAGGGATGCTGCACACTTCCTGTAATGAGGGATGCCGCACACTGGCTGTAATAGGGGATGGCGCTCACTGGCTGTGATGGGGTCATTGGGAAAAGGATATTTTAGCACACTATTTTGCTTCAGAATATTTTTTTTAGTTATTTTCCTTCTCTAAACCCTGGGTGTGTCTTATGGTCGGTGCACCTTATGGAGCGAAACATGGAGTACATTTTTAGAAAGAGGTCTCTAATGACAACATTTAGAAAATAGTTTTGCTGTGTTGTGGGTGTAAAGCCGTAAAGGGCTCACCATTTATTTCAATATAGTTAATACATAAATTCATACAAAATTTACATATTTCACAACTATCTTACTTTGTTATATATCATAAAATTCACACGATTACTTTTATGACCTTCTCACCCTTTTTGTTGTTTTCCAGCTCAGGAAACTTGTGGCTCATTTTTTTCTTTTCTTGGCTTTCACAGAATGCAAATGACATTACTGCTCAGAAGAATGAATCAAATGAGATAAAGAAAGCATGTGAAAGTAGAGTAAAAAGTTTATTGCAAGAAAATGAAGAACTGAGACAAAGGATACAGCAGCTGGAGGGTAAAATAACTGAGCTTCATCAGAAAATCAATGAGCTGAATGAAGATAACGACAGAACAAAAGAGAGACTGAAGAGAACCGAGGTTAGTAAAGATGCACACATAAACAGCATCTCTCTGATGCTTGCTTAGGGGATAGTGATGGCAAAATATATTTTTGGTTCTATATGCCTCATTATCACTGATAGGTCTTCAGTTTACCAATGAGTGATTTTCCCACTCTTTCCCTGAAATCGCTTTGTCGCTTAAACTCTAGTAAAACTGCATCAGCATAACATTTGACCACCTCTTATGTTGTGATGTTTGCCAAATGAAATAACACAACATTGGAGACAGATCTGATTGTGTTTGCACAGTAACTTCTGTTAACCTTTTTTGTCTTTGTTGTTGTCGGGGGAAACAATATTTATGTGCAGTATTCTTTTGTCAGTGCTAATGATAATTGCAAATTGCAAGTTCAAAACTTATGAATTAGCTTGTATTTTTAAACCGGTCATGGCGTTAACACGGCCTCAAGCTACTAACCTATAACCACAATACCCTTTTGAACCCGAACAAAAACCTTAGAAGCTGGTCTGAAATACTCTAAGTCGGGATGCCCTTCTGTGTGATAGCCCTGGGGGCTCCCACAACAATGTAAACAGTGGCAGCCACATCCTCCACATCTCTGGGCTGAGGCGCACTCCTGCACCCAGCCACCCAGATAGGCTGGGGCGGTAGATCGCCCCAATCTAAAAGGCACTGGGGATGCGACCGATCTTGCTCCCAGTTGACGAGCTTTGGTCTAATCGAAGCCGTATTTCTGATCATTGATATGCACGGCATATGAAGTTGATTGGACAAGGAGCCAAAGCCTGTGGGACAGGGGAAAGATATGTTTGTATGGGCGATCAGGCAGGGTTTCACATATGAAATATCAGTTGCTCGTTATTGCAACCTTATGTTAAAACTGAAACAATGACCCCGCCTCCGTGATCGTTTCTTTCAATTCAGTGTCATTGCTGAAGCCCAGGTGGTGATGTGGAGGTTGCACATAATTTGTCTGGTGCCCATTTGCCTAATTTCCTAACACCCACATTTTCCTAGTAACAATTTGTTCTGGGTAGATAATTTCTTTTAAACAATGTTGATTATATTTTTTATCATAGAAAGAAAAGCTTATGTTAGCCGAAGCTTTAGAAGATGCAACAGAACAAGAAAAAGAATCACTGGAAATTTCTAGAGGGCTGGAGAACCAGCTTGAAGACACAAAGGTAAACCAGTACACTGGCTGATGAGGAATTAAAAAAAGGCAACCTTTCCCAGACTTCCCTCAACTATTGTGATCCAACAGTCATTTCTGATTATTGGTTGCAAAATTTACTAGATCTGTACTGGGATGGGGGCAGAGGTTGCATTACATTTTTTACATTCAATAGTAATTCTGTCTCAAATTTGGTGGCCAGCTCAAGCGTAGCATGTGGCACCGCCATAAGCATAAAGTAACTTATGCTTTTAAGTATTTTAATGCCTATATTACACAAAACTGTGAGTTAAAGCAACCTCTGGGTGGTGTGTTATCTCAATTGATGATGCTCCCCAATGCATACACACTATGAATGCCCATTCACATGTAGCCTATGTCTACCTCTTCCTTGATGCCTGGAACCAGCCACTAGGACTCATTCCCACATGACCATGGTCATGGATGGTCGTACAGTGATGTACAAGCCCATCAGGCCAATGCAATTACTTGGTAAATATGCAGGAGGCACCAACACTTAGGGTGCCCACTCCCCTTTGTACCAACAACAGTCATTTTTTGGCCAGCAGTCAAAACTGATTGGTGATCCCCAAAACTGTTTCTGATTAATTCAATCTAATACCATAAGCCCAGATGCATGTTTCCCTATATCCAGTCCAGGTCGTCCCAGAAGTGATGACATGTGGGTATTCTGCCACCAGGGGGCGCTCGACTGCAAGATCAAAAGCTGTCGCTCCTCCCGGCCCCCTATAAAAGCAGGTGTCTCACTATGATTTCCCCGTTTTCATCTTGCAGCCTGGCTGCTGAAGATCGTTGGATACTCTCTCCCGGATATTGCAGCTGAGTGGGGCCTCCTAGCCCGTCGTCCGCTGCGGACCCTATTCACACTGATCCGGTGGACCCACTATTGCCTCCCAGCCACGGCTGTCGGGACTGTGATGGTAGGGAGAACGCCGGGGTCAGGCGTCTTGGCAGAGCTAGGCTCTGGGCTGCAGACCCTGTCTAAAGGGTAGGCTGATGGTGAGCCTATAGGGGGGGGGAGGAACCACTTACTGCCCTCTGTTTATTCCCTCTGCCCCACAAGCTTTTGTTACTGCGTGTGTGATTGTCACTGTACTTTGATTCACTTGCGCATGTCATACGTACCTCCCTCGCTCCCTCGAGTTGTCTCTTCCTGCTCCCCTCTCCCCTCCACCTTGGGCTTTTACGCTGTGAGGGGGGAGGGGGGATCGGACGTTGCTCGGTGGTCTCTCCTGGGACCACAGGCCTCCTGTCTTCGACGCGGGTGCGCGCGCTTCGCATTGTGCTGGGGCCCCGCTGTGGGCCACCCTGCGGCAAGTCTTGTGTGGCTTCTTGGAGGACGTCTTCCATCTTGGCGTTGGCAGGCGCTTTCGCGCCGTCGGGGGGGGGCGCATTATGACACTTTTCGTGTCACTGCCGTGTGGCCTTCTCCTCAAGGAACGCTCGGAGCTGATGGCTCGGCGCCATTTTGATTCTGCTTCTCCTGCCTTGCTGCCTGGGACCCCTCCGGTGTGGCTTCACTGTCTGTGTCGGGAGTTCGTATTGTTATCAGTATCTTTTGTGTTACTGTGCATGTGCTGTGGGATGCTTATCGCCCCTTCTTTTGCTTGTATCTTTCAGGTGGGCCCTTTGGTAGATTATGGGTTGCGGTTCCTCCCGGTCCCCCGCCCCCCTCCCCCCCTTTTTTTATTTAGAGGGATCACAAAAAGAGGGAATATATAGGAGGACTACATAGGTTTGGGCCGTCAGTTCCTTGTAACCTGCATAAAGATTTTTCTCTACTAATCACCATAATGGAGGCTTCTGGGGATAGTGAGCTAGGGGCCCCATCTGGGCGGGTGAAGCTCTGCCCCATGTGCAGTGCTAGCCATCTGGGCGGATTCAGCACTGTTTGTGTCACTTGCGCCAGGAGCGTCATTTTGGAGCATGATCAGGCGGGCGTATCTGCCCCTAGCCCGGTATTGCCTGCGGCCTCTCCAGATCCCCCCTGCTGCACTCAGCCCCCAGTGAGAGGGAAGCCAGCAGGGGGTCCCATGTTGATTTGGCATTCCGGGGGCCAGCCTTGAGAGACAGCTCTCGCGAACGGTTCTAAGATGGCCACGAGTAAGAAGCGGCACGTCGAGCCCGTTTACTCGGATAATGATGATCTTTTTGGAGGTTTGGGCTCCGTGGAGGAAGCAGAGTTGCAGGAGGACTCCATTTCCACTGTGGATTATTCTGCTGGCTATGACAGCGGGCCTGGTTCTTCCTCGGACGAGGATACGTGGCTCCCTGATGATACGCGGCTCCCTGATGATACGGAGACGTTGCTGGCTTCCGTTTTTGAGACGCTGCACATTGTCCCTCCAAAAACGGCTAAATGGAAGCAGGGTGATTTGTTTCAGCCTGAGAGACAGAGGCGAGTCTTTCCTGAGCAGGCCCATTTTTCGAATATGATTTTCAAGGAGTAGGAAAGGCCTAACAAGCTACCGTCGATGCCTAGGGGCCTGGACAGGCGGTATCCCTTTCCTAAAGAGCTGGTCCCGTCCTCCCAAGGTAGATTCCCCCATGTCGGGATTGTCCAACACTACGGTTATGCCGTCACCCGATACTGCTTCCTTACGTGATCCAGCGGACAGGCGCATGGATCAGCTGGTCTGTCATGCCTTCACCTTTGCTGGTGCTTGGTTTTGCCCTGTGTGTGCCGCAGCTATTGTCTCCTTAGCCATCAGAAAGAAGGTGAGATGCCTTGTGGATATTGCTAAGTCTCGCAAGCGGACGGAGGAGTATAAAGACTTATTTTATTTTATTGCCTTCGTTGTTTCTGCCATGGACGATGGTGTCCGGCTCGGTGCCAGGGTTTCGGCCCTGCTTGTTGCGCTTCGCCACTCGCTCTGGTTGCGGCAATAGTCGGCTGATGCCGCGGCCAAGAAGTCGCTCACTAGTATTCTCTTCATGGGGCACAGGTTGTTCAGGGAGCGTCTGGACCTCCTGATCAAGGATGGTAGACTCCCTCAGTGATGGAAGCCTGCGCGGCCCTTTCGGGGTTCTTCTGCCTATCGCTCCTTTTGAGGAGGAAGAGGCTCTTCATTTTCAGGTGGCAGCAGAGATTTCTGGGGACGAGGTAGGTCCCGCGGCCGACCCAATCCTTCCTGGGTATCCAAGTCCAAGCCCCCTGCCAAGGCTCCTCAGGCATGAGGATGCGCCCTCACCCATCCGGGTGGGGGGACGGCTTCTGCTATTTGCTCATATCTGGAGACAGCGTGTCTCGGATCGGTGGATTCAGGAGGTGGTGTCCTCTGGTACAAAATAGAGCTGGCAGTCAGGCCGCCCTCAGTTTCGAATATCCCAGAACCCAGTGAAGGCACAGGGCCTGAGAACGGCCGTGCAGCACCTCCTGCGGTTAGGGGTGATTTGCCCTGTGCCTCGTCAGGAACAGGGCCAAGGCTTCTACTCCAATCTGTTCACGGTTCCCAAGAAGGATGGAACGCTAAGGCCTATCCTGGACCTGAAGGGTCTCAACAGGTTTGTCAGAGTCAGACATTTCCGCGTGGAAACCTTACAGTCTGCGGTGAGCTCGTATCGGCCCGGCGATTTCCTTACCACGGTGGACATCAGGGATGCCTATTTGCACATCCCGATATTCCAGGGACATCAAAGGTTCCTGAGGTTTGCGCTGGAGGACCAGCATTACCAGTTTGTGGCTCTGCCATTCGGGATATCCTCAGCCCCCCGGGTTTTCACCAAGGTACTGGCGGGCATCATGGCTATTCTGAGGAATCGGGGCTTTCGTGTGCTGCCTCATCTGGACATTTTACTAACACCCGGACGGTGTTATCCACTCTCGAGGATTTCAGATGGGTAGTTAATTACCCCAAGTCTTCGATCACTCCCTAAATGGTGAGGTCCTTCCTGGGCATGAGGTTGGACACCTCTCAGGTCAAGGTATTCCTGCCACAGCAGAAGGTGGTGGGCCTTCAGACGCAGGTGCAGGCCTTACTGTCTTGTCAGCGGCCATCAATCTGGGGATGAAGCTGGTGGACCTGATGGTGTCATGCTTCGAGGCAGTCCCCTTTGCCCAATTCCACATGAGACCTCTTCAATTGAACCTGTTGACCGGCTGGGACCGGATGCAGGAGTCGCTGGAACAGGAGTTTTCACTGGACTCTGGAAACCTGTTGGTGGGCAAGTCCTTTCTGACTCCCCGGTGGGAGATAGTTACCACGGATGCCAGTCTGATCGGCTGGGGAGGCGTTTGGCAGATGCAGAAGATCCAGGGTCAGTGGGGTCCGCAAGAGAACCACTTGCCCATAAATCTCCTGGAGCTGAGAGCGATCTGGTTGGTGCTTTTTCGCCTGACTCCCCATTTGAGGGGTCGTGCGATCCAGATTCGCTCGGACAATCAGACGGCTGTCGCCTACATCAATCACCAGGCGGGACTCGGAGCAAGCGTGCCCTTAAGGAGGTGACCCAGGTTCTGACTTGGGCAGAGGAGAATGTTCCCTGCATCTCGGCGGTTTACATCCCCGGGGTAGAAAACCAGGAGGCAGACACCCTGAGCAGGGGGGCCCCACGTCTGGGGGAATGGTCTCTCAGCTACAAGATCTTTCACGCTCTGTGTCTCCGCTGGGGTCAGCCGTATGGGTTACCGTTGTTGGACTTGAATTTGGTACTTTCTGCTCTCCAGGGTCCTCCCTTTGAGCCCTTGTGCGATGATGCATTGCCTATTTTGACCCTCAAGGTGGTCCTTTTGGTAGCGAGTCGGAGCTGGCTGCTCTTTGTATGAAGCCCCCTTATTTTCAGCAGCATAAGGATAAGGTGGTTTTTTGCTTTAAACCTGATTTCATCTTAATGAGGAAGTGGTCTTGTCTTCCTTGTATCCAGCACCTACTAATTCTAAGGAAAGGACCCTCCATGCCTTGGATGTGGTCAGAGCCATCAAGTATTACCTGGTTGCCACTGAATCCTTCAAGAAATCGGATTTGCTCTTTGTTCTAATAGAAGGTTCTAGGAAGGGCTTGCCACCAGCTAAGTCCACTCTCAGTAAGTGGATCCGGCAGGCGGTGGTGCAAGCATATTCTGCCAAGGGGAAGGAACCCCCTTTTCAGATCACAGCTCATTCTACCAGAGCTATTGGTGCCTCTTGGGCTTTTCAACAGCAGGCATCTGTTGAACAAGTTTGTAAGGCCGCCACTTGGTTCATACCTTAACCAAGTTTTACAAGGCTGATGTTAGGGCCTCAGCTGATGCTGTCTTTGGTCGAAAGGTGCTTCAAGCGGTAGTGAAATGAACTACATGCTGTTCCGCACTGGGGATCCCGCCATAATGGACACTGCTTTTGGATGTCCCACATGTCATCACTTCTGGGACGACCTGGACTGGATATAGAGAAAAATACAATTCTGTGAAACTCGCATGTAGAATTGTTTTTGAATATGTCCAGGTCGTCCTACCTGCCCTTGTCTCATTATCTCTTGTTTGCCTATTATGGTGATTACCATTTTTATATTGGACCGTTTTCCTTAAGGTTTTTGTTGGAGAGAGTACATGCTGAAGCTATGTGAAGTAACATGGTTTCTTGGCCTCCCGGCCTGTCTCTTTTTCTTACTGCTGTTTAACCACTGGGAAATCATAGTGACAGCTTTTGATCTTGCAGTCGAGCGCCCCCTGGGGGCGGAATAAATTACAGATGCATTCAGCCACTATTGCTTCCACGTTCCTGATTCTTGCAGAAGGGGGTGCCGCCATCTTAGATTTATTTGGCAATGGGACAATGGGAACCTCAAACTTTTGGCCTCCCGGTGGCTGTGGCAGCCCAGCCAGCAGGGCAGGAGTGCTGGTACATGTGAGTATACCACACTTAACGAGAATGCCACACTGCCTTTAGGAATCGATAGGGGGAATGCCATACTGCCTATAGGAACGGGATAGGGGGAATGCCACACTGCCTTTAGGAATGGGATAGGGGGAATGCCACACTGCCTTTAGGAATGGGATAGGAGGAATGCCACACTGCCTTTAGGAACGGGATTGGTGGAATGCCCAAATGCCTTTGAGTTATGGGAAGGGGGAATACCACACTGCCTATGGGGAATGGGAGGGGGGAATGACACACTGCCGATGGGAAATGGGAGGGGGTAATGACACACTGCCTATGGGAATGGGAGGGGGAATGACACACTGCCTATTGGGAATGGGAGGGAGAAATGCCACACTGCCTATAGAAATGGGATGGGGGGATGCCAAATTTCTTATGGGGAATGGGAAGGGGGAATGTCAAATTGCCTATGGGGAATGGGAGGGGGGATGTCACACTGCCTATGGGGAGTGGGAGGGTGACAAATGTCACAATGCTTATGGGGAATGGGAGGGGGATGCCACACTACCTATGGGGAATGGGAGAGGGGGGAATACCACACTACCTATAGAGAATAGGGGGTGCCACACTACCTATGGAAAATGCAGGGTGCCACACTACCTATGGTAAATGGGGGGGATGCCACACACCCTGTGAAGAATGGAGGGGGGTGCCACACTGCCTATGGGGAATAGGAGGGGGGGGGGAATTCCACACTGCATATATGAGGAAGAATGAGGCGGGGGGGGGGGGGGAGAGAATGCCACACTGCCTGTAATTGGGGGATTCTGTACCATGCCTATTATTTGGTCCTTTGGGGAGAGGTGTTTTAGCAAATTTGGTTCAGAATAATACCAATAGAGTGGGTAATTCACTGAACTGATCTTTCTGATGGTTTTCAATATTAAAAAATGGGGTGGGGGTATACCTTACTGCCTATGGAACTGGGAGTGGGGAATGCCACACTGCTTATGGGGAATAGGAGGGGGCGGATTCCACACTGCCTATATGAGGAAGGATGGGGGGGATGCCACACTGCCTGTAATTGGGGGATTCTGTACCTTGCCTATTATTTGGTCCTTTGGGGAGAGGTGTTTTAGCAAATTTGGTTCAGAATAATATCAATAGAGTGGGTAATTCACTGAACTGAACTGATGGTTTTCAATAATATGAAAAATGTGCAAAATGAACATATTTTCCCAATAACTGAGAGATGTGTATATTGACTTGATGGCAATATTATGTAATAACAATGTTATTTATAAATGGTAGATGGAATTAGAAGCACTGTCTCTATTTTGCAGATGACACAAAGATATGTAGCACAATGCAGTCTATTGAAGATGCTCTAATAACCTGAAGGCCACATATATCCTGGGGGAACTGAATTTGGGAGAAACACTTGTTGAGAAAGATCTGGGGGTACTGGTAGACCACGGGCTAAATAACAGCATGCAATGCCAAGCAGCTGCTTTCAAGGCCACCAAGATATTATCATACATTAAAAGGGTCATGGAATCACGGGACAGGGATGGCATTTTGCCTCTTTACAAGGCACTGGTGCGCCCTCACTTGGAATATGCCATCCAGTTCTGGGCACCCATTCATAGAATGGACGCTCGGACTATGGAAACTGTGTAGAGGAGAACCACCAAATGAATAAGAGGAATGAAGGATCTTAGTTATGAGGAAAGATCACGAGAATTAAATCTGTTTTGTCTTGAGAGGAAACTACTGAGGGGGGACATGATTAACTTGTATAAATATATAAATGGCCAATACAAAAAATATGGGGGAACACTATTTCATGTAAAATCCCCTCTAAAGACAAGGGGGCACTGCCTTCGACTGGAAAAAAATAAATTCAGTCTCCGGAGGCGACAATCATTCTTCACCATAAGACCTATAAATCTGTGGAATAGCCTCCCACGGTAGCTTGCTACAGGATCAACTGCTGACAGATTAAAAAAAGGATTAGATGCTTATTTAGAAGAAAATAACATTAACAGTTACTATTAGGTGTACTCGGTAAAAAAAAACGCCCTTGGTTGAATTTGATGGGCATATGTAACAATGTGTTATTTCCACAACATATGCTAAGTGCTACCTTTTCATGTACTGATGATTTGTGTATGTTTGTATGTTACAGAGAAGCCTTACTAGGATCACCCATGAGAATCACCAGTTAAATGAGAGGCTAAAAGAGGAATCAAGTCAAAAGGAACAACTTAAGAACTGGAAGATTGAAATGGAGAAGGAGCGCTGGCAACTTGATAAAACCATCGAGAACTTGCAGAAAGAGGTACGTACAATGTGTTTTATGTACAATTTTATAACTATTTTTATTGACACTTTGATATAGTACAGAAAAGCTGTTTATACATTTTTACATGTCAAACGATGAGTAAGCCTAAAACCATATAAACAAAAGATATGCTTTTGTAGTCGCGCCCCCTCCATTGCAGGGAATAGAGTGGGCATTCAAAGGAGCAGATGTCTGTCTTGAAGCAGGTTTTGTATCCTTGTGAATGTAGACTGGCGCTGAATGGTGGCGTGCTTGGGGTTTTAAAAACATTGGAGAGTTGCTGGGACAAAAGGTGAGTATAGACCCTTTAAAACTTAGATGTGCCTTTGTTGTGGCTGGAACTGTACCCAGAAGTCTAATCTTACCCTCAGTCCCCATATTTTTAGCTGGTATTTTTCTAATCAATGTATTTTGGTGCTTCTGGGTATGTTTTCAGTACCTGACCATGCCTAGCATGCCCAGCATGTACACCGCCGCATTACTGGAAATGATTCTGTCCCAGGGAATATAAGGTTCATGTTTTATGGTTGGCTCCACTGGTTGTGTCTGATGTGTCTATTTCTGTAGGCGTCTACACTTTTACAATGGTGTTGATGCCCTGATGATGTGGCAGTATGGGTTTTATATTGATTCTATGAAGTGCAGTATATGACCGACCAATGTTTGGTTGGATAAATAGATGCTAATAATAACTCTATTACCCTTTTTTGCCTTGGGGGAA
The DNA here is from genome assembly GCA_027917425.1 of Gastrophryne carolinensis. Classification (NCBI taxonomy): domain Eukaryota; kingdom Metazoa; phylum Chordata; class Amphibia; order Anura; family Microhylidae; genus Gastrophryne; species Gastrophryne carolinensis. Next base: position 293,650,644 of record CM051238.1, on the reverse strand, counting down.
ATAAAATCAATTTAGTCGGAGTACAAAGACGGCCTTAGCACTAATTGCTTTACTTGCCCACAATGACCCAACAATTCTGTGTGTACAGTATACATATTTAGATAGCCTTTCTTCGTTTGAATTGATCTTTGCCACTGGGGGAGGGGTACTGGGAAATTGTGGCATAGAAGGAGTTACGTAACGTTTGTGCTATGGTGTCTGGTAGTACTACATAGACCAATGTAGCTTATAAACATTGTACCCTTTAAAAGTTTTATGTCTTTGTGAGGTCCATTGTTAAAACAAATGGTGCAGATGACCGCTGACTACACATGCTAAGCGCATGCAATTTAGTTTGTTAGACTGTAGACATGAACAGCTTCTGTTTGCAGGGGTTTTGTACCATTTTCTTTTTCAAGGGCAAATCGGGCCAAGCCACAAAAATCCACTTTTTTCAGTGACTATATGGCCTGAGTAGCTGTTTTGCCTTTGTTTTTAATTGCTCATAAAGATGAGTAAATAATCACTTTGCACTCAAGTTTAAGACAGTAAAATAGACAACTTGCGTATGGCTGTAGAAAGACTGAGACTTTCTAGTCTTAGGTATGTGCAATGAGATGGAAAATAGAATGTGATCTGCTAAATGGTACTTTGTGTGCAACTGCTGGTCCTTCCCCTATAAAACATTAACAGACAAAACATGGCTATACACATCGAACCTTTAAACTAGCAATAACGATTCTCAGCTACTTTGTTGCTTGAAACATAAATCACTGTATGCCACTGTATACGGCACATCTAGTTCCCTAGCTACTGGACCCAATTGTTCCATGGGGGATATTTTACCAAATAGTTGCTCTGCATTTATTTTTCAAGCTTCCCAGGCCAGGATGCAACAAATATTCCTGATAGAATCTCAATGTTTTCTTAATTCAAACTTTTATTGAGATTGTAACAAGTACAGAAAAATACATATCATATTGTTAACAGTGAAGCCAGTTGAGACAACATCATATATCACTAGATAATCGGCATAGAAATCCAAAGTTTCAGCACAAAAGTACCATGTTTATGCACAGCAAAGACATGTACATCTCAAATATAATAAATATATATATATATATATATATATATATATATATATATATATATATATATATATCGAATGAATACCTAGGGGTGATTAGCGTCTGTTCCACCTTTAATGTGAGATGGAATTCCCCCCCCGTGTGGATTACAGGTGAAGTCAGGAAGGGGAGATAGGAATATGTAGGATACAGTGGGAGGAAGTAAATAGGGGAGGCAAGAAAGAGAGAGACTTAAGAAGGTTAAGACAGAGGAAGAATAAGACTTATTTAAGCTGAGCTGCGACTTTACTGGGAAGATAGTTATCAAAGGATGTAGGACTCTCCATCATAATTCCATGGTATGTATCTGAGTCTCTAAACATGAGCCATGAGGTCCATCTCCTAACATAGATGGGTATACTGTCTTGTTTGATATGCATAATTTCCTCCATCTCCGCTATCACCTCGGCCTTGGCCAACCAATCTCTGATAGATGGTGTGGCTTTGGAATGCCACAATCTGGGAATCATTCTCTTTGCTGCACTGATAAGGTGGATACCCAGGGATTTCTTTAAAGTGGAAGGGGGGCTGGGGTGCCTTAGATCAGTGATTTTCAACCGGTGTGCCGCGGCACACTAGTGTGCCGCGACACATGGTCAGGTGTGCCGCGGGGAAAGTTCCCCAAACTAAAGTGCCCCCTGTTCCCCGGCAATGCGCAGCGATGCGGCTTCCGCACAAGGAACAGGGCCGTATTTGCCTTAAGGCAATGCCTGCGAGGAAGGCACTGTCACTTACCCGCCAGTGGATCCGGGGGGCGGGGGCACTGAGCGGTCGCACGCTTCCTGCGAGGAAGGCATTTTCCAGCTAGTGGATCCATCTCGCCGGCGTCATCGCTGCCCCCCTCCCAGCTGCTCCGCGGTGCGCGCCCGCTTCCATCTCGTAGGCCTTCTCGCTGCCCCCCTCCCCCGATCAGCTGCTCCGGCACCCGCCCGCCTCCTTCTCGCTGGCCTCCTCGCCACCCATCCCCCCCATCAGCTGCTCCGGTGCCCACACACAACTTGCCGGCCTCCTCGCTACTCGCCCCCCCCCCGATCAGCTGCTCCGGTGCCCACCCACGGGGGTCGCTCCGTGCTCCTCACTAACCCCCCCCCCCAGTCCAGTACCAGCGCGGGACATGTGAGCGGGATGCCAGGCTCTGGCCACCCGCTGATTCATCACTCCCAGACGCGTGACTGCTGAGGACCCCGGAGGATAAGGTAAGGAACTTTATAATATTTTATATATATATATAAAAAAAAAAAAATTATGATTTTGGAGTGTGTGTGTGCTTGCTTGCATTGCAGAGGGCAGCCTTACATGACTGCAGCAAGCAAAAAAATCTTTTTTTTTTACAGTTCGGCCATGGGGCTCCCGCGCGTGTGCCCGCGGGAGCGCACATGCCCCGTGAAGTAAATCTGGCCAGCTGGTGTCAGCAACCCCTCTGCCTCAGCGGCTCCAGCGCCCTTCCCCAGGGGAATCCCGATCTGGAATGCCTTGGGCGGAAGGTCAGAGGCCAGCCCCCACAACACCCATAGACACTCACCTTTTCCCGGTCCAATGGTGCATGCGCAAGCTCTGGTCCAGTGAGAGCCGGCCATTGTCACTAGGTAATTCTGCAGGTGGCTTTCATTAGAATCAATAGGGATCCCAGCCTGTTGAATTACGCAGTGACGGTGAGCGGCTTTCATTGGACCAGGGCCCGTGCATGCACCGTTGAAGCCAGATAAGTGTTAACTGGACTTTCTGGGGGTTATACACAGCAAGGTATTCTAAACTGGTATGCTCCGCTGGGTAAACCCCCCCCCCCCCCCCAGAAGCCCCATTTCACTCACCTTGTCCCAGAGCCCTCACCACATATCTGCACAACGGCCGCATCCCGGCTCACCTCTGCCCGAACCTGCGCTTGGCCTTTCTGAATGGGTGCACCACCCACACGTCCACCGCACATGCAACGGCTGATAGGTGAGCGGGGAATGCGGCTGGATGCGCACTCTGCTCCCTTTGGCTGCTTAGCCTTCAGTGGTGCCAAAGGGAACCAAGTGAAAGGCGCTCAGGCTATCAATCAGTGCGCTCGTTCTGACCCCAGTCTGGGCTGTGGGAGCAACAGGAAGCAGGAAGGTGAGTGAATAGGGCAACCTGGGAGGGTACACACAGTGGGGCATCCCAAATCAAGATGCCCTCACCGAGAGGAACAACACCAAGTGAAACAAGTGAAAATCTTTAAAGTGGACCAACACCCAGGATTTTGACTATCCTGGGTTTGGTCCTTTCCAGATCGGGGTGCCCTGCTATGTGAAACCCCCCAGATCGCAAGTTACAACTCACCTCACCCTGCTCCTACGGCGCATGCGCGGGCACTCGTCCAATCAGCGCGCTCTGAGCCGCCGTGGTATGCGCGTCAATGGGACGTCTTACCGCAGCGGCTCCGAGCGCGCTGGCTGCTGCATCTCACGCTTCCCTCTAACAGGGAGCGCGCCCTCGCCGGCCATTCACAAATGTGAATTCACAAATGTGAGCTGGGCTTCTCAAGCTTGACTGCGATAAAAACTAAAAACAGGGAGAGACTGAGAACTGTTGAGGAAGAGCTTCGTGTGTGTCTTTCCACCATTCCTGCCAGGATATACCTTTTGTGTTCATCGAAACAGGCCCAGGTTTCACACTGAGTGGTAAGAAATACATTTAGAATCTATATTATTAACTATATGTATAGTATGTACTGTTTTAGTGTTATTTTGTGCCATTTTGGTTGGTGGTGCCGCTGGATTTTTTAAGTATAAAAAGTGTGCCGCGGCTTAAAAAAGGTTGAAAATCACTGCCTTAGATAGTTTAACAGATAAGTAATTGGGCTCTGTGGGTAGCCTTCCCCATTTGCTTTATTAGCCTGTGTACCGTATCCCAATACTTGCTAATCCCTTGGCAGGACCACCAGATATGGAGCAACATATCAATCTCTTTTCCACATCTCCAGCATGTATCTGTCAAATTAGGGTTAATTACTTGCAGAGTATCTTATAGTTGATATCTTATGTGGAAGTTGTAATATATGGGGCAACACTCTGGGAATTCAAATTCCATGGGTTTTGTTCTGCTTTAAGGCATAATGTCTTCCTAAATATTTAGTGCAATTCTTTTTTAATTAGATGGGGAATGCAGGCTTAATTTTGTTTTCATAATTTAAGTTAAAAAAAAAATAAAAAAATTTCTATTAAACTTTAACAGTGACCATGGTTGAACTACCACTAGTTCTGGTTCATTTCACCATTGCTTATTGGGATCATGTGTTCAGCAGCAGTAGAACACATGACAAATTGGAGTACTTCCTCCATCAGAACAATCCCTCATTTGGTCAGTTCTGTCCCTCTTTATTAAGTAATCATAATATGCAATTTCCAACCTAAACTGGCCCGTACCTCCTGAGCTGCAGACCATTACCGGAATGTGCTCTGAAAAGTGCTTAGGAATATCACAAACTGATTCTGCCTGGGGTGGTTAATCATTATGCTTTGACTGTGTGTACAGCTAAACCAAACAGATTTTAGTTAGCTGTGAGCTGCTCTTACTGTTATTTAGGTCATGGGCCTCTATCCGGTTTCTGAACACAATGTTAAGTCAAGGTTGTTACAGGTTAGAAGTGTTTAAAGTGGACCAACACCCAGGGGATGTCCCACGGGGTGAAACCCCCCAAAACCCCAAGAAAACCCTACCCTATCTCCTCCCGCGCGCCCCTCTAGACGTGCCTGCACCGGCCGTTTGTGAATGGCTGGCGCGGGCTCGCGCCCTGTAAGAGTGACGTGTGGGAGGCGGCGGCGGACGTGCTGTCTTGGACGTCGCTGTCACCCGCTTGGACGTCGGCGGGGATTGGACGGCGCGGAGTGGACCAAAACCCAGGATAGTCAAAATCCTGGGTGTTGGTCCACTTTAAAGTTGAGCTTCCTAAAACGATGTATTGTGTACACCAAGGATTTTTCAAATATATATTGAATATTACATTTTATTAAACTTTAAATGGTGAACTAGATTGTAATTAGTAATTTACCTAGGTTAATGGAATTACAATCACCCAGTTTTGCCAATGTGAAGGATTATCTGTCCTATATATGTTGGTTTTGAATGAAGAAGATCTGCTCGGCAGAGCAATTAATGTCACATACACAGGGGTTAAGAGAAATCACTTTTTGTTAGAACTAAATGGTATCACTAATCTGGTACAGTAAGCTGTACTAGTTTTAAAAAATAGGATCACTGGTGAAGGGTATTCTTTAGGCGAGAGGCATTAGAAAACTGTAAAAAAATAACCATGGGATGGAAAGCCAAACTAGCTGATTTGCTGGGCTTCCTGGCAGCTCAGGAAGGAACTGTTTCTGCTTGCCCAGCTCTGCTACCTGCAGTAGCGCACAGCCATATCCACCTGGAACCATATCATCAGGATATAGAACTGGAAACAAAGTGTGGTTGACTCATCTAGGTCCAAGTCAACCCCAACATAAAATTCAGCAGTTGAATTACCTGGCCATTCAGCAGTAGCTACATATGATTTAAATGTACTTTATTTTTTGTAAGTAACCATTACTTACAAAAGGAGAGAAAACTGCCATTCACTTTCATTGTCTACTGGGTGTAAATTTTCACCTGGCTCTGAATCAGCCCCAAGGTAGGCAATGAAAGTAAATTGCAGTTTTCACTTCTAAAAAAAAAAAAGGTTTTTTTCACCAGGCTCTGAATCGACCCCATTGTGTACATTTCAGCACAAGAACATTATGCCCAAGTGCTAAATGGTAGTGTCATGGGATTGTCCAGCTTAAAAATTAAATTTCCTGACTGCCCCAAAGCTCTCCTATCAGGGCCAAAGCCTGACTGGACCCGGGCGTATTTGATCTGATATTGCTGACAGCATATTAGAATGGATGCTTACAGTGACCGTTAATAAGAAAGACTGTGGTCGGTCAAGTCATTTTTCATTATTTGCTTGGAAATGGTCTTTAAGCATTGATTTTTTTAAAATTTAGATTTCAGAACATGTTGCATTCTCCAGAACATCCACGGTGGAGCTCCAGAAGCAGTTTGATGAATATAAAGACAAGTGTCGTAAAGAGAGCACTGAAATGCAAAGACACTTAAAAGACAAGTCACTGGATCTGGAAAGATGCAACTATACAATTAAGAAATTGCAAGATGAGGTAATAAATACATTTACAAAAACAAATGATAATGTTACAAAATGGTGCTTGCCATCAGTTTGCTGATTACCTTACTTGTTTGTTAAATCCTGCTATGCACATTCCATCCACATAGATACGACACTTGGAAGAAAACTTGCAAGACCACCAGAAAGCCCAAGAGGATTCATTGACCAAAAATCATCTCCTGCAACAGACAATTAAAGATCTCCAGTATGAAATGGATGCCAAAAACCTGTTGAAGGATGATCGGTCTAGACAAGTTAAATCAATGGAGGTAATATTTTAGTCACTCGCTCATAGCCCTGAATTTAAAGCTGCCAAACTTGATTTGGCCTTTGTTGCTGTACAAAAATACTGGAAAAATACTGCAAAACAGGAAAGGTCAGAAGCATTTTACTAGATCACTAATAAGTCTTAATGTTATGCCTATTTTACACAGTTCTCCTTGTTTTTCAACTCTGTAAAGCCGACCAAAAACCACCAAACTTGTGAAATAAATTTGACCATAGCCCCTGCCGATATTCTCCCTTAGGGTGTAGAACTAAAAATGGATAATTTAATTTTTTTAAATGGTCCAGGAACACATTTTTTTTCTGTCAAGATAGCAGACAATCAGTCATTGCGTTGGTGTGGCAATTACATCATTGCCACACACAACAATGGCAATGAATGGAGGAGGCGGAACTTTGCAGCTAAAACAGAGGCCATTATCTGGTATTAGAGAAAAGCAGGAGCACTAAAATTGGCTAAAGGTACTTTTCAATTTAGGGGTTGCTAGTTAAAAATGTGGGTTTTGGTCCGCTATAAGTTTTCAGTAGGTGTTTTCAAATGATAAATCCCACCATAACAGCAGTTACATGCACACAAATAACAAAAATAATGTAACAACCAATACAGTTAAAAACATTTTAAATATTTTTCATTGAAGGCCATGCACGGAGTTTGACTACTATGTGTTTCCTGTGTTATCTGCCTCTGGTGATTGCACCTGACATTGAAGACTCTCTGACCTTTCCTTTTTCCAATTTACAACAATATGTAGTCTTAGTCCTACACTTTAAAGTGGACCAACACCCAGGATTTTGACTATCCTGGGTTTTGGTCCACTTCGGCGGGGCACCCCGATCGGGGGTGCCCCGCTGTGTGAAACCCCCCAGGAAGCCCCAAAATCTTACCTGTCCCCGCTCCCACGTGACTGGACGGTCCAATCCCCGCCAACGTCCAGGCGGGGATCAGGAACGTCCAAGCGGCTGCCGCCGCCGCCGCCTCCCTCGCGTCACTTTCGGCGCGCGCGCGCCCCCGCCGGCCATTCGCAGACGGCCGGCGCGGGCGCGAGCACGCCTACAGGGGCGCGAGGGAGGCGGCGGCGGCCGGCCGCCGCCGAAGATCAGGTAAGGTGTTTGGGGGTTTTTTGGGGGGTTTCACCCCGCGGGACATCCCGATCTCGGATGTCCCGCGGGGTGGGAGGTGATCGGCCCGGGAATCTTATAGATTTCCGGGCCGATCACCTCTCGGTGTTGGTCCACTTTAATAAACAATGAGCTAACTCTTCATTAGCAATAACAAATGTTTGCATTTTAATAGAATTTACTCTTATAAATTTCTAAAGTGTTTTGGAGGTTTCTGGGTTTTTATTGGTTATACAGAACAGAAGAGAAAAGCCATACAATATAACCCACCTACATCTTGGATAAAATCAGGTCTAATATGAATGGCTTATAGAGATTTTTGTTATTTATAAATGTTACCATACTTTTTGCCCTATAACACCTGCCCATAAGAAGCACCTATGATTTGGAGGAGGAAAATAAGAAAAAAGGTATTCTGAACCAAATGTTGTGCTAAACACCCTCCCACCCGTGAATCTAATAATAGGCAAGGTTCAGAATTACAGGCAGTGTGGCATTCTGTCCCTCCCATTCCCCATTATAAGCAGTGTTACATTCCCCCCCTTCCCATTCCCCATTATTAGCAGTGCAGCATCCCCCCATTTCCCATTATATACAGTGTGGCATTCTCCTCCCTCTATGTCCCCATTATAGACAGTGTGTCATTCTCCTCACTCTAATTCCTCATTATAGGCAATGGGGCATTCTACCCCCCCCAAAAAAATTATAGACAGTGTGGCATTCCCCCCTCCCATTCCCCATAGGCAGTGTGGCATTCCCCCCTCCCATTCCCCATAGACAGTGTGGCATTCCCCCCTCCCATTCCCCATAGGCAGTGTGGCATTCCCCCCTCCCATTCCCCATAGGCAGTGTGGCATTCCCCCCTCCCATTCCCCATAGGCAGTGTGGCATTCCCCATAGGCAGTGTGGCATTCCCCCCTCCCATTCCCCATAGGCAGTGTGGCATTCCCCCCTCCCATTCCCCATAGGCAGTGTGGCATTCCCCATTCCCCATAGACAGTGTGTCATTCCCCCCTCCCATTCCCCATAGGCATTGTGGCATTCCCCCCTCCCATTCCCCATAGGCAGTGTGGCATTCCCCCCTCCCATTCCCCATAGGCAGTGTGGCATTCCCCCCTCCCATTCCCCATAGGCAGTGTGGCATTCCCCATAGGCAGTGTGGCATTCCCCATAGGCAGTGTGGCATTCCCCCCCTCCCATTCCCCATAGGCAGTGTGGCATTCCCCCCTCCCATTCCCCATAGGCAGTGTGGCATTCCCCCTTCCCATTCCCCATAGACAGTGTGTCATTCCCCCCTCCCATTCCCCATAGGCATTGTGGCATTCCCCCCTCCCATTCCCCGTAGGCAGTGTGGCATTCCCCCCTTCCATTCCCCATAGGCATTGTGGCATTCCCCCCTCCCATTCCCCATAGGCAGTGTGTCATTCCCCCCTCCCATTCCCCATAGGCAGTGTGTCATTTCCCCCTTCCATTCCCCATAGGCAGTGTGGCATTCCCCCCCTCCCATTCCCCATAAGCAGTGTGGCATTCCCCCCCTCCCATTCCCCATAAGCAGTGTGGCATTCTACCCCTCCCATTCCCCATAAGCAGTGTGGTATTCCCCCCTCCCATTCCCCATAGGCAGTGTGGCATTCCCCCCTCCCATTCCCCATAGGCAGTGTGTCATTCCCCCCTCCCATTCCCCATAGGCAGTGTGGCATTCCCCCCTCCCATTCCCCATAGGCAGTGTGGCATTCCCCCCTTCCATTCCCCATAGGCAGTGTGGCATTCCCCCCTTCCATTCCCCATAGGCAGTGTGTCATTCCCCCCTCCCATTCCCCATAGGCAGTGTGTCATTTCCCCCTCCCATTCCCCATAGGCAGTGTGGCATTCCCCCCCTCCCATTCCCCATAAGCAGTGTGGCATTCCCCCCTCCCATTCCCCATAGGCAGTGTGGCATTCTCCCCCTCCCATTCCCCATAAGCAGTGTGGCATTCCCCCCTCCCATTCCCCATGGGCAGTGTGTCATTCCCCCCCCCCATAGGCAGTGTGTCATTTCCCCCTCCCATTCCCCATAGGCAGTGGGGCATTCCCCCCCTCCCGTTCCCCATAAGCAGTGTGGCATTCCCCCCTCCCATTCCCCATAGGCAGTGTGGCATTCCCCCCCTCCCATTCCCCATAAGCAGTGTGGCATTCCCCCCTCCCATTCCCCATAGGCAGTGTGTCATTCCCCCCTCCCATTCCCCATAAGCAGTGTGGCATTCCCCCTTCCATTCCCCATAGGCATTGTGGCATTCCCCCCTCCCATTCCCCATAGGCATTGTGGCATTCCCCCCTCCCATTCCCCATAAGCAGTGTGTCATTCCCCCCTCCCATTCCCCATAGGCATTGTGGCATTCCCCCCTCCCATTCCCCATAGGCAGTGTGGCATTCCCCCCCTCCCATTTCCCATAGGCAGTGTGGCATTCCCCCCTCCCATTCCCCATAGGCAGTGTGGCATTCCCCCCTCCCATTCCCCATAGGCAGTGTGGCATTCCCCCCTCCCATTCCCCATAAGCAGTGTGGCATTCCCCCCTCCCATTCCCCATAAGCGGTGTGGCATTCTCCCCTCCCATTCCCCATAGGCAGTGTGGCATTCCCCCCTCCCATTCCCATAGGCAGTGTGGCATTCCCCCCCTCCCATTCCCCATAAGCAGTGTGGCATTCCCCCCTCCCATTCCCCATAAGCGGTGTGGCATTCCCCCCTCCCATTCCCCATAGGCAGTGTGGCATTCCCCCCTCCCATTCCCCATAGGCAGTGTGGCATTCCCCCCTTCCATTCCCCATAGGCAGTGTGGCATTCCCCCCTTCCATTCCCCATAGGCAGTGTGTCATTCCCCCCTCCCATTCCCCATAGGCAGTGTGTCATTTCCCCCTCCCATTCCCCATAGGCAGTGTGGCATTCCCCCCCTCCCATTCCCCATAAGCAGTGTGGCATTCCCCCCTCCCATTCCCCATAGGCAGTGTGGCATTCTCCCCCTCCCATTCCCCATAAGCAGTGTGGCATTCCCCCCTCCCATTCCCCATGGGCAGTGTGTCATTCCCCCCTCCCATTCCCCATAGGCAGTGTGTCATTTCCCCCTCCCATTCCCCATAGGCAGTGGGGCATTCCCCCCCTCCCGTTCCCCATAAGCAGTGTGGCATTCCACCCTCCCATTCCCCATAGGCAGTGTGGCATTCCCCCCCTCCCATTCCCCATAAGCAGTGTGGCATTCCCCCCTCCCATTCCCCATAGGCAGTGTGTCATTCCCCCCTCCCATTCCCCATAAGCAGTGTGGCATTCCCCCTTCCATTCCCCATAGGCATTGTGGCATTCCCCCCTCCCATTCCCCATAGGCATTGTGGCATTCCCCCCTCCCATTCCCCATAAGCAGTGTGTCATTCCCCCCTCCCATTCCCCATAGGCATTGTGGCATTCCCCCCTCCCATTCCCCATAGGCAGTGTGGCATTCCCCCCCTCCCATTTCCCATAGGCAGTGTGGCATTCCCCCCTCCCATTCCCCATAGGCAGTGTGGCATTCCCCCCTCCCATTCCCCATAGGCAGTGTGGCATTCCCCCCTCCCATTCCCCATAAGCAGTGTGGCATTCCCCCCTCCCATTCCCCATAAGCGGTGTGGCATTCTCCCCTCCCATTCCCCATAGGCAGTGTGGCATTCCCCCCTCCCATTCCCATAGGCAGTGTGGCATTCCCCCCCTCCCATTCCCCATAAGCAGTGTGGCATTCCCCCCTCCCATTCCCCATAAGTGGTGTGGCATTCCCCCCTCCCATTCCCCATAGGCAGTGTGGCATTCCCCCCTCCCATTCCCATAGGCAGTGTGGCATTCCCCCCCCTCCCATTCCCCATAAGCAGTGTGGCATTCCCCCCTCCCATTCCCCATAAGCGGTGTGGCATTCCCCCCTCCCATTCCCCATAGGCAGTGTGGCATTCCCCCCTCCCATTCCCATAGGCAGTGTGGCATTCCCCCCTCCCATTCCCCATAGGCAGTGTGGCATTCCCCCCTTCCATTCCCCATAGGCAGTGTAGCATTACACCCTCCAATTTCCCATAGGCAGTGTGACACTCTACCCCCTCCCATTTCCTATAGGCAGTGTGGCATATCCCCATCCCATTCCCCATAGGCGACAGTGTGATAAAAAAAATCCAAAAATAAACTAAACTCGTATAACCGTTGCTGCCACAGACACCGGGAGACCAGAAGAAAGAGAAGCGGCAAGCGGGCAGGGAGAGGGCAGGGTAAATGATCCCTGCCCGCTGTCCCCTGCCTCTGCTTCTCAGGCATACAAATGGCCGGGTCTGTGCAGCATGTGACCATGGCTTGAGTTGCAGCGGTTGTGGGGACCACTGGCAGGAATCACTCTGCCCTCTGCCTGCCTGCACGCTGCTCCTCAATCTTCTGGTTACTTGGTGGCTGGAGCCAGGAGTTTCCTATTTTTGCTTTTTGCATTCACCCCAAAAGACACACACACATTTATATGTAATATAATCTATTACTTTGCAGTTAATCCAGCTGTAAGAGCCTGTGCTACATAAAATAAAAGCTATTTATGAATAAAGCTGATTACATTTGACTAATAAAACAAGTTAATGTTCTACACTATACTGTACAGTATACTCTGTACTACTAATGTAACATAAGCAGGGAGAAAGATATATGACAGTAGGAACAAAAGAGAGAGGCCTATGAAAGACTATTTAGAATTTATTATCAGAAAACAAAAGTTATGTGAAAAAATATATATATAAACTTGATTGACTTAGTATCATTTAGGATAGTAGTAGTTTTAATGCAGTAGGGCAATTTTGTTACTTTAGTTTTTTTTTATATAATATAAATCATAGTTTATTTCCCCTGTGGTAAAGCCATTTTAATCAATGTTTTGAAGAGCAACAAAAGCTTCTTGGCTTGGCCCTGAATTCTAGGGATGGCCGATTCCCTGCCCTGCTATCTCACCTCACCTCGGCGGCTTCCCACTGCCTGATTCACAGAGAAATGGCTGGTGTGGGTAAGCACAGGCAAAGGAGATTGGCAAACGTTTAGACTACTGTTCAGACTTTCTAGCCACTCAGTCAAATGCATTGCTATGAACCCCATGGTCTGGTCTGCACTTGCACCCCTAGTATTGCAAGGAGATTCAGAAAATGTCACACACAGAGAAGCAGCAAAACCTATGAAAATGGAAATCCTGGGTTTCGTTCCTTTTTTAGTCACTCTTGTTTCTTATTTAGAACAGTTGTCAAAAAGGGCACAAAAGTGCATACTGTGGCAGGAGATCCACCTGTCAGTGATAAAGTCAGGGAGAATGATAAGTTTATACTTCATGAACTTAGCCTGCAATTGTTCTTCAAAATCTATTAAGGTCACTATTATAAGCACAATCTCCGAAAAAAAACTTCATTTGTAATGTAATGGGTGTCAACATACATATGACATGCTCAGTTATATCTGCCAGGTAATATGTTTTGCGGGTATTTACTTTGTATTAACTACATCACAAAAAGAGAGAAACCGGTTTGGCCTTAGACTCTAGTTCTGTCAATCTTTCATTCAGACATTTTATTGCTGGCTTAAGAAAACTATAAAGGCAGTAATTCACAATTGTCTCTGTGGCCTCACCTGCAGGTCAGTCAGCCCCCTTCTCTTTCATTAAGAAGGCTGAAGTTGTATACCTTGACATAGTAAATGGCAGTATAGATCATTTGATCACTCAGCACATTTGTTAGCATTTTTAATGCAGTTTTGTTCATTCATACAAAAGTGCTTCTTATTTTTCAGGACAAGGTTGCTCAGCTGGAGCTGGAACTTGATGAAGAGAAGAATAACTCAGATCTGCTGTTGGAAAGGATCACCAGATGCAGAGAACAGGTGAATTGCCCCTTAATTGGCCACAGTTTAAATGAACTTTGCACCTCCCAGAGCTAAGGTGTTATGGATCAGACTGAGTATTATTTGCCCAAGGGAACAACTTTCTCAGTCGTGACCTCCAATAAGATTCTTTTTAATGCCCTTATTTTGTACAGGGAGAAAGAATGATAATCCTGTACTGTGGGCAATACAAGACTATGTAAGATATTTAATCCCACGACTGAGGGAGGCTGTATGAGGATTGTTAAAGTATGAATAGAATTGTAGTTACTTGGCTGTCCAAGTTGAGGCTTTTTTAGCTTTTCTATTAGATTTAGTTTAATTTCATCTTCACAAATCTAAGATTTCCAAACAACTTGTGTTGTCCACGCCCTCATATAAAAAGAGAGAAAGCTTTAAAAGAAAACCCTCCCATCACTGCTTTCCCTGGTTTACGTGATCGTGTGATATATCTCCTTTCTATCTTTTCTATTCTCTGCGATTGAAAACTCTGATGCCCCTTTGCTCCTTGGTGGACTGGAAGTCAGTGGCCATACTGACGTCTTCTGATAAGAAGCATTGGCAGCAGGTACAAAGGTTAAGCCTGGGAAAACAGGTAGAAAGAGGGCTTTTTTCCCCAGAGGGTCCGTTTCGGTGAAAGAGTTACTTTAAGCAAAAGCCAGGCCAGAGTTTTTCAAATGGTTGTTACAATTGAACAAATGTTTAAACTGAATTTTTAAATTATGCATGTTTCACAAAGCCTGACATGGGTCTCCATAAGGTGACTTGCTAGTCTTGCAAACAATGTTTAGGACTCCTCTAGTGACTGGAGTTTACATTTTAAAATGGAAAATGGCAATACACTGCAGTCCAATGAGGGAAGAGGTGGATCTATGTTGCGCCTCTTCTGAAAATCTGATCTGATGGGCATCTCATCGCAGGAGAGGGAGTCATTAGACCAGTGACAGGTCAATTAAACCCCACACTTTCACGTAAACAATGCTCCTATCTTGGGTTATGTTGCATATGGTTAAAGCTGTTGAGGATCAAGTACTAAACCTTGCAAGTTTGGTTAGACTGAATTACTGTACCTAAGCTGCCTCTATGACTCATTATTGATTTATGTATAATATAATGTCATGTGTATCAAACAATAGACTGATACACAATTATTCTAAGTGTGTCACACACCCCACTTCATTTATTAAGCATTACACTAGGGTTTATGCACCGCTAGGTGGCAGTGTTGCAGAGATCTCCAAAAAAGCAAGCAAGCCCCTCCCCGGTCTACACATACCTGGTACCTCCCAACAATTCCCCAGTGTTGTTCTCTGCAAGGTGGCGACAAGACAGAAGAAAGAAGTCTCCTGCTTGCAGGTAGCCGGGGTATTACCCCGGCCCCCCCCCCCCCCATGGTCTATTTCTGCCCGGCTCTTGTTTGTGTTATCCCCTTGTTTAATGGCAGCCTCCCAGCTTAGGCTGTAGGCCGGGTAAAGGTAGATGGCACCCTAGGTGCCTAGGAGATTAGCTCCTCCGCTCGACCCCATATTATGGGGCATAGCGGTGATCCGTTTTTTTTTGGTGATCCGGACGTGGGATGCCCCAGCCCTCATGCCCCTCATTAGGTTTTCCCCCTATCTTTTATTTCCCATTCTGGAGTGTGTGTGTTCACTTGTGTGCTAGCGCCATTGTGAGCGGCGTCCCGGGATGGTTTACTCTCGGCTAATGGCATGTAACACTTTCAACAAAAAAGCCCGGGATGCCCCCCTTCCTCCCCTCCACCGCCCCAACAAGGAGCCGCTTATATGTGCGCTCACCTCCCTTTCCCCTCCTGCGCTCCCTCCATAGTTTTGGGGCAGGGACAGGCGGCCTGTGCGGCGTTGGTGTGTTTGGGGGCTCCTGTGTGTCTGTGCTTTACGTGTGGCGGGGAGTCCATCGGCCCGGTGCGGTGGGCGGGCGCCATTCTGGGGCGCCCGTCTTTGTCGAGCGCTCTCCTCAGAGTGGATGCTGTGGGCGGGGCCGAGCGGCGCGCTGCCCGCCTGGGTGCCAGGGCGCAGTGGTTCCGTGGCACCCCGCTAGTTAGCCGTTAGGCGGGCGGGACCGGGCGGCTTGCGGCCGCCGGTCCGCCCGACATGTCTCTGCGGGCGTCTTTATTATGCGGCGCCCGCCGCTCGCTATGCGGCTTTAGGTGGGCGGGCCGCGTATGGGGCGGCCCGCGCTGTGTCTGGCGGTTAGGGAGGGGCGGGGCTACAGCGGTCCCGCGCTTCTGGCGGGCCCGCCCCTCGTCTCCGCCTCTGGTTCTCCGTCGCTGATGTATTTTGGCTGGTGTCATTTTCTCGCGGGGCTTCAGGTAGGCTGCCCCCCCCCTCCTTTGTTTTGTGTTTGTTCACTGCTATTACATCGACACTGAATGCTAATTCAGAGTGAGCGTTAGATTAAGGGGGGTGACAGTGCTCTTCCTTAGTGCTAACCTAGGCTAACTGTCTTTAAATTAGGACATGGTCTGTGCCTCCCTCCCCCCCCCCCCTCCCGTGGGGGCAACGGCGGGGTGCTTCAGCCGGACTTTTGGTAGCTGGCTGGAGGTGTCTTGGGTCTTATACCTATTTATATTATTTGGCCTGTAGTTCTGTGCCTTTTTGTGTGTGCCTGGATTGATTGTTCCTTTCTTTTCCAGATTCCGGGGTTCCATCAGTCATGGGTTTTCCCGGTCTTGTATACCTGGCTAGGGGGGTTGGCTTAGTGTCCCTTGGGCCTATATTCCCCGGTCAGGGCTGTTGTAATATTTCATATATAGATATATTTTTCTATTGAAATCTGAGAGGGGCATCCCGGGTCGCTTATTGCGTAAATCCCTAGGATCTGCGAATACCTTAAAATTCACCTTATGGAGGCTGCCAAAAGATACCGGAAACGGTCCTTCGGGACAATCCAGGTTGTGTGGGGATTGCGGGACTCCGCTCCCGGGGGATGATGTCATTCTATGTATTCCATGTGCACAGCGGAACATTGAGCGCCAGTCCGGCACCCCGGTGTCTGGTACTTCATCGGCCGCGCCATCCCCCTCTCCTCCTCGCCTGTTCCGGACCTCCTTGTGACGTTGTCATGGGTGGGTATTCGCAATCTGAGGTGTGCGCTCGCTTGGCCAACCTCGAGAAAATGTTTTCCGCTATGTCCGCTCAGGCAGCTAGTTAAGCGTCAACACCTGTCTTCTCCTCCGCCGGACTCTGATGAGGAGGTTGTTGAGGATCTGGATTGGTCAGATCGTTCCCTTGAAGAGGAATTGGATGATTCAGAGGGCCAGCAGGTGCTGGGCGCTATTGGGGACCAGGTTGATGGTCCCGCCCCTGATACGCCTTCTATTTTGGCCCAAATGTTTGAGGTTTTGGATTTGGCCCTCCCGAGGCTGCTCCTCGGCCTAGGGGCCAGTTTTTTGGGGGGACCAAGCAGCGCTTGGAGTTCCCCAGTCAACAGCATTTTGAGGATGTTATCCTTAAGCAATGGGAGCAACCTACATGGTTTGTTGGGGTACCGCCTAGCTGGGATATGATTTATCCCTTTCCGGCGGACTTGCTGAAGCGATGGTCTGTCCCTCCCGAGGTGGTTGCTCCGGTTTTGGGACTGTTTTATACGGCGGCTGTTCATCTTCCTGACACTACTTTTTTTCAAGGACGGCGAGGGTCGCCGGATTGATCAGTTGGCCCGCTATGGTTTTGTCTGTGCGGGTTCGGTTTTTGAGGCCTGTTTTGTGCTTCGCCTTTTTTTTTTGGTCATTGGCGATTAGGTCTATGGTCAGGGACTTATGTGTGGATCTTGATCCTATCCTTTTTTGTCGTTTATTCTGGCCGCTCAGGAGGATGCCATGTTGATGTGTGGCAGGGCTACGGCTCTGTTGGCGGCTATTCGTCCAGTGTGGCTGAGACAGTGGACGGCTGATTTTAATTCTAAACGATTGCTCACGGCTCTTCCCTTTCTGGGTTTGAGGCTTTTCGGTGAAAAGCTGGATTCTGTTGCCATGGAGGCAATTTGGCTCAGCGCAAGAAGTTTCGCCGTTCCTTTCGGGGGGCGGTCTCCTTCATTCCGGGGGTGGAGGCCGTGGCCGTCCCGTTCACGTCTGGGGCGCCAAGCCCAAGCCAGCTGCTAAGCCCGCTCAGCGCTGAGGGGGCGCCCTCACCCGTTGGGGTGGGGGGACGGGTGCGACTCTCCTCCCGGGGATGGGACCAGGAGGTCTCGGACAGGTGGATCCGGGAGGTGGTGTCGGCCGGTTACAAGCTGGAGTTTGTTTTCCGTCCTCCTCCAAGGTTTTTCAGGTCTCGGGTACCTTCGGATTCTTTGGCCGCGCAGGGGCTCCTGGCGGCGGTAAGGAATCTTCTGGAATTGGCAGTCATCTGCCCGGTCCCTTCTTCGGAGGTGGGTCGCGGGTATTATTCCAATCTCTTCTCTGTACCCAAAAAGGATGGGTCGTTTTGTTAGATCCTGGATTGCAGTTTCTCTCCAGGTTTATTCGTTTATGCGGTCTGCGATCGGTTCGCTTCGGCAGGGGGACTTTATGACGTCCATAGACATCTAGGATGCTTACCTTCACATTCCGATCTTTCCAGCTCATCAGAGGTTCCTTCGCTTTGTGGTGGAGGATCGGCGTCTTCAGTTTGTAGCTCTTCCATTCGGCCTCACATCTGCTCCGAGAGTGTTCACCAAGGTGTTGGCGGGAGTGATGGCCCTGCTCAGAGCTCAGGGGATTGTATTGTGCCTTACCTGGACGACCTTCTCATCATGGCGCCTTCCTGCAGTCAAGCGGAAGGGGACACCAGCATGGTGGTGTCTATGCTGGAGAGGTTCGGCTGGGTGATCAATTACCCCAAGTCCTCTCTGGTTCCGGCCAGGGTGGTGACCTTTCTGGGGTTGTCATTGGACTCTTGCCAGCACAGAGTGTTTCTCCCTCAGGCCAAGGTTCTTTTGATTCAGGAATTTGCTCGGCTTTTTCTTTCCAATCCTCGCCCGTCCATCCGGCTAGGGATGAGACTGGTGGGGTTGATGGTGGCCTCGTTCGAGGCAGTTCCCTTCGCGCAGTTTCACACGCGGACGCTTCAGCTTCATCTTCTGGCGTCTTGGGACCGGCAACCGCGGTCGTTGGATCGGTCCTTCCGGATGTCCCCTCGGGTTCGGCAGTCCCTTCTGTGGTGGTTGGTCTCGGACAATCTTCTGATGGGCAGGTCGTTTCTGACCCCGCTTTGGGACACTGTCACCACGGCTGCCAGTTTGTCAGGATGGGGAGGTTTTCTGGAAGGATCTTCAGTTTCAGGGGCAGTGGGACCCTCAGGAAGCCCACTTGCCCATCAATGTTCTGGAGTTGCGAGCCATCAGGTTGGTTCTGTCCCACTTGACGCATCATTTCCAGGGCCTGCCGGTTCAGGTTCGATCGGACGATCAGACGGCGTTTGTTTACATCAATCACCAAGGAGGGACTCGCAGTCTGGGTGCCCACAGAGAGGTGTCTCTGATTCTAGTTTGGGCAGAGACTCATGTCCCTTGCATCTCGGCAGTTTACATTCCAGGAGTGGAGAACACAGAGGCGGACTGTCTGAGCCGGTGTTCGTCCCGCCGGGGGGGAATGGTCTTCCATCCCCAGGTGTTTCGGAGGTGGATCTGTTTGCCTCTCGTCACAATCACAAGCTTCCGACATTCGTGTCTCTGTCTCGGGATCCTCTGGCTCTGGTGGCGGATGCCATGGCCCTGAGCCGGAGGGACCTGGGGTTTCTTCATCTGTTTCCTCCGATTCTCATGCTTAGCAGGGTGCTGCGAAAGCTGGTTCAGGAAGGAGTTCCCGCCATTCTCGTGGCTCCAAGGTGGCCAAGGCGGGTGTGGTTTGCAGACTTAGTTCGTCTGGCAGTGGCTCAGTTCGTTCTGACCCTTCGGCCAGATCTTGTCACTCAGGGTCATCTGTGTTAGCCCAGTTTACCAACGCTGGCTTTGACGGCTTGACTGCTGAAACCTCCATCTTGAGGGAGGAAGGTATTTCGGATTCGGTCATTCGGACTCTTGTTAGTGCTAGGAAGAGGTCTTTCTCTTCCGTCTATTATAGGGTCTGGAGATCTTATATTGATGGGTGTGAGGCTAGATCTTTGCCCTGCCAGGTCTTTCTATTTCTCGGATTTTGGAATTTCGTCAATTTGGGCTGGATTCTGGTCTTCAGCTGAGTGCCTTGAAGGGGCAGGTTTCTGCCTTGTCCATCTTTTTTCAGAGGTCTTTTGCAAGCTATTCTTTGGTCAAGACTTTTTTCCAGGGGGTTTCGCATCTGCGGCCTCCTAGGAAGCCTTGCTCCCGGTTTGGGATTAGAATTTGGTGCCTTCTGCGTTACAGGCTCCTCCTTTTGAGCCTTTGCAGGATATTGCTCTGTCCACTCTGACTCAGAAGGTTGTCTTTCTGGTGGCCATCACTTCGGTTCGGCGTGTGTCAGAGTTGGCAGCTTTGTTGATTCAGGCGGCTTATTTTGAGAAGCATCTGGACACAGTGGTTTTTTCGTTTCTAGCTAGACTTTCTCCTTAAAAGTGGTCTCTGCTTTTCATCTTAATCAGGACATTGTTCTTCCTTCTTTGTGCCCTAAGCCTCTGAATGACGAGGAGAGTGCGTTGCACTGCTTGGATGTTGTACGTTGTGTCAGGTACTATTTGAGTACTACGGCTTCCTTTCGTACGCCTGATGCCTTTTTCGTGGTGCCCTGTGGGCCTAGGAAGGGCTTGGCTTCGGCTAAGTCTTCCATTAGTAAATGGGTTCGTCAGGCGATTGTTGGAGCTTATTCTGCCAAGGGGAAGGATCTCCCTTTTCGTGTTACTGCGCATTCTACTCGTGCGGTTGGTGCGTCCTGGGCTTTTCAGCGTCAGGCTTCTGTTGAACAAGTTTGTAAGGCTGCTACCTGGTCTTCGGTTCACACTTTCTCTAAGTTTTATAAGTTTGATGTGCGGGCCTCAGCGGATGCTGTTTTTGGCCGCAAGGTTCTGCAGGCTGCAGTGGTTTGAGTTTTATCTGCGTTATTGCCTGGTTGGATACCCGCCCTTTTTGGACACTGCTGTTGGATGTCCCTAGTGTAATGCTTAATAAATGAAGTGGGGTGTGTGACATACTTAGAATAATACCATTTTGTGAATACTCACCTGTAAAATGGGTATTATAAATATGTCACACACCCCACTTCACCCGCCCTTTTTGGTATCCTGGTTCTTTATATGGTGAAGTTTTGTTATTTACAGTTGAGGGTTTCAATTGTTTGTTCCTGGTACCTTGTCTTACTGCTGTTTGAACACTGGGGAATTGTTGGGAGGTACCAGGTATGTGTAGACCGGGGAGGGGCTTGCTTGCTTTTTTGGAGATCTCTGCAACACTGCCACCTAGCGGTGCATAAACCCTAGTGTAATGCTTAATAAATGAAGTGGGGTGTGTGACATACTTAGAATAATACCATTTTGTGAATACTCACCTGTAAAATGGGTATTATAAGTATGTCACACACCCCACTTCACCCGCCCTTTTTGGTATCCTGGTTCTTTATATGGTGAAGTTTTGTTATTTACAGTTGAGGGTTTCAATTGTTTGTTCCTGGTACCTTGTCTTACTGCTGTTTGAACACTGGGGAATTGTTGGGAGGTACCAGGTATGTGTAGACCGGGGAGGGGCTTGCTTGCTTTTTTGGAGATCTCTGCAACACTGCCACCTAGCGGTGCATAAACCCTAGTGTAATGCTTAATAAATGAAGTGGGGTGTGTGACATACTTATAATACCCATTTTACAGGTGAGTATTCACAAAATGGTATTACTCAGATTTCTGTCTGTTTTAGCGCATTGTTTGCCTGGCATATTGTTTCCTAGACATTTTTTGATCAATTGTTTAACCACACAGGGCTTTCCAGAAACAACATCATCTACTACTCCTGTCTGCATCAGCCAGCTGGTGTATGCAGAGCAACATATATTAATGTGATGTAGATGTCTTTATACACATCCTGTCACTTTGTATTTATTTTTTACCTTTAACCTCCCAGAATTTATTAGGCTGTCTGTATTGCTTGCCTTTACTCTGGTCTGTCTTTTGGCAGCTATTAGAGTAATACATTGCAGAAATTTTCGTATATATATATATATATATATATATATATATATATATATATATATACAGCATACAAACTCTGATAAAGTTTAGCTCCATTCAAAACATTTTGTTTATGATGGCTGATGAGGAAGGCCTGACTGGACTTCCTCCAAACTTTGCAGCAATTGAACAACCCAATTTTGCTATTTGTCCAAGAGGTCCTCAAAAGGACATCTGTGCCTTTTGATTAGTGAATGGGGGGGGTGGGAATGTAAGGTTTATTTTGGTCCCTATTCATTGTATTATTTTTTTTCAATAGTAGTTTTTTAATGGTATTTGACAATGTTTTATTTGCATTCCTATCACGGTAACATAAAATGTAGTCCCACTGAGCAGATCTTTAATACACTGTTAAATTTTCATTTAACAGAAACCAGAATTGGTATCGCTAGCACACAACTCCCATATTTTATGCTGGTGTGGGGTTTATCTAAATGAATTTTCTGGTGGTGCCCTGCAGTGCATAAAAGTAATACTAATAGTGGTGCTATTGCTTTTCCGGTGTTGCTCTTCCTCTTCAGATGTGGAGTCTGATTTGGTGCTAGGCAGACCTAGTGCTGGGCGTTTTCCACCTACCAGGAGGTTGTCCTGGGTGTCTCTGTCTGTGATGACTTTTCTTTGTGCAATTAATGCGAGAGTGATCTACAGCCTTGTGCTAGTAGCCTGTACCATCCTACATCCGATGTGGGCTGATGGGTCTTTTGGGATGTCAACCCCTTCGAACACCTACAGAACTTGAGAATTAAAAACAGCTCAGTCTTCTTCTGTTTTGAGCTCTGTTTGATCTGGCATTTTGATCTGGCATTCAGTTATTCAGTCTGCTTTTGTAAGCATTAGGCTGTTTTAATCGCTGCTTATTTTTCAGTTAGTGCTGCCTTTTTATTTAGTTGCCCTGCCGTTTTCAAACTGCTTTGAGATAGTCTAAAAGTAAGGAATATAAGAAAGAAGATTAAAGCCAAGGAAAGTAAGTCTGTTTCTAAAAAACAAAGGAGGGGCGTCAGCCGCTCAGAACTTTTCATAACTAACCTGGGAGGTGCACGTGAGCAGGGCAATTAGGATACCAAGTCTTAAAAGGAGCTACAGCACTCAACCCTGTTAGCTGGCAGACAAACCTATAATCTGTCACTAAATCAGAGGTCTCGGTTGGCACATATCTGCAGAAGTATGCTGAAGCTGCATCACCATGTGCCAAGGTGCCTCTGGGAGGTGCAATCCTAACTCTAATCTCTGAGAGCCCCCTTTGGGACATACAATGCAATAGATGAATTGGGAGCAGGCTTACCTAAGGTTGCCCTATAACCTCGAGTGCAACCATTAAGGTTCCTTTAAGACTTCTGTTTCTAAAAAAAAACTACTTTGGACGCAGTCTCAACACCATTGAGGTTCCCTGTTCTCCCTTTCAGAAATGTTGCCTGTTGTCTGAGATGCAGTAGTTTGTTTGATTTTCCTGATGCTGCTTGCTTTGACTGGAGACTACTTCTTGTGCTGAGCTATATACAGGTCCTTAGCATATATTAGCATATAGTGCTAAAGTTCATTATTTTCCATAATGAAATGATAAAAATTAAACTTTCATATATTTGAGATTCATTGCACACCAACTGAAATTTTTCAGGTCTTTTTTTGTTTTAATACTGATGATTTTGCCATACAGCTCATGAAAACCCCAAAATCCTATCTCAAAAAATTAGCATATCATGAAAAGGTTCTCTAAACGAGCTATTAACCTAATCATCTGAATCAACTAATTAACTCTAAACACCTGCAAAAGATTCCTGAGGCTTTTAAAAAAGCCCAGCATGGTTCATTACTCCAAATCGCCATCATGGGTAAGATTGTCGACCTGACTGCTGTCCAATAGGCCATCATTGACACCCTCAAGCAAGAGGGTAAGACCCAGAAAGAAATTTCTGAACAAATAGGCTGTTCCCAGAGTGCTGTATCAAGGCACCTTAATGGGAAGTCTGTGGGAAGGAAAAATGTGGAAGAAAACGCTGCACTACGAAAAGAGGTGACCGGATCCTGAGGAAGATTATGGAGAAGGACCGATTCCAGACCTTGGGGGACCTGCGGAAGCAGTGGACTGAGTCTGGAGTAGAAACATCCAGAGCCACCGTGCACAGGCGTGTGCAGGAAATGGGCTACAGGTGCCGCATTCCCCAGGTCAAGCCACTTTTGAACCAGAAACAGCAGCAGAAGCGCCTGACCTGGGCTACAGAGAAGCAGCACTGGACTGTTGCTCAGTGGTCCCAAGTACTTTTTTCTGATGAAAGCAAATTTTGCATGTCATTCGGAAATCAAGGTGCCAGAGTCTGGAGGAAGACTGGGGAGAAGGAAATGCCAAAATGCCTGAAGTCCAGTGTCAAGTACCCACAGTCAGTGATGGTCTGGGGTGCCATGTCAGCTGCTGGTGTTGGTTGACTGTGTTTTATAAAGGGCAGGGTCAATGCAGCTATCTATCAGGAGATTTTGGAGGACTTCATGCTTCCATCGGTTGAAAAGCTTTATGGAGATGAAGTTTTCATTTTTCAGCACGACCTGGCACCTGCTCACAGTGCCAAAACCACTGGTAAATGGTTTACTGACCATGGTATTACTGTGCTCAATTGACCTGCCAACTCTCCTGACCTGAACCCCATAGAGAATCTGTGGAATATTGTGAAGAGAAAGTTGAGAGACGCAAGACCCAACACTCTGGATGAGCTTAAGGCCGCTATTGAAGCATCATGGGCCTCCATAACACCTCAGCAGTGCCACAGGCTGATTGCCTCCATGCCACGCCGCATTGAAGCAGTCATTTCTGCAAAAGGATTCCCGACCAAGTATTGAGTGCATAACTGAACATAATTATTTGAAGGTTGACTTTTTTTTTATTAAAACACTTTTCTTTTATTGGTCGGATGAAATATGCTAATTTTTTTAGATAGGATTTTGGGGTTTTCATGAGCTGAGTAATGCAAAATCATCAGTATTAAATAAAAAAAAGACCTGAAATATTTCAGTTGGTGTGCAATGAATCTCAAATATATGAAAGTTTAATTTTTATCATTTCATTATGGAAAATAATGAACTTTAGCACTATATGCTAATTTTTTGAGAAGGACCTGTATAGACCAAGTAGTGAATAGCGCTGTATAGTGTCCAGTCTCCTTGCATGCAGATTTTATACTTAGAATTAAAAAATTACCTGTAACTAATAAACTTTAGCTTTAAAATTTTAGCTTTAAAACACTGCTCAGATCAGTTACTATATATAACAGTAAAATGAAATCTTGCCTACATTTGGAGAAATTACTATTATAGAAGTCCTAGTTATAGTATACGCTTGTATCGGCTTAGTATCGGCTGTTATAACAGTGGCCTTAGTAATAAAATCAGGCAACTGTTTAATTTATTGCAGTCTATAAAAGTATCCAGATGTTTTTAATGTTTTATGTCTTTCATTGGATTCTGCTAAAAAATCAAACGCTTATTTTTCATTAGAGCAGTGCATACTTTTATGAAAAAAAAATGTTTAGGTTCCTAATAAGAAAACTTGTCCTACAGGAGAGAATCTCTTAGACTGAAATATCAGAGGAGAGGTTTCAGAATTGGGCTTTTGGGATTTATGTAAACTGAAAAGGAGTGAATTGTAAAAATGTCTAGCAGTGAGGGGAGGGAAATATAAGCAAGAACCTTCTGGCTATGGATATCGTTCTGAAACCGTGGGAGAGCAGGAAGTTTCTATGGTGACCGAGTAAATATGGTAAGATAGAGTTACAGTGGCGTTGCTCCTTTTTTCTTTCTTCATTTGAGCAATGTTCCCGGTTGGTTTCCCAACACCTGTTCCACTCTGTGCACCAGGTGTACAAAGGAAGTAAATCAGAGTGCAGAAATGAAGCCCCTTTTCCAGAGCCTGAAACATCTAACACCCAGGCTCCTTCCTGTCACCGCAGCACGCCGGGCTCTTTGGAGTCAACTGTCTGGAGAGATGGAATATGTACCTCATTAGCAGAACCCCTTCCCCCCTCCCCCTCAGTGTGGGCTTACATGAAACACTCTGTTTATGAGAAGTAAGATTGCAAACTGCTTTAAAAAAAGACATGAAGGGATGGTTCCAGGCTTCCTGATATCAATAATTGAGAAGAAATGAAATTGTGTGCTTTCATTAACAAGACGATGATAACCAGCTGTTCTTAATACCACGTCTAGCATAAACACGGCCTCTGTTTATTAAATCCATGCCGGCTCTCAGAGGGGTATTATGGCTCAATGAAAATACGTTGCTTTCAGTATTCACCAAACCCAGCTGTGATGACTTCTGCTCAAATGTTCAACGTTTGTTGTTCCTTCGAGGATGAAAATGGCGCTTTAAAAGCGATCACGTTTGCTGCCAGAGGAAAATGCTATTAGCCGAGCACCAATTAGGCAGGAGTTTCCAAAAAGAAAAAAATTTTTTAGGAAGTTACACTTGTGCTTGGAAGGAAAGTATTCTACTTTAAGTTTATAACTAATTAGTACATTTTACACAGTTTCAAACTTTTAGTCATTTACATTTTAATTTATTTTTTGCATTAGCAAGAATTTCAGTTAAGTATCCATTTGTAATTTAAATAGCGCAGAAGTATTGTTCAGGAACTGCCAGAGAATCGGTTCCCAACTCAAGTCCCAGGTGCCTCTATGCTGTGAGAGTTGGGCTTTTGCTTTTCCCGTAGACCTCAGATCAGGGGGTGTCAGAGGTAATTAGGCTTCCTGCTTACCTTACACCCAAACTGATCTCTCACAGCTTTAATATGTGAAGCCAGGAGACACACTTTTGTGATCCAGGGTGCCGGTGGGCATGGTCTGTGTATAGGGGGGTACACTATTCTGGGCGCATTGTACACCAGTAGGTTAGTACAGTGAAGCTAGTGTGAGGGTAAGCAAGAATCCTTGTGCCATCTGGCACCCCCTCGTAAAATATCTGTCTGTAAAAAAATCAACAAAAGCTAACTTTTTTTTCCAAGTTATGTTTACCGATGCGCATGAAAGGAACTAAGCTATACAGCCTCTAGGCTAGTTCTACAGATTATGGAAGTAAAGGAACGTATCTGGGGTGATTGCCTAATTTTCAAGGGACTGTAAACCCAACACAATACTAGGCCAGGAAGCAGCTTACCCAATGCCTGTCTTCACATGCCTCGCCTCCATTTCCTGCACCCATATCGGGACTCCAAAGTTAGCCCTCCTTTCAATTCCATTCCTCCAGGACCATGCAAAAAAGTGGTTTAACAGTCTGTGGGGCTCTTAGCATGAGCAAGCACATCAAGCCACAGTGGTTTCAATTCCTTTCAATTCCATTCCTCCCGGACCATGCAAAAAAGTGGTTTAACAGTCTGTATATGCCTGGACAGGAACGTTGACTGGATATTAACATAAACAACAATATTACAACAATATGGGTGACCCTGTATACACATACTATATGTATGTGCCCTGACATCACTTTCAGTCCAGATGTATTGTGTCTCTCTGTGAATCTCTATCAGCGGGTAGGGTAGGCCAGGCCAGCCATGTGCAAACCACGTGCAACTCTGCATGCACGCATGGTAAAGCCAGTTCCTTTCTGTTGGTTGTGTGGGCTACAGCATGTGCACTGGGGGTGCAGAGTGGCCTATCTTCATTGCCCCTGTTTTAGGCTTTTCTTAAGTTTATATAGTTGGCCAGTCTCTTTACTGCATGCAATATAATAAAAATAGCATGAAGTATGTCTTCCTGCTAGTTTCAAGCCTGACAACCCGTTTGCGCCTACTTAGCTCACTGGGAATGGGGTGCCGATCTTTAGGTGATGCCACCGCTGGGCACCATCTTGGATGCTGCCAGTGAATGGGCAGACAGGGCCACACATAGCATTCTCTGCTGCATCAATGGCAGAATCCAAGATGGCGGAGCCCAGTAGTGGAATTGCCCTTTGCTCTGCACCCTGTTCCCACAAGGTAAGTTATTTTTTTAGGGAGGTTGTCAGGGTGGAGGGGTACTTCCCAAATGAGTCATCTGCCTGTAATGACCCTTTAAGGTTGTACTCCATGTTCTTAGTTTCATTTTATACACTAAATGCATTTAAATGATTCAGTAATCCCCCTTTACCTAATTTCCTTCAGGCTGTAAATGTTTGTCCAGGCTCTCCTGCACTCATGTGATTCTCGGTTGTCCCATGTGACCTCATTGCCCTGGAATGTGAGGCCCTTTCCCTTCTCGTGTTTATATAAATGCCTTAGGAAGGTGCTGCTAATTGGCAACGTTCGCCATACGGTTTAGTCTACCATAAAACACTGTCTGTTTTACCACTGGCTGCCAGGTCTGTGTTTATAACTTCAGGTGCAGCTGCTGTGCTGGAAAGGCTGCTGCCAGTGACTACATTTCTCTCCAATGGAAGTACTCTTACTATCATTGTATTTGGTACTTTCTTTTAGCTTTTATTTTAGATAAGAATGAATGTGTGTAGGTGCCTTTTCTTTTGCAGTGCATAGTCAAGTGTAGCATCTTTCATTGAACTAAAATGAGCGGAATTACTTTTTTTCTGAAATCCGCCATAATTTAATGTCATTGATTATCCTCTAATGCATCCTGTGAGTTTTCACAGCTTATAGATTTTTTTTTTGCAGTTTGGTATTTTAGTGGCACCTGAAGGTAGTTCTAAAGCTATGATGGCCTCAATCCAGGTTTTTCAAAGTAACCATTTTAAGTGGCTGCATTTATATCTGAATAGGGAGGCCATGTCATATTAATATCTGAGCCATGTCTGTTTGAATCAGATGAAATAAATGGTTTACTTAAAGTGGACTAACACCCAGGATTTTCACTATCCTGGGTGTTGGTCCACTTCCGCGGGGCACCCCGATCGGGGTGTGTGAAACCCTCCAGAAAGCCCCAAAAACTAACCTGACCCTGCTCCCACGTGACTCACTCCAGCAATCACTGCCGACGGACAAGCGAGGTCCGTCGACAGACAAGGTGAGAGCGCCCGCCGCCTCTCGCACGTCCCTCTTACAGGGAGCACGCCCGCGCCGGCCATTCACAAACGGCCGGCGTGGGTGCGCGAGAGGAGGCGGCGGCCCGCGCATGCGCCGTTGGAACGAGAAACAGGTAGGATTTGCGGGCGTCCTGGGGAGTTTCACACAGCGGGGTGCCCCGCAGGCAGGGAGCTGATCGGCCCGGGAATCTTATAGATTCCCGGGCCGATCAGCGGTGGGTGTTGGTCCCCTTTAAAAGGAATAAATGCAATGTACACTACTGCATTTTGCATTACAGTTCTACAAAATATTTCATTAATTTTTAGAAATGATGAGGCAAAATGTACTTAAACCAGACCAACACCGTTATTACATTAAGAACCTTGGGGGGGGGGCATCCAGAACGCTGGAGATCCCTTGTACCTAAGTGCACAGAACACTGAGAATACTCACCTTCATTATGAGCCTGCGATTGGCCGCCGGGCGGTCACATGGGCTGAAGTGGTGTCCTGTGTGCCGGCCCCGGCAGGACCTGCCCACATGACCACCCTGCAAACAATCGCGGCTCGTAATGAAGGTGAGTATTCTAAGCGTTCTGTGCAGTTAGGTGCGAGGGGGCTCCAGCGTTCTGGATGCCGACCCCCCCCCCCCCCCCGAAGTTTTTGCTATCTGCAGAGAGAGGGATCAACATCCGTTAAAGTAATAACGGTTGTTGGTCCGGTTTAATTACAGTGCTTTATATGAAGCCACATGGGTTTATGAAGCCACCGTTTATGCTTACCAAATTTGCAAGCACATATATATTTTTTTCAACCATTCTATGATCACTAGCTGATAAAGTATGTAGTGCTGAAGTAATCATGTGGAAACTATCTGTGCCAATAGTAAAATACAAATGTGTATATCTCATGCCAGATTGAACAAATGAGGGGAGAACTGCTTCAAGAACGTGCGGCAAGACAAGATCTAGATTGCGATAAAATGTCCTTGGAAAGACAGGTAACCTTAGCTTTGTTTATGAACACACAAAAGTGAATGATTTTGTACTCCACCTTTATTGGAAATACAATATTCTTTCTTAAAATCACAGTAAAGTTATTGTAAAATACATCCTCGGAAAGCGCAAATAAGATATATTGTGTTGTTTTTTATACTTGAATGTAAATCAAACAAGTTGACCTAATAAAGTGTACAGCACCTTTGAGAAAACGTCAAAGCAACTGTGTAAACAGGATCTCTGCGATTGCAAAAGTGATTTTTCAGCTGCAGAATGCATGCATTGTACTCGCAGGATTCACCAGTTATTGTTGAAACATATCTAGCATTGTGTGACATTTAAAGCTGAATATTGTTTGACCCACTACACTTTCCCTTTCCTGCAGAACAAAGATCTAAAGAGCAGAATAGCTCATCTTGAAACTTCACATCGCTCCAATAAAGAAGGCCTTGTTGCACAGATGGAGGGAAGAATAGTGGAGCTGGAAGAACGCCTGGAAAATGAAGAAAGGTAACATCATTGTTGTTGTGTTTGCATTTCAGCTTTAGCACCATCACTTTTAACCCCTTATAATGCTACTTTTTATTTTTTTTATGTATCATCTGACTAAACCAACCCTTGTTCTGCTGTTAGCTCATATAGGGAGAAGTTTATAAGTTACTGGATTTTCACCTTTTTAATAATAAACAACTATATCATATCTACTATTATGTGACAAAATGTTGTACAACGCTCAGCACCGTAGTACAACCAATGTTAAAGAGACAGTCCAGGCAATGGCAATAATTAGGCAGCAATAAGCTCACTCGCTTGTCCCATGTGCCTCTTCTCCATTTCCTGCAGTGTGTTGTAGATGCTGTAGCAGGTGCTCCCTCCTTTAAATTCAATTTTTCCTGGTGTACAGCACGGCTTGCTTCATTTCAATTCTTTCACATTTGGGTAATCCGCCACAAGGTGGCGCAGTTGACTGCAGAAAGACTTGCCCATAAAGAGGGCAGGAATTACCCAGAGACTCCAGAGTTTCTCTTCAGTCATGACTGCGAGGACAGAAGATGGCTCTATCTGGATCGCAGGCGAGCGGGGCATTCCGAGCACGTCGGCCCTGCAGGCCTATTCCCACCTGTTCCGAACCCTTCTGCCTCCCAGCACTGCTGCAGCTTCAGGTGATGATAGGGGAGCACCTGGGGTCGGTGCTCGCAGAGCTTTTGCTCTGGGTCGCAGACCCTATCTGTAAGGGGTAGCCGGCTGAGGCTATGGTGAGCCTGGCGGGGAGGGAGAAACCACTCTGAGGTTCCCTGTATGTGTGTCGTGTGCTGTGCTTCACTTCATTTTCTATTGTCTCTTGTCCCCTCCTGCCTTCCTTTTTGCCCACCCTTCCCCCTTCATTCTTCCGGGCTCTCCCTCTCTTCTCGCTCCCTCACCCGGCCAGACTCCGCTGGCTGGGAGGGGTCCGGGTGTGTCCTGTGCGCGGTGGGGGTCGGCTGGGGCTCCTGTGAGAGACTCCCTCGTGGCATATTTTCTCCCGGGCGCCATTACATTGGCCGTGACGCGCGGGGGCTTCGGGGCTTAAGGGGGGGGCGGGACCGCGCGATGACGCTATTGTCGCCGCGCGGCCTGCACCTCGAGGTTCCCCCGTCCACGGCGCCATTTGCTCTGCGGTGTCTGGTGCGGTGCGGGTCGCTACCCCTCGCTGCCGGGGCACCTCTCCCTCCTCTTCCTTCCTCGGGACACTTGTTGACAGCCCCGCCGGATCTCCGGTCCTCATCGTGGGGACGCTTCTGCAGGGCTCCCTCGTGGCCAAGTCCCCGCTGCTGCCTCTGCGGATCCTCTCCTGCGGTACCTGCACGGGTGGATCTGGCTCTGCTACGGTCCGTGAGTCCACTCTTTTTTGTCAGTCATTATGTCTTATGGTGTGCATGCGCTGTGGGATGCTTAATTCCTGTACCTGTTGTGTTATTACAGGCGGGTCCCTCGTACTTGTGGTTTCTCCTGGTCTCATCCCCCCCCCCCCCCCACGCCCTCCCGAGGCTGTGGGGTATCACGGGTCTGGGATCCAGCGTCTGTTTCTATTGGACGCACTTCCTATTAATCACCATATGGAGACTTCTGGGGATAGCGAGCTTGGGGCCCTTCGGGGCAGGCTCGGCTGTGTCTCGTGTGCGGGGCATCGCCTTTGAGTGGTCGCAGTGCGATTTGCGTCCCTTGTGCCCAAAGTGCCATTGCGGAACAGGTTGGGCTGAGCGACTTTCTACCCAGCCCTGTTATTCCTGCTGCTTCACCTACTCCCCCACGCCTGCATTTAGCTCCCAGTGAGGGGGAAGGCAGTAGGGGGTCTCAGTCGGACCTGGCGTGTTGCCAGCATTGAGCGGCAACTGGCCCGTCCGGCACCAGCAAGGCCTCTAGTAAAAAGAAGCACCTGGCTACGGGCTTGTCCCTCTTTGCCGATGATGATGATTTGTATGATTCCTATGGCGGCCGTGAATCCATGGAGTAGGGGGAATTGTTCCACGATTCCGATTCCTCTGGGGATCTTCATGGCGAGTCTGATAGCAAACCAGGGTCCTCCTCGGATGAGGATTCCAGGCTCCCGCAGGATACCGACAGACTTTTGTCGGCCGTTTTTGATGCCTTACACATCGTTCCCCCTAAGGCGGCAAAGAGGAAGCAGGGGGAGCTCTTCCGTCCTTGCAAGCAACGCTTAGAGTTCTCGGAGCAGGGACATTTTTCCAAAATGGTCCTCAAAGAATGGGAACGGCCCAACAGGTTGCCCTCGGTGCCCAAGGGAATGGATAAAAGGTATCCCTTCTCGGCCAACTTGGTTCGCCGCTGGTCTTGTCCCCCCGAGGCTCCCCCCGTCCTGGGGCTCTCCAATACTTCTATTATGCCATCTCCTGACACCACTACTTTGCGCGATAATGCCGACTGGCGTATGGATCAACTAGCCTGTCATGCCTTCACTTTTGTGGGAACGGGTTTACGCCTGGTCTGTGCCGCGGCCATTGTTGCCATTGCCCTCAAGAAGACAGTTAGATGCCTTTCCGAGGCCGCCAGATCTCGCAAGCGAAAGGATAACTACAAGGACCTTTTGCTTTGCTCTGACTTTATTGCTTTTGTGCTGTCTGCCATGGAGGATGCCGTTCGGCTTGGTGGTAGGGCCTCTGCCCTGTTGGTTGCCATGCGTAGGTCCGTCTAGCTGCTTCAGAGGGCGGCTGACGCTGCTGCTAAGAAGTCCCTCACTGGGCTTCCCTTCACGGGACTACGTCTCTTTGGGGAACGTCTTGATGTTTTGACCAAGGATGGTCGGCTCCCTCAGCGTAGAAAGCGTTCTCGGCCCTTTCGGTGGTCTTCCTCATTTCGCCCTTCCCTTCTTGGGTACGGGGTAGATCCCGTGGTCGCCCTGGTCTCTCCTGGGGTGCTAAGCCCAAGCCCCCTACCAAGGCTCCTCAGGCATGAGGGGGTGCCCTCCCCCATCCGGGTGGGGGGACGGCTTTGATTCTTTGCTCACGTCTGGAGACAACGCGCCTCGGATCGGTGGATTCAGGAGGTGGTGTCCTCCGGGTACAAGATAGAGCTAGCAGTTTGGCCGCCCCCAAGATTCCTCCGGTCCTGGATCTCCCAAAATCCCGTGACGGCGCAGGGCCTGAGGTTGGCCGTCCAACGTCTTCTATCGTCTGGAGTGGTTTGTCCTGTGCCTCTTCAGGAATGGGGTCAGGGGGTTCTACTCCAATCTGTTCACGGTGCCCAAGAAGGACGGCTCCCTGAGACCCATCCTGGATCTAAAGGGTCTCAACCGATGTGTCAGGTTCAAACACTTCCACAAGGAGACCTTGCGGCGGTGAGCTGTCTTCGGCCGGGCGACTTTATGACCACTGTGGACATCAAGGATGCCTACCTGCACGTTCCTATCTTTCTGGGGCATCAGAAGTTCCTGAGGTTCACTCTGGAGGATCAGCACTACCAGTTTGTGGCCTTGCCGTTCGGTATCACTTCGGCCCCTCGGGTGTTTACCAAGGTGCTGACGGGTGTCATAGCCCTCCTGAGGAGCCAGGGCATTTGCATTCTTCCTTACCTGGACGACCTGTTGATTGCTGCTCCATCTTTTCATCAGGCCGAGAGGGATACTCAGGCGGTCGTGTCCACCCTAGAGTCCTTCGGTTGGGTGATCAATTATCCCAAGTCTTCGCTCACTCCGTCATTGGTGAGGTCCTTCCTGGGCATGACGCTGGATACTTCTCAGTTCAAGGTGTTTCTTCCTCAGCAGAAGGTGGAGGGCCTTCAGAGGCAGGCGCGAGCACTGCTGTCGTGTTCTCATCCCTCCATTCGTCTGGGGTTGCAGTTGGTGGGACTCATGGTGTCGTGCTTCGAGGCTGTGCTCTTCGCCCAGTTCCACATGAGACCTCTTCAGTTGAATCTCTTGACCGTTTGGGATCGGAAGCAGGAATCCCTGGAGCCGGAATTCGCTCTGTCCCCTCTGGCCAGACAGTCCCTCTCGTGGTGGTTGGACCCGAGGAATCTTCTAGTGGGCAGGTCCTTTCTTCCTCCGTGCTGGGAGATTGTTACCATGGATGCCAGTCTGACCAATTGAGGAGGGTTCTGGCACTCACTGAAGTTCCATGGCCAGTGGGGCCTTCAGGAGGCCCACACGCCTATCAATCTCCCAGAGGGAGATCAGGTTGGTTCTCTTCCAGTTGACTCCCCACCTTCGGGGTCGTGCGGTCCAGGTCCGTTCGGACAATCAGACGGCTGTCGCTGACATCAATCATCAGGGAGGGACTCGGAGCAAACGAGCCCTCAAGCGGTGTCCTTGATATTGTCTTGGGCAGAGGAGAATGTTCTCAGCGGTTTACATCCTGGGGGTGGAGAACCAGGAGGCGGACTCCCTGAGCAGGGGGACGTCTCGTCTGGGGGAATGGTCCCTCGACTACAAGATCTTTCTTGCCCTTGTCTCTGTCAAGAGATCCGCTGGCCTTCGCCATGGACGCTCTAGCCACTCCCTGGACAGGTTTCCGGCTTCTCTATGCATTTCCTCCCCAGGGGCGGGTGCTGCGCAAGATAGCCCAGGAGGGGGAGAGTATGACCGCTGACCAAGGAGAGTATGGTTCGCGGACGTCGTCCAGATGGCGGTGGATTGCTTCGTTCTGCCCGACGATCCGGGGCTTCTAATTTGGGGACAATTGCGCTACCCCAATTTACAAGTGCTGGCTTTGACGGCTTGGCTGCTGAAACCTCCATTCTGATGGATAAGGGAATGCCGGCTTCGGTAGTCAGTACTATGATTCAGGCTCAAAAGAAATCCTCTTCCATGATTTATTACAGGGTCTGACATGCTTACATTGCCTGGTGCGAGTCTAAATCTTTTCCTTCTCGCATTTTCTCCATCCAGGATTTTGGAGTTTTTACAACATGGTCTGGAGTCGGGTCTATAACTGAGTACCCTCAAAGGCCAGGTTTTGGCCCTGGCAATCTTTTTCCAAAGATATTTTGCCATTCATAGGCTTGTCAAGACTTTTTTTCCAAACTTATGTACGTCCACCGCGTAAGCCCCTGCTACCGGTGTGGGATTTGAACTTGGTGCTTTCTGCTCTCCAGGGTCCTCCCTTTGAGCAGTTGAACAATGCTGCGCTTGCCATTATGAGTCTTAAGGTGGTCTTTTTGGTGGCTATCACTACTGTGCGTTGTGTTTCTGAGCTGGCTGCGCTCTCTATTAAGCCTCCTTATTTCGAATGGCATCAGGATAAGGTGGTATTCCGTCTTAAACCTGAATTCTTGCCTAAGATCGTTTCTGCCTTTCATCTGAATGAGGAAATTATCTTGCCTTCCTTGTGTCCTGCTTTTTCTAAGTTTTACAAGGTTGATGTTAGGGCCTCAGCTGACGCTCTTTTTGGTCGCATGGTGCTTCAGGCGGTAGTGTCTTAAACTGCCTGCTGTTGCTCACTGGGGATCCCACCCTTCTTCTTGGACACTGCTGTTGGATGTCCCAAATGTGAAAGAATTGAAATGAAGCAAGCCGTGCTGTACACCAGGAAAAATACAATTCTGTGATTACTCACCTGTAGAATTGTTTTTACTGTGTACAGCATGGCTTGCTTCATCCCACCCTTGTTATCGTTATCCTCTTTTGCCTTGTTATGGTGATTTTTCTTGAGAGAGTTACTTTTTAGTGGGGCTGTGTATTATTAACATGGTCTTGCCTCCCGGCTTCTTGCATTACTGCTTTCAAACACTGGAGTCTCTGGGTAGTTCCTGCTCTTTTTATGGGCCGGGAGGAGCCACAAGTCTTTCTGCAGTCGACTGCACCACCTTGTGGCGGATTACCCAAATGTGAAAGAATTTAAATGAAGCAAGCCGTGCTGTACACAGTAAAAAAAATTCTACAGGTGAGTAATCACAGAATTGTATTTTTCCATGAACAAGCTCTAAATGTGGTCACATGGCCTTCCCTGTCTCTTCGTGCTCCCAGCTTAAGTGAGCCCAACAATTTTGACCACTGTACCATTCCTGTCTGGTTCATGCTGGGAATGCTGAGCAGCAGGGTTGGCCATGCAACCAGATTTTCAGGTGGAGAATCGGAGAATCATGCTGCCACAATATACATACATTAGTAGGATGTAGGAGTGTTCCCTACTGGTGTATATGTGGAATATCCGCACAGGATTCAGCTATCAATTTTCTATATTTTTTTTTTACCTTAGAAAACTATTACTGTATCTGGGTAAGGCTCCCCTGCTCTTCTACTGTCATTCATGGCCCGCCTCCTGCCTGTGGTGGTGGTGGGGAGCCTCAATGTACATTACTGCTCTTCCAGCCTGCATGCTCAGAAAAAGTATGCTGCAAATACATAGAGGGCACCCTTTCTACATTTCTACCCTTTCTACATTGTACATTCATAAGAAGACATGAAA
The DNA here is from genome assembly GCA_027917425.1 of Gastrophryne carolinensis. NCBI lineage: Eukaryota > Metazoa > Chordata > Amphibia > Anura > Microhylidae > Gastrophryne > Gastrophryne carolinensis. Next base: position 293,614,096 of record CM051238.1, on the reverse strand, counting down.
ACTATGAAGGAACACGCATGGATTCAGAAGTAAACTATTATTAAACAAACCCTAGTGTGTTGTAGATTTTAGATTCTTCTAAGCAGCCCCCTTTTCTTTGATGGCTTTGCACGCTTTTGGCATTCCCTACCCAAGGTCTCTCAGGGGCATCCTGATTTGTGGTGCACTATTGTTTAATAGTAAAATGAAAGTCTAAGAACAGGATCAACTGCGCTACATTTGGGTCTCCATGCTGCAATAATCTGTGTCGACTGCACTCCAGCGCTTCGAAAGAATCGCATCCTGTGCTTCTGTTCATGACCGCCAAAAAACAGACATGTGTGGCTGTTAATTTGACATGTCACCATCGGTTACATTCAGGAAAAGGGTAAATGCAGAATGTGCTTCCCTGTAGCTCTAGCTTGAAAATGTGGCAAATCTTTAGCCTGTTCTTGAGAACTCAATTAGAGCATCTATTGTGCAAAGCTATTTTCATATGCAGGTTTCCACATCTTTATTTATAAAAAAAAAAAGAAATCTCATTGAATGAAAGGCACGTGTCCTAAATATCAAGTAAATAATTGATATTTGCCTAGAAGGAAACCTATTTTGGTATAAAGGCAGAAGCCATCCATGTCAAAGTAACATGTTAAATTATTTCTTCAGACTTGATTTAGTTTCAAGTTTCCTTTAGTTAAGACAATAAAACTGTGCATAGTATCGATATGTCTTATCAGTGGAGGTACGGTAAACTTTTGTTTAATTAGGTGAGCTTGATTAAAGAAATGCTACACAAAGACATCCTCTTGCAAATCTAGCAAGAGCCTGTTGCAGCATTAAACAGTATGTTTCCGTCTGGTTGCTGTAGAACCCTGAATCATGAATCCACTTGTATCGGGGAACATTGAAAAAGTATCAATGCTGTACCAAGTTTTGTTTTTTTTTTTATTCTCTTTTCTGGAAATTAACAGTATTTCAAAATTTTCAACATTTAAGAAAATAGCAAAGAGGTAGCTGGAAAAATAGTTTGAGCTCTGAGCAGCCAATGCACAGAATATTAAGCAGTGTGCATTTATTCAGCATTCTGAGTGAAAGTTGAAAGGAGGTTGGCACTGTTTTAGCTTTAATTTCCTAACAATGTGCTTTTTCCTCTCTGTAGGGAACGGGCAGCTCTCCAACTCGGAAACCGCAGACTGGAGAGGAAAGTGAAGGAGTTAATGATGCAGGTGGATGATGAACATCTCACTTTAACAGATCAGAAAGACCAGGTAGAATACTTTTTACAGTTGTATATAAACCTTAATTAGAGCTGAAGCACACGTGCCCTTTTCTGTACTTTGTGTGTAATGTTTCAGTTGCCTTTCATCTGCTTAAATGGACAAAGCAGAGTATGTTTCAAGCTGTACCTGCTGTATCTCGGCTGCAAATATAGGTTTTAGATTTTTCAAAGTTGGACTTGGCCGACACGGTGTATATGTAAATAACGGACCTCTAATACCAACCAAAGTTTGGAGAACAGGTCAGATTGAGAACGTCCATGCTGCCTAGCACAATTCCCTTTTATCAGTGAATGTTCAGTATGCCCTCTATATGGTTATGTGGTGGGACAAAACCTTACCCACCAGTTCACTTGAGAATAGTGGAAGAACTGCCAGGTGCGTGCACACTGCAAGATGGAGGGTGCATTATCCAAAATAGGTCATCTTTAACTCACCAGAGAGGGCATGAGCTACTGAAGGGATATATATTGTCTTTTTCTCATTTCTGCCCTTACAGTTCTTTCTTGTAAAGACCAGGTTGATATGCCTGATGTAGGAAATAAGGCCTAGTATCTAAATAAACTGCAGAAATATATAGAAACAAAATTAAACTTTTCAGTTAGGATGATTTAAAACATATTTTACTAAAATACTTAAAGGGAGTCTGAACCAAACAGCAATAATTAGTGTCACAGATTTCTCAGCAGAGAAATCCCCTGTTATAGAATGACCAGTAATGCAGAGCTGCGAGACAGAGGCGGATATGCAGCAAACTGTGTTTAATGGTGATGAACAGAAACCAGTATACATAGCACACAACAACCAGGCTGCTGTACAGATACACAAGTGAAAATAATAACATACACGTGCTGAGTTAACTGTACAAGAATACATGTGAACAGTGCATGCTACGGCTGCTGTGCAGAATTACAGATGACACCGGAAAACATTCACACACTTGAGCTGCTGTACATATATACAGGGGGAGTCTGCAAACATACATGCATAGGGATCCAGTTCAATCCAAAGTCCAAACCAGATAACAAGGATGTGGCAGGGAAAACGGATCACAAGGCTGTGGTTCTGAGTCTGGTTCTGGGTACAAGAAGACAATGCAATGCTGATCTATCGGCTGCAGGGGTGGATCAGCTTATAAAGGACAGGAAGTGACACAGGTGCTAGCTAATTACCAGCACCTCGCAGGAGAGGGCCACCTGCTGGTGGAGCAGCATATGACAGGGGAAAAACCAGGAAAAGGAGCCAGCCAAAAGCGGTACACAACAGATGCATGCTCCCATGTTGCGAAGGAACTCCCAACCTGACAATTAGCTAGCAAGCAGCTGTCATGATGTCTGTCTCATATGCCCCTCCTCCATTCCCAGCAGCCTATGGTAGAAACAGTAGCAGGGCTCCAAAATTTGGAATGTTTTAAATCCCATTTCTCCAGGGCCACGCAAAAAATTAGTCCTATGGCCACTCTGTCCCTTGGAGCTCTCAGCTTAAGCAAGCACATTCCCTTTGGTCCCATGGCTTTCTCTGATCACAGCAGAACATGTTTAAGAGTCATAATGCTGCATATGACATGCCCTTCCTCGCTCAGCCATGACCCGGGAAACTGAAGCAAAGAAATAATTTTCACCTAGAATACATAGACATACAATCAAAGATTTTCTGTAGCTATGAAATGGCTTATTTTACTTTTCCCAAGGGGGAAAGGGTGGGAGAAAGTTAATGTGTGCCTGGGCAGGGGCTTTAAAAGATGAAGCCCAGTCTCTGTGTAACCCACCTGCCCTGCCTCTCTCCCAGAAAGAGAGGCAGGACGGGAGTTTACAAAAAAATAAACCCCTTACCTTGCTTGTTCTGCCATATTTGCTCAATTTTAAACATGCATACAAGAGTGTTTGATCACCTGAGCGAGCATATTTATGTCAACAGGCTGAAAAGTAATGCTTGTCAAACTTGCCAGCCAGATCAGGAGATGCTTTTCCATCTCACTACTATGTACCCTGAGGCAATGTACTCTCTGTGCTGGGCAGAAGATCTTTATAACAGACCCACAGTTCAATATCCTTCTAAAAAGAGCCAATATAAAAACCTACTTATATAAGTGATGGATTTCTTTTCTAGCTATTTTTGCGGCTGAAATCAATGAAGAGACAAGTGGAAGAAGCCGAAGAAGAAATTGATAGATTAGAAAGTGCCAAAAAGAAGCTTCAGAGAGATTTGGATGAGCAAGCTGACATCAATGAACAATTACAAACACAATTAAATGCTGCAAAGAAAGAGCTTAGGTAAGTCTATTTAAAATACTTATTTGGAAGTCTTTCCTATTAGTTAAAGGAGCAGTATCGCGAAATTTGCATTAAAAAAGATAAATAATGAAATAGCCACACGATGGCTTCTAACGTGTATAAATAATCTGGCAATAGAAAAAGTAAAAAATATTTGCCTTTCTTTTAAATTGTATAATGACAATGGCTCAGTCCATTTGCTGAATAGGGGGATCTGCTGGGTTGTATTTAGTGAGCTGCTTCATTTAGCCCACTGGTCTCCTAGCAACACTTTACCTCAGAGGCTGACACTGTAATCTGTGGTAACGGCTCTGTGTGTGTGAGGTGCTGCTTTTGTTATGAGACCAGGTGACTCAAATGTGTAAAATCTATACAAAGTAAACTAAACTGACTGAAAATGACTGAAATTCTTCTTTGAATAACTGTGCAGGAAAATCTAAAGGTATTAAAGTGAAACAAAACCCTGAGTGGCCGACCCTCAAGTCTATAAGACCCGGCCATTGACCTTCCCCCTTGGCCATTCTAAATCGGGATGCCCCACTGTGTGAAACGACCCCTGGATAACCACAGATCCCCCCATTTTTTTGGCGCGCTCACGCAGATAGTCATTTAGACAGGCCGGACGGCCAGGAAGGTTACTGCTCAGGCTCCCCATCTGCGTGCAAACAGCGCTGATTGGATGAGAGCCCGCGCATGCGCTGTGGAACAGGGAAAGGTACGTTTTCACAGGCGAACTTGGGGATTTCATCCCAAGTCGGGATGCCCCTAGGGGCACAAAACAAAACTCCAGATAGTGAAAATCCTGGGTTGGGCTTTGCTCAAAACACACAAAGCTGAAAGAAAGATCATATGGAAAAATGTGTTGAGAAAAGAGAGAGAAAATGGTAAACTGAAAGATTCTGCAGCAGAGCCAACATGAAGGGAAAACTGTCAAAATCAGCTAAATGACTTCTAGAGCTTTTCTCTCTGTTTTAGATATATATGTTCTGGCCAGGCAATGTTGCAATGTTGTTATCTTATGCTGGATGGCTGCCAGCACTGAACAGCTGATACTTTGATACATTGTTTACCCCTCTCCTCAGCGTGGAACAGGCCAGAGTGTCGGGCTCTGACACTCAGAAGACATAAACATGAGCTGTTAGTCTCCAGCTGCTCAACACACACATCATTTTTTTCTAAATTTGTAATTCTTACTCCAACACTTACCTACATTCAAAGTACCATTTAAATATGTCACCAAGAAAAATTTGTGATACTGCTCCTTTAATGTCACATTGTTACAGGACCTATTTATGAATTGGTAGAAAAAGTGTAATATCCAGTGTTACGGAATACAATGGTGCTTTATTAAGATATATATATATTATATACATTTTCCTGTCAGGCTATCCATACAGGGACACTGAAATAATCATGAATGGGTTAACTAGTAGCCGGATCGTGGAAGTAGAGCAGGAGTGAGCTGATTCCTCCCAGGTGCAGGTACAAGGACCGGCCTGCCGGTAGGATTCATAGTTCTGCTCTTTGTTGGGGGAAGATATGTACTTTTCCTTGGGGAGATTTAGAGTGAGTGTTTTGAAGGCAACACCACACTCCCAGGTCCCCGCATCTGCTGCCCCCAGGGAGGATGAGATGGATCCGATCTGGACATGGGGGTAAGCGGTTGTTCCTGCAGCGAGGGCTGTTATGGGCCCTGTCCTCTGAGAAGGCCATGCTAGTCCAGCAGGGGGTTGCAGGGCTGCTGGGCTAAGGATGTTGCCTGGCTATCCACGCTGCCACCGGCCGTCGCTGCTCCCGCCACTACAGACCACTTGTGCCCAGACCCATCTCCCTGCTTTTACACAGGACGTGACTGTCTCCAAGCCTCGAATGTGGACCTCCGTAGATGGATGCAAGTTTTAGCAGCTTTTGTCGACCCTTGGGCCTGCTGGTGGAGGGGGCGAATCCCTGTAGGTCTTGTACCACTATTTTTGAGCATCTCTCCTGCAGGACCTCCACTGCACCTCCACCACGGGAGGGTCAGTTTGAAGGGTTACCCCCTTTATGTTGGTCTTGGGCATCCCATAGCTCAAGGGCATCCTCCTTAGAGAAGGATCCCCTCCCTGGGGGCTCTCGACTTCAGCGTTTCACCCTTGAGGATCAGAAATTTCTATTAGAGTTGGCAGGCTTTAACCCCTGTGTTCCTGCAGCTGGCAGCGACAGGGGGCGTAGATCTGCCATGGGCAAAAAGGTGGCCCTTAAACTCAAACACCAACACCTCGGATTCTGAGTGGGAGGAGGGTCTGTATAATATCCAGGATGCTGAGGATCCTCTTGCTGTAGTCTTAGGACTCTAGTTCCGAAGAAGGTTTCTCACTGAAACAACAGAGGGATGATGTTGATGCAATCATCAGTCATTTAGGATTTCCTTGGCCTCAAAGAGGTTGCTGTTCTGAATACATTGGAGGATAAACCTTATTCCTACAAGGATCCATTAGGCTTTTCCTGATCAGCCTCCTTTAAGGCAGAACATGGACAAGGAATGGGAGAAGCGGACAGCATCCCTTCTATTCCCAGGATTCTAGAGGTTCGTTATCCATTTATAGAACAAGCTCTTCAGAAATGGGATCACTCACCAGTGGTTGACAACTCAATTTCCTGTCTTTCAAAGCACATGTTGTGTCCCACCACAGACAGCACTTCTATAAAAAAATCCCATCAACCGGAAGCTGGATGCAGTGGGTCGCCACTTATTTGCTGGGTCTGGTGCTACCGCTACCTCCTTGCTTTTTTTAGCAGGCAGAACCTGGTGGTGCAGAGCGTGCAAGCTCCAGGAGAGCCGCAGAGCAGAGTGAGAGGAGCACGAGATCCTGCATAATATGGTCAATCTCATCAAATTTGCCGTGATGGCAATAGATAACATTGCCAAGTTGCTCTGCCGACACCTGGCCCTCTCAGCGACTCTTTGGTGAGCCCTATGGCTGAAGCAGTGGCCAGCTGATGCCACATCCAAGAAAGACCCTGGCTGCCTTACCCTTTGGGGGTGGTTGTCTGTTTGGGGAGCAGCTTGATTAACTGGTCAAACCCGCCATTGTCGGCAGGAGTACTCTCCTGTCACATCACAAGTGCCCCTGGCAATATTCCAGACGTGGTCCTACTTTTCGTCCCCTTGGGGGTTATGGAACATCTTCATTTGACATAGCGGGTACTTATGTCCCCCTTAGGAAGAAATCTTCAGGCAGACCCAAAGCCAAACAGGACCCTAAGCCTAGCCAAGCATGAGGGCACACCCCCTGCCGACAGGGAGGGGGGCGGTTACTCCTTTTTCCCCACATCTGGCAGGCCACAGTGTTTGGATCAGGAAGGTGGTGACATCCAGTAGCAAAATAGAGTTTGAGCGCTCCCCTTCATCTAGATTTGTGGCGTCAAGGTTGCCCCACTGGCCAGGAGAGTCCGCTTTATCAGCTTCTATTTGGCCCTCCTAGATCTCAGACTCAGTCACATCCGCACGACCAAATTCAAGATGGAGTCATTGCGGTCTGTGGTGCTAGCACTACAACAGGGGGATTATCTGGCTATGATAGACATCAGAGATGCCTATCTACACATCCCGATTTTCAAAGGGCATCAGAAGTTTTCAGTTTGTGGCACTCCCGTTCTGGACCTCCACCACACTGAGTGTAACCCTTAAAATTCCCCAATAAATGGTGTCCCCCCCCCCCCCCCCCCGGGAGAAAATGTCAACAGAGGGTGACAAAACTTCAAGTAGGCTGGCAATTAAAAGGGTTAATAGTACCTATGTATGTTGGGTATTGTTCTGCTCGGGGGACCTTGCGCTTTTAGATTTAGCTTGTTTTTTCTTGTTTGCATACTGATATTTTAGGAAAACATGGTTTTTATTCTGCTTTTTTTATAATTTTTCTTAGGGAAACCCTGTGCAACCTAAGAATTCTTCAATGGATTATTTCCAGAAAGATGAGCCCACTACAACAAGCTCAGTACGCTTAGAAAGCTTAACATGAGTACTTTCAGGGAATATATGGTTTATGGGGGATATTCCAAATGTAAAGGGTTGTTTTGGTTGAAAAATTGCAAGGTGCGCACTTTGTCAGCAGAGCTGAAAATTTCAAGTACAATTACCGTTATGCGCACGCTTTACTTTGGGGTGTTTGGCAACTCTTCCCTTGACAGTAGCTATGCATGTTGGTTATCGTTCTGTTCAGGGGATGTTGCTTTTTCAGATTTTAATTGTTTTTTCTTGTTTGCATATAGTTTTTTTGTTTTGGAAAATGTGGCTTTGATTCTTCTTTTTTATTCTTTTTTAGGGAAACTCTGTGCAACCAAAGAATTGATTGAGGGATTACTTCCAGAAAACTGCGCCCATGTCAACAAACCTGGTACGCCTAGAAAGCTTGAGGTGTGTACTTCCAGAGAATATATCATTTGTGGGGGGTATTTCAAATTTTAAGGGTTGTTTTTCTGGAAAAACTGCAAGCTGCGCTGTATTTTATCTGAAAATCTCCTACAGCTCTGTTTCAGTTTGGGGGAGTCTCCTGGGCAGGAAAGGGTGTCTACCAATACACATGTGGTACCACTGTGAGCAGGAGAAATTGGGGTTTCGCATGCAATAAAATTTTATTGACAAACTTACATTTTTTATTACAAAAAACACTACAAATTGCAAAAAATAGTTTTTTTTTTTTTATTTTTTTGCACATATTTCACCCAAATGTATTGAGAATACACTAAAAAAAGTTCAAACAAGATATTGCATGTTGAAGCTCAGACTCTGCTGAAAAAAACAATATATCATTTTCCTGGAAAATCCCTGGAAACCTTCAAAAATCAAGGTTGAACATATGTAGCGCAAAAATGTGGTCTGGCAACAAAGGGTGACAAAAATTCTAGGAAGGCTGGCACTTAAAGGGTTAATGTTTGTTTGCTTATTCTAGAAACTAGAGCCGTTCTGATGTTTAGTGTGTGTTATATTGGTCTTTTTGCAGAGTGTAATATGTTTTATGTGTTTAATAGCAGACGCAGAAGCTCCCCAAGCAAGATGCTGAATGACTTTGATGATGATGATGACCTCAGCACAGATGGAGATAGTCTTTATGATGCTCCTTCTGCCTTTAAATTTTCCAGAGACGATGGTCTGATGGCCTAAATTGGATCTTGTAAATTGGACTGTAAGGGTGGTATAAAGCCTAGCACTGCACTGCACAACGCCATAAAGCAAGACTGTGGGCTCCAAGCCAGCCGGCATTCTGGAAAACTGCTTTGTACAGTATATGCCATGTAAATATTCTGATCCATGTACACCTAACGTCCCCCTAAACAAAATGTGCCAGCAGTAGCTTGTGAAACAGTGTTGCCTTTACTGAAGCAGCAGTCTGATGTACATAGACATTTTATTTGTGTTAATCCTTAGATTCCTTTATTGTTAAAGCCAATCTTATGTCAGTTATATGTCTTCGTAAAATGAACGACTCATTTAAAAATACTATTACATATATTAAAAGTTATTTTAACAGAATGCAAGAAGTCTAATTACTGCAGTAATTTACTGGTGGAAAAATAAACCTTAAAGTGGACTAATCACCCCCAGTGGAATCTAAAAGATACCAATCACCACCAGTGGCCGGCCTGGAATCTAAAAGATTCCTGGACCGGCTGCTAGCCTGCCCCTGGCATAGGATGCCTCGTGTGAAACGGCCCTGGTTGCCAGTAATCTTACCTGATCACGGCGTCTCCCCCGACAATTTCTTCGCCGACGGCCGCATCCCCGGCTTCTCTGCCATTGTGTGCACTCCCAGCCGCCAGCCAGTCAGATAGGCCAGGAACGCACACTGCACAGGGGAACCGAGGATGCAGCCGCCGGCACACAGTTCAAATCGGTGGCTTTATGCCACGCATTAGTATGTGCTGCATAAAGCGTTGATTGAATGAGCGTCCACACCTGCGCCGTGGGAGCGGAAAAAAAAGTGAGTGAAACTGGGCGATCTGGGGGGGTTTCACGTAGGGGAGCATCCTACATTGGGATGCCCCCGGGGCAGGGACCAATCACCAGAATAGTCGAAATCCTGGTGATTGGTCCACTTTAAAGGGGTTTATTAACTAAGGAGGTAGTATGCAGCGCTCAAACACATTGGGGGCAGTTGTGGCCTAGAGGTAAAGGAGCGGATTTGTGACCGGAGGGTGGCAGGTTCGAATCCCGGTCCTGGGACATGACTGAAGTGCTCTTGAGCAAGGTGCCCAAACCCCCAACTGCTCCCCGGGCGCCGCAATCAGGGCAGCCCACCGCTCCGGGCATGTGTACACTCACAATGGCGATTTATGCATTATTTATTTATTTTATTTTTACATGAAACAATAAATGGAGGAAGTTTTCCCTTGGCTGCCCGCTCTGCCTCCACACACCTCTACGCCCCGTTCGTCCGGCCCTGATTTTAAGCTGACCTAGAATAAGCCCCTGGAAAGATGAAATACCAAATCGGAGGCCTACCTTGTCACTCGATCCTGGGGCCCTCGAGCAATGTAGGGGCCCTTGCGTCATTCACAGCCCCTATATGTTTAGAAACCATTTTTATTGACAAATTAACACAAAGCAAGTGCACGCGACTAGAAATGTATATAGTACGTCATACAGTCATAATGCATAATGCACGTCATACAGTCATAATGCATACATAAAAAATACAAAAATATTTATATATAGTCATCTTCTTTCAAAGCACTGTAAAGTAGTGATTACAGACAAGGTAAAACATACAGTACACAGACTATTACGAACAAGATGCTACAAATTCTAGGTGAAGGCTATGAAAATAGGATACAAAAGGAGGGTGAGCCATGTCCTTGCATGTGTGTGTAATAAATATATTTTTCTTCCAATCCATTCCAGGCGTCCTAATCATCATGATTGGGTAATTCCCTGCCCGAAGGCTGACTTCCTAGATTCCAGTTTCATTCTTGCAGTTGGGATGACTGCATGGCTCTCTAGACTCCTCTTCCGTTTACTTATTCCAAGTATGTCACACACCCCGCTTCCATAATCATGACATGTGGGTTATGGCCAGTAGAGGGCGAACTTTGCAGAGATGACAGGAAAAAAAGGAGCCCCTCCCAGTCCATAAATACCTGGGACCTCCCACACATTCCCCAGTAATCGTCTCTGCAGATGGCGAGCAAGTCAGAAGATGGCTGTCTCCTCCTTGCAGGTAAGCCGGGTTTACACCCGGCCATTTTATTTCCCTATTTCTGCCTGGACCTTGTTTTTTATTAAACCCCTATGCCTCCCAGCCCTGGCTGTTGGTCCGGGTGAAGGTAGGATACACCTTAGTGGTGTGATAACTTGGAGCCATGCTCCTCCGTGAGACCCCCTCCAAGGGGTAGGCGGATACCAGGTTCTGGGATGCCCTGTCCGTCATTTTCCCTGCACTGCATTAGGTGGCTTGGGACTTCCCCCACCTGTTGCTCCCTGTCCCTGGATCATGGGGGGGAGGGGGGGGCATGTCCCTTACCTCAGACTTTGCCTGGCCAATTAGCTGTCAGTGTGGTATGAGTGTATGTGTGTGGCTGTTTGCTTCACTTGTTGCTGGGCCACCGTGTGTTAGACGGCGGCCTGGATCACGGGCCGGCTCCGCAACCTTGTGGGAGCGCGGCCATGTTTTTTGCTTCTCATGTTAGTCAGGAGAGGGGGCGGGGCCGGGAGCTCAGCGCGCTGATGCGGCCCGCCCCCCTCTCTTTTGGCGTCCACAAAGGTTCCCAGCAATGGCTGGGAACCGCGGTTACTCTTCCCAGCGGGAGGGGGCTGGCCCGCCCTCCTTCTCTTCCCCTGGCCTGGCTGATGCTGCTGCTGCTGGGTGTCCAGTTGCCATCTTGCATCCTAACTGTGAGTGCCCTGCGGGGCTCATTCGATTATCTGCCTATTTTGTTATGCATAATCGTATTTCTATTGTGGTGCCTTGTATGCTGCGTTATCCTTGACATATATTTTAAGGTTATACAGATATATTGTAAGACTGTGATTATATCTGGATGTATGATTGCTGTAATGACTTCCTGCTTATGGTACCCTTTTATATTATGTCTTCCAGAGGGATTACCTTCCTTGATAGTTAAAAGGGGGTTCTCCTGGTCCTTAGGTCCCTCACTGAAATAGGGGCTTTACAAAGCCTCCCACTAACGGACGTTAAGGGGCATCCCGGGTAGCTTACTGCCGTAATTCCCACTGGTCATTGCGACTACCATAAAAAATCACCATATGGAGGCTTCCCAGGATACCGGGCTCGGGCTCCCTTCGGGGCAACCCCGGCAGTGTGTGGTTTGTGGGGCATCCCTTGTGGGGGATAATGTGTTTATTTGTATTCCATGTGCACAGCAGGCCATTACGCGGCAGTCGGGGTCTCAGGCGTCTGGGTCCGTGCCGCCGGCCTCATCACCTACCCCACCCCACCTTATCCGTACCCCAAGTGACACTGTCATTAGCGGGGAGTCGCAAGCTGATGTTTGTGCTAGGCTGGCCAACATCGAAAAGTTGATTTCTAGCTCTGCGGCCAGAAAGGCCCCAGCTAAGAGAAGGCATCTGTCGCCGGCCGCTCCGGTACTGGATTTTGATGACTATGATTCCCTTGACTGGTCTGATTATTCCCCACTCGAGGAGGGGGAATTGTTTGAGGAATCTGATGCTGAGGATCAGCAGTTTTTTTGGATACTGATAGTGGGCAGGCGCTGGGGGATGCCGTGGATACCCCCAAGATCCTGGCCCATCTATTTGAGGTACTGGATATTTCTCCGCCAGCGGAGACCCCCCCCCTGCAGAAGGGGGAATTTTTTGGGACTTCTAAGCCCCGCTTGGAGTTCCCAAATTAGAATCATTTTGATTGCATGATTCTTTAGGAATGGGAGAGGCCTAGCCAGCTCCCCGGTGTTCCTCAGGGATGGGATAGGAAGTATCCCTTCCCGGTGGATACGGTGAAGCACTGGCCGTCCCCTCCTGAGGTCGATGCGACTGTTCTGGGATTGTGCAACACCTCTGTTGTACATTCTCCAGACGCCACCACTCTTAAAGATGGTGAGGACAAACGCTTTGATCAGATGACATGCCATGCCTTTGGCAGTGTGGGTTCAGCCTTGCGGCCGGTTTGTGCCTCGGCGCTCTCGACTGTGGCTACCAGGTCTGTGGTTAGGGGCCTGTTGAGTGGTTCCCAGCTTAACCCGGCCAGTGATGATTTCACAGCCCTTAAGCAGTGTAAATTATTTGTGACCTTTGTTTTATCTGCTAAGGATGACGCGAGTATTATGTGTAGTAGAACCTCTGCATTGCTGGTGGCTACTCGCCGATAGGTCTGGCTACGCCAGTGGGCGGCTGACATTGTGGCTAAGAAATCACTCGCAGTGCTACCCTTCCTGGGTATGAGGCTGTTCGGAGATAAATTGGATTCAGTGGCGAAAGGTGGAAAGTTACCTCAGCGTAAGTAGCAGCGTCGCCCCTTTCGGGGGGCAGGCTCCTTCAATCCTTCCTTTGGCGGTGCTAGAGCAGGCAGAGGCTTCGCCTACTATAATTTTAGAGGTGATTCCTGGAACAGAGGCAGAGGACGCGCTCGTCCAGGCCTTAACTGGGGTTCCATGCCCAAGCTTGCTGCCAAGACAGCTCAGCAATGAGGGGACGCCCTCACCCTTGCTGGTGGGGGGACGGCTGCGGCACTTCTTCCTGGTCTGGGCCCAGGAGGTCATAGACAAATGAATCTTGGAAGTGGTCTCTTCTGGGTACAAACTGGAGTTCGAGTACCGGCCTCCTCCCAGATTCCTAAGGTCTCGGATCCCCGGGCTGCGCAGGGGCTCCTGTTGGCTGTAAAGAATCTTCTGGTCATGGATGTCATATGCCCGGTGCCTTTCTGAGAGAGAGGCCGGGGCTATTATTCCAACCTCTTCACGGTTCCCAAACAGGATGGATCCATAAGACCCATTCTGGATTTGAAGCTTCTCAAAGTTCCGCATGGAGACTCTGCGCTCAGTCATCAATTCCCTTTGTCAGGGGGATTTCATGACATCCATAGACATCATGGATGCTTACCTTCATGTACCAATCTACCCAGCACACCAGAGATTTCTCAGATTTGTGGTGGGAGATCAGCATATTCTAAGCAGACGTCCTGCTCCAGACATAGTCCTTACATGTGGGTATACCTCCGCCTTCAGCGCCGTGCACTGCAGAACATGAAGAAAACAAGCTCCTCCCGGCCCTACACACACCGGAGGACCTCCCACAAATCCCCAGATTTCTCTGCAGTGCTTGAACTGCGAAGACATGAAGTATCACGCTCTCGCAGTCGAGCGGGGCTTTACAGCCCGAGGCCCTGCGGGACTATTTCCACCCATCCTCGTTGTGAACTAATGCCTCCCAGCCTGGGCTGCGTTGGGTCGGGTGAAGGTAGGCAGCACCTAGTGTGCTTATGGAGCTAGACTCCACCGCAATCCCCCTCCATAGGGCAGGCGGTTAAGGCGTATGGTGAGCCTTCTATTGGATGCCCCTTCCGCACTAGTGCCCCTCGCCCGGTGTAGCGGTGAACCCAGTATATTGGATCACCTTCCTCCCTGGATTTCCCTGTTAGTGGGGGAAAAAAAAGGGGGGGGGTCGTGTGTACGACGGCTAATCCTTGCCCTAATCACACTAGTCAACCATTTTCTTATTTGGTCCTTGGAGTCAGAGCTGCGCTTCACTCTCAGCCTTTTGCTTTCCTACTGCGCTTTCATGTATTACTCGGCACGTGCTTCACTGTATTCACCCTGTCAGATCTCTCTGAGGTGATGTCTCCCTGACAATATCTGTTGCTTCTGATTGGCTGCGCGCCTTCGAGCTTCGCGCTCTCCGGAGGGGGGGCGTGGTTCGGTTTGGCACCATTTCCTTCTCACATGCGCGTCCGCTCTGGCCCGCCCTTCGAGGTTCGCTTGGCACCATTTCCTTCTCACATGCGCGTGCTGAAGACGGTCCTCCCCTCGCTGTTCTGTAAGTGCCCTCATGGGCGATCCCCTTCCTAGCTTTGACTTCTTCGCGCTTGGCTCTGACATCCCTGTTCCCCTTGTGTCTTTCAGACCGCGGACTTCGGTGGCTTCTCCCGGCCCGGCGTAGAGTCCGGTCCAGAACCTTTTAACTAATCACTCCCACTTCCCAGCGGGTTTTTGGGCATCCAGGGTTGCTTTACAGTGTCAATCCCTACTGGCATATTGAATATAATCACCATATGGAGGCATCTCAGGATATCGTGAACGGGGATCCTTCGGGACAAGCCCGTCTGTGTGTAGCTTGTGGGGTCACACCTAGCAGTGGTGACAATGCACGGGTCTGCGTCCCTTGTGCCCAGCAGGCGCTAGCTGGCCTACCCACCTCTTCCGAGGCTGGGCCCGCGCCTCGCCTTGTTTCTCCTACTCCCCCAAGCCTGAGTCTAACCCCCAATAATAGCAGGGACTCTCATGCTGATTTGGCCGCTAGACTGGCTAGCGTGGAAAGTTTAGTCGCTGGCTCCTTGGCGCGCAAGGCTACCGCTAAAAAGCGCCACTTGAATCCTGAAGCCACTATTCTTCCTGTAGAATCTGATGATTTACATTTGTCTTATGCACACTCCCCCTCAGAGGAAGGGCAACTGTTTTCTGACTCGGGGTCCTACGACGATGAGTCCAGGAGTCAGGATGAATCTGGTTCTGATCTTTGGTCCCAGGACGACGTTGATAGATTGCTGGCCCAGATCATTGATGTGTTATCCCTCTCTCCCCCGCCTGCGGCTCCTCGGCAAAGAGGTGACCTGTTCCATACCGCTAGGGTGCGGTTGGAGTTTCCTGAACAAACTCATTTTAATAATCTCGTCTTAAAGGAGTGGGAACATCCCAGCAAACTCCATGGGGTTCCTAAGACTGTGGATAAGAAGTATCCTTTCCCTGCTGACCGGTGTTGGACTTCGCCGCCCGAAGTCGATGCCCCGATCCTTGGTCTGTCCAATACCTCTATTATGCACTCCCCTGACACTACTACGCTGCGGGATCTGGAGGATCGGCGGGTTGATCAACTGGCATGTCATGCCTTTGCATTTGGGGGAGCTTCGCTCCGCCCGGTTTGCGCCTTAGCCATCACGGCGGTGGCGCTCAGGACTGTGGTTAAGACTGCTCTTGAAGGGGTGGATGACTTGCCATCTGATGCTGCCAATGCTTTGGTTACCTGTGAGACTTTTATCAATTATATCCTGTCTGCATCGGTCGATGCTATTAAGCTGAGTGCTAGATCCTCTGCTCTGGTGGTAGCCATACGCCGCGCGGTCTGGTTACGCCAGTGGGCAGCTGACAATGTCGCCAAGAAGGCTCTTACGGGGCTTCCTTTCAAAGGGCTGCGCCTGTTTGGAGAAAGGTTAGATATCTTTGCTAAAGGGGGCAAGCTGCCCCAGCGCAAGCGTCAGACTCGGCCCTTTCCTGGCCCAAGCTCCCACTCGACCCCCTATCGTGGGGCTAAACAGGGAAGAGGGGTGTCCTTCGCCGGAGCTCGCACAGATTCCTGGAACAAGAACAGAGGACGCCGCCCCAGCTCTTCCTGGGGGCCAAAGCCCCTCCCAAGACCCCCCAGGCATGAAGGGGCGCCCTCGCCCGTCAGGGTGGGGGGACGTCTACAGCATTTTCAGCATGTCTGGAGACGCCACGTCCCAGACCGGTGGATTCAGGAGGTAGTGTCCTCCGGTTACAAGATAGAGTTTGCTGTACTGCCCCTTACCAGGTTCGTCGGGTCCTGAATCCCACAGGATCCTGCCTCAGCTCAAGTCTTGATGCTAGCGGTGCAGGACCTTCTAGACCTCGGGGTCATTTGCAATGTCCCCTTAAAAGACAGTGGCGTGGGGTTTTATTCCAACCTGTTCACGGTGCCCAAAAAGGACGGGTCAGTCAGACCCATTCTGGATTTAAAAATCTTAAACAGATTTGTCAGAAACAGGCATTTTCGTATGGAAACTCTGCGCTCGGCCATTGCCTCACTGCGCCCAGGGGACTTCATGACATCTGTGGACATCAAGGACGCTTACCTGCACGTTCCAGTGTTCCCAGGGCATCAAAGGTTTCTCAGATTTGCGCTGCTGGATCAGCATTACCAATTTGTGGCTCTGCCATTCGGACTTACGTCAGCCCCCAGGGTATTCACCAAGGTGCTGGCAGGAGTAATGTCTCTGTTGAGACTAAAAGGCATACGAGTGTTGCCCTACCTGGACGATATACTCATCTCATCCCAGTCTCTGCAGCAGGCAGAGCTGGACACGCGGTTGGTGGTGACCACCCTGGAGTCCTTCGGCTGGGTGATCAATTACCCAAAGTCCTCTCTGTCCCCCTCCTCAGTAACCCCGTTTCTGGGGATGATTCTGGATTCAGTTCAGTCACGAATATTCCTTCCTCCACAGAAGGTGGAAGCTCTGACAACGCAGGTGAGGTCCCTGCTCTCAAGCCCTCATGCCTCCATCAGGCAGGGAATGCAGTTGGTGGGCTCGATGGTGGCCAGCTTCGAGGCGGTGCCCTTTGCACAATTCCATTTGAGAACTCTGCAGCTTCACCTCCTGTCAGTTTGGAACAAGGACCCAGCGTCCTTGGACGAGATCTGGGTGCTTCCCCCCTCGGTCAGACATTCCCTGGCGTGGTGGCTGGACCACGGGAACTTGACAAGGGGCAGATCCTTCCTGGCTCCCTCCTGGGAGACGGTCACAACGGATGCCAGTCTCTCGGGCTGGGGGGGATCCTGGAAGTCCCTGCGTTTCCAGGGGAGGTGGGGCCCTCAGGAGGCC
Source organism: Gastrophryne carolinensis (assembly GCA_027917425.1). Classification (NCBI taxonomy): domain Eukaryota; kingdom Metazoa; phylum Chordata; class Amphibia; order Anura; family Microhylidae; genus Gastrophryne; species Gastrophryne carolinensis. The sequence goes on along the minus strand of CM051238.1, from coordinate 293,596,783 downwards.
CATCTACCCATCAATGTCCTGGAACTCAGGGCGGTCAGATTGGTGCTGGAACAATTGACCCAGCACCTGAAGGGTCAGGCGATTCAGGTACGCTCAGACAACAGGACGGCGGTGGCCTACATCAATCATCAGGGAGGGACCCGGAGCAAGGGTGCTCTCCAGGAGGTGTCTCTGATTCTAACATGGGCAGAGACCAATGTTCAATGCATCTCGGCTGTTTACATTCCGGGGGCGGAAAATCTGCTAGCAGATGCCCTGAGCAGGGGGTCGTCCCGTCAGGGAGAGTGGTCCCTCTCCAACTCGGTATTTCAGTCCCTGTGTCACCGTTGGGGTGTCCCAGACGTGGATCTGTTTGCGTCCCGTCACAATCACAAACTCCCGAGCTTTGTATCCCTGTCTCAGGATCCTCTGGCTCTGGCCACGGATGCCCTGTCAATGTCCTGGAAGGAGTTTCGGCTCCTGTATGCGTTTCCACCAATTCCCCTTCTGGGCAGAGTGCTACGCAAGATCGCTCTGGAAGGGGTACCCACGATTCTGGTGGCCCCAAGGTGGCCAAGAAGAGTGTGGTTCGCAGACGTGGTTCAAATGGCAGTAGATCAGTACGATCTACCCAGGATTCCAGACCTCCTAACTCAGGGGTCTCTACGCCATCCCAATTTACTAACTCTGGCTTTGACGGCTTGGCTATTGAGACCACCATTTTAAAGGAAAAGGGTTTGTCCGCTTCTGTAGTGGCTACCATGGTCCAAGCCAGAAAGAAGACCTCTTCTGCTATATATTATAGAGTATGGCGTGCCTACATTGTCTGGTGTGAATCCAGGTCTCTTCCCTGCCGGGAATTCTTAGTCTCCAGGGTGCTGGAGTTTTTACAACATGGTCTAGACTTGGGTCTGAAGCTTAGTACTTTGAAGGGCCAGGTTTCGGCCCTGTCTATCTTCTTTCAGAAGACCTTTGCCCAGCACTCTCTTATCAAGGCCTTCTTTCAGGGGGTCACTCATGTGCGCCCCCCTCGGAAACCTATGGTTCCTGTTTGCGATCTGAATTTGGTTTTGTCGGCCCTGCAGGGCCCTCCTTTTGAACCTATTCATGAAGTAGCTCTTGCTGTTCTCACGCACAAGGTGGTCTTTCTGGTAGCCATTACCTCGGTTAGACGTGTGTCTGAGTTGGCTGCCTTGTCTATTCAGCCTCCCTACTTTGAGAGACACCGGGATAAGGTGGTGTTTCGCTTCAAGCCAGACTTTCTGCCTAAGGTTGTGTCTGCATTTCATTTGAATCAAGATATTGTTCTTCCTTCCTTGTGCCCTAACCCTAGTAACCCTAAGGAGAGGGTTTTGCATTCCCTGGATGTGGTTAGGTGTGTCAAGTCTTACCTGGTTACCACTCAGGCATTTAGGAAGACGGATGTTCTCTTCGTTGTGCCTCACGGGCCTAGGAAAGGTTTGGCTCCCGCCAAGTCTACCATCCGTAAATGGATTCGTCAGGCTGTGGTTCAAGCCTATACTACCAAAGGGAAGACTCCCCCCTTTCGTCTTACTGCTCATTCTACTAGAGCTGTTGGGGCTTCTTGGGCTTTTCAGCACCAGGCCTCTGTGGAGCAAGTTTGCAAGGCCGCTACTTGGTCTTCGGTTCACACCTTTACAAAGTTTTACAAGGTTGATGTTAAGGCCTCAGCTGACGCTGCGTTTGGCCGCAAGGTTTTGCAGGCCGTAGTTGTTAAATAGCCTGCTGTTGCTTTCTGTTGGGGATCCCACCCTTCTTTACGGACACTGCTATTGGATGTCCCACATGTAAGGACTATGTCTGGAGCAGGACGTGCTGTCTGCTTAGAATAATACAACTCTGTGAAGTACTCACCTGTAGAGTTGGTATTATATGCAGACAGCACGTCCTGCTCCACCCCACCCTGGTTTCACTTTGTTCTGGATCTCCTGTTTGGTGATTGTTATACTTGATGTATTTTGCCAGTTTTGGGTGGTTGTTTCTCCTGGCCTCTCTTTCTCACTGCTTTTCAATGCTGGGGATTTGTGGGAGGTCCTCCGGTGTGTGTAGGGCCGGGAGGAGCTTGTTTTCTTCATGTTCTGCAGTGCACGGCGCTGAAGGCGGAGGTATACCCACATGTAAGGACTATGTCTGGAGCAGGACGTGCTGTCTGCATATAATACCAACTCTACAGGTGAGTACTTCACGGAGTTGTATTTTTCAGTTTGTGGTCCTCCCTTTCGTTGACTTCGGCACCAAGGGTGTTCACCAAGGTGCTGACAGGCATAATGGCCCTTCTCAGAGCCCAGGGCATTCACATTGTTCCGTATTTGGACGACCTCCTCATTACGGCATCCTCTCTGTCAGGCGGAGCTGGACACCAGGTATGGTGGTGGCGACGCTGGAGAGGTTCGCTGGGTGATCAACCATCCCAAGTCTTCTCTCTCCACCTCAAGGGAGATCTCGTTTCTGGGCATGAATCTGGATACCATTCGGGCCAGGGTTTTCCTTCCTCAGTCCAAGGTGCAGATGGTTCAGGATCTGATACGTCTTCTCCTGTCCAATCCTCGTCCTTCTATCCGGCTAGGGATGAGACTGGTGGGATTGATGGTGGCTTCCTTCGAGGCAGTTCCCTTTGCTCAGTTTCACATGAGGTCGCTCCAGCTCCATCTATTGTTGGACTGGGACAGATGTCCGCAGTCATTGGATCAGTCATTCATGATGTCTCCCTGGGTTCGGCAGTCCCTTCAGTGGTGTCTGGAACCAAGCAATCTGATGAGGGGCAGATCCTTTCTGACCCCTTGTTGGGAGACGGTTACCATGGATGCCAGCCTGTCGGCCTGGGGAGGTTTTTGGAAGACGCATCAGTTCAGGGGGCTGTGGGGTCCTCTGGAGGCTCACACCCCCATCAATGTCTTGGAGCTGAGAGCTATTCGGTTGGTTCTGTCATGCTTGACGCATCACCTACGCGGCTTACCGGTTCAGGTTCAATCAGACAATCGAACTGCGGTCGCTTACATCAATCACCAAGGAGGGACTCGCAGCAGGAGTGCCCTCAGGGAAGTTTCTCTGATTCTTGCATGGGCAGAGAGCAATGTTCCATGCATCTCAGCAGTGTACATTCCGGGAGTGGAAAACACGGAGGCGGACTCCCTGAGCAGGGGATCCTCTCGCCGAGGGGAATGGTCTCTCATCCACATGGTATTCCGGTCCCTCTGTCACACGTGGGGGTTTCCGGAGGTGGATCTCTGCCTCACGTCACAATCGCAAGCTCCCAATATTTGTGTCTCTGTCTCAGGATCCTCTGGCCCTGGCAGCGGACGCCATGTCTCTTGCCTGGAGGGATCTGGGGTTCCTGTACCTGTTTCCCCCCTTCTCCATGGTCGGCAAGGTGGTGCGCAAGCTGGCTCAAGAGGGTGCACCAGCAATTCTGGTGGCCCCAAGGTGGCCAAGACAGGTTTGGTTCGCGGATGTCGTACGGCTGGCGGTATATCAGTACAGGTTGCCCCTGTTTCCGGATCTGATCACTCAAGGTCACCTTTGTTACCCCAATTTACAAACGCTGGCTTTGACGGCGTGGCTGCTGAAACCTCCATCTTAAAAGAAGAAGGTTTGTCTGATGCTGTGATTCAGACACTTGTTAGGGCTAGGAAGTGATCTTCCTCTAACATCTACTACAGGACTTGGAGGTCCTATATTGATTGATGTGAGGCTAGGGCCTTGCCTTGCAGGGTATTTTCGATCCCTAGGATTTTGGATTTTCTTCAACACGGTCTGGACCTGGGGCTCCAGCTTAGTACCTTGAAAGGGCAGTCTTCTTTCAAAGGTCCTTTGCTCTTCATCCTTTGGTTAAAACTTTTTTCCAGGGGGTCACTCATGTGCGGCCCCCTCGAAAGCCTTTGTTGCCTGTTTGGGATTTGAATTTGGTTCTGTCGGCCCTCCAGGGGCCTCCTTTTGAGCCGATGCAGGATATTGCACTTTCTATGCTTACACAAAGGATTGCCTTTCTTGGTGGCTATTACCTCTGTTCGACGTGTCTCTGAGTTGGCGGCTCTTTCCATTCAAACCCCTTACTTTGAGAGACACCAGGACAAGGTGGTTTTTCGTTTTAAGCCAGATTTCCTTCCTAAGGTGGTTTCTGCCTTCCATCTCAATCAGGATGTGGTTCTCCCTTCCTTGTGTCATAAGCCTAGCAATGACAAGGAGAGGGTTTTGCACTCTTTGGATGTGGTTCGTTGTGTGAAGTACTATTTGGTTGCTACTTCTTCCTTTCGTAAGATGGATGCCTTTTTCGTGGTGCCCTCCGGGCCCCGGAAAGGTTTGGCCCCTGCCAAGTCTACCATTAGTAAATGGATACGTCAGGCCATTGTTGGGGCCTATTCTGCCAAGGGGAGGACTCCCCCTTTTAAGTTCACTGCGCATTCTACTCGTGCTGTTGGTGCGTCCTGGGCTTTTCAGCACCAGGCTTCAGTTGAACAGGTTTGTAAGGCTGCTACTTGGTCTTCCGTTCATACTTTTCCCAAGTTTTACAAGGTTGATGCGCAGGCTTCAGCGGATGCTGTTTTTGGCCACGAGGTTCTGCAAGCTGCAGTGGTTTAAGTTGGTACATTCTTTTACTGTTTTCGGTTCCCACCCATGACGGACACTGCTATTGGATGTCCCACATGTCATGATTATGGAAGTGGGGTGTGTGACATACTTGGAATAATACCATTTTGTGATTACTCACCTGTAAAATGGGTATTATAAGTATGTCACACACCCCGCTTCATCCCGCCCTTATTGGTATTTTGGATCTTTTATATGGTGAACCTTTTAGTGTTATGTTTGTTTATATTTGGCTCTTCCTGGTCCCCTTACTGCTGTCCTATACTGGGGAATGTGTGGGAGGTCCCAGGTATTTATGGACTGGGAGGGGCTCCTTTTTTTCCTGTCATCTCGGCAAAGTTCGCCCTCTACTGGCCATAACCCACATGTCATGATTATGGAAGCGGGGTGTGTGACATACTTATAATACCCATTTTACAGGTGAGTAATCACAAAATGGTATTTTTTTGTTTCTCAGATTTTACCTTTGAAGCAGGGGCAAGACCCTGTCTGTCTTCCTAGGTCCCTTATGCTGCTCTGATCTGGATTGACCCATTTTGCCTCCTCAGTTTTCGGCTTAACGAAGTTCCGTAAAACACAACTGGGAGTATGGCTTCCAAGAATGACCCAAGAGTCATAGAGACCAGTCGGAAGTTCCGAAGTTTGTCCCGGTCCAGGGATACTCTAACAATAGCAACAGATTTCCTGACTCTTCAGTGGTCAACATTCAAGCTTCTTTATGCATTCCCCTCCGATTTCACTCCTGGGTCGTGTACTAATAAAGTTTAACTCACAAGAAAGTCCCAACCATTCTGGTGACTCCTCTGTGGGCCAAGAAGAAGCTGGTTCTCAGACATAGTAAGGATATCAGAGGGCAACTTGTGGAGGTGTCTATCCAAATCTTCTCACACAGGGGCCTTTAAGGCATCCCAATTCACAGTTCTGGCTTGGACGGCCTGGCTATTGAATCCTTTATCTTGGCAGAAGGGTTTTTTTTCTGCCAGAGTTATCCAGACTATGATTCAGGCCAGGAAGAAATCTTTATCATATGATCTATTATTGAGTGGGGCAAGCAATTATCGGCGAATCCAGGGGTTCGCTTGTAGTGCTGTTCTGTTAGAGAATATATTGATTTTTGCAGAAGTCTTGATGAGGACCAATATCTGCCATTTATCCTCTTTTCAGAAACCCATAGCTGAGAATGAATTTATCAGAACTTGTTTTACAAGGAGATGCTCATGTGCGGCCTCCTCATAATCCACTTCTGCCGGCTTGGGACCTGAACTTGTGCCTCATTATTTGAGTGTTTTAGGATTTTCTTCCTAAAGGTGTCTTTTTCATTTTAATGAAGAGAAGGTTTTGCCTTCCTTATGTCCTGCTCCAGTGTCTGATAAGGAAGGGGTGTTGTTCACTATTTGGATGTAGGGAGAGCAGAGATATTATCTCACTACTACACAATCTTTCCATAGTTTGGACTTCTTATGTCATACCTGAGGGTCCACGGAAAGGTCTTCCACCAGCTAAGTCTGCCATCAGCCAATGGATTAGACAGACAGTGGTAAGAGTCTATTCTGCCAAGGGGAAGGAGCCCCTTGTTGGGTCACAGCTCTTTCCACTAGGGCCATTGGTGCTTCCTGGGCCGTTCAGCATCAGGCCTCGGTGGAACAGGTTTGTAAAGCGGCCACATGGGATTCGATTCATATATTTACCAAATTTACAAGGTAAGTGTTAGGGCCTCAGCTGACGCTGTATTGGTCGAAAAGTTCTTCAGGCGGTAGTGAAAGGAACTACCTGCTGTTCCGCGTTGGGGATCCCGCCCATATATAGGCACAGCTTTTGGATGTCCCAATCGTGATGATTAGGACGGCCTGGAATGGATTGGAAGAAAAAACACAATTCTGTGATACTCACCTGTAGAATTGGTTTTTCTGTAATCCATTCCAGGCCGTCCGGCCCACCCCTTGTGGGGGAATATAGGAAGTTACGATCTATCCTTGATACCTTTTTATGGTGTTCTTTGTTTATAACAATATTTTGCATTGAAAAGCATGCTAGGTTGATATATCCATGTCTTGGATGCCTAGTGTTGTGGAGTGATAAAAAGAAAAAAAAAAAAAAGAAATAGTACTAGAAATAGTATTATTTATAATCCGAGAGAGGAGTCTTCTTTGTTGTCTCCAGACTTTTTTGTCTCCAAGAGATATAGGTATGCCTCCCAGGCGGCTGGTTATACTGCTTTTTAATTAACTGGAATCTAGCAAGTCAGCTGGAAGGATATAGGCTGGGAGGCGGAGCCACGCTTTTGTCTTGCAGTCACGCCCCTTCGGGCAGGGAATTACCCAATCGTGATGATTAGGACGGCCTGGAATGGATTAACAGAAAAACCAATTCTACAGGTGAGTATCACAGAATTGTGTGTGTGTATGTATGTATATATATATATATATATATATATATATATCATCCACCTTCCCCCCCCCCCCCCCTTTTGTGACCTCGCCGAATACATACAAATAATTGTAATCATTCTACTGATGCACTACATGTACAGTATGCAGATAATTATATACACCCCCCCTAGTTCAGTATAATGATGTAATCTGGTAAACAGGAAACCAGGACTTAGCTGCAATCACATTGTATTGGACGCCGGGATATGTTTAAAGCGGTCCTACACTCTTATTAAGAGTGAATCTTATATGTTTCCCACACCCTGCACATACAGATCGCTCACATTAAAAATCATCCTACCTGCATCTACTGCATGTTATGAGCCTTTAAACATCCAAGGTGGCGGCTCATGGAGCATCAGGCAGCCTGCAAACAGGAAGTGCCTTCTGACTGTGCTGCTTTGCATTCTGGGATTGCTGACCTTTTCCTGACCCCAACCCTGCTCTGTCTGAGCAAAGCACAGCTAAAACCCACCCCCTGTACTTTATCCCACTCTCCTCAGTAATTGTGATGCTTCTGAGGCAAGATGGCGGCGCCTGTATCCTAAATTCCTGAACAGAGTTGCAGCCCAGTGGGGGAAAGAATAATAAGTAAGTGACTAAAAACTTAAAATATATTAATTTTAGATACTGGGGATTCGTTTTTTTAAGTGTTTGGGCTTTTCAATAAATCATGCTGAAGGTCCGGTCCGAGTCAAGTTGTCTCACATTCTATATTAGGATATTGTATAGCGTTATCTGGAGAAAGCACTGATCATATATATATATATATATATATATATATATATATATATATATTCATTATTATTAGATGTTACCCCATTGTTGTTCAGCACTCTGTAATCTCTGTGATCCCTGCTGGCTGTGCTGGTGTACTGGAACTGATTCGTTCTAATAGGAGACCCATGGTACCACGCATAGCTATTTTTGTCTGTCCCTTCTCCTGAATTTCTGTGGTCTGTGTGTTCATCAAGTTAAGCTTTTCTGTTAGGGGTTTCCACAATAACAGAACAGAACTGGTGTAACCAGCATAGCCCTGGCAAAAATAAACAGTCCTACTCCTCTCTTGTACCCCACAGCGCAAATCGGGATGGCCCGCTGTGGAATCTCCCAGGTTGCCCATACACTTACCTTCTTTCCTGTTCCAATGGTGCATACCCGAGCCACGGCTGCATCCCCGCTATCCCTCTAGCAGGGCATGTTCCCACACCAGGCATTTGTGAATGGCCGGTGTGGGCACGCTACCTGTTAGAGGGTAGTGAGGGATGCGGCCATCAGCACGCTCGGAGTCGCTGGCCTTGGATGAAGGCTTAGATCCGAGCACGCTGATTGAACGAGTGGTCCCGCATGCGCCGTAGGACCAGGAAGAGGTTTCGGCAATCTGGGGGGTTTTACACAGCAGGGCACCCCGGGGAAAAGGACCAAAACCCAGGATAATGGTTTTAATCCTGGATCCATGGTTAGAAATGAGTATACATACATTCCATCAGCTGATAAAGGAAAACTGCAGGTAAGTATAAGATGGTGGTGGTCTCCCTGCCAGGTCCAGATCTAGGAGGTACAAAATGTGCATCTAATTAGGGCTGAGTTATTTAAATACCAATAGGTCAATTTCATTTAGTTACTCAGCTCTTTCCATAACATTTTTCTTCCAATATTTCCATCCATCCAGCTTGGTAAAAAAAAAAATTAACCTAGCGACTTGTTCTTGCTCAGAGGAATGTGGTCAGCAGTTGCCGCCTGTATATTGCAGACTGAATTGAATGTTTTTCTGTAAGTAGGTTAAGGCCCCTTTAAGCCATTCTCTTCCGCTTTACATTTGAAGCCACAATAAAAGCAGAAGCTTTATCTGCAGCAACTTGTGTATTGTGTGTTTAATCATAACACCATTCTGACTGCTTTGCAGGCTGGGTAAACACAGCTGCTCTGGCGCTTGTCACTGGGTATAACTCTGCTTTCTCTAGCTAGAATTCCTTCATCCATTCGCATTTATTTTAGGAAAAACACTTATACATAGACAGAAGATTGCCAATTTTACCTTGTTATAGATGGAAGTGCTGAGCGATGGCAAGGAAAAGACCCAGACAGCTTTAAAAGGATTCTTCCACAAGGGCACAATTGTAGAACAGCTGCGTGGGATTTTAATGGAGTTTTATGGTAGAGAAACTTTGTTACTTACCTCCCAAAAGGTAAAAAAAATGCAACCAAGTCTACTACTGTGTAGCTATGCATGGCTCTGTGGTCTTTTCTCAGTGTTAGGAGGAGGTGAACAGGTTTTGACCTTCAGTACTTTTATTATATAATCTAACTCAGATTTTGCCTGTACAAGTTACACCTGGTGACAATTCATTTTTTCTGAGCAGGACCTCCCTTTCACCTATCGCAGAAGCACTGCAATATCTAAGGGCTCACCCTTAAATCAGAGTGAAAGTCCCAGGTTAAGGTTAGTAGATCCATGATATATGCAAACTGCTGCACTGACCTTTTTATTTTCCAATTTAAATTTTAAAAACGTAAGTCATTTTGAACTGAAGAGCCACTTAAACCCATCAGAAATACTTGAAATACAGTCTCCAATGACCAATTATTTGTACCTCACATTGCTCGAGAGGAAGATTATGTGGCTTCTATGGAAGTGGTGAGTTTTTGGCTAAATTTTGGATAAGGCTGCTGAATAATATAGGTCAGCTTTTAACATCTTCACCTCACCCTCCATTGCACTTTTCACCTTCCTGTCCTTTATTTTTAAATTGGACTTTTGTCAACAAGGGCCCTAGCCCATTGGCAAACTAACCTATTCTCATCTACCAGTAAGGGGGCGGCTGAATGATCATCTACCAGTAAGGGGGCGGCTGAATGATCATCTACCAGTAAGGGGGCGGCTGAATGATCATCTACCAGTAAGGGGGCTGCTGAGTGATCATCTACCAGTAAGGGGGCGGCTGAGTGATCATCTACCAGTAAGGGGGCGGCTGAATGATCATCTACCAGTAAGGGGGCGGCTGAGTGATCATCTACCAGTAAGGGGGCGGCTGAGTGATCATCTACCAGTAAGCCAGTAAGGGGGCGGCTGAGTGATCATCTACCAGTAAGGGGGCGGCTGAATGATCATCTACCAGTAAGGGGGCGGCTGAGTGATCATCTACCAGTAAGCCAGTAAGGGGGCGGCTGAATGATCATCTACCAGTAAGGGGGCGGCTGAATGATCATCTACCAGTAAGCCAGTAAGGGGGCGGCTGAATGATCATCTACCAGTAAGGGGGCGGCTGAATGATCATCTACCAGTAAGGGGGCGGCTGAGTGATCATCTACCAGTAAGGGGGCGGCTGAATGATCATCTACCAGTAAGGGGGCGGCTGAATGATCATCTACCAGTAAGGGGGCGGCTGAATGATCATCTACCAGTAAGGGGGCGGCTGAATGATCATCTACCAGTAAGGGGGCGGCTGAGTGATCATCTACCAGTAAGGGGGCGGCTGAATGATCATCTACCAGTAAGGGGCGGCTGAATGATCATCTACCAGTAAGGGGGCGGCTGAATGATCATCTACCAGTAAGGGGGCGGCTGAGTGATCATCTACCAGTAAGGGGGCGGCTGAGTGATCATCTACCAGTAAGGGGGCGGCTGAGTGATCATCTACCAGTAAGGGGGCGGCTGAGTGATCATCTACCAGTAAGGGGGCGGCTGAATGATCATCTACCAGTAAGGGGGCGGCTGAGTGATCATCTACCAGTAAGGGGGCGGCTGAATGATCATCTACCAGTAAGGGGCGGCTGAATGATCATCTACCAGTAAGGGGGCGGCTGAATGATCATCTACCAGTAAGGGGGCGGCTGAGTGATCATCTACCAGTAAGGGGGCGGCTGAATGATCATCTACCAGTAAGGGGCGGCTGAATGATCATCTACCAGTAAGGGGGCGGCTGAATGATCATCTACCAGTAAGGGGGCGGCTGAGTGATCATCTACCAGTAAGGGGGCGGCTGAGTGATCATCTACCAGTAAGGGGGCGGCTGAATGATCATCTACCAGTAAGGGGCGGCTGAATGATCATCTACCAGTAAGGGGGCGGCTGAATGATCATCTACCAGTAAGGGGGCGGCTGAATGATCATCTACCAGTAAGGGGGCGGCTGAATGATCATCTACCAGTAAGGGGGCGGCTGAATGATCATCTACCAGTAAGGGGGCGGCTGAATGATCATCTACCAGTAAGGGGGCGGCTGAATGATCATCTACCAGTAAGGGGGCGGCTGAATGATCATCTACCAGTAAGGGGGCGGCTGAATGATCATCTACCAGTAAGGGGGCGGCTGAATGATCATCTACCAGTAAGGGGGCGGCTGAGTGATCATCTACCAGTAAGGGGGCGGCTGAGTGATCATCTACCAGTAAGGGGGCGGCTGAGTGATCATCTACCAGTAAGGGGGCGGCTGAATGATCATCTACCAGTAAGGGGGCGGCTGAATGATCATCTACCAGTAAGGGGGCGGCTGAATGATCATCTACCAGTAAGGGGGCGGCTGAATGATCATCTACCAGTAAGGGGGCTGCTGAATGATCATCTACCAGTAAGGGGGCGGCTGAATGATCATCTACCAGTAAGGGGGCGGCTGAGTGATCATCTACCAGTAAGGGGGCGGCTGAGTGATCATCTACCAGTAAGGGGGCGGCTGAATGATCATCTACCAGTAAGGGGGCGGCTGAATGATCATCTACCAGTAAGGGGGCGGCTGAATGATCATCTACCAGTAAGGGGGCGGCTGAATGATCATCTACCAGTAAGGGGGCGGCTGAATGATCATCTACCAGTAAGGGGGCGGCTGAATGATCATCTACCAGTAAGGGGGCTGCTGAGTGATCATCTACCAGTAAGGGGGCGGCTGAGTGATCATCTACCAGTAAGGGGGCGGCTGAATGATCATCTACCAGTAAGGGGGCGGCTGAGTGATCATCTACCAGTAAGGGGGCGGCTGAATGATCATCTACCAGTAAGGGGGCGGCTGAATGATCATCTACCAGTAAGGGGGCGGCTGAATGATCATCTACCAGTAAGGGGGCGGCTGAATGATCATCTACCAGTAAGGGGGCGGCTGAATGATCATCTACCAGTAAGGGGGCGGCTGAATGATCATCTACCAGTAAGCCAGTAAGGGGGCGGCTGAATGATCATCTACCAGTAAGGGGGCGGCTGAATGATCATCTACCAGTAAGGGGGCGGCTGAATGATCATCTACCAGTAAGGGGGCGGCTGAATGATCATCTACCAGTAAGGGGGCGGCTGAATGATCATCTACCAGTAAGGGGGCGGCTGAATGATCATCTACCAGTAAGGGGGCGGCTGAATGATCATCTACCAGTAAGCCAGTAAGGGGGCGGCTGAATGATCATCTACCAGTAAGGGGGCGGCTGAATGATCATCTACCAGTAAGGGGGCGGCTGAATGATCATCTACCAGTAAGGGGGCGGCTGAATGATCATCTACCAGTAAGGGGGCGGCTGAATGATCATCTACCAGTAAGGGGGCGGCTGAGTGATCATCTACCAGTAAGGGGGCGGCTGAATGATCATCTACCAGTAAGGGGCGGCTGAATGATCATCTACCAGTAAGGGGGCTGCTGAATGATCATCTACCAGTAAGGGGGCGGCTGAATGATCATCTACCAGTAAGGGGGCGGCTGAATGATCATCTACCAGTAAGGGGGCGGCTGAATGATCATCTACCAGTAAGGGGGCGGCTGAATGATCATCTACCAGTAAGGGGGCGGCTGAGTGATCATCTACCAGTAAGGGGGCGGCTGAGTGATCATCTACCAGTAAGGGGGCGGCTGAGTGATCATCTACCAGTAAGGGGGCGGCTGAATGATCATCTACCAGTAAGGGGGCTGCTGAATGATCATCTACCAGTAAGGGGGCGGCTGAGTGATCATCTACCAGTAAGGGGGCGGCTGAATGATCATCTACCAGTAAGGGGGCGGCTGAGTGATCATCTACCAGTAAGGGGGCGGCTGAGTGATCATCTACCAGTAAGGGGGCGGCTGAGTGATCATCTACCAGTAAGGGGGCGGCTGAATGATCATCTACCAGTAAGGGGGCGGCTGAATGATCATCTACCAGTAAGGGGGCGGCTGAATGATCATCTACCAGTAAGGGGGCGGCTGAGTGATCATCTACCAGTAAGGGGGCGGCTGAATGATCATCTACCAGTAAGGGGGCGGCTGAGTGATCATCTACCAGTAAGGGGGCGGCTGAATGATCATCTACCAGTAAGGGGGCGGCTGAATGATCATCTACCAGTAAGGGGGCGGCTGAGTGATCATCTACCAGTAAGGGGGCGGCTGAATGATCATCTACCAGTAAGGGGGCGGCTGAGTGATCATCTACCAGTAAGGGGGCGGCTGAATGATCATCTACCAGTAAGGGGGCGGCTGAATGATCATCTACCAGTAAGGGGGCGGCTGAATGATCATCTACCAGTAAGGGGGCGGCTGAGTGATCATCTACCAGTAAGGGGGCGGCTGAATGATCATCTACCAGTAAGGGGGCGGCTGAATGATCATCTACCAGTAAGGGGGCGGCTGAATGATCATCTACCAGTAAGGGGGCGGCTGAATGATCATCTACCAGTAAGGGGGCGGCTGAATGATCATCTACCAGTAAGGGGGCGGCTGAATGATCATCTACCAGTAAGGGGGCGGCTGAATGATCATCTACCAGTAAGGGGGCGGCTGAATGATCATCTACCAGTAAGGGGGCGGCTGAATGATCATCTACCAGTAAGGGGGCGGCTGAGTGATCATCTACCAGTAAGGGGGCGGCTGAATGATCATCTACCAGTAAGGGGGCGGCTGAATGATCATCTACCAGTAAGGGGGCGGCTGAATGATCATCTACCAGTAAGGGGGCGGCTGAATGATCATCTACCAGTAAGGGGGCGGCTGAATGATCATCTACCAGTAAGGGGGCGGCTGAATGATTATCTACCAGTAAGGGGGCGGCTGAATGATCATCTACCAGTAAGGGGGCGGCTGAATGATCATCTACCAGTAAGGGTGCGGCTGAATGATCATCTACCAGTAAGGGGGCGGCTGAATGATCATCTACCAGTAAGGGGGCGGCTGAATGATCATCTACCAGTAAGGGGGCGGCTGAATGATCATCTACCAGTAAGGGGGCGGCTGAATGATTATCTACCAGTAAGGGGGCGGCTGAATGATCATCTACCAGTAAGGGGGCGGCTGAATGATCATCTATCAGTAAGGGGGCGGCTGAGTGATCATCTACCAGTAAGCCAGTAAGGGGGCGGCTGAATGATCATCTACCAGTAAGGGGCGGCTGAGTGATCATCTACCAGTAAGGGGGCGGCTGAATGATTATCTACCAGTAAGGGGGCGGCTGAATGATAATCTACCAGTAAGGGGGCGGCTGAATGATCATCTACCAGTAAGGGGGCGGCTGAGTGATCATCTACCAGTAAGGGGGTGGCTGAATGATCATCTACCGGTAAGGGGGCGGCTGAGTGATCATCTACCAGTAAGGGGGCGGCTGAGTGATCATCTACCGGTAAGGGGGCGGCTGAGTGATCATCTACCGGTAAGGGGGCGGCTGAGTGATCATCTACCAGTAAGGGGGCGGCTGAGTGATCATCTACCAGTAAGGGGGCGGCTGAGTGATCATCTACCAGTAAGGGGGCGGCTGAATGATCATCTACCAGTAAGGGGGCGGCTAAATGATCATCTACCAGTAAGGGGGCGGCTGAATGATCATCTACCAGTAACTCCCCTCCCCCATCATTACCTCTATAGATCCCAGCCTAGCCTTTATGATACAGAATGGTGGCAGAGAGCGGCTGATCACCGCAATCTATCCTCCTGGTGGTTTTGTGAAAAAGTCACAGGTGCTAAGTGCAGCACATTCCTCAGGAACCAGCTGTTCCGTGCCCCACCCTTGCTGGCATTATGCCCTCCCCTTCATGTAGATGCTGCAATAAGACTGCATCAAGCCTTCCAGATCAGGGGTCAATGCACAGCGAAATAAAAGCCAGCTGGCAGTGCTGTGTTACTGCGCCCCCTACTGCTGGGGGTGTGACTGAGCATGCTGTCTACATGCTGGCCAGGCCCTGCAGCACTGCCCTGCCCCCTGCAGGATCTTTCTGCTCCCTCTAGTGTGTAGTGTGCGATATAACATTCTAAACACCAGGACAGAAGCAGCTCACAATGATACAACATGCTGCAATCCTCTTGGTGCTGGGGGAAAAAATGCACTTGTCATATATAGAAATGTGATTTCCAGGGATTTCATTAACTACCTAAGCAATGTGATATAACTGAGGCAATGCAATATCCTAAAATCAAATATTCATAATTGTTGACCTAAACAGAGGGAACGAAAGGCGAGTATTACTTGGCCTCAGAATTTAGTGAGTCTTTATAGACTTTAAGACCAGCATCTGGTTGCTCAGCTTTTACAGAATACAAATCATTATGAAGTGTTCTACTAGAAAACCAATTAGTAATCGCAAAGAAATGTCAGTGTTCCAGCTTAGGCCTCCCCCATTACCCCACTGATTATATCTGAACACAAATCTTTCGCAACTACATTCCTCATTCTTCGCAACACCCACAAAATCTGTTTTAAGTACCGCAACCTATCTAATACAGTAACACAATTAATTTCCTTCCAAGAAAAATGGATGCCCCTCATATTCCACTTAATGTCAGCTCTGCTGGTAAATAGCTTGGATTATTGATGGAACTTCTAGCTCCCCCCATCTGTGGCCATTTTTATTTTATCACAGCTACAATACAGTTATATATGAAAATTAAAGTAAACGAAAGTTAATATAAATGAGTTGGCTCTCCTCGGGTTCATCCTCTTTTGGGATGCCCCACAGTATGAAACCCCTTGTTTCTCCATATACTAATTCCACAGCTGAAACGCTTTGCTGCACTCAAGGAACACCCATCAGAATCCTGGGTGGGACTATCAGCAGATATTCTAGTCTGCCAGGGGTCGGCAAGCACACAGATCAGGGATGCTGCCAAAGGCCTGCATGTGTACTGTGGAATCAAGGTGAGAAAATTGGGAAAAACAAGGTTCTTCAAACTTTGAACCAATCCTAATAGTGATACCCCTAGGATAGGGAATCGCCTGGACCAAGGTTTTAGGACCAAGCAAAATGGTTCATATTGTTTATTGACCCAAGTTATACCCAATCCCCATGAGCTGTTTGAAACCAGAATGTACTTACTGTTTTCTGACATGTTTTTAATGGAACCCCATCTGGGGCTTTGCAGAAGACACAGATTGGTTACAGGCCCTTCTTCTAGTAACAGGCCTCCCATGTGGCTGCTTATGTGCCCAGCCTGACCGGCTATTTCCTGTGTGTGACATCAGCTACCCTACCCTGGTCTACGTCCATGTTCCTAGTCTGTGCCTGTGCTTCTAGCCGGCTGCAGTTTAGACCTGTTCCCTGTCTGCATATTCAGCTCCAGACAGTGTTTTCCTTCAAATGTCCTGTAAAGACCATTGCTACAAGAAAAAATAGCGCTCAGTGCGGGAAGGGAAATAACAAGATTTGTAGATCCAAAAGAGTAATTTTCTAACAAATATATTCAAGACCATGTTGCAAAAATGAGTACACCCCGATGAAATTAGTGCATTAGTGCCGCAGCTACGTATGTGGTGATCCACAAAATATGACTTGTTGGTGGCTCTCAAAGAGAGGGTTGGGGAACACTGAGTGATGAGACCAAGATCATTGGGTTCGGAGATGATGGCTTCAAAACTGTATAACATTGCAAAGAAAAATGCTCGGTGTCTCCAGTGAGTGACAGGTGGTGGTGGCAGTGTCCTTATGTGGGGCTGCTGATGTGGGGGAGCTACATTTCATTAATGCACTGCTCTATATTGAAAATTGCCACATCACTCATTGCCCTTGGTTGTTGTGCACTTTTCCAAGACAATAGCCTTGGTTCACTATAAGTTGATAAGCTGAAAAACATTCTCATGGTATTACATCAATTCAAAATGAAAAGCATGAAAATGTCCCTTTTAGTGAATCACCGAATAGGAAGACCATGAAAGTCAATGCCACTTTTCAACTCCTGAGAAATGTATTGAGCTTTTTACTAAAAGGTGCCATTGACTTTCTTCCTATCTGGTGATTCAATAAAAGGGACATTTTTTTTTCTCTTTAATCACATTTTTTTCAACTCTTTGTGAATCAAAGGATTGATGGCAGCCACTCAGACCATTTTATAACTGACCTGGGAGGTGCACGTTAGCGGGGCAATTAGGTCTGAGCGGCTGCCACCCCTCCTTTGTTTCTTCTGAATTTGTGCAAGCACATGGGGTGTGGGGTCTAGGCTGTATTGCAAGGTCTTTGACCCTTCCACCCCATGGCTTGCACTTGAGGTTTAGGGCAACCTTAGGTAAGCCTGCTCCCAATTTATTTATTGCACTGTATGTCCCAAATGGGGCTCTCAGAGATTAGAGTTAGGACTGCACCTCACAGAGGCACCTTGGCGTTTGGTGGTGCAGCTTAAGCATACTTCTGCAGGTCTTTGTGAATCAAGGCCAATAATCCTAAACACAAGTCTATGGCTGCTGTTGCATTTCTGAAGAAGAAAAGGTGGAAAGCGATTCAGTGGCCAAGAATGTCTCCTGATCTAAACCCAATCGAACACCTTTGGGGGAATCCAAAAAGACAAGCTACAGGCTCCAAAAGAGGATGAACCATAGAAACTAATTAATGTTGCAATATGCCACCAACTTGTTCATTCCATGCCTAGAAGACATGGTGTTGTCCTTAAGGAGGAACATTGGACCTAAAATAAAAAGGGACTGGTCCCCCCCCCCCCCCCATCAGCCCCTTCTTACCTTTTGGATGCTGCTTCACAGCCTGATCCTCTACCTACCGCCGGCTTAGGCATCTGTTAATGACAAGTGCAACCTTAGCTGTGCTCCTCAATGTCCTACAGCGATCTCGCAGCTCAGCAAAGTCTCGCAAGATTTCAGGGCGGCCCCATTGCATCCCATTCATGGACACTGCGCAGGTCCGAGATCAGGTGCCACAAGCAGTGCCTGATGGGATGCAAGATGAAACCGCCCGTCGGAGGGTCGCACGGGAATCAAGGGACCCAGAAGATGGATCCTCTGGCGAGGTGAGTAAATAATATCCAAAGGTAAAACCGGAGGGGGAGCAGATTAGTGAGGCTTGGGGGAGGTTTTAACTTTCCCCGATGTTCCTCTTAAAAGCAATGGAGGTCATACAAAATTACATACACTTTTGCATCAACTCATTTTGGTAAAAATCTAATATATATTATTACCTTACTTTTATGTTATGGGTTAAACAAATGTTCCAGGAAACATAGGGCCTTATTTAAGAAGCGTGCTGTTTAGTGTCATTTTGCTGGCATGCGGCCTGTCTACTTCTGTTTTGTAGCAGAAGTTCTTACAGAATGGCGCTGCAAGTCACAATGCCCAATGTTATATATATACTCACCTTGGATTGGGGCACTAGGTAATGGCTGGCCTTATTTCGGATATAACACCGTCCTGTGTGTTGGTCGGCATTTCATCATTACAGTTACAGGATATAATTGCTGGGGACAAAAGGAACAAACTTTACAGTGTGTTTAGGCTGTGTTTTAGTTGTTGAGCTCCAAATTCCACATTGGTAAGGCAAAAAGAGAAGTAGAGAATATACTTTACAAGACAAAAAATGACATTTGGCAAAATCTAAGTCCTGCGTTTACAAGTCACAATGCGAGTTCTGTACAAAAAAATATGTAGTAATATTTATAAGCATGAAACACTTTAGTTTAATTTGTCTTTATTGAGATTTTGTACAATGCATAGAAACAAATAAACAATATACAATACAGGGGAAGAACAGAAATGTAGGTTAGTGTGAACACAAGGACAACGAACCCCCCCCCCCGCCAAGACACCGCCCCCCACACCCCCAGGCGCCGATAAGAAGGTGGTGCAAAGCAACCAGTGGTAATGACTACATCTCGTACCCATGCCGTCCATCCCCCGGTGGCCGGTTGATTACAGTCCCCGCAAGTCAAAGGTGTGTATATCAGGATATGCCGCAGATGACGGCACCCAGACACAGAGGAAGATACATAGGGCCTCCCATGAGCATAAAACACTTTATTAATAAAGTTCTGCCTGTTATGCTTAATGGGATCTTAATCTACAGCACCAATATAAACCAGCGCAGCTTAAAGTGGCTTGTAACCCCTGAAATCTATAAGATTCCGGGGCCGCTAAATTCCCTTTCTCCCCCAGGGCATCCAGAATCGCGATGTCCTGCTGTGTAGAACCCCCCAGGTCACCCAGAAACTCACCTTCTTTCCCAGTCCAACGGCACATGTGCGAGCTGCGCCCACATCCCTGCTAAACCTTCAACCTTTTTTGAATGGCTGGCGTGGGCACACTCCCTGTTAGAGGGTAGCGGGGGATGCGGCCACCAGCACGCTTGGATCCGCTTGCCTTAGACGAGCTATTAGACGAAGGGGCTGATTGGAAGAGAAGGATGAGGGAAGGGTGAGTGAGATTGGGTGACCTAGCGGGTTTCACACCATTGGGCCCTTCCCATATCGGCAAGGACCAAAACTCAGGATAGTCAAAATCCTGAGCTTTGGTTCACTTTAAAGAAGAGCGCCCGGCACTGTGAGCTATATGACGCTAGTGATAAATTCGACACAGCCTGGTGGACGCAATGGTGCTGCCTGTTTTTCTGCCGCTGATGCTAGAATATTGACGCTGAGCGGCATTGACTAACGCTGATGCTTAATAAATAATCTAATAATCAGGCTCGTGATCTTGTTGACATGTTTATAATCCTACTTGTCAATGGAGGTGGACTCATTTGTGCTGAGCATTGTATGTATAAAGAGTGGTAAAAGGTTTTCTTTTCATATTAACAATGTTTCCATTCATCCAAAAATATTTAACTTTTTTTTTTAGAAAAAGAAGCAATAAATATAATGAGGATTTGTAACAGTGACTATATGGCCGTCAGTTTGGCTGGGACACTACAGAATAGTCCCTAATTTCCTTCTACCAGTGATATTGATACGTTCCTCTTCTGCCCGTGACAGAATAAATGTGTTGTTTTTTAGAAAGGTTTAGCTATTCAGCTGAACATCCGGAGACCTTGGAGGTGGGGAGAGGAAAATGACAGTGGTATAAGGTAGGTACTTTCTCATACTCTCTAAGCATTGAAATGTCTGAACCAGTTCTGCTTCCTGGCAATTGTAGAATTGTTGTCATTAGCTGAATGATGTGCTTTTACCCTGAAGTGATAGATTCATGGTGTCAGATATATCTGCAAGATATGCACTACCTCGTATTTATTTGGCAGTAGGCAAAAAAATGATAAATCTCTGTAATTCGTCTTTAGCCACCAGCAACTTGATCTCATTAGGAAACAATGGGATTTCTCTGCAGAATGACACAATAGTCCTATCACAACTTTTACTTGACTCAGCCAATGAACCTTGAAAATAATAAGCACTTGTCATTAGCCATCTTGCTGACTTGAAAATCAGGATTCTCAATGATCTCTAATTTACAATTGTGACCCATGAGAGCAGGTAGGTTCTACAGGTCTGAACTTTCTCGCTGGAGTACACACTAACTACAGCACTTGTGCCGCAAGGATAGGCAACCGATTTCATTCCCGCAAGACAACACTAGCAACATGGCGTTGGCCAAGACCATAAAAGGGACAAATGCAGTTAAACCGGACCTTCAGCATCATGTAATGAAAAGGCCAAACCTTTAAAAAAAATGATTCCCCAGCATCTAAAATTAATATATATTACATGTTTTGCCACGGCATAGTCAGAAGACACTTCCTGTTTGCAGGCAGCCTGAGACTCCATGTGCCATCTTGGATGTTTAAAAGCTCAGAAAAGGCAGTAGGTGCCGGTAGAATGATTTTTAATGTGTGTACAGGGTGGGGGAAACATACAAGATAGACTCTTATTTAGGGTGAAGGCCCGGTTTAAATATACCTGGTCCAGTGTTGTGGTTTCTTACAACTGAATGAGTGTCACATAAAAAATAACAGCAGAACTAGATAATTAACAAGAGCTTTCGTGACTCGGTAAAAGTGGAACAAAACTTGGGATTTTCACTAGCCAGGGTTTTGGTCCTTCCCCCGGTTTGGGGTGCACCCCAGAACGCTGAGCTCACTCACCTCTTCTCAAGCCCATGGTGCAGCCCCCCGTCCAATCAGCTTCTCCCACCATGCATATTCATGTGCAGCTAAAGAAAATGAATGGAAGCCTAGCCGCACTTGCGAGTGGTGCACAGCATCACTCGGCTCCCTTCACAGGCCACGCACAGCCATTCAGTTGCAGGGGGCGGGGCCGGGCACAGCCGAAGAAGAAGACGAGTGACGCCGACCCCTGCCGTGCATGCGCCGTGGGCTCGGAGAAATGGTAAAATTACCGGGTAACTCAATGAGTTTCACAGAGCAGGGCATCCGAGTTTGGGGTGTCTCGGGGGAGGGAGACTCCAGGGTGGGTTTTGGGTCACTTTAAGAGTACATTTAAATGAGTTGTTATAGAATAGTGGACATTTATGAAGCTTCTTATGGTCCAAATATGTCTCCACTCAACAGAACATGGTTTATATTTTCTGCAGTAGTGTGAGAGTAAACAAATCTTAAAGGACACCACTCAACCCTGTTAGTTAGTAATCACTCCTAAATTCTGCCTCTAAAATCTGCTTGAAAGCAGAGGTCTGGGTTGGCACACATCTGCCAAAGTATGTTAAAGCTGCTCCACCAAACACCACGCTGCCTCTGAGGAGGTGCAGTCCTAACCTATCAGACATACAATGCAATTGATAAATAGGGAGCAGCTTACCTAAGGTTTCTCTATACTTCCAGTACAACACATGGGGGGGGGGGAGGTTGAAAGTATATCCAATACGGCATTTAAAATAGAAAGGTGGCATCTGCAGAGGAGACAGGGTGTTATTTATTTTAAGGGACAGCAAACCCAACAGCAATAATAGGGCAACATGTGGTTCATCTAATTGCTGTTCTATGTGACTCTACATTTCCTGCAGCACCAGATAGAAGCTGAAGCAGGGCTCTAGTGCCCCCCTTTCAATTCCATTCCTCCAGGACCTCATGAATAAAAGGATCTAACAACTGCTCTGTCTTTTGGAGCTCTGAGTGATCGAGCGCAAGCCAAAGTGGTCCCACAACTGTCTCTGACCACAGCAAAGCATGCACAAGACTCATAAAGCTGCACCATGACACATCCTCCCCAGATCAGCCAAAGCCGAGAAGTGAAGAAAAGGCATTTACATATAATCGTGGATTTTGAGGTGCTTTGCAATGGCTCATGTGCCACTGTTGAGATAATGTGGTAGGAAGTTAGTCTGTGCCTGGGCAGGAACTTTAAAATGTTGAGACATTTTCCACCTTATGTGAGACCCTTTTGCTGTATATGAATGGCCACAACATACATTATTGAATACCTCAAGGCAAGGCTGTTGCTAAATTTTGGAGAGTGTTTATATCTTATTTGAATCTTTCCTCGTCTTACCAGGTTTCAGAACCCAATCAAACGTAGGCAATAAATCATGTGTGTTGTGTATTGTGTGCTGTGTTAGAGTAGCCGCGTAATGTTCAGGATTAGTGATAAATTGAAGTGAGCTTCTGTCTAAGGAGCCAGGAATGACACTAAGGACACTTCCACTGACATTATGTATCAAATACAGGTCATCTAATAATGATGATAGAGTAGAAGAGGCAATAGCATTAACCCCTTTTATGTCTCACAGGCAGCATTCGTTAGCACAGACCTGGTAAGGATTGGGGTCTATTTATGGTACAAGAAGTGTTGCATGCAAAAAGCCAAGAGGTCTGGGAAAGTTCTGTGGGAAAGCACGAGACTCCTCACTTACCCACCTGCCCGAGCACCACTATTCATTCACCTGCAATGCTGGTATGAGAAGCCAGTCTGGTGGGTGGGCAAGGCCTTGCACGGAGTGGTCCCATTGAGAGGTGTCCAGTCTTCAAATTGCCCCCTGTGTATTTATTTGGAAAAGGTCTCAGAAACAAATTTGCTGTAACTATGGGATTTCAAAAAGTTGGTCCTGCATGCAGCATTCTGAAATAACTAAAACAGGAACAACATGGCTGTTCCGCCAGTGAAAATGGGTGCTGCAATTGGTTGCCATGATCGGAGGCCTGCGGACCTCATGGGGGGGGGAGGCCTGCGGACCTCATGAATGCAGTGGACCAGCACCAGCAATCAGGATGCCCCTTGCACAACACCCATTTTGTAACGTTTGTTTTTGTTTATGTAACTAGTCTCTTTTTGACACAAATGGTCCAGAAGATATCCTACTGTTATGCTGCCTGCAAAAAGCCTTACTCTACTCTACCCTCCAGTTTTATAGTGACTGCAGGAAAGTGTGGCTCCGGCTACTGCTAACAATCCATTTTACATAGCACATCACACAGCAGCACCTTTCTCCTTCTCTCAGCAACCTGTAGACTACATAATGATGCCAGGCAGAACTTACAAAGTATATACCATAGGATAGGCTCTGATGTCTGGTGCCAGTCCAAGATAGGCTCTGATGTCTGGTGCCAATCCAAGATGGGGGAGACACTATATCAGTGTCACAGACTGCTTAAAAATGCAAAAATAACTTTTGGTCCGGTTATAATGATTCCTCGGGGCTCCATTTGGGATGCTCCACAGTCAGAATTACTGTTTAACCCCCCATCTGTGCCGAACTTATCAAGCTGTGATCCACCATTGTATTCCTATGTGGCACATGAAGTGCAAGCTGTGGCATCCTCTGCTCCACAGGTGCACACAGCAAGGAAGTGGGGATGCCACTGAGACGCGAAAGAATACATGGCTGGATTGCAGCTTGGTAAGTGGCCTGGGTGGGTTAGGCACCAATTACAACTCAGGAGCATTCCAAATCAGAATGCCTCCTAGGAATTATGATAACTCCTCCAATCTATCCTGAACTCTGCTGCTCGCCTCATCCATCTCTCCTCTCGCTCTTCCAGTTCTGCGCCTCTCGGCCAATCCCTACACTGGCTGCCAGTTCCACAGCGAATCCTGTTCAAAACTCTAACTCTCGCATACAAAGCTCTCTCCAACCAGGCCCCTCCCTACATCTCATCTCTAATCCAACAGTATCAACCTAGACGCAGCCTCCGCTCTTCTGCCGACCTTCTCCTGTCCTCCACCCTGGTCACCTCCTCTCACGCCCGCCTCCAGGACTTCTCACGTGCAACTCCAATCTTCTGGAATGCCCTCCCCCACCCAATCCGCCACTCCAAAACCCTCAAAACCTTCAAAGGCGCCCTTAAAACTCACTTATTCAGACAAGCATATAATCTGGCCTAACCAATCTTCTAAAGGGCGCATGCCACAAAGCTCAATAATGACTGTTTGTGATCCTTCCCCCTCGTCTTCACCCCTCTTCCTTTAGACTGTAAGCTCGCAAGGGCAGGGCTCTCTCCCCTATTGTATCCTGTACTCAGAATATCCATTGTCAACTCTGTAAAACTGCATTTGAAATAGTATATGTACCGTATGTTTCTACCCTGTCTGTAATTACTACTTTGTAAAGCGCTACGGAAGATGATGGCGCTATATAAATAAACAATAATAATAATAATAACTGGACTAAATAAGACTTTTGATCCAGATTACATTAACTCTTAAATTTACGTTCTCGTTAAAATAGTGCTACTGGGGTTGAATAAGCCCCTGACTCAAATCTGAAGCTTGCCACAGGTGAATATTTGCTGGAAGTTTTTTAAAATATGTAGTTACTTATAATTCTCATCTTTTTAAACAGTGAAAACTTTATTTAAAAAAAAATTACAAAAGGCAAAGCAAAAGAGAAATCCTATTCATTATAAAAAGGCTGGTGAACCAGTTTATGTCATGTGATTAATAATGACAAACCTTTTAAGTTGCTGTTTTGTAGTTTGCCATCTTTTTTCGAAGGTGACAGGCAAATGCCTCACGCCTAATTACTTTGTCTCTGTAGGTTAAGCTGTAATCGGTTTAGGCCCGCATCCATACATCAGCACCTAATCTCTGGGAGGGATAGCAGGACATCTGAGGGTCAGCCAAGGTTGGTGCTACAAATTATTGATCCATTCATCATGATTTATTATTGTGATGTCTCTGCCTCTTCCAAATCTACAATCGATAGGCTGATATTGCATGTGTTACCGGGATAGGTCAGGGCATCCCAAGGTGAATTTAATCCCTGACCACATTTGGCGTTTGGAATAACATTGTAAGTATATACTTAGCTGAAGTGTCTTGAGCGCACATTGCAATGTACAGACCGGCGCCTTCATTGGACAGCTAATCTATGGACTTTGACAAGCATAATGTGGTAAAGTGCTGCCATCTAGTGGTGGAAGTTAATCAGTGAATGTCAGGAGGTCCTGCCTCAAGTAACTAGTAGTTCATCAGATAGAATAAAAAGGACACCTACCCATGTCATCACTGGTGCTTCTGTGACTGATGTTTCATTATGTTCCAAGGTTAGTAGCAGGAAACAAAGCCATTTGTATGGGGGTGCAGTGGTAAAGACAGCACTGGGGTCCATTAATTGAGGGGGCCCAACCATCACTCATGTACCTGCATAAAGCATGTCTATCTGTATGCCCACAACACATTATATTCCTTTACTGTTTGAAGCAGGGGTGTGGAGTCAAAACTAGTTTTGGCTGAAATCTGAAAAAATGTACCAACTCTGATTCCAGCATAAAAAAGAAATTAATATATTTTATGTTCTCACATCAGCAGGATATTGCAGTGGTGATTCATGCAGTCCCAGGGCCCTTAGTTACAATGGCTGAAACTTGCAGGAATGTAAAGGTATTGTCTGGGCATAAAAAAGTGTATACTCACCTGCAGCTTCTCCATACAGGTCTGGTGTTCCCCCACAGACCCTCCATGCAGTGACATCAACTTTATAATAACCAATGATGTGGAGATAGTGATTCTGTCTCGGCCTCTCATGAAGCCTTGTTTATGGTCCAACCTACTTTATTGTAATGAATTTCCAAAGTGGGTTCGGCACACCTGGCTTTAGCACAGCCCCTACATTGCAATAAATGGATTAAGAGTGATAGAGGATATAAAGCCATATTGATGTACACTTTCATGTCTGTTCTCCCTCATTGGTAACTATAAAGATGTTGGCGCTGCACGGAGGATCTGTGGGGGACATTAAATAGGGGCCCTGTAACATACTGTAAACTTTTTAAAGAGGAAGATCGGGGGAGGTTAAAACCTTCCCCAAATCTCATCGCTGCCCCGCCGCCCAGGTTTTACCTTTGGGCATTTTTAACCCCCTAGCTGGCGGATCCATCTTCTGGGTCCTTTGGATTCCAGGCAAACTCCTGCTAGGCAGTGCCATCTTGCATCCCATCAGGCACTGCGCACGCCCCCCCCCCCCCCCCCAATCTCGCGTGTGTGCAGTGCCCATGAATAGGAAGCCACTGAAATGCCAATGGGGAGAATCGGTCCCTGAAGCAACCGGATGTCGCCGCATTAGGCAGCAGCGACATCCAAAAGGTAAGTAGGGCCCGATGGGGGGGTCATTTGGAAACTACTGGCCAACTTAAAACAGAAACAGATAAAATGTGCTTCTTTTTCTGTACATGTTCCATGAGAGCACAAAGCTGAGAAAAAAGGTGAAGGAGCCACAAAGATGGGCCCCAGTGTGGTTGCAACACCTGCGCCCCTATAGTTACACCTCAGTCTCCAGAGGTGACAATCATTTTTTACCATAAGAACTATAAATCTGTGAAATAGCCCCCCACAAAAGCTTGTTGTAACAGTTAGCCCTCGTTCACACCTTTCCGGAGCCACCTGTATTTCTGCGTCTGCGCAGCGGTACTGCAAGCAAATCCATCAATGGCACCTCTATGGCCCCTTTCACACCTCTCCAGTGCGGCAGAGAAGTCCTGCCTGCTGTGTCCTGGCCACAAACTCACCCCATTAACCCTCTAATTGATACATAAAAAATGAAGAAGCGGCCCCGAAAATGCCTCATTTTTTTATTGCATATCTGGAATCTATGTCTCATTTGAATAAAGTTCACACATATCTCCAGTTGTTTAAATGCGTTTTACCCCTTAATGACCCACTTAAATTTTGCCTGGAGGATCAGTACATTTTTGTTTTTCTTTGTCCAGTGGTCAGGTAGGTAGGTGGACAGGTGGATGGGCAGAAGGGTGGATGAATAGTCAGACAGGTAGGTGGGCAGCAGGTAGGTGGGTATACAAACAAGTAGATGGGCAGGTGGCAGGGTAGGTAGGTAAATGGGCGGCCGGCAGGTAGGTGGGTGGACGAACAAGTGGCTGGGCGTACAAGCAAGTAGATGGCTGGGTGGTCAGACAATGGATGGATGGGTGGGTAGGGTAGGTGGGAGGACGGGTAGGAAAGTAGGTAGATGTGTGGAAGGCACGTAGGTGAGTGTTCAGGCTTTAGGTAGGTAAGAAGTAGGAATGTGGGTGAGCAAGCAAGTAGGTCAGTGGGCAGCAGGCAGGTGGGCAAATGGGTAGGCGACTGGGGGGTCAGACAGGT
Source organism: Gastrophryne carolinensis (assembly GCA_027917425.1). Lineage (NCBI taxonomy): Eukaryota > Metazoa > Chordata > Amphibia > Anura > Microhylidae > Gastrophryne > Gastrophryne carolinensis. Next base: position 293,569,141 of record CM051238.1, on the reverse strand, counting down.
AGGTGGGTGGGTGGCAGGTACGTAGGAGTGTGGGTGATCAGGCAAGTAGGTGGGCGGGTAAACAGGCAAGTAGAGGTGGGCTAGCTGGCAAGTAGGTAGGTGGGCAAAAGACAGGTAGGTGGCTGGGCAGACAGTTAACGCACTGTTTCTGATGTGCTAGATATGGGTTTGTCACTCAGAGAGTTAAAAGGGGAATATTTTAGGTCGCAGATACATGTGCAAACGCAAACAGAGCATGAACAAAAAAAACGCGAATGGAACCCCTGCTTCAAAATGCATGCTGCTAATGCGACCGGACAGGTGTGAACTGTATATTAGTAGCCTTACTGTTAGCTGTTCTCAATAAGAAATAAAAATCCCTAACCCTGTCCCTTGGTTAAACTTGATGGACATATTATTTCAACCATATTAACTATGTAACCAATAATACAATCATAAAACAAACTAATAAGAAACAAAAACTAATAACAAAAACACATTGCTACAAGTGTACAAGGGCAGAGGGCTTGCAATCTAAATGATAGATAGGGAGGAAACAAGGCATTCGGTCACATACAGTAAGTACCAAGCATTGTGGTAAGTGCTCCGAAGAGTGACAAGACTGTAGGGTGGGCTGGTTAAGCCAGCTCATGGGCTTTATTATTGTCATGGAGAAGGTGGAGCCAAGCAAATCATCACTTTTCATCACTTTTCATCTCTTGACTATCCCAAAAGCCTTTGAGTATTTCCTCTAATATTCACGCAGCAATCACGTCTTACTTGTGGACTTGCGTAATGAGTTTGTGGCCCTTATCAGCACTAGGCTGACAGCAGGGTTTTGAAGCTGTCACTTAGATATTTATTGAATCTCTGGATGATCACCGTATTGGGAATCTCCATATTCCATATGGGCACTGCCTTGTGACATGTAAGGTTTGATTCAGCACCATGGGCCCTGTCCCATTGGCCTGTGTGCAAACCATGGTGCATGCAGAAATAACAAAAGTCTATAAAACACAGAGAAATCGCAGTTGAAGCATGGCTTCAGTAAATGGTAGGACTTTAATAAATGGTTAGAGTCATTCTGCAGGCAAAAAACCCAAAACACCATACTTACTTCTTATTTCTCAGAGTCAATAGACACTTTCTGGATTGTCTGATCCAGTCCCTCGCAGCTTGCTGCCACCTCTGCCACATTGTGAAGCCGCTCTCCTCCATGCAATTGCTGATGGACCGCCCTGCACCATTTGTCACAGGAACGATAGCACCGCTCCCCAGGAAACACCCCCACCAACCCCCTCCACTCCTGTGATGTGTAAGTCACATGGGGGGATTCCAGAGAGGCTCCACCAATCTGTATAAAAGCAGCTCTCCCCATCATGGCACATCACTCAGTCCCCAGCTGGGCACCTGGGATGAAAGAAGAGGGTCCTATGTCACCCTGATGCGGAGGGAAGGGGGACATAGTGGCGGCATTGGACAATGGACAGGAAAAGGTAACAGTTACGGTAATTATGATTATTAAAGCATTTTAAAAAATGTTCACTTTCATTTTGAACTGGTAAGGGGGTCCAGGGGGAGGGTGGTGAGGACGAGCCAGGTGGCCCACAGCATCAGCTTGGTGCCAGCAGTATGGTGATTGAGTCCTGGGATTACCAGCCCCTATGCTTGGCTTGCTGGGTTGGTAAGCTTCAGAGGGGGGAGGCCAAGCTATTCTTTTACTGATTTTTTAAAAATGTGGTGAAAGAGGACATTTTTCTAAAATATTCTCACCAAAAAAAAGAAAGAAAAAATAAATAAAAAAGCATGCTATAGGTCACCAGGCTCATCCGCACCACCCTGGCCATTGGTGGTGCAGCTAATGGTAATGGAATTGGTATAGGGGTCCTTGGGACCCCTTACGAGTTAAAAAGTAAAGTAAGAGGTAAAAAAAATACATGAATTTCTTGAATAATCATAATTAACTGAGCTTCCTTTCCCTATCCATTGTCCAGCGCTGACACACTGAAAATGATGCCAGTGCATCTAGAGGGAAGATGTGGGCAGTGGGGGGAGGGGCAATGCTTTTATACAGAGGGACTGAGCTCTGGACTCTCCTCCACATGACTTACACAGGAGGGAAGGGAGTTTCTGTCCCACACCCATACTGAAGGCCATAGGGGCTGCTTTACCTGCAGGGCCAGTGACCAACTGGGCAGCCTCTGAGTCCCGGGATACCAGCCCTTATATCTGCCCTGTTGTGACACATGTAGTCACATGGGGGGGGGGGGTATTCCAGAGAAGCTCTGCCTCTCTATAAAGGGTCCCCTCCCCGCGGCTCTCAATCAGTCCCCTGGGAGACGGGATAGCAGCAGGGGGGACCTGTGCTCAGCATTTGATGCCCACCATCGCCTAAAGAAGACGGCCGATGGGGCACTAAAGAACCTTTAAAATTGGACGTAGACCACATAGAAGACAGCACCCTGTGGGGGACAGAAATAGGAAGACGCAGACAGGTAAGTAGTGAAATTTAGAGTATTAAATGTATTTGTGTCATTGTGTTTTATTTCTTATTACTTGGGTTGAACTGGCAAGGGATCCAGGGGACCCAAATACCAGTTCACAGGGTAGGGGCCGCCATGTCACCTGCCAGCATTGTTCGTGACAAGGCGGTACCTCAACCAATTACCCGCACCACCGGGGTGCGAAAGAGCCACGTGCCAATTGGTATGGTCATGGGATTCTTCCAGGGGTACCCATTTCACCTTTTCCCGCAGCTCCCTTGGCAATGTAAGCAATGGGGAGCGAGAGCAGCTGAATCCCCAGCATCTCTGGGCTGAGGAGTCCTGTCACGCCCTAGCCATTCATATAGACGGGTGGCAGCACGCCCGCGTCTGGGGATCACGTTTGCCGAGCATTAATATGCACAGTGAAATGGTCTGGATGAGAGCCCCCAAATGCATTTTAGGATTGGGGAAAGGCGAGTTTGTACTTGGCGATATTGGGGGGGTTTCACATAGCGGAGGCAAGGAACAAAATCTGGAATAGTCAAAATCCCGGGTTTGGTGTTTTGCTTTAAATAGAACAGGGTGTGAAGTATTGACAACATACTCCACAACTGCAGATTTAGTGTTTATCTGGGGGGGGGGAGGGGGCTTTAACTTGTACAATTGTACAACTTGTCATAATTCTTGAATAATCCCGGTTCATAAGGGTAAAGGTTTCTCAAACATACACCGTATGACATGCAGTAAAATGTTGTTTTTTGACTGCTCGAGAAAAAAATAATAGTAGTAAAACATAATACACGAGTAATACAATAAAATAGTGGTAGTACATACTATATGGGTAAAACAACAATATGTTTACAATGTAGTTGCCAACCAGAACATATAGCTGCCATAGCACCCAGGAACATTCTGCAACATTTTACATTCACACTAGTATGCTCCCCGAGCCAATGTTTCCTTAATCAAACACTATACTACTAAGGGAGACCATTCTGATTTCTAATGCTTGGGATATAAGTAGCAGAGCTTTTTGGGTAGAGAGAAGTCTTCCAGGTCTGTTGGCTTTTTGTAAAAAATAGCTTTCTGTCTATCGCTATGGTGTAAGAATGGTTGTACATCTCTAGCTTTCAGTTAGTGCCTGTGCATTAGTGATGCAGTACAGCACTGTACTCACCCACTCCCAGGCTACAATGAAATGGTTTCTAGGGGCTAGCTCACATCTTAGGTATGCAGTGTCCTGGGTGTGTGTTGTCTGCAATGCTCACAACATTCAATGTAAGAAATCAAGTGTGTGTGTGTGTGTGTGTGTGTGTGTGTGTGTGTGTGTGTGTGTGTGTGTATCCTCAAGAAATACAGCAACACAGACACAAGGTGGCAGCACGTATATATTGTATCACCTCTGTGTTGAGTGCAACAAGTCTTTCTGTACTATGCACCATAGCTGAATGCTGATGAGGACTGACAAAAAGGGTGAACCAGCCTATTGTTCATCTCAGGGCAGTTTCTAGGCAAATTAGCAGCGCTGATTCTGTCCCGTCCTCACCATCCTATGGTGCTGCTGCCGTCCTATGCTAGTATGCGCCATGCTGTTCCTCTAGTAGCAGGCAGTGCCCGCTGTCCATGACTAAGCTCAATATGGGGGGGGGGGGGGATTAAAAAAAAAAAAATGCTGAAAGATCTTCCTTTATAAATATGGTGCTGTATTGTACCGAGGAAAAAATCATGTGAAAAATAGTTTTCTCTAAGAAAAAAAAGTGAGTAAAAAAATATAGTACTGTATCAACCCTAATGTTGTAACGTTGTTTTAGGTGTGAGTTGTTCTTTAGATAGTGTTGCAAAGTCTTTCCAGGGCAGTAATGGGGTTTTATAGTAGTTTGGGAGTGTGGGATTACTTCAGTTTCAATCATTTGCATTACATATTTAAGTTGTAAAAAAAGATGATAAATAATAATTAATAATAATAATAAAAGATGATCAAATAATAAAACAAACTTGAAAGGCATCTGCACAATATCAGATGTACAGAATGTCAAGTTCTGCATGTTATAAAGCAATAATAATTACTGTCAAAGTTTTATCCCATCCAGGTATAATTAGAAGGTCATAGAAGTCAGACAGAAACTAAAAAGAGAAACACAGCCGACACAGAGAAGAGAAATGGTACCAGATAGTGGAAAGAGGAAAGCAGGGGAAGATGTGGGGGTGGGGCAATGCACCTGGGACCCCCCAACAATCTTGCATATGATTTTGATCTAACTTTATTGCAATGTGTTTGCCAAGAGCTCCATACTCCATATAATATATCTGTAGTTGTGGGAGTAATTGAGAGAAGAGTATGTACGAGTGCCCGATTGCTTGGCAGATGACAAGACATTCCAAAGTTCCTAGAGTGTTTTGTATAGTAGGAAAAGCCTCATTAGTGCCACTACTTACCAAAGAAAGCATTTTCAGCAGCATAGAGCTAGGGCAGTGTCCAGGCTAAATAGAAATCCCCCCACCCCATAGCAACCCCCAAACAAACAGTTTGCACCAACAAAGCCTACTAAAATCTCAAATACAAGAATGCCCACAGAAGCCCTTTAGAATTTTGAATAAAAAAATAAGGTATGTTTTCCGGTTACTGTAAATATACAAAGTTTAATGATGCAGCATGAAAAACTGAAGAAGAAATTCAGCCTCTGCAAGTGGGTTGCAGATATCACTTGCTGTCTGCTTCCTGATATTCTCTTCCCTCTGCTCAGTCATCTGTTGTATAAGAAGCTCATAAGGAGAATCAGACACTGGGAGGTGTGGGGTGACTTGGGTGGTAGAGGCGTGGAGCTGCTTGTGAGGTAGTGACAGCACAGAGGATGAGACTCCTCACTGAGGTCCATTCTAGTGCAACAAATGAAAATGATAGAGGCGGCCCAGACTCCAGGGCTGGCCACTTGGCTGCCCCTGGGGCATCCGAATTCAGGATGCCCAGCTTTGTGAAAGCCCCGAATAATTCCCCTTCCGAGGGCTCTGTCAGCGCTTTCGCAGCCTGAGGCCACAGCGCCCAAATATTCACATTGGGGAGAGAGCATTCCTTAGACTAGATATTAGCCGGTGATGCGGCTCTCTGCATTGTCACATCAGCCCACACATTTGAGATCAGCCAATTGGCGTTCTCAAATCTGTAGACCGGCTGTGGCTACAGTGGCAAGAAAATCCTTTTTTTCAATTGAGCTGCTGTTGAGCCTGCAGCATCGCTCAAGGAACTCAGGTGGGACAGCTGGGGGCATTGGGAGGCTTTTTGAGGGTTTTAATCTGCTTTAAGCGATCATCTTTTTTTATGGATTTACACAGCGCACCCCTGCATTTTACCCTGAGCAATTGCTTGCTAATATCTCCTACACTAGGGCCGTTGACACAGTATATCACCACTTTACTAACAGCTACAGTATTTATCTATAGTAAGATTCAGAGATTGTAGTCTGTTATAAATAGAATTGCTTTTCCTTGGTCCCAACAACTATCCCCAAACTCTCGTTCTTTGGGCTCAGTACGGTTAATTAACAACCCCCTCCTCCAGGCCAATTAAAGCTGATAGGGATGATCCATTCATAGTTAGTCAGGACAAGCAGATTTAATAAGAAACTAAAAGATTAAAAGGCATTAGAGATGAAGGAACTCGTTAAGAATTTGATTCGGACCATTTGCTGAATTTCTCTCAGAAATTTGGGATCATCCAAATTTAATTTTCAATGCATTGCTTAAAGAAAAAAAAAACCTCACCTCCTCAGTTGCTATCCAGCATGGGTGTCCCACACCACCCCCTGTTGCTCCCCGTTCTGCAGCTGGGCAGAGGACACAGATACCCTGCCCTGCCAGCTTGCCCACCAGCCCTCGCCCCCTGTCGCAGGTAGCGAGTTGGTGGAAGCCCAGTGCCAGACAGGGGATCTGTGTCCTCCGCCTGGCTGCAGAGCGGATGGGGGGCACCCATCCCACGGATCGTGAGTGAGGTGGTGAGTAAGGTACTTACCTGCATGCCAGCTTCTCTGTTGCTCCAGTACAATGGCTGGATGTGGGAGCTGTCTTAGCTCACTGAAATTCTGAGCAAATTCCGATTTGTAAGAATCAGTTTGATCATCTCTAGTAGCCATAAATAACCAGAGAAAATTCACATAAGTGCTTATTAGATATTAATAGTTAAATAGTTATGACATTAAAGGCACTAAAATAAACAGTTTAGTAGCAGAGTCAATGGTGAAAAAAACATTAAACCTGTAGGGGTGACTGTGGCATCCAAACGTCAGATGTTCGTCTTTACTACCTAGGAACCTACCTAGGTTTCATTAAACTAATCTTACATTCAGCCAGGGCTGGATTAAGTGTGGTGGAGGCCCCTGGGCATAAAATCTGGCCCCAGAATTTTTTTTCCTTTAATATAATATCCCCCCAAGTAACTGATTGGTGGTTGTTTGGCACCGCCTACTTACTGGAACGTCAGATCGAGTCCCTTGTGCGGGTGCGAGCTGCTCGGGAACTCCTGCTTTGCCATTCTAGCCGGGGGGTAGTGTAGTCACTCAGCTGGTCCAGCAGAAAACCGTTCCCTGCATTAAGCTGCCAGTGGCTGTGCTTGGTGGCTTATGTGCAGTGACAGCTCTGCACCCATCACTGTATCATTGCTGGCGGCGTCTTTGCTGCTCCAGACTCTCCGTCCTGCCCTGTGGTGGCTTTGGCTGCGGGCTTACAAAAACAAAAAATGGCTTGCCCAGACGCGGGGGGGCCCCATTGCCGCTGATAGCTTTGCTGCAGCCCGTCTGACCAAAGACTGAAAAGCCTCCTGAACCAGACCATAACCCAAAGGTTGGTGGAGACCCCCTTTGCAGGGCAAGTGGTGGAGGTCCCGGGGCTCGCGCCTCTTGCGCCCCTCTCATAATCCGGCCCTGCATTCAGCCTCTAAGTTTTTGTATTTACCGTAATATTTTGAAACAATAGCTGTAACTGCTATTAACTGCTAGCTAAATTCACCAGACTGATGAGAAAGCAACAGCAGTTGTTTTACCTAAATATTTTAGCTATAGCCTCCCAGTGTCCTCATTGTTTCTCACCACAGTCTGGGAAAGCTGGATTGTACAGTGATTTCCTAGAAGTGAGAGGAGTACTCATTTGGCAGCCATAGTCATTCCATCCTGCCTGAAGGACAATAACAATGACCAGCAGTCCAAGGTCTGTGCTATATATATACCTTACATTTGGCACTTGCTTTAGTAAATCCTTTGGAAATCACATATTGCACCCAAGAGAGACATAAAGGCCAAAGCTCCTTAGCAAGACAAGGATCTCTGTGACAGAAAGGTGTAGGGAATGTGTACCTTGTGGAACAGAGGACTATGTGTATTCATTTATTTTTATAACCACCCCAGCACCACACAAGATCCACGCTATGAGCAAATTGTCTTTCTATCCTGTGTTTTTCCCAACGCCGCTCTGGTATGTTTGTGTTCCTGCTGGTTGTTTTGATCTTAGCTTCCGGATACTTTCCGCATAATGCCTTTATCAGCAGCAGGGCTACTGTGCTCTATGACTTTCCAGCAGCAAAAATCACACAGTGCTGATCCTTTTTATAGTAGAAAATCTGCTCACTATATCTAAATATAATAATATGTTTATTATCTACTAATGCCTGCATAGATTGCTGTAGTATTCTTTGATTGTAACCTCTATACCGTTCCTTTCAAATACTGATTTAGGAACCAACAGGAGACCAAGAGTCAACATTTCACCTGAAACTATAACTTTTACGCATCTATGGAAGCCAAACCTTCCATAGTTTTAGTTGTTGTTTCTAAGATCCTGTCCTCCTGTGCTGTAATGTTAGCAGAGAGGGGTAAAGGTCTCTTCCTGAAAGGAGAACTGGGAGGAAATGATGGAATTAGACATTGCTGCCACCTTGTCATTATCAGCGCTTTCGCAGCCTGAGGCCACAGCGCCCAAATATTCACATGGGGGAGAGAGCATTCCTTAGACTAGATATTAGCCGGTGATGCGGCTCTCTGCATTGTCACATCAGCCCACACACTTGAGATCAGCCAATTGGCTTTCTCAAATCTGTCGACCGGCTGTGGCTACAGTGGCAAGAAAATACTTTTTTTCAACTGAGCTGCTGTTGAGCCTGCAGCATCGCTCGAGGAACTCAGGTGGGACAGCTGGGGGAATTGGGAGGCTTTTTGAGGGTTTTAATCTGCTTTAAGCGATCATCTTTCTTTATGGATTTACACAGCGCACCCCTGCATTTTACCCTGAGCAACCCTGAGCAATTGCTTGCTAATATCTCCTAGACCAGGGCCGTTGACACAGTATATCACCACTTTACTACCCCCTCGAATATATAAGACTCAAAGGACAGTGGTCTCCCTCTTTATGAGGCATCCTGAAATGAATATGAGGTGAATATAGAGGCGACCTGGGGGTTTCTGATTCTGGATGCCCCAGGGGGGGGGAAAGAATCTAGACAGTGGGTTTAGGTCCATTTTAAACTTGCTTTGCTAAATCTTTAGCATGACCCCGCATTGATACATAATTACACTCATCCCCTCCACCATCTGTGTATGAGTGTGCGTAACATGACAGGCATGCTGATCCGTTATCTTAGGCAAATCTCTCTCTCAGTTTGGTGTGGGCTGCTTATTGCAAAATCCTAAGCTACAGACCACCTGTCCTGTGTGAAGAAACAATATCACGCAGACACACTACAGCCATGATGATCTTTACATTAATGCAGCCAGCTAGAGAAAGATTTTGATCTCCTAACATGTCTGTGTTAAAACACATAACATCTCTCTCCTTGGCTGGTTGTGCTGAACTTCAAATGGCTACTTTTTTCCACCAGCGATTTTACAGCCTATATTATCATATATGACAGTCTATGATTATTGGGTGTTTTGTAGGTGTAGTTGGTGTAAGCATTCCAATACAAAAGTTCAACAATAACATTGCTAATCCTCCTACTGGTAGCACCTGCAGCTGTCTCTGTAGTGGGCGGAAATGTATTTTATCTATTGTGCTACCACTCCTTGATGTAAAATAAATTAGCAGCAAGCATCATATTTATACCGGATGAGTAATTGAAGAAAGACACACAAAGTGCAAAGTGCAATGGTCATGCTCAAGCTGATCTGTATTCATGCTGTCTGACCTGATTGCCTTCGAGTGGAGCTTTTCTGCAGTTCTCTCACACGAATCAAGTACACATAGAGGTTGATTCAGCACCATTTATTAAAAGTACACTTTATATAAAAAAATAAAACAGAAGTGCTCTTTTTTTACACCTGGTGCTGAATTGGCCTATTGATGGACAATAAAAATGAATGGCACTACATACCCCCCTCTAGCCTGTACCCTCCCCCAAAAAACTAGTGCCCATTCTACATATGGTGCTGAATCGAACCGATTGAATGTATTCTTTTCTGTGCTGAGTATCATGTGCTGTCTGCCATGATAGGTGCTTCATCTAATGCAGATATTCAAGGAGCACTATCGCAAAATTGTGTAATATTAAAAACCCATATCAACACATTGGCTAATTAGAGGGGTCACTTATACGACCAAACTGAATAAAACTCCTGCCAAGCTTATGGTTTTCTTCTTCTGGTAGGAATAAAATCACTTCTTTATCCAAAATATAAAAATTGCAGTGCCTGCTAAGTTTTGACATATATTATTGAAATACCTCTTAAAGCGGACCTTCACCCTGAATAAGATCATATCTTATATGTTTCCCCCACACTGTACATACAGATTGCTCACATTAAAAATCATCCTACCTGCATCTACTGCATGTTATGAGCCTTTAAAGTGGACCAACACCCAGGATTTTGACTATCCTGGGTTTTGGTCCACTTCGGTGGGGCACCCCGATCGGGGGTGCCCCGCTGTCTGAAACCCCCCAGAAAGCCCAAAAAAACTCACCTCTCCCCGCTCCCACGTGACCGCGCCAGCCAATCACAGCGCTCAGAGCCGCTGTGGTATGCGCGTCCAAGGCCGCCTGGACGTGCATACCAGCTCAGCTGGCTCTGAGCGCTGGAGGCCGCGTCTCGCGCTTCCCTCTAACAGGGAGCGCGCCTGCACCGGCCATTCAAACAGCCAGCGCGGGTGCGCGCCCTGCTAGAGGGAAGCGCGAGACGCGGCCGCGGCTCGCGCATGCGCCGATGGAACGGGGCTGAGGTAAGGTTTGTGGGCCTCCTGGGGGGTTCCTCCCCGCGGGACATCCCGATTTCGGATGCCCCGCGGGGAGGGATCTGATCGGTCCGGGAATCTTATAGATTTCCGGGCCGATCCCCCCTGGGTGTTGGTCCACTTTAAACATCTAAGATTGCGGCCCATGGAGGTGCAGGCAGCCTGCAAACAGGAAGTGCCTTCTGACTGTGTCACTCTGCATTCTGGGATTGTTGACCTTTTCCTGATCCCCAGCTCTGCTCTGTCTGTGCAAAGCACAGCTATAACCCCACCCCCTGCACTTATGACCCCTCTCCTCTCCTCAGTATGTGATGCTACTGAGCCAAGATGGTGGCGCCCGTATCCTAGATGGCGGAACAGAGTTGCAGGCCATTGAAGGAAAGAATAAAAAGTAAGTGATTAAAAACATTAAATATATTATGGTTAGATGCTGGGGAATAGTTTTTTTTAAGGATTTGGGCTTTTAGTTAAATGATGCTGAAGGTCCAGTTTAAGGCCCAGTTGATAGTTCTAACGAGCCCCCGCCCCCCCCCCCCCCAAGAAGGTTGCTTAGATGTCCAGACTTTTTCTGTAAAAATTCAGACCAGCCCATTGATTCCAATCAGGGAAACCTGTTAGCACATGCTTAGAAGCCTTTCAGCTGCCATCCTGGTACTTCATTGGGTCACTTTAATACCATCTAATAGACATCAATCAATAGAAAATCCCAGAATTAAGTACTGCAATCTGGACTACCAGCCTGGAGCCTATAAGACTCTTTGGGGCATGCTGATGCGCGGGTGAAGGCGGCATTGCTACAGATGATATGCACTCCTCCACCGAGACTCACCAAGACTCCCTGTATGGCCGCGTGGGCACACAGAGTCAGGAGGAAATCTGCCCACTCCCTATATTCAGCTTTCTATGCTGCTCATCAATATACACCTCATAGAAAGCTGATTGGAGGAGAACCTGCACATTCTTAGTGGGATCCCAGCGAGGTAAGAAACTGAATAACGGGGCGGAGCATGCACATGCCACCGGGTATGCAGGTGATGCAGCAGCGCATGCTCCACAGTGAAAACAGTGAGAGGTGTTTACTAAATAATGGCCAGGCTGATTCATTACTAGCGCTAAGTATCGGCAGATGAGCGTCTGTACAGAGGCGCTAAGAGCGACCGCTAGTATACGCTGTGATCGGCTATCAGGCGCTGTTAAACCGGACCTTCACCATGATTTATTGAAAATCCCAAACCCTTAAAAAACAATTCCCCGGCATCTAAAGTTAATATATTTTAAGTTTTTAGTCACTTACTTATTATTCTTACCCCCACTGGGCAGCAATTCTGTTCAGGACTTTAGGATACGGGTGCCGCCATCTTGACTCAGAAGCATCACACTTAGTGAGGAGAGGAGAGTGGGATAAAGTACAGGGGGGGCGGGTTATAGCTGTGCTTTGCTCAAACAGAGCAGAGCTGGGGTCAGGAAAAGGACAGCAATCCCAGAATGCAGAGCAGTCAGAAGACACTTCCTGTTTGCAGGCTGCCTGATGTTCCATGAGCCACCATCTTGGATGTTTAAAGGCTCATAACATGCAGTAGATGCAGGTAGGATGATTTTTAATGTGAGCGATCTGTATGTACAGGGTGTGGGAAACATATAAGATAGACTCTTATTCAGAGTGAAGGACCGCTTTAAAGAGCGTCTCATTCACTGTAGTAATCTGTCTGGCATTGATGAATGAGATGTATGCTTGGCGTTCTAACACCAGTACAGCATTGCAGGAGAGAGAGGTAGCGACAGCTCAGTGCGACCGACACTCAGCGACTCACACCATATTCAACAAAAAAAACAGACACACACAGCATCGGCGCTCTGGATCTGGTCGCTATATCATAGAGCAGCAGACGCTGTGTGATTAAAGTCTGTTTTTGAATACATATCCACCGGTAACAAAACGAAAACACTGGAATTACATTGTTGTAACATTGTGACATTAATACTTTAATGCCGAACCTGTAAAGTGCATATAAATACACATTACAATTTTGCATATAAATATAAAAAATCAAAAAAGTTTTAAAAAATGACTCTTTCTAGGCCAGGAAAAGTCACACAATTATTTGAGAGAAAAAAAAATAAATAAACACAAAAAGCCTGTTTAAACAGAAGAAAAGGAACGTCCACTGAAATGTATGGAAGAGGGACAGGTAGCGACAGGTAATACCTGGCGCTCTGGAAGCCAGAACTCCGGTGCTATACGCTGAGCTGCCTGTAATGATGAATTGGACGCTACATGGCTCTGTTAGAGTCGCTCACCAGAATTGCCTTCATAAATGTGGTATTGCGTACAGCGCCCAGCATTCACCAGATGCTGCCTGCCGATACGAGGCGCTACCTGGCGTTATCCCTTGATGAATAAACCCCATAGTCACAGTAGACGAATCTTATTGGATGAAAGCCTGTGCATGTGTTATTGGAATGAGGAAAGGTAGGTGATTACCCTGGGGGGGGGGGGGCAGGCAGTGGGGCATCCTGGTGGGTTTTGTTTCACTTTAAGGGAAGTCTCAGTTTGGGTGTGAGTGCCATGTGAAACGGACACCTCTGTTCTGGAACCATTGTGCTGTACAAGTTACACAATGTCACATACGTATCCTAGCATCACAATGAATAATTGACAGAGTAACTATTATGTCTCATGGTTAATGCATCAAGCCTATAGCTCCAGGGTGACCCTGATTATTGCAAGACAAACCTAATCTAACATTTAAATATATTGTGCTTGTATCTAATTCATAATCCCTTGCATATAATTCCTCCAGTTTAAAATGACCAAAGGTCTACCTACAGCCCTGCCCCTGATTTGGTGTACATTTCGCCCTATTTGGGTGATTTACTGGCCAGTCTTTCTAATTGGTATGCTCCAGGTGTGGGGCTGAATGTGGCCAATTTTGGCTTGATGTATTTTTAAAAAAGCTCTAAACAGAGCATATTATCCCCTACCCCCAGCCTCCCCCTTTTACTGGTTTACTTAAAGCAGACCTTTACCCTGAATAAGAGCCTATCTTATATGTTTCCCACACCCTGTACATACAGATTGCTCACATTAAAAATCATCCTACCTGCATCTACTGCATGTTATGAGCCTTTAAACATCCAAGATGGCGGCTCATGGAGCATCATTCAGCCTGCAAACAGGAAGTGCCTTCTGACTGTGTCGCTCTGCATTCTGGGATTGCTGTCCTTTCCCTGACCCCGTATCCTAGAGTCCTGAACAGAGTTGCAGCCCAAGGGGGAAAGAATAATAAGTAAGTGAAAAAATAAATAAAAAATCTAAATCTAAAGTTTAGATGTGGAGGGAATAGTTTTTTAAGGGTTTGGGCTTTTCATGAAATCATGCTGAAAGTCTGGTTTAATGCAGTGCTATATTTTCTGTTCATTAGGGGACCAGAAGCAGCTATATTCCAATAGGAGAAGCGAATGGCCCATAAGTGGTCCAACATGTAATCTGCCAAGTGAAGGTGAGAGAGGTGGAGCTAGATTAGAGAAGCCATGAGTGTGAAAGCAGCATAAACCCTTCCAGCTATCCCACCACACGTGGCATCTTTGAGGTTGTCGCTGATCTCAAGAATGCCGGCTATCTGAAAGTGCCACAGTGCCGTGGGAGCATTAATAAAGATGAGTTTAACTGCAACCTCGGTAGTTTCACACAGGAGGGGGGTGGCCATTTCAGCTTTAAGCAGTTTTAAGAATTTTACCACCAAGGGTTTTTCTCTGCTTCCCTGGGCCATCCTGATTTTGGATGTCCCGCTGTGTGCCTATCCTCAGATTGTCCAATACTTACCTTGATCCTGTGATCCCATTGCGCTTGCACGACTCTCACCCAGCAACTCAGCTGTGCAGAATGTTAACAGCTGCAAACGTGCCATAGCAGAGGTAGCGGGGATGTGCGCCATGCATGCGCTGTGGGATCTGAAATCAATTTGAGTTTAAAGGGTTTTGGTCCTCTTTAACTTTTTGGCAGGTTCAGTTATGTTATTATCCATACAAATAAAACTAGTCTGATGTAAAAAGCAGGTCCTATAAAGCTGGGCGCCTTCAAAGATTTGCTCACCAATCTGCCACTCTACTCCCTCTTTTTAGACTGTCCTAAGGGAATTCTTCTTTGCTTTTTGTGAACTTTCCTTTGATAAGCATGTGATCTGCCCCAAATGATTCTCTTTATCACACTGTTTCAACAGTACCCCTCCCTTCACCTTTACAAGGCACCTGTCAATATATATCTAGCAGTGAGCTATTCCATAGGCCAAGTCGAGATACAGTCATGGGCGTACATACCATAGAGGCAGGCAAGACAACTGCTTCGGGGCCCATGGCGGATAGGGGCCCAATGCAAGCTGCCTCCCTCTATCTGTGGCAACAGCATCAGACTGGGACAACAGCAGAATGCAATGTTGTCACCCTGTAGTTTCTGTAGGGCAGAACTCAGGGCCCTTATTTAACAAGGGATAGCGCCAGGTAGCGAATGGTGAGCGAACGGTAATGACGCTCACCGCCACAAGAACGCCGGCTCCCCTCCGCAATCACACATTTATCAAGCCGATCCTGCTTAGCGACTGACAGAGCGTCAGATAGCGAATCATTCATCATTATTCCAGCCTCACCCCACAGCGCCAGCGAGCGACCTTGAACAGCGACAGGTATGACCTCTCGCTACCTGGCGCTCTCCAATGCATTTCAATGGAGCAATCTTTAAATATTCTTAATTAATTGCTATTAATGTTTTTTTTTTTTTTTTAAATGGCAAAAATTCTGTGACCACTTCTGCAATGTTAGATTTTTTTTTAAGGTAAAAAAAAAAAAAAAAAAATTTGTGCAGAATTGATATTACAGGTCTGATATTAATGTATTCATATTACAAAATGTTTGTAAAAACATGTTTATTTTTTTTAACCAAAAATATGGTTGTTTGGGGGTTAAAAAACTACTTTTAACCCATCGCCGCCAGCGCTCTGGGGTTTAAACAAGCATTTCACAGCGCGAGAATTTTTTGAGCGTGATTTGTTAATGAATATGCTGGGAGCCGTTCGCTATGGCCATTCGCTGTCATGCGCTCCCATACAGCGCGGAACCTGTCAAACAGCGACTCCTAACCCCGTATTCAACATTACCGCACACCGACTGAGTCGCTGTCAACAGCCGAACAACGGCCAAGCACAGCGAATACTAGCGTGCGCTGTGAAAATAACGCTACTGGCGCTCATCTGTCGCTACCTGGCGCTATTAATGAATCGGCCTCTAAGATTCCAGTGCATTGTTTTCCCTCCGGCTCTCTTTGTATAAGGCACTCAGGGAAACAAGCAACCGAGGAAAAAATGGACAGTTGTCCCACTAATCATGCTTCCACAGTGCACCAACTCCATCTAGAAATAATAGAGTAGCATGCAATTCTCACAGGCTTATTTGTAGAGCTCAGGCACACAGACATTAAACGTAACTGATTAACCCGGATAACCTGTGTTCTCCTGCCATAGAACAGTGACATCCAGCATTACTGACAGCACTGTTTCTATCCTAAAGGAATGGACAGTACAGTATTTGCTATCACATAGTGCACCGCCCCTTTTGGAGATGGGGGCCCCAAAGGTCTCCTCTGTTCAGGGGCCCTCCGGAGGAGGGGGGGATTTCCTGGTTGCCAGTCTGAGTCAAGTCTCTGACTCTCACAAACAAAGGCCACATCCCCTGCCTTCTATTGCAGGTAATTTACTGCTGGGCGTTAGATCTTTTTATTATGGGGCCCTGTGAAATTTATATACGCCCCTGATACAGGATCATATATGTTGTCACTGGAAAAATAAAAGATAAATGAGTTATAACCCTTCCCCACTCTATCAAATCTAAATGAATCCAGGCGTATAGAAGGACAGAACACAATGCTATCAGTCACTGGCTGTCACCTGCAGAAAGCTGCTGCATGAATAACACTGCAGTGTTCGGTGTTTTTGCATGAATCATCTCTATTACTGAGGGAGAGATATTGATGAACATACTGGAAATCCAGGATCCGCCATCAGTCATGAACAGGCATACAGTATAAAGGGTGTGTCCTGTGTCAGCTCTATGGAACTCACCCTGTAACAGGAGCTGGCTGTGCTCTCAGCTGTCACGCTGTGTTGTCTGTTTGCTCTTCAGTGCTGCACGCATGGCTAGGATTGCCTATCAATATATACAAAATCAGCCTGCAATCTACACAGTCTACATCTCTTTTTTTCATCATTTTGCTCATTTACATTCTTTAAGTGCAAATACACCTTATTGTTATATTTATATATATAATATATATTTAATATTGTAATATTTAACAACCTTTAAAGCAGGACAACAGTCATAAATGACTGATGTCCACCATGCCCTGCACTTTTCTGGTTTGGGGTACTCCCTCATCCCTAATCACTGACAGCAAGACAGAGGGACAGGCGCAGATTGCTGTGCAAGCCCAAACCTAATTGGCCACCAGTGGTCATGTGGGGCTGGGATCCAGGGTCAGGAATTGAGGAAGTATGGAAGTAGATAGGTGCTGCTGTCCAGTATCAGCCTTCCGAGTAGGGCTTACTGACAGTTGGTCACTTTAAAGGGGACCACCAGTGAAAAGAAAATTAAGTAAATTGCTTCCCTCCTTATGATCAGTGGGATAAGCAGTTTTAGAGGGCTTAACCCCATGCAGGTGTTGTGGAATAGCATAATAGCATTCACTCGTGAATTACATGGGGACGGCCATCTTGCCACACACCTGATAGTCCTTCTTACACATGAGAATCAGGGGGGTGCTGTGCCAGCAGCAATTCACACCAATTGAGAAAGAGATATGCCTCAGAAACACGGAGAAACTTGCCTGTCATTTGTCGCACACACACAAACACTGAATAAACAGCGAATGTAGCAAGAGACATCTGTGGGAGGGGAGCTGTTACAATGTATCTCTAAGGTGGCAGCTGCCAAAAGTATATTGTCAGGGGATACAATGTACAGCTAGCGAAGCAGATTTGAGTCATTACAGATGAAGGTTTACTACTTCTCGTTAGAAATAAGAGATGACTGCACAGAGCTATAAGGCAATTTTAACTCCGGGACTCAATTTATCAGAATAAATTCCTTCATGTGTGTGGCAAGATGGCCGCTGCCATGCTTGTTTAGGAGTGCAGAATCTGCCTGCTGTTCCAAACATATGCATGGTATAAATACCTCTCAATAGGCTTATGTCACAGATTGCCAGAGAGGGGCTTTAGGGAAGCTTTTACTAAGCTTTGATTATTTGACTGGAGGTCTGCTTTAAGGGATATCTGCAGTAGTAGCATAAAAGGCTGTGATTGCCACACCACTCCACACACGTCACAACAGGAAAGAGCTGTGTTCTAGCCACGGCTCTACAGGAATCAGGAGGGTGTCCAAGAACATATCTGCAGGACAAGTCCCATATCTTCATTATCAGTTCATCACATAGCTGGGCAGTCATCAGGGCAGTACAGCTAAGACACCAGTATGGGTCCCCAACAGGCAGCCCTTACCTGAGGCCTGCTGCCTGCCATATTGGGGTTCATTCAGAGCCAGGTGAGAACTCCTTTTTAAGAAGAGAAAACTGCTATTGACTTTCATTGTCTACCATGGGGCTGATTCAGAGCCAGGTGAAAATTTACACCTGGTAGACAATGAAAATCAATGGCAGATTTTTCTCCTAAAAAAGGAGTGAGAATTTTCACCTGGCTCTGAATTGACCCCATTGTTGCTGCCAACGTTAGTTACGGCTTCCCCGCTAAGCTGGTTTGCCTTGGGGCCCAGTTCAAAATAGGGACCTAGCTGTCACAAATCATCTACAGAGGGCAGGCTATATAAAATGTATAATGGTGCCTATAGTGTAATGGCTGGCAGTTTTATCTTTTGTTTCCTATGTAGTCTTAAAACTGTTCAGACCAGGGGTACCGGCATTACATAGAGGCCCAGACCGCAATACAGCATATATATACCTGCAATGTTGATGGCTGGCCCCCTTGGTTGAAATTTATTTTTTTATATACTCTGAATATTAAGGTAAGCCTGGTTCCCTTTGGGGTCAGGTGCCCAGTTCAAAATGGAGTCAATCTTCACATAGGTTACGAGGAGGGCCCAGGCGTTGTTGTAAAAATTCCAGATGGCAGCCCTGGAGGTAGAACACTCTGCTGCTACAGGACAGAGGAAGAAGTGCCGTGTGTAGCCCAGGGGTACTCAACCTTTTAAAGATTAGGAAACTGGTCGAAGGCCACAATGAAGAGGTCATATGCATCCCTCCCCGGGGCAATTTAGATTGCTGCACATAAAATGCATTTTACTCATTTCTGTTGTGGTGGCGTCTCCTGACGCTGCAGGCCGCACGCAGGCAGGAAGTGTTGCTGGGTTTCCTGTTACTGTGCATTGTCAGTTATGTCAGTGAAATCCAGGCAGCAGCATGGTTAGGATTCTGGGAGAGGAAGCTAAAAATGGCCGCTACCACTAGAAAATCAGTAAAGTGATGTTTTAGTTTTGAGTGGCTGCAGGAGCAAATGTAAGGGCTGACAATGCGTCAGGATCATGCATGCAGATGGGAGATGGGGCTTTGGGGAGTATTCTTTTCCAGCTGTGCCAGGCTGTTTGTCCAGTTTAAGTACTCAAACCAAATCCTACTTGTAAATGCAATAGGTTAAGTTAGATTAGGTTTAAAGCGGAACGAAAGATGGGAGTTTTGTTACTAATCTGGGATGGCCTGCAATGCCCTTTAGGTTTCTCACCTTGATCCAGGGATCCATAGAACATGTACAGCCTTTGCATGATGGAGTGCCATGGGTTATGTGGCTAGTCTTCTAGATAGGCTGGGTGGGAGCACTCCCCAGTCTGAAGGGAAACTGGGGATGCAGCCGCTCTCGCTCCTTATGGCTGAGCCATATACTGATCAGTAATATTCACGGCACACAGCGCTGACTGGACGAGAGCCCACGCAATTCAGGACGCCCCAGGGAAAGGATGAAAATGTGGGATAGTGAAAATCCCGGGTTTTGCTCCCATTTACAGAGGAACATTGAGGGAGTTTAAAACCTCGCCAGATTGCCCCCCCCCCCTTCGGTTTCAGCTTTGGCCAGTTTGTACTCAACTCGCCGGGGCATCCATCAGCTAGCAACAATGACGTCCAGAAGGTAAAGGGCACATTGGAGAGGGCAGCGGGGGCTGGTTTGGCCACATTTGTTTTTATCTCCTTTAAAACATAGAGAGGGTAGGTGTTCTTCTTTAAACCGGACCTTCAGCATGATTTAATGAAAAGCCCAAACCCTTTAAAAACTCTTCCCCAGCATCTAAAATTAATATATTGTAAGTTTTTGGTCACTTGCTTATTATTTTTTTCCCCCATTGGGCTGCAACTCTGTTCAGGACTCTAGGATACGGGTGCCGCCATCTTACCTCAGAAGCATCACACATACTGAGGAGAGCAGGATAAAGTACAGGGGGTGGGTTATAGCTGTGCTTTGCACAGACAGAGCAAAGCTGGGGTCAGGGAAAGGACAGCAATCCCAGAATGCAGAGCGACACAGTCAGAAGACACTTCCTGTTTGCAAGCTGCCTGATGCTCCAGGAGCCGTCATCTTGAATGTTTAAATGCTCATAACATGCAGTAGATGCAGGTAGGATGGTTTTTAATGTGGGCAATCTGTATGTACAGGGTGTGGGAAACATTATATATGCTCTTATTCAGGGTGAAGGTCCGCTTTAAGGTGGACCTTCCCTTTCAGCTCAATCTCAGGTACCTGCAAAGTGCTCCCTTTCTCGGAGCCATGACACAGTGTCTGCGTATAGGATACACATGGAGGGCTGCCAGGTGCCGGTGGTAAGGGCAGAGCAGCATGGCAGGCACACTATGTTCAATGGGGGAAGGCATGGCGCTCCTCCGTCACAGCAGAGCAGGGCAGGCAGCGGGCTGAGCCCCACCCTCACACTATAGTCCCTGTGCATGGCCGCCTCTGGCCAGGTGAGCCGCACAAGCGCGCCATGAATGCTGCCTGACGAGTCCGGGAGGAAGCGGCGCTGAGGTGACACTACTGCCGCCTCTCACACCGGACACACTGCCTGACTGGCCGGACACCGGAGGAAAGCCCCTCCAGAGCCCCGGGGGCGACCACCCATGTCTGTAGACGGGAAGCTGCTGCACTCCTGTGACTTGTGAGCAGGGAACGCGCACTAGTATAGGGCTCCGGCTGTAACCCGCCACCGGTAAGATGAGGAGGTACCAGGCGGCCCACACCGTCACCACTACATCGGACACCCACAAAGCTGTGAGTACTCTATGGGCTTATCTACTACTACTATAGTGTGTGTGTCTGTCAGTGTCAGTGAGTGTGTGTGTCTGTCAGTGTCAGTGAGTGTGTATGTGTGTCTGTCAGTGTCAGTGAGTGTGTGTATGTGTCTGTCAGTGTCAGTGAGTGTGTGTATGTGTCTGTCAGTGTCAGTGAGTGTGTGTATGTGTGTCTGTCAGTGTCAGTGAGTGTGTCTGTCAGTGTGTGTGTGTGTGTGTGTGTGTGTGTGTGTGTGTGTGTGTGTGTCAGCGTGTGTGTGTCTTACTGTCAGTCTGTGTATCAGTGTGTGTGTGTGTGTGTGTATCAGTGTGTGTCAGACTCAGTCAGCGTGTGTGTGTCTCACTGTCAGTCAGTGTGTGTGTGTGTGTGTGTGTGTGTGTGTGTGTGTCTGTCTGTCAGTGAGTGTATCTGTGTGTGTATCAGTGTGTGTGTATCAGTGTGTGTGTGTGTGTGTGTGTGTGTGTGTGTCAGTGAGTGTGTGTGTATGAGTGTGTGTCAGCCTCAGTCAGTGTGTGTGTGTGTCTCACTGTCAGTCAGTGTGTCTGTCTGTCAGTGTCAGTGAGTGTATCTGTGTGTGTGTATCTGTGTGTGTGTATTAGTGTGTGTGTGTATTAGTGTGTGTGTGTGTATTAGTGTGTGTGTGTATCAGTGTGTGTCAGCCTCAGTCAGCGTGTGTGTGTGTGTGTCTGTCTGTCTGTCTGTCTGTCTGTCAGTGTGTGTGTGTAGCAGTGTGTCAGTGTGTGTGTGTCAGGCTATGGGGGTCACCATACCACACACCCACTTGTGTGTTTTTCTGTGACCTCACATCGACTGCTGCCTGACACCCCACACCTCAGTGCACTGACACCCCACACCTCAGTGCACTGACACCCCACACCTCAGTGCACTGACACCCCCATACTTGTATGGCTGCCTGACACCCCACACCTCAGTGCACTGACACCCCACACCTGTATGGCTGCCTGACACCCCACACCTGTATGGCTGCCTGACACCCCACACCTCAGTGCACTGACACCCCACACCTCAGTGCACTGACACCCCACACCTCAGTGCACTGACACCCCCACACCTCAGTGCACTGACACCCCCACACTTGTATGGCTGCCTGACACCCCACACCTCAGTGCACTGACACCCCCACACTTGTATGGCTGCCTGACACCCCACACCTCAGTGCACTGACACCCCACACCTCAGTGCACTGACACCCCACACCTCAGTGCACTGACACCCCACACCTCAGTGCACTGACACCCCACACCTGTATGGCTGCCTGACACCCCACACCTCAGTGCACTGACACCCCACACCTGTATGGCTGCCTGACACCCCACACCTCAGTGCACTGACACCCCACACCTGTATGGCTGCCTGACACCCCACACCTCAGTGCACTGACACCCCACACCTGCACTGACACATAACAGTGTGTGTTAGAGGTCATGTCCCTTTCAGTTTCTAGGCCTATCTGCTATGAGGGAATTCCACCTCACATATCTGACCCAGCTGAGGAAAACAACGTCCCAAAGCCACAGGCTGCACAGAAGTTATTTAGTAGCTGATGGGAATACCCCATACAGGCAGGTGCTGCCATATACCGGGCAGAGGGTGTAACTATAGGGGGGGGGGGGGGGGGCTTGTGACCAGCCCATAGGGTCAGGGGGCTCTATCATTGTGACTACTGTACCTTATTTAAAGGGAAAGTCCAGTTTTGATGGAATTTTCGAAATTGTATATATTTGTGTGCCAAAATGATTTAGGCGCTGAACTGATTTAGTATATATATATTTTTCTTATGTTAGTAAATGTGTAAATGTTATGGAAGCAGTTTTTACTACCTGCACTCTGCTGCTATTAGCAATTGTACATCACGTTTGTATACCAAGAACAGGGTTGACTCTGCTTGGCTTCTCTTAGCCGTCTAGAGGTCTCATCATCTAAAAGCCCAAATGGAGCGGAGCCGAGCGCACCACTGGCTGCATCCTCGCTAGCCTTTAGCTGGGAGGGGTGCCCGCTATCACAAATGCCTGCCGGGGGGCCCACGCAAAGAGCAGACCGCACATGAGCTGTTAGATCAGGGATCAGGTAGCTTTTACCAGGTATTTGTGGGGTTTCTCACAGCAGGGCATCCCAAATCGGCTTTCCCAAGGGAGCTGGAATCAGGCGGCCATGCAGTACTATAGACTCCAGGGCTACACCCAGGGGAGATCGGTCCGGGAATCTATAAGATTCCCGGGCCGATCAGATCCCTCCCCACGGGGCATCCGAAATCGGGATGTCCCGCGGGGTGAAACCCCCCCAGGAAGCCCAGAAACCTTACCTTAACCCCGTTCCAACGGCGCGGGCCGCGTCCGCGTCTCGCGCTTCCCTCTAGCAGGGCCGTTTGTGAATGGCTGGCGCGGGCGCGCTCCCTGTAAAAGGGACACGCGAGACGCGGCCTCCAGCGCTCAGAGCCGCTGTGGTTGGACGCCGCTTGTACGTGCATACCACAGCGGCTCTGAGCACGCTGATTGGACGAGCGCCCGCGTAGGAGGGTGGTGAGGTGAGTGTTTCTGGGTGTTCTGGGGGGTTTCACACCCCGATCGGGGTGCCCCAACGAAGTGGACCTAAACCCAGGATAGTCAAAATCCTGGGTGTTGCTCCACTTTAAAAAAGCCTTAAACCGGACCTTTAATATCATTTAATGTAAAGCCCAAACCCTTAAATAACTATTCCCCAGCATCTAAAATGTATATAGTTTAAGTTTATAGTCACTTACTTTTTATTCTTTCCCCCACTGCAGCTCTGTTCAGGACTCTAGGGTATGGGCGTCGCCATCTTGCCTCAGAAGTATCACATACTGAGGAGAGGAGGAAGGGGGAACACAGACAGAGCAGAGCCGGGGTCAGGAAAAGGACAGCAATCCCAGAATGCAGAGCGGCACAGTCAGAAGACACTGCAGGCAGCCTGAAACTCCATGAGCCGCCATCTTGGATGTTTAAAGGCTCAGAAAAAGCACTGGGTGCAGTTAGATTGATTTTTAATGTGGGCAATCTGTATGTGGGGGGGGGGCATATAAGATAGAATCTTATTTAGGGTGAAGGTCTGGTTTAAAATAGACTGGAGGCTCTCTAACTATGGTAGGAGCATAAATCTCCTCATAAATCACCTCACCCCCTCCTGGCTAAGCCCAAGGCCGGGCAGCTTACCCTTTCCACATTATGTTCCAAACGCTGGCAGTTAATTAGGCTTGCCGGGCCAACAGGCACCCAGTTACTCATCTTTTTGAATGGAGCATGGTGCCACAATTTACCAATGATTTGCTAAATGTGTCATGCTAGAGACATTAAAGTGGACCAACACTCAGGGGTGATCAGCCAGGGAATCTATAAGATTCCCGGGCTGATCGGATCCCTCCCCGCGGTGCATCCGAAATCGGGATACCCTGCTGTGTGAAACCCCGCAGGACGCCGGTAAACCTTACCTTATCCCCGTCCCAACGGTGCATGCGCGAGCCGCGGCCGCATCTCGCGCTTCTCTCTAGCAGGGCGCGTACCCGCGCCGGCCGTTCGTGAGATGCGTCCTCCAGCGTGCTCAGAGCCGCTGTGGTTGTCCGTCGTTTGTCTGTACATACCACAGCGGCTTTGAGCGCTCTGATTGGATGAGCGCTCGTGTAGGAGCGGGGTGAGGTGAGTTTGTTAGGGCGATCTGGGGGGTTTCACGCAGCGGGGTGCCCCCGATCGGGGTGCCCCGCGGAAGTGGACCAAAACCCAGGATAGTGAAAATCCTGGGTGTTGGTCCACTTTAAGGTCTGTTTTACCCACCCATCTCTCTCACCCCTCTAACCTCTGATTTGGATATTTAAAGGGACAGTCCAAGCTCCAAGAGTAGTTACCTCCCAGTCCACAGTCTCAATCCCACAGGTGGCGTGGTCCGTGTGATGAGCCCCACTGAGCCTTGTATGCCCAGCGAACTGGCTGCTGCAGTGATTGGGTGACAGAATTCTGGTAAGGAGCCGGGGTGATCCCGCAGACCAAGCTACCTTTTCCTTTCTATTCAGTTGCTTGCCTTAAGGAACAACCTGAAATAAAAACTTTTCAAGGAAAACTGATCCCGAGCAGACCCAGCTCCCTAATTATCACCTTTTCCGCCTTCTTCTATTTATCCCTGCAGACAAACAGTCCTATGCACAACGATGCCTGAGATTGTCTGTTCAGATGCTGGCAGACTCAGCTCTGTGTAGCCTGGTCAGCTGCCATCGGAACTGACTCTGTTTTTATAAGTAGCAAAAGCCCTGACTGACATTTAAAGTGGGCTGAAACCCACCTGTGTTGCTGGAAAACTCTCTGGGAGTAGAAAACAAATTCCTTGTTTCACGTACCCTGACATATTGTAAACCCTGTTTTTGGCGTTCTATGCCCAGACTCCAGCACCATGAGATTGCTACCCCGGGGGTGGGAATTTCTGGCAGCGCTGTGATATTTGAACAACGGATGTTCAACCCCAGAGCACTGGGTCATTATGCAATCCGCCAATCGCTGGTCCTGCCCAGATTTGCAGGATCTATTGCTGGGATAACAGAGAAGGCAGGATGGCGAAACCATTCACAAGGTACTGCCTGTGTGGTGACAGATGCAGGGGACATTAGTCAAAAAGATAGAGTCTGGGCTGGTTTAATGACCAGCTTTAAAGTTGTAGAGAAAACAGGCTGATAACACGAGAAGACTCTTTGCCTCCTTATAAGAGCTGTTAAACTAATATAGATCAACAGTGGTGGACAGGCAGCCTGCAGTTCCTAAGCTTCTAGATGAATACAGTCTTCCCTGTATTTGTGCTCATAGCAGAGATCTGCTTAGTAGCTCGCTCTCACACACAACACAGGGATCCTCTGGCCTTTTTCTATAAAGCTCCTCACTAGACATTAGATGCCCTCTTATTGGGGCTCTCTTGCCCTCATTGTCCCCTGTTTCCAGTCATGGTTGGGTTCCTTGTTTGTTGGCTACAGGGGACGCACTGTGTGGTTATCCATGTATCCATATATTTATCAGTCCTAGACCAACCAAATCAGTCCATTTCACCCTGCTGTGTGAAATCCCATGGATTGCCTCCTGGTCATGGCGAGTTGCTGGCGAGGGTACTCGCGGCCAAAGGGGAGTGCTCCCTCCGTTCAGCAGCTTAGAAAGCAGAGAACCCGTTCATGTGAGATTTGCCGTATCTATTGCTGGGAAAAGAGATAAGACAGGATGGAGAAAGCATTTAAAAGGCGTTTGCCTATAGGATGATACAGGGGATATTAGTCAAAAGATGGGGGTTGGCCATGTGGCATGGAATCATACATAAATTAAGAATACAGAGCATTCTTGGTGGGGTTTCATACAACAGGGCATCCCAAATTGGGATGCCCCAGAGAGGAGAACAGAAACCTGGTATTATAAAAATCCTGTTCTGTTCCTCTTTAAATGGAGCATCAATACACACATCTGGGAGCTTGGCCTTGTCCAAGGATGGCTGGAAAATTCTATTGTACAATGCATTCCCCACTTTCAGTTACATTCACAGATTTCCCTAGTTTCCTGGAATTCTGCACCAGAGTGCTTTCCAAAAAGACTGTATGATATTAATAAGAAAATAAACATGTTTTATATGAATAGGTTGGGACGTGCTTTAAAAAAAACCCCCAGCATTATACAATACCATGCCAGATAATGCTGCTGGTGGGTTTTTTTTAGGCCCATGAAGATAGTGGAGGTCATTCACATGCTCTGGGCCTAGCACACAAATACATGCTGGCTGTATTTATTCTCCAAATATAATGTGTTTGCTGTAATAGGCTTGTAAGAGCTGTTTCAGATAACATGGTGACCAGTACAATATTTTACTAGCTAGCCTTCCTTTTAATGAACAAGGATCACGCAATGTACTAAAGAAGCATATGAGGTATGACTACTATTCAGAGCTTGTAAAGCACATACATTCCTATTATAGCAATGTATATGCGGGTCTAGTGGAATGATGAGTACCAGGCATAGGTTTGTTTAGTTTATATTGTAACATGTTTACATTTATATTTAACCCTATAGGAGTTTCTCGCCATATTTGTGTGACTCTCTATTTGCTCAGTTGTAAAAAAGTGAAAACTATTACTCACAAATATATAGTGCAATAAATCCTGCTATCATTTCTGATAGTCAGCTATTCTAGGAAATATTCCCCACCTCATCAATTATCTTCTGGCCTACTTGGCCTATAAAACGATGTGCCCTAAACCATGTCATAATCTTCATTGCTCTGGACACCACCAAGTAGTAGAAAGTAACATGTTGTGTGTTGTATCAATCCTATTGTGTTTTATTATAGCCAGATAAAAAATGTATAAGTCAGATTTCTTTCCGTTTTTGTGTCGGTGTAGCTATAACCGGAAGATAAACGTGTCTCCTTAGGTTTGTACCAGTAGATTGGGGATGGATGTTGAGCCCTGGGTGTCAGTAAGCCAGGAAGTGTAGACAGCAATCCTTTCCCATTTCCTCTTTCAAGCTAAACTACCCAAAAAGTTATCTTTATCTATAAAGTTATAGGTTATCTATAAAACAAAGTTTTGCTGGAGGAAGTATTTTATCATATGAAGGTGTGTCAAGTGTAGAATGTAGCATATTGTTCATTTATCTGATACAAACACAAAATATGTCACACACGTGGCAATCTGTCACTTGGCACGACTAGTAGATTACAGGATAATTATCTAAATTTGCCTACGCCTTGCTGTTATTCTGCGTTTGCAGTGTAGTACATGGTCTGTATTGTATTTTCATTATGTATATTACAGCTGATGTCATCTCATAATCCCCCATACCCCTAATATTGACCACTTACATATATTCTGAATAAAAAAACACAATCACCAGGATCTTCTCTCTCCTCAACTCACCCCTCAGGTGATTCTACGGCACACGTGCATGACGCCAGCCAATCAGCTGCTCTGGCTCCATTCACTTCAATAGCTGCTCTGGGCAACCAGCCGCTGGCCTTCCCCTGGGGATTCCCAAATTGGCATGCGTGAACCCCCCCCCCCTCCCACAGTGATGTAAACAACAATGGCCGCATCCCCACCATCTCTGAGCTGGGGTGCACTCCCACACCCAGCAATTCAGATAGGTTGGGAGCGCGACTGCACCCACATCTAAAGGAAAACTGGGGACGTGGTCGCTCCCTATTTCTGAGCAATATGCCGATTATTATTATGCACGGCATACAGTGCTAATTGGACAAGAGCCCATGCGCTGTGAGACCGGGGAAAGGTACGTTTTTACCAGTGATTCAAGGGGCTTCACACAGCAGGCCATCCCAAATTGGGGCAAGTCACAAAATATTGAAAATCCTGGGGTTGTCCTGCTTTAAGTCTGCGAACACACATTGCTAAGAAATTATTAGTAAATCAGGGTGCCAAGGGGATGAGGGATGGCCTATAAGGATCAGTAAGCTCATGAAATACAAGCATTCATCTTTTTATTTCTCTGCAGTGGGTCCGGGCCTGTCTGGTGCTTAGAATCCTCACAAAATCCTGGGGTGCACTCTTGCTGCAGAACAGACCAGGAGCTACAGCGAGGGCACCTTTTTTTTGTTTTTTTGTGGGTGTACAGACCTAAGCTTTATAGAGTATACACTATAGAGGAGGTCTAGTGTACCCTGCAGTTTCTGGTCCCCCTTTCTTACAGAGGCCCGGCCTGGAAGCGTATTGCTCAGTATGAGGGCTGGAGTCACAGGAGAAGCTTATTTACACATAGGCTACCCAGAAAATATACAAATATACAACCTCCCAGAGACAGACTTTCTGGGTAAGAAATCTTGGAACCCTGGAAATAGCCAGTGTATAACAAAGTTTGAAGGCACTGCATTAAAAATGACATCTTCATTAACATATTACCATGGTAACTAACAATGTCACGTGACTGATGAGCAGCTGATTTTATAGCATCATAATGAGTCTCAATGTTAGAAGTGTGCAAGGGACTTATTTGTGCTACATATATAAACACAGTCAGTGGTTATGCCTAGGGCACCCTACAGCACGATGAATGCAGCCTTGCAGGTTTGTACAGAGCATTGTTATTTTTATACTTATTTGCTGTAAGTGATTTGTAAATATTACAGCATTGTAATGTCAAGTGTTAGGTGTACTCAGGTAAATACACAGCTCAGTTACATATATAATAAATCAAAACCTATATCTTTCAACAGCTTCACTTTTAGCTGCTGTCACTACTGTTCTTGAGCATTCCCAATAGGGATTCCTGTCTGTCCTAGAAGATACATAGAAATGGGCCGTGTACCTCTTACCCTGCATACACAATTTTAGGACCTCGTACGTTTTACACTCCAGAACAAGGGTAAATCAGCTGCAGGGAACAAAAAGCTGGCTATGTGCCCTATGGATTTTGCTATATAGACCAAAACTCCATTTAGAGTTCTGGTCCACTTTAAAGAGGAGTAGTGTGGTAATTGGAAAAATACATTTTACAGCCTGTTTACAGTGATGCCATTTTACAATAGTGCTCTAGGTGATAGGTTCTCTTTTATTCTTTGCTTTCCAGCCTTAGGCTAGTTTTACACTTTTACATTGTGTGGAATTAAAGTGGAACAAACCCTTGTGGCACGGCCCTGAAATCTAAAAGATTCCAGGGCTGGCCACTGGTCTTCCCCTGGGGCATCCTGACCTGTATGAACCCACACCCACCCCGAGCGCTCTCAATTGCAGAAGTATTACATATGCCAAACGGCTCTAATTGGACGAGAGCCTGCGCAAGTGTCGTAGTACCGGGAAGAGGTAATTGTCCTGGGTGATCTGGGGGGTGTCACACAGTGGGGCATTCCAATTCAGGATGCCCGACGGGGCACGGAATAAAATCCGGGATAATCAAAAACCTGGGTTTTGTTCCATTTCAAAGTGCATTTGGGAACAGCTCTGTTTTGAGAAGTGATTGAAATTGTCACTTCCATGATCCGAAAAAGCTTTTCCAAAAAAGGGTTAACCTGAGAACTGATTACAGAATTTACACTATAGAAATAGCATGCCTCAAAACAAGAGCACAGCCAGTGGGCTGAACATTCACAGTGAAAAGGAGGCGGCTCATCTATGTGCCAACCCCCAGACATCCCCTAGACAGTTATCTATTTGTCAGTTCTTTTACACTGCTAATCCCATCACCCCTGAATTAAAAAAGGATCAAAATCTACCTTAAAGCGAATTTCACTTCCCTGGGTTTTGGTCCACTTTACAGGGAATCCCGATTTGGGATAGCCTTATGTGTGAAACCCTCAGGATAAGCTGTTTACTTACCTTGATCCACACTCTAAAGGTGCATGTGCAATGTCTTCTACTAAAGTAGCGCCAGGGATAATAATCTTTTTTATGTAGCGCCAACAACAAAATTGGTTGAACCAAAGGGAGGAGGGGGATGGGGGGAGGGCACCTTCTCTACCTTCTATTCTCCACTCTCTGACACCTTAATCTCTCTACTATTCTAATAATCTGTTCTCTTAAGGCCTTTAGCTATATTGGTTTACTACTTCATCTACATCTACTGATTATGGTACTGACAATACCGTTATGTAGATTTCATCAAACCAAACATTTTTTTTTAAGAAGCTTGGGACTACCAACTGTATCCCCAGCTCTTGCGAACAGCACTCCAGACCAAAGAAACATACAAAGGCCTGGCTTGTACAACTTTGTACTGAACTGTATAACTTGTAAAGGTGCCTAATCTTTCTAATAAAAATATTGAAACAGAAAATGTCTATACTCACCTGTTGTCCCCCCACAGTACCTCCATGCAGGTCTGGTGCTCCACTGCAGCTCCTACATGCATCATCATAATTACCAAAGGCTGGGGGCCAGCGATTCTGTTTCCCAGTGCCGAAAGCTCCCATGGAGCCTTGTTTACGCCTCAAACGCCTACTCCATTCATTGCAATAGAGGGTGTGTGCCAAGGTGGGTTCAGCAGACCCTTCCATTGCATTGCAATAAATAGAGTAGCCAGATCTGCCTGGCAATGGGTTCCCTTTCAATATGAAGATGCTGGCGCTGCATGGAGAAGCTGCTTAGGTAAAAGGTGAGTATAGACTTTATTCTAAGTATACAGTACGTCCTGCTCCAAAGATAATACTTACAATTGGGTTATTCTCCGCCAGAGGGCGCTGTGGCACTGCAGACATGCAAAAACAGGCTCCTCCTGGCCCTTCATATACCCAGGGACCTCCCACAAATCCCCAGATTTCTCTGCAGTGCTGACTGCGAAGACATGAAGTATCACTCTCTCGCAGGTGAGCGGGGCTATTACAGCCTGCGGCCCTGTTGGACTATTCCCGGCCGTCCTCCTTGTGATGTGCCTCCCAGCCTGGGCTGCGCTGGTCGGGTGAAGGTAGGCAGCACCATGGGTGCTTAACGGAGCCGTGCTCCACCGCAGTCCCCCACCATAGGGTAGGCAGTTTAGGCTGATGGTGAGCCTCATAGTGGATGCCCCTCCTGCATTATTGCCCCGTGTAGAGGTGGACCCTGTTTAAAGGGTCGCCATCCTCCCCCCGTCTTCGGGGGAAAAGAAGGGGGGGGGGTGTGTGTAGCGGTCTCAGTACATACTATTCTCAGATTATGGCCGTATTTGCCCCGGACCGGCATCTAGTCAGAGCCGCGCTGCTTGCTCCGTCTATTCTGGCCGCCGCCGTCTTTTTCCCCTTGACTTCTCAATCTATGTAATTGTGTACAGTTCGTGCTGACTTATCATTCTGCAGCTCGAGGCAGGAAGGTAATCTTTTTACATCGCCTACGGGTGGCAAATTGGTGGCGGCGTCTTTGGCCCTTATGAGTATTCACTAGCAGACGCTTTTACTCATACTACATGATTGACTTGCCAGCCTTAACGGCCGCTTCTGAGCTTCGCGCTCTTTGGGGGAAGGCAGGGACCTGGCGTGACTCTGCCCCCTCGGGACAGGCTCACCCCTCCCCCTCCATACCATAGCGTTAAACAAGAACCGGGGGTGTCCTCCCGGAGTTGTAGCACAGACCCCTGCCCCACGAGCAACAGACAACGCTCTGGACCCTCCGGCAGGGTGAAACCTAAATCTTCCACCAAATCCCCTCAAGCATGATGGGGCGCCCTCCTATCAGGAGGCATTTTGCCTCTTTCTGGTGGATACAGGAGGTAGTTTCCTCCGGATACAGGATAAAGTTTGCCGCGCAGCCTCCCCCATGATTGTCAGGGTACTCCCAGTCCCCTGCCTATGTTCAGGTGCTGGTGAAGGCCATACACGGCCTGCGGGTTTTGGAGGTCACTTGCAGTTTGCCCTTATCAGGCAGAGGCAGGTGCCGTTACACCAACCCCTTTACATTCTCCCAAAAGAATGAGTCTGTCTGCCCTTCTTAATCACAAGTCGTTGGCACTTCTGCTATGCAGGCACTTTTCTGCATGAAAATTTCTGGGATGGGCCACTAGCGCCTTGCGCCTAGTGGGTCCTTGCCTTCTGGGGAGATCAGGGATGCTTATGCTCACTTCCCTGTGTCTTCTAGACACTCAGGCTTTTCTGATTGTGTTGGGTATCCAACACCGCTATTCCATGGCCTTGTTATCTGGTCTCTCTTCTGCCCCCACTGTGTTCACCAGGGTACTCATGGAAGCCATGTCTCTGTTGAGACCAAGGGGAGTCCGCGAGAGGCCTGCCAGGTGGTCCTTCTCGCTTCCCAATCTCTATATCAGGTCGAGTTTGTTATTCGGCTGGTGCCATCACTTGAGAGTCCTCTGGATGGGTGTTTTTTTCTTCACCTCTTGTCCTCCTTGTCCTCTTGATGGGTATCTCCATTTCTAGGGACGAATCTAGTCTTGGTCAGGCGAGATTCTTCCTCCCTCTACAATAAGGTGGACAATCTGGTTGCAGGGGTTCAGTCCCTACTTGCTGTTCCAGTCCCTTCACCAGGCAGGAATGCGGCTGGTGGGCCTGTCTTGGTGACTTACTTAGTGAAGTTCCTTATATTCCTCTACCAGGGGTTTTCTTCTACAAATTCTATTCTTAATTCTGGACTGGGACCCAGCATCCCTGGAGCAGGATCATGTGTACCCTTCCCCTGGGTTAGGAGTCCCTCTTTGAGTGGATTTACTCTAGGATACTGTCTGGGGACAGTTCTTTGCTTGCCCCTTCCACAGATGATCACTGTGGATGCCAACCCTTCAGGTGGTGGGGAGGTTCTTTCCTTCTGTAACCCCATGCGGGTATGGGGAAGATGGGGCCTTCTAGGAGGTCCTTGTACCTAGCAGTACAGTGAGTTTTCAGGCTGACGCTATCTCGCCTGTCTTTGCCTCTTCCAGGCCTGCCTGTTGGGTGGTGCTCGGCCTGTCTGACGACTGTGGCCTGCCATTATTCATCTGTGTGGGACCTAGTGCAGGATGGTTCCCCAGAAAGGTATATTTTCCTGTTCTGGGTGGAGGATAATGTTCCCTGCTTATCATTGGTATTTGCCCCTGTGGAGTTCCCTCTGTGACAGGTGGTGCTATCCCTGGGTCCTCCATGATGTTCAACCAGTATGGCTTGTTTGGTGCTCCGTCACCTTTTCAAGCTCTTGCCACTTATTTCCCTGTCCCTGGCTCCTCTGACCGTGGTCATGAGGATTTAGTATTTTTATGACAGGGCATTCTGGCCTTTTGGCCTTGTCTCCCTTCCCCTTGTTAGGCGGTTTTCTGTGCAGAATCGCTCTGGTAGGGGGACCATTGATTCGGGTGGCCCCTGGGGGGCCTAGTGGAGTGTGGATTCGCAGACGTGATACCTTAGGGTAGTTGTTCTATACGTTCTGCCAAGGGTGTCACCCTGTTTTGCTCAGGGCCTCCGTTACATCACTCCAATTCTACAGTCTCTGGCCTAGCCGGCCTGGCTGCTGGTTCTTCCGTCCTTATGGAGACGGGATTCTTCCCTCTGTGTTAGTGACTATTGGAAGTCTAAGAGCAGTGCTCTTCTTCTTCTTCTTCCACTCTTATGAGGTATGGCTTACCCATATGGATAGGTGCTAGCCTAGGTCTCTTTCCCGTTGGGCATTCTCTGTTCCTAGGGCTTTAGCGTTATTACAGCATGACTTGGAGTTGGCTCCCCAACTCGGTACTCTGAAGGGTCAGGTTCTACCCTGTCCGCCTTCCGGCAGAAGTCTTTTGCCTATTTCCCTCGGCTATGCTTTCCTTCGGGGGTTGCTCATTGCGTGCCTCACTTAATTCTATGATCCCTGTTGGGATTTGAATTTTTTATTACTGTAGCCTTGTAGGACTTCCTTTTGGGCCTATTCAGGAGGCTGTCTGACTGTCTTTTACATTCATCGTTGTCCCTTGGGCCTGCTGTCTCAGTCAGATGTGTGTCTGAGCGGGTGGCTCTGTTTCGCTAGCCCTTGTTCCTTGTTATGCACCAGGATAAGGTAGTGCTCCGCCTTACGCCGGACCTTTCTACCTCTGGTGGTGGTTTAGGCTCATGTGTTTAAGACATCGTCTTTCTTTTGTACCTTATCCCTAGTAACTCGGAGGCACGGGGATTTATTTTCCCTCATCAGGTGCTGGATTCCTTTTCCTGGATTGCTTTTCTGGTCCCTTAAGGGGACTGATGCTCCTCGGGGTTTGTGGGCACCTAGCTCTGTATGTGCCTGATCTTGTCTGCCTCCAGGGGTTACGCGGCCTTGGCCTAGCCTTTACTTGGATGGTTTTTCCTTCTGGTCCTAGGGAAGATTGGCTTCTTCCTGGAATGATTGTTAGAGCTTGATCTTGTCAGGCTGTTGCTCAGACCTATTCCTTTGAGGTGCTGAGCTTCTCTCGCCTTATTCTGTTTCTACTGGTGAATAGGTATCCTTTGGCCTTTCATCACCAGGTTTTGTTGTACAGGTTTGCTATATGGCTACCTTGGTTTCTGGTTCATACCTTTTTCATGGGTTTTTACTATTTGACGCTGGAGCCTTTGCTCCTGTCGCTTTCGGTGGTGAGGTTGCGGGTTACAGTGCCTCGACGGCCTACTGTGCCCTTTTTGTTGGGGATCCCACCCTATTTTATGGACACTGCTATTGGATGTCCCAATTGTAAGTATTATTTTTGGAGCAGGACGTACTGTATACTTAAAATAATACAATTCTGTGAAGTACCGTATTTTTCGCCCTATAAGGCGCACCTGCCCATAAGACGCACCCAGGATTTGGGGGAAGAAAATAAGAAAAAAAATATTTTAAACCAAAAACGCACCATTACAGACAGTGTGGCATTCCCCAATCCCATTCCCATAGGCCGTGTGGGATGCCCCCATTCCATAGACAGTGTAGCATGCCCCCATCCCATTCCCCGAATACCCAGTGTGGCATCCCCCCCTCCCATTCCCCATATACCCATTGGCTGTGTGGCATCCCCCTCTCCCCCCATTAGTATAGGCTGTGTGGCATCCCTCTCCCCCCATTCCCATTGGCTGTGTGGCATCCCCCCTCCCCCTATTAGTATAGGCTGTGTGGCATCCCTCTCTCCCCATTCCCATAGGCAGTGTTGCATCCCCCTCCCCCCATTAGCATAGGCTGTGTGGCATCCCCCTCCCCATTAGTATAGGCTGTGTGGCATCTCTCTCTCCCCATTCCCATAGGCTGTGTGGCATCTCCCTCTCCCCATTCCCATAGGCTGTGTAGCATCCCCCTCTCCCCATTCCCATAGGCTGTGTGGCATCCCCCTCTCCCCATTCCCATAGGCTGTGTGGCATCCCTCTCTCCCCATTCCCATAGGCTGTGTGGCTTCCCCCATTCCCATAGGCTGTGTGGCATCCCTCTCTCCCCATTCCCATAGGCTGTGTGGCATCCCCCTCCCCCCATTAGTATAGGCTGTGTGGCATCCCTCTCTCCCCATTCCCATAGGCTGTGTGGCATCCCCCTCTCCCCATTCCCATAGGCTGTGTGGCATCCCCCTCTCCCCATTCCCATAGGCTGTGTGGCATCCCCCTCCCCCCATTAGTATAGGCTGTGTGGCATCTCTCTCTCCCCATTCCCATAGGCTGTGTGGCATCTCCCTCCCCCCATTCCCATAGGCTGTGTGGCATCCCCCTCTCCCCATTCTCATAGGCCGTGTGGCATCCCCCTCCCCCATTCCCATGGGCTGTGTGGCATCCCCCTCCCCCATTCCCATGGGCTGTGTGGCATCCCCCTCTCCCCATTCCCATAGGCTGTGTGGCATCCCCCTCCCCCCATTCCCATAGGCTGTGTGGCATCCCCCTCCCCCCATTCCCATAGGCTGTGTGGCATCCCCCTCACCCCATTCCCATAGGCTGTGTGGCATCTCTCTCTCCCCATTCCCATAGGCTGTGTGGCCCCTCTCCCCCCATTCCCACCCCCCTCCCCCCATTAGTATAGGCAAGCGCCATGTATATAAAAGAAAAAAGTTAAACTCACCTGTCCGCTGACACCGCTGCGCTGAGCGGCCGGCTCCGTGAATGGGGTGGGCGTGGCCTGCACCGCAGCGTTGGTGCAGGCCACGCCCACCCCATTCACGAGCTGGCTCTGTCCCAGTCCCGCCGCTGCGATCGCTGTCTTTTCAGGCAGCGATGACAGCGGCGGGGCCAGAGACAGCGTCCGCCGCTCCTCCATCTGCTGTTCCTGGGCACATGCGAGCACGAAGGTCCGGGCAGCGGGTGGGCGTGGCCTGCACCGGAGCAGGCCACACCCACCCACTGCCCGAACCTTCGTGCTCGCGTGTGCTCTGAGCCCGGAAGAGGCAGCAGATGGAGGAGCGGCAGGGGCTCTGTCTCTGGCCCCGCCGCTGTCATCGCTGCCTGAAAAGACAGCGATCGCAGCGGCGGGACCGGGACAGAGCCCCCGCCGCTCCTCTGGCCTCTCGCAGTGTGGCAGGCAACGCGGGAGCGCCGGGAACGTGTGAGTTTTTTGGTTTTTTTTTTACATTTTTTTTACATTCGCCCGATAAGGCGCACGGACATTTTCCCCCCACTTTTGGGGAAAAATAAGTGCGTCTTATAGGGCGAAAAATACGGTACTCACCTGTAGAATTGGTATTATACGTATACAGTACGTCCTGCTCCACCCCACCCTGGTTTTTCATTATTCTGGATCCCCTGTATGGTGATTGTTGTTATTGTTATCATTACCAGTTGTTTTGGTGGTTGGTTTCTCCCGGCTTCTGGTTCACTGCTTTTCAATGCTGGGTATTTGTGGGAGGTCCCTGGGTATATGAAGGGCCGGGAGGAGCCTGTTTTTGCATGTCTGCAGTGCCACAGCGCCCTCTGGCGGAGGATAACCCAATTGTAAGTATTATCTTTGGAGCAGGACGTACTGTATACGTATAATACCAATTCTACAGGTGAGTACTTCACAGAATTGTATTTTTTGTTAGTGTATAGACAGGAAATGTAAGGTTCTCTTTTAATGAATAATCCCCTAAGTATGAAAGGGGGATGTGGGTAGATTTCCAGTTTCCTATTTGTTATATTCAAAAGTAAGAGGCATGGGTAAGATAAACACAGTACAAAATGTGAAGCATTTTCGATATTTGCTGGAGTCCTTCAGGCAAAATACAATAGTGATCCTTTGTTTTGTATCTGCAGATAAGTATTTCCAAGGACAGGGTCACATACTTTGTAAAGTTTATCTTTCTAAGGCTTTACTTACATAGATAGCAGAACAACTCGCCTCCAAACGACACCTTTACTGTAGTTCTACACCGTTACTGTAGGTATATGATTGTTATCATATACTGTTTGTGCTTTGGCCTCTGATTGAAAGAAGCCCTTGCTGTCATGCAGAAGTTCACAGAGGCAGTAATGTAATCCCCCAGCTTTGCAGTGCTGATGTACTTGGTTAATTGGGGTGCGGGCTAAAATTCTTGTTTTGCTTTGCTAAACCCCATCTTTGCTTGTGTTCCTTAAAGTAAATCAGTAGCCAAAACAGAGTTGGTTAGCTAATCCTCTTTACGATTCTGATAGCTGTGATCTGTGGTTAAGAACCACAGTGTTAATCCCAAGATAAACATATGCTATTCATATCATTAGCCATATCAAATGCAAGCTAACATACTTCTGCCTAAAAAAATCTTCTTGCGGGTAGAGATGCTTACAGAGCACATAGAGATTGGTATAGATGGAAGATTCTGCATGAGTAATAAGATGTTGAAGGAAAATATGATGAGGTCACAGCAGAGTATGTGCCCCAGACCACTGCACTACAAGTTATACTGTTTTTCTTATCCACCGTGTAATGTTCTAACAATGTAAAACAACATTTGTGAGACTACAGTCTACATGGCTTAATGATCGGAAACAGAGGGTGGTTATCAATGGTACACACTCAGATTGGGTCACCTTTACTAGCGGAGTACCACAAGGGTCAGTTCTGGGACCAATTCTCTTCAATATATATATTAATGACATTGGGCACGGATTACAAATTCTTTGCAATCTTTGCAGATGATACTAAGCTGTGTAAAGTAATTAAAACAAAAGAGGACAGCAGGCAGCTACAAACAGATTTAGCTAAATTGGAAGCATGGGCAGTTAAATGGCAAATGAAGTTTAACACAGATAAATGTAAGGTTATGCACATGGGAAGGAGTAATCTGTGTCATGATTACACAATAAATAAAGAAACACTTAGTAAAACAACAATGGAGAAGGGCCTAGGGTTTTAGTTAACAATAAGCTCAACTGTAGTAATCAATGCCAGACAGCAGCTGCCAAAGCAAACAAGATCATGGGGTGCATCTAGAGGGGCATAGGTGCTCATGACCAGAGCATCATTTTACCCCTGTACAAGTCACTGGTCAGACCCCATATGGAATACTGTGTACAGTTCTGGGCACCTGTGCTTAAGAAGGACATATCAGAACTGGAGAGCGTTCAAAGGAGGGCAACAAAGTTAATAAAATGAGTGGGGGGGGGGGGCTAGAGTACCCTGAAAGATTGTCAAAGTTAGGTTTATTTAGTTCATATAAAAGATGCCTGAGGGGTGATCTAATAATTATGTATAAATCTATTTGGGGTCAATACAAAGATCTGTCCCACAATCTATTTATACCCCGGAGTGTAACCATAACCCAAGAGCATCCACTAAGGTTAGAGGAAAGGTGCTTTTTCCATCGACATAGGAGGGAATTCTTCTCTGTAAGAGCAGTCAGAGGAGGTAGTAATGAAGAATACAGTAAACATTTTCAAAATTGGCCTGGATGCCTTCCTGGCATGTAATAACATTTCCAGCTATGGCTACTAGACCACTGGAAGGAGATAAACAGGCTGAACTGGATGGACTCTAGTCTTTATTCAGCCATACATATTATGTTACTATGTTTCTCCTTATGCTTTCACTCTTACTAGTCTGTCAGTTATGTAACTGTTTTAGGACATCTCCATGCATACTAAAGAGGGAGGATAGCGCAACTCTGCAATCTATTCCGAGTCCTGCTGCTCGCCTCATGTACCTCTCCCCTGCTCTCAGCTCTGCTACCCTTCTTCCACTGCTAGATTTCAGTGTAAAATTTTAACTCAAACATACAACCCATTAATCCTGTAATTTCAACTCAGATAAAACATCTGCTCTACAGCTTATCTTCTCCAGTCCACTACCCTGGTGACTTCCTCTCACTCCTGCCTCTAGGATTTCTGATGTGTCTCTCCACTTCTCTGGAATGCCCTTTCCCATGTTCACTTCCCGACCCCCCAAACTAAAAAACACTCATTTTTCATTTAAAGTGCTCATTTTGCCAGGCCAGAGATACAATGTCTTCAGGAACAAAGCTTTTCTCACCCGCTGTTCCTTTGGAGTTACCTCTGGCCATTGGACCCTTCAATAAGAACAGGATCAGCTTGTCAAAGAACAATTTTGTTTATTTTAGCTTAGCTCTCCTAGTTTAATATTGAATCTCAACTATGAATAAAGCTAGAAATGTTTAGACAGAGAAATACGTAGAACTTATTTGATATAGTTCTTCTTGCCCATGACCCCAATGGAAAAATCTAGCTTGCTTCCTGTCTGTGGTTAAAAGCCAGGGGCCAGCGATGTCTTGAACTCACATGATTCCAGTGCAAACAAAAGTAAAACGTAACTTGCGTATTATTAAAAACTAGTGCCACACTAGGGCATAGATATGGGACATATTTCAAGTCTCCTAGACTCTTATTGGCCGTTTACACAGAGCGATTATCGAACAAGAAATTGCTAAAGAAGAAGCAATTTAGTGATAATTGCTCTGTGGAAACAGCCGCTGCGATCAAGTGATGAACGAGAATTAGGTTAATCGATCAGCCGTCGTATCGTTTTGGCTGTTCAAACATTTCTTGTTAATTGTTTGATGGTTGGAGTGTGCAAACAGAGGTTGCCCTCAAAACAATGTGTTTTGCTATGAGAATGAGCGACATGAGTGATCACATTAGCATTCGTTCTAGTGACTGATTGACCAACGAATCTTCGGCATCTGAACATAGTCACTCAGTCACAGAAGATTTGTATGGTCGCTCGCTTGCTGAACGAATAGCCAATTGATCTGCTCGTTTAAAGTGGGACAACACACCAGATTTTCACTTTTCAGGATGTTGTTCTTCTCAGTGGGGGCATCCCGAATTGGGATGCCCTGCTGTGTGTAGCCCCCTAGGTCGCTCACCTTCCTGTCACTCTCACGGCACAGACTCGAGTGAGAACGAGCGTGCTATTTGGCTGAGCGGCCTGTTCAACCAATCAGCGCACGCACCTTCACTCGGCTCCTCTGACTGCTAAGCCGCCTGAACAGCTAAGCAGCCGAAGGGAGCCGAGTGCCCCACTGTCCGCATCTCCCACTCACCTCCTAGCCAGAAAGCCCAGGCACGGATGCGCACATGGCTAGAGGTGAGCCAGGATGCAGGTGAGTGAAACGGGGCTTCTAGAGAATTCAGGATGCCCCAAGGAGTGGAGTTCGGATGGGGCGATCTACTTTGGCCCTCCAATGTTCCTCTTTAAACCCAGCATTAGTAATGCTAAGACCACTAGTACCCCTAATAGAAAATACAGCCCTATACCCACTCTCCCCTGTACCACCATGTCTATGAGATCCTGTGATGCTACCACCCCATTCCTAAAACTCTCATTGGAGACCAACAGCTCTGCTCTCACCACTAGCCAATAGAAAGGTCAGAAGTCCTTCTCGACTCCTTGTGGTGCTGTTTGATAGCTGTGTTTTAGCTAAGCTTTTTATCTAGAAAGCATTCTAAGGTTAAACATTTTGCCAATTATTATGGCTGCTAAGCACTTTAAATTACTTTAATTCAAGTCATGTCTTGTGTGAAATGTAAACCGTGAAAACATCAGTTATATCAAACGAGATTAGTTTCTGTGATTTTCTTCGAATAAATTTCACTGCTTTTGAAGTAGAACTTGTTAACATTTACTGAGGGAACAACAGAAGACTTGTGCTTCTACATCTAACTCAGCTGCTGTGATCATCTGCTCTTGGCTTTGTCTGGTGTAATGATGAATTTCTCAGATAGACAGAGGCGTAGTGAGCAGCTTGATGAGTGCCCCAATTGTCGGCAATTTCTTTCTTATTTTGGGAGTTATGTGACTGCTGTCACAAGCCTCATCGTTTTACAGTTTTCTGTTCTATTTAAACCGGACCTTCAGCGTGATTTAATGAAAAGCCCAAACTTTTAAAAAACGGTTCCCCAGCATCTAAAATTAATATATTTTATGTTTTTAGTCACTAACTTATTATTCTTTCCCCCACTGGGCTGCAACTCTGTTCAGGAATTTAGGATATGGGCGCCGCCATCTTGACTCAGAAGCATCACACTTACTGAGGAGAGGAGAGTGGGATAAGGTACAGGGGGGCGGGTTATAGCTGTGCTTTACTCAGACAGAGCAGAGCTGGGGTCAGGTAAAGGTCAGCAGTCCCAGAATGCAGAGCAGCACTGTCAGGAGGCACTTCCTGTTTGCAGGCTGCCTGATAAGATGGCGGCTTCCATAAGCTGCCATCTTGGATGTTTAAAGGCTCATAACATGCAGTAGATGCAGGTATGATTATTTTTAATGTGAGCAATCTGTATGTACAGGGTGTGGGAAATATATAAGATAGACTTTTATTCAGAGTGAAGGTCCGCTTTAAGAGCACCTATTAAATATGTAGGACAATACACTGCCATAACCATCAGATGTGACAATATTTAGCTTTATGCTTAATACTCTACATAGACCCCCCCTCCCAACACGGTACAACAGCAGGATCTTAGCAGCCCACAGAAACTCCACTGAAAGACACACAGTTTGTCTTGTAAGAAATAATAGATGGATGATATCCTACCTCAGTTTTTCTTATCTGTTTGGGTACCAATAACTCCGTATTGCTGGACCATCTAAGCTCTACAGGAGTGCATATAGTCCTGATTGCCAAACTATCTATGCGATGCCTGGATATTCTTGAGTCGTGGCAATGTTGGAAAGGGCTGAGACAGCTGTGGTCAGAGACAACTGTGAAACCACTCTGGCTTGGCATGCTCACTTGTGCTGTTGCAGGAAATTGGCCCACTTTACAGGGGAATGCCACATAGGGCTGAATGTATTGCTGGCCTCTCCTTTGGCTGTGTGCACCTGGCACCAGCCATTCACGTATGTTGGCCCGAGGAGTGTCTGGGATGCTACCGAAGTCTGGTGCATGTGCCTTGAGTTTGGATTCTGAGGTGAGTTATAGGAAAACCAGGCGGTTTCACACAGTTTAGTCTTTAGGCTTTCACCCGGCCCTGAAATCTTGTAAACTCTAGGGTCCTCTGGTCCTCTTTAACATGGCCCTAAAGTCCCAAATCCTGCTTGTCTCTTCCCATCCCACCTTGATACCTGGAATGTTTTGGAGATATAGACCAAAGAACAACTCACCTGGTCCTGCTGGCAAGTCCAATCCCACAGCGGAAGCTGCTGACAATAACAGTCTCATTAACAGCAAACTGGAGTTCCTGGCATGGAAGTGGCCAAAAGCAGGGACCAGGTATTTTTTTTGTTTAGTTTATGTCTAAACATGGAAGGAGAGGGGTGATGGGATCAGGGAGGGTGGTCTACTTTGGCCCTCAATTTCTGTGGAATAGCCTCCCCTGGTCAACAGGTGAGCTTCTTACAATTTTAAATTCCACGCTACTTATCAAACCTTAGAAAGTCTGGAAGTCGGATAGATTACTCACCCAGTTCCGGTGCTTTGTAGTCCACTGAACCACTGTCGCCTGCCTGACTGCTGGAGGAGAAGGATCCCCCAGGGTACATGTTGAAAGCTCATTTTGAGACTCCATAGGGGTTGTTAAGCAGTGAGACATCTCAAATCAGGTATCCCCAAACATTTGAATTTAGGTCGCCCTAACACACCCTAATGAGTTCAAAACTGGCCCTGGAACCAATGTTAGCACAACAAATGTTTGTTGTGAACATCACAAACTGGGTTTGTGTGGTAGTAGAAGTGAAGGGAAGAGATATACAGCACCGTCATTGACAGTGATATTGTTATTATTCATGGCAAATCATTTTTGATTAGTGTGTAAAGGAACATTCTTGAGGTCAGGAATTTTATTGGTACGATTAAACATTGCGAAGCCATGCTTATTAGCAGATGGGAATCCCCTGATGTTCTCTTTACAGGACTGTGACAAAGGTACTGTATGTTATTCGTGACGGCCTAGTACATAGGAAGTAGTCTTATTTCCTGTATGTAAACAGAGCCAAGCATCAAAGGGAGCGAGAGATGTTGGGGTGGGGGGTTGAAGCACAGCTGTTCTCCTTTGATAAAAATAATGATAGTTAAATACAAATAGTACAAAAAATTAGCCACATATATTGCTAGTTTTATCACATGACCGCTGCCATTTGGCTTTTAAAAAGTACAGTATTCAAGCTACTGC
Organism: Gastrophryne carolinensis; assembly: GCA_027917425.1. Lineage (NCBI taxonomy): Eukaryota > Metazoa > Chordata > Amphibia > Anura > Microhylidae > Gastrophryne > Gastrophryne carolinensis. The sequence goes on along the minus strand of CM051238.1, from coordinate 293,525,274 downwards.
TAAGGAACTGTCAGATGTTGTTGCGACTGACTTCTAAACACTAGGTAAACCCTAAGCCCTCTTTCACATCTTCACGTTTGTGTTGCATTGGAGAAGAAATCCCCCTGAGGAAAGGAACAAAATCCTGAGGTTTGTTCCGCTTTAATGCTTAGAGAACCCCTTTAACCATGCTAGTGCTTCAAGTTCTTACGGCAAGTTTTGACCCTAGGTCTGTTCTTCGTTTTGAATGACAGCTGCCTGCACCGACCTCTGGTCTGTTACCTGTATTACATTTTAGATTGTGACCTTCAAGCGCAGCTTGAATACCTGGCTTTACTTACTGGTCTTCCAACAGAACTTAAACCGGACCCACAGCCTGGTACAGTTGAAAAAGGTCAGCATGTGCAAGTATTATAGCTTAGTGAGTAAAATCTTGGTTAAAAGCTTCAGATCATTATTTATTTAAGTGATAGGAGGATATTGGACGCAATAAATACAGTTGCTTTCTTAACTAGTTTGGGAATCACATTATTGTGCTGCAGAGAAACCTTCAATTATATAGGATCCTATGACCTAAAAGTGCTTTGCTACGTATGAGGGCTAGGAGCAAGGTCTTTTTTTTTCTACTTTTGTTCTGAAAGGCCATTATTACCTAGTGACGAATTTAGTGCTCAATATTTTTATTGAAGCGCAGTTACACATTCCAGAGACATAAAATAATATAAAACAATATTAAAAAATGAAAGAGAACATTTTTGAAATATGCACTTTAGTCAGTATTGTTGCTCCCTTTTCTGGTATTGGATTTAAAATCACTTTGCTTTGAACAGATCTGCGCAGATAATTTCTGGGTGGTACTTTCAGACTACATGTACTACATTACTAAGAATGATTTTTGCTTAACATTATAAATGCCAGGGAGAGGTCTGACCATTACATTTCTTTAAAGTGGACCAAGCACCAGGATTTTGACTATCCCTGTGATTGGTCCGTGTCCCAGATGTAGATTTTAATAGATCATCAGCATATGGCAATGTCTTCATCTCGCCAGCATTTGGCAGAGGACCACAGATCATACTTGACTTCACTTACTTCACTTACTATTGTTCTTTCCCCCACTGGGCTGCAACTCTGTTCAGGACTTTAGGATACGAGCAGTAGATGCAGGTAGGATGATTTTTAATGTGAGCAATCTGTATGTACAGGGTGTGGGAAACATATAAGATAGACTCTTATTCAGAGCGAAGGACCGCTTTAAATCACCCAATACTGGAACACTGGATTTTTTAGACTCTCTGTCTGGGACCTTCATCGGTAGTATTGTTCCGCTACTTTCAGCTCCAAACCAAATCGTTTGTAATGCCAATCATTCTGCTCTACGGCAATGCATGCAGTTTCACAGAAACTTTCATGTGAGACCTGGATTAGAGGTAATCATTCAGCAGACTCAAATTCCCCCATCAACTGAGTATCTGAAGCGTACCAAGTTTCACTCTAAAGCCATGGCCGTCTTTGTATCTTCCAATCTGCACAATAAGCCATTTATTCAAAAGCTGCAGCTGTAAATCACTTCTGGCAGTCGGAGGGATAGCTCCGAGCCTCCAGCCAATCATAATAATGTAGCAAAGCTCATGGTGTGTCTTTGGGCAGTTGGCATAATTTGGGGCACATCTATCACTGCATGTAGAATATAGGATGGCTGGCTGACTAGTAAGCGTGGCTAGTCTACACAAAGCACCCTCATCAAATAGTTCTCATGCATTGTCTATGGGGGGTCATGATAAATATTTGGAGAAGTTGTTTCTTTTCTAGCCTCCAACCCCAAATTGCCTGTACCTGTGATGGAGCATTTTTACAGGTAGGCACGCCATTTTTCCATTGAGGTAAGTGTATTTGTTTTTAAGTTTGGAAATGACAAACCCCTATGGGCTATGCAGATAAAATTAGTGAAATCTTTAGCATAGCCAATAGGGTGCTGTTGTTCCAAGCATTAAACATGTTGCAGAGTATGAGTGCTGGGTGAGTTGTAATCCAGATAGACAATAGTGGTATAAAAGAAACTGGCTTTACTGGAGCATGAATGCAGTAAGAGAATGTCACATTACATAGTGGCTTAAAAACATAGACAAGAAGATAGAACTAGCAGACAGTGATAGAGATTACAGCTCAATATACAGGAAGTAACAACACAGCAGAAAAATACATAGAAACTCTATAGTTGTGCATTGGTAACAGCACCATCTAGTGTCACAACCTGCAATAGCTGCAAAATGCAACAAAACCTAGCAAAAGTCACTCTAGCATAGACATCAAGGGATATCGCCATGTAGTGCCTTATAAGTGGCAGGCAGTGCCTGGTGAGTGCTGGGCGCTGTACGCAATACTGGTGAGCAACTCTAACAGCGCCATGTAGCGAACAATTCATCATTACAGGCAGCTCAGCGTATAGCGCCGGCGCTCTGGCTTCCAGATTACCTGGTATTACAGGCATTACGTGTCGCTACCTGTCGCTCTCCCGTGCATTTCAATAGATATTCCATTTCTTCTGTTTAAACAGGGGTTTTTGTTTTTTATTTATTTGTTTTTCTCTCAAATTGTGTCACCACTCCTGGCCTAGAAAGAGTCATTTTGAAAACTTTTTAGATTTTTTATATTTTTATGCAGAATTGTCATTACAGGTCTGGCATTAAATTATTAATGTCACAGTGTTACAACAATGTAATTCCATATGTTTTCGCTTTGTTACTGGTGGATATGTGTTCAAAAACAGACTTTAATCACACAGCTTCTACCGCTCTATGATATAGCGACCAGATCCAGAGTGCCTACACTCTGTGTGTCTTTTTGTTGAATATGGTGTGAGTCGCTGAGTCGGTCGCAGTGAGCTGGCGCTACCTTTCACTCCCTGCAACGCTGTACTGGTGTTAGAACGCCCAACATTTATCTCATTCATCAATGCTGGCCAGGTTACTACAGCGACTGAGGCGCTCTATTACAGCGCCCGATAGCCGATCACAGCGTCTACTAGCGGTCGCTCTAAGCACCTCTGTACAGACGCTCATCTGCTGATAGCTGGCTCTAGTAATGGATCAGCCTGTATGCTCAAAGTCTGTTGTACAGTTTCTCCAACAAAAAATATATTCTTACATCAATGGAAACATAATGTACCTAAACTGTAAAGATGCGCCCTCACATGTACAGGTGATTTTGTGAATGTAGGACACTTTTTTGTGTGTTATCACTAAAAAGCTCACCAGGGTGCAGGTTGAATCCATACCACAATGCACACTGTGAAAGTCACTGTAAGGAATTTACCTCTGCCAGGGGGCCGGCGGCGAGCGTCCACGGGGCGACGCAGCACTCCTGCTGCTGGGAGCGCGGCGCGTCACTCTGGCAGCCTCCCTTGCCCCTCTCTAGCTGTGCAGGCGCGCGTCCCGCAGTCTGTAGATTTCGCCACTAGGAGGCGCTGTGCTGTGAGTGGCAGGCAACGCAGAGTGCTCCACACCTGATGGGAATCAGGGGCTGATCAGCCCTGCAGCCAAGACTGACCAGCCCCTGGATAGTGTGTCCAATCACTCACAGTGTTGTAGTTGCACCAATCAGCACATACACTCCCCCCCAGGGTGGCCATTGGTCGATTCCCAAATAAATATGGAGTCAGCCCAGCACTCAGTGCCATGATAGTCGCTTGTGATTAGGGTGTGATTCTGTTAGCTGTTATCTGATCCTGACCCGGCTTGATCGACCATCCCTGTCTGCTGCCTGTACCGACCTCTGCTTTGTCTGACCACGAACCTGCCTGCCCCTCTGGATGCCCCGCGATCTCTGACCTCCTGGCTTGACCCATTGGCTACCCCTGACTACGCACCTGTCTCATCTCTGTACTCTGACGCACCCTGCGGATTGACTACCTGTGAACGACCTCGGCTTCGGGATACCCTCGTGGTTCATCGGCCTTCACCGTAAGCAGCCATCCTTTGCGCCTATTAAGACCTGGGGGCAACCGTGTCCGATGAGGCGTGCCTAGCGTCCCGGCAAGCGGGGGCTTGACTATAGGCAGAAGCGGCGGTGGAGATTGGGGGTTGCCTGCTTACAGAAGGCTGGTGTCCCGCTGGGCATCACAGTCACACTGGCTTCACCAAGTATTTAGCATGACCCCCCTGTGTCCAATATTATGATGCAAGCGGTAGGTGATTTTTCCCAGTCACATGAGGTTTTTCCTTGGAGGATAGCAAACTTCACATGGGTTATGGTAGAATGGTAGAAGTACAGGTAAGATGTTAGCAGGCAGCTGATGAGATAAACTCTCTGATGTCCATTTAAGTCACTGTCAGGTCTATGTGATGTGAAATGACAAAGCTGCTAATGTTATCCATCAAACCCTAATGTCATAGGGCCGCCCTTCCATATTATCCATTTCACCTTTGATCCTTCATGTTCTGCTAGGCAGAGCTGCATTTTCTAGTCACGTGATTATTTTATGTACAACTTGTGGAAAATCAGTTAGGCTGTCATCAGAAATAACAAGCTGTTCGGACTCTTTTCAGACACCAGACATGCTGGTGGGATAGAACCAAATATGCCGAATGAAAAGCAAAACTAGCAGCTATGCATAGGGAAGTTAATGTATGTGTTGTTGTTTCAGATCGCCATATTGGGTGACAATTGTACTTTAAGTTCCCTGTCCAGAGAATAACATAGGAAATAACATACTACGTTTTGTCCTCTATGCAGAGCCTCTATCTTCTAACTTCAAACATACAATTGAGGGAGAGCAAGCATCCAGAATGCTGGAGCCCCCCCCCCCCCCCCCGCACATAAACCCCTAAGAATGCCCAATATCCTTACCTTCACTTTGGGAAAGGAGTCCTGGGATTCCTCCGGCATGCACGTGGGCCATGGTCATGTCCTGGACCGGCAGCTAATCGCAGGACTCCTTCTCCGGGGCTGGCTCAAGGTGAAGGTAAGGATATTGGCCATTCTGGGTGGGGGGGGGGGATGTGCGGGGGGCTCCAGCATTCTCGCTGTCTGCAGGATTTTTTGAAGGTTTTTGGTGCATATTATGGTGTCTTATTTCTTTGTTTCAATATGTTTTATTGTAAAGAAGCATACAAACTCCAAGTTTTATATGTATCACATTAAAATACAATTTAAGAGGAACAACACCCGGGAATTTCACTCTCCCGGGTATAGTTTCTCTCAGGTGGGTCATCCCGATTATACACCAAGATTGGACAACTAGAACTGTCACAGAACTGTGTATACAAAAGCCAAAACAAAGTCACTTCGGTTTCCATAAAGCTGGTTAACTTGCATGTACGAACCATTGTGTATGTGGTCATACAATGATGAGAATACAGTTATTACACACAGTCTCACCATAACATCAATAGTATACAAGAAAATTCTGTGTGCATTTCTTAATGAATAATCATTTCCTACATTCCTTTTGTTCCCCACCTTAATTATATCACATTCCATGGTATGATCTGATCACTTGGTAGGAGACCTGTCATAATCCGTATTAATTATGTGTGGCATGTGCTTCTTGGAATGGCTCCACACCCAAGAATGGCCTGCTTACGTAACTGTTCAGACTTTACAGGTCTGCTTCTGATAAACAGCCTTCAAGTGTGCCCTTTCCAGTCCATATTCTGGCTTGCTCCTGATCTGTTTGCAGTGAATCTCTTTCTTGTAGTGTTCACGTTTACACATGGATTATATCCTTTTACAAATCAAATTTGCTCAGGAGAGTCTAATGAGTCTAACCCACAGCTATATTTCTAGCTGTCAATGAATAAATAAAAGGCATGCACTATGTATAGTCCTATTATCTTAAAGTGCACCAATCAGCCCCTGCAGCTGGACAGGAATTTAAAAGATTTTAGGGCCGGCCGCTAGCCTGTCCCCAGGGCATCCTATCCTGGGTGCCTCGCTGTGTGATACCCCCTGGGGCCCCGTTAATCCTATCTGATTAACTGTGTTAACAGACGGAGGCATCCCGACTTCCCTGTAGCTGTGTGCGCTGCCCATGCCCGGCCATTCAGATGTCCACACTCCACAGGGGAGCCAGGGATGTGGCTGCCAGCGCGAACTTCAAATCAGTGGCTTTATGCCACGCATTAAAGTGGACTGTCACCCACCCCTGATCGGCCCGGGAATCTATAAGATTCCCGGGCCGATCACCTCCCTCACCGCAGGACATCCAAGATCGGGATGTCCCGCGGTGAGGGACCCCCCCCAAAACCCCAAAAAACTCACCTCATCGGCGGCTCCTCTAGACGTGTGCGCGCCCTGTCAGAGCGACGTGCGGGAGGCGGCGGCGGGCGCACTGTCTTGTCCGCCGCTTGTCCGTGGCTACGTGGGAGCGTGGTGAGGTGAGTTTTGGGGGCTTTCTGGGGGGTTTTACACAGTGGGACACCCCTAATCGGGGTGCCCCCCTGAAGTGGACCAAAACCCAGGATAGTCAAAATCCTGGGTGTTGGTCCACTTTAAAACATCCTAAAACTCTACCAGGGTGTGTGCCTGCCATTCACATAAGGAAAAAAATACTACATCAGGTCAGTACCTTGGGATCATCCTTTTGGGACAAAACGTATACACTTTTAAAAATGCCATCCCCTTTAAACTACAATAGGGTTATGTTTATATTTAGGAGCTAACAAGGATACATTTAAGGCTTAGATTCAATGTGTATAAGGTGGACACCCTGCATTCAAAAAAAGGGTTTTGATCTGCACTAAAGAGACAGTCCTGGCAATAAAAAAATATTATTATAGCTACTGAGCGTGCTGCCGGCCACTTGCCTCGCTCAGTCTCTAGCTGTTCAGAAAGGCCTGGCGTGGGTACGCACACAGCTAGAGGTGAGCGGGCATGTGGCCATTGCGGCAAGGGCTCTGGGAGCAGGTAAGTGGGGGGATCCAGGGGTTTCACACACCCAATTTGGGATGCCCCAAGGTGTGGGACTCAGATGGCCCTGGAGTCTTTTAAACTCTAGAGCATCCATTGTGCCTCTTTCAATTTCTGCTTGGGCATGTGAAATAGTTTATTGTATAAAATGTGGTTAAGCATGCTATAGAACCAAGCACTGCGCATTACTAAAGCTTAAATAAGTCTTGATTATCTGCCAAGATATTTTATTATGAAATATGAACCTTTTATTACAATATCACAATGCTCATGGAAGCAAAACATCTAGAAATCAATTACATAATCCATACTGGCCCTGCCCTGCAAAGGGGGCCTCCACCAACCTTTGAGTTATGGTCTGGTCCAGGAGGCTTTTCAGTCTGTGGTCTGACGGGCAGCAAAGCCGCTGCAAACAATTCTACAGTGATGGGTGCGTGCAGAGCTGTCACTGCACATAAGCCACCAAGCACAGCTGCTGGCAGCTCAATGCAGGGAAATGTTTTCTGCTGGACCAGCTGGGTGACTACACTACCCCCCACCCAGAATGGCAAAGCAGGAGTTCCCGAGCAGCTCGCACCCGCATAAGGGACTCGATCTGACGTTCCAGTAAGTAGGCGGGTGCCAAACAACCACCAATCAGTTACTTGGCTGGACAATTATTTTAAATGAAATAAGAAAAAACTGCATCTGGGGCCTCCACCAGATTTTGTGCCCAGGGGCCTCCACCACACTTAATCTGGTGACAGTTATACACATGAGATCAGACCTTGGGGCCTAATGATAGCTTAACATGGCTAGCAGAGAAGCACAATGCTCAGATATCCCTGGATGCCCTGTATAGGCTGGACTGGTCAGTAACAGTGAAACACTGATTGCAGAGGTCTGTATAGGTGGGAGGCTAATTTTAGACTAGTGCCACATATTGCCATGTGAGCTGCAAGCGTCTGGCGCTATATCCTGGCGTAGCTGGCGGACAAGTGACGCAGTACTATCCTGTACAGCAGTGATGTCTGCTGGGCGCTGTAGAAACGCTATCCCCGAGTCACTGCAGAGCCAATGGAGAACGCTCGGTGGTGTCCTGAGGTCAAAGCGTCGAAGACTACGCTACATCTAACAACAGGACAATGCTGCAGCGATAGGTAGTGCCAGTTAAGTGCGTCCAGCATTTAACGCTGAAGCCCGTATTCATGAAAAAACCACACACAAGCAGCTCTGGCACTCTAAACCTGGGCAATGTAGCATAGAGCGCCAGACTCTGTGTGAAAAAAGTCTGTTTATAAACACCAGCACCAGAGCCAAAACATATAGGATGACATTGACCTGCACATACAGTTCTGCATAAATAAATACATTGTTTAATAATGCTGTTTGCAATTTGAATAATATTCATTGTCTCTATTTGTATAACAGGGTAACATCTGCCGGCTGCGTTTGACATTGCCTGTAAATGAAGCCTCAAATCAAGAAAAGAAGGAATTTCGGAAGGAAAGTCAAATACATGTAAGTTAATGTGCTAAAAATATTCTAAAATATTTTGTTTCTTGAGACCGTTTCTCTTGTGTCATACGATCAGTGGGAACTTGTCTGATGAGCTGGAGCAGTTTGACATATAAGAGGCTAGTGGCTGAAACTTGTTGGTAGTTGAAGAGCGGTTTATTTGATTCAGTGCTGCATTTGTTCCTCAATGAAAGCTGTTCCTAAAGCAGAAAAAAAAAACATGATTTTGTTTCTGTTATAACCTGTCTCAATGGCTCCCTAATTTGGGATGTCCCTCTGTTTAGAATCCTCCAGATCTCTAATAACGCAGCTTTACTCGGTCCTACGGGCTATTGTCCAGTCTGAGCTGTCTGCTGAGAATATTTAATGCTCGGCGGGTGGTTCTGTCTATGGAAAATGGGAGTGAGCACGTGCACAGCCCAAAAATGCTGGGGATAAGGTCGCCAATATTTACATTGGCTAGGGAGGTGTAGATACAAAAGCCGGCCAGCGTTTGCAATAGGGAGGTGTTCTCACAATGGGGCATCCTGATTTGGAATGCCCCAGGGATTGTTTTTTTAGATGTCAGCGACAGCCCGGTGGGGGTTTGTTCTGCTTTAAGGAACCATCACAGCATTGCAGACTTTACATATCACATTATTCCCTATTAAAGCGGTCCTTCACTCTGAATAAGAGTCTATCTTATGTTTCCCACACCCTGTACATACAGATTGCTCACGTTAAAAATCATCCTACCTGTATCTACTGCATGGTATGAGCCTTTAAACATTCAAGATGGCGGCTCATGGAACGTCAGGCAGCCTGAAAACAGGAAGTGGCTTCTGACTGTGCTGCTCTGCATTCTGGGATTGCTGACCTTTTCCTGACCCCAGCTCTGCTCTGTCTGAGCAAAGCACAGCTATAACCCGCCCCCCTGTACTTTATCCCCCTCTCCTCTCCTCAGTAAGTGTGATGCTTCTGAGTCAAGATGGCGGCGCCCGTATCCTAAAGTCCTGAACAGAGTTGCAGCCCAGTGGGGGAAAAAATAATAAGTAAGTGACAAAAAATGTAAAATATATTAATTTTAGATGCTGGGGAATCATTTTTTAAGGGTTTGGGCTTTTCAATAAATCATGGTGAAGGTCCGGTTTAATTTCTCCTGCCATTTTACCTAATCCTTAATTCTAGCAGCAAACTGACATCCGGCAGAAAAAGCAGCTGCGGGGTAAAGAAAATGGTGGCTGCCAACATCCTTGTGAGTAGAGGGCCCTGCCCACAGGAATTTGTCAGGCACCTAACATGGATGACATTAGTACATTTACATGTATCACCTTTCAATTGACTAGACTTGCGCTCATTTCCTGCCTGGCCCTGACACCACGCCTCAAGACAGGAAGTTTCTGCACTACTTTGGCTGAAGAAGCTCATATATAAATGGATAAATCTATCAGCAACATCACAATTATGAGCTATAAAGTGCACGTGCTGTGAAATCAAACCTAATACCTAAATGATCCACTACCTAAGTTCTGGATCTTGTTCTATTGTAAATAATCTAATCCAATCATCCAATAGTAATGACTCACTCCAATATATAAATATATAAAATGAGAGGTAATGGATATAAAGACAAGTACAAAGTGCAAGTGCCAAACAAACATATATCCAAGCCTAATAACACCCAAGTATCAAAGAACAAGCTAACAATATGAGTAGGTCAAAGAAAATGCAACTTTAACAATTCTAGGCAATTAGAATAATCTTATACATATCCATCAGTCTCCCCACCGCCTGCCATCCCATACAGAGCCACACGTTCCGTGGGTCAGGACGCCCACTTCATCAGGCTGGACACTACTTTGGGACCAGTTGGGCTGGCATCCCACCCAGACCCTGTGCGAGATTTCACTCATATTACACCTTTTTCTAACACGCTCCTCAGTTCCCTGCTTTTCCAACCCCATACCTGCCCCATTGTACCCTCCTCCCCAGATAAGAGCACACAGCCCACATTTTGTCCCTGAAACGTTTTAGCCCCAGCATCATGGGTGCAGTAGGGCATACCCTCTTCTGACACAGTATCTGCCCCTACAATACTAACATTTCAGCAGCATCTCTTTAAGAGAGGCCATTTTCACCTCTGCCCATGATCTGTTGGCCGGTCTGATTTTTGGCCTAGTGCTTGCGGAGTACAGACAGGACAGGAATTGATGTGGAGCCTCCAGAATGGAGCTGTGGACAGCAAATTAAAACATTCCCAAAGTTCCATGTTGTCACTGGTCAAAAAATCATGACTCATCTGCAGTGTTGTGTTGTCATAGAAGCCTTTGCTTTGATATTGTTCCTTGTTGTGTGTTTATTTTCCTTCATGCTTTGTTTTTCATCTGGGTTAAAATAGACTGTGGTGTGGATTAGCGACAAAGGTACCTCTGTACCAGCAAATGTTTTTGCTCGCCCATGAAAATGTTTGACATTTTGGTATCCCGCAGCATTTACTAATTCAATATTTATGCTCCCTCCTGGATGGCCACAAACCATGCATCAACAACTCAATATATTGGCTTTTCCATGTGCAGTGATTGCAGTGTTTAAGGGCCATGTTTCCCCAGCATTTAGCTCCTCCGTGGGAAGACTCTGTCTGCAGTGCTGGCTTTGTATAGTGTTAGCACTGCACACCTGGCTTTCCTCCAATCAGATGCACAGGAATCCTTACCAGGTGCATCCTATTGGAGGAACACTAATGTGTACTGCTGGCTGTGGAGTGACCAGCAAAGGCAGGACACTCCCCGTTGCTGTTTTTCTCAAAACGTAAGCTGCCCTTTGAAAAGAAAATGTTTTTTATTGTAAAAAGTGTGGGATATTGGGGGCGAACGGTAGTGACACAGACAACAGTTCTCTCTCGGCAAAGCAGGTTTATTTCAGAAAAATGCAAGTATTCAAATGAAACAATACTTCTCCATTCATAGGTTGCAGCGTCAATGCAGAAAATCAAAACAAATGGTTACATCACCAAATAAAGGTAAATCCAGGGCTGGGGATTCCAGCAAGCTGTGGGTCAAAGGAAAGTCCAATCCAGATTGCAGGGCAAAGCAGCCCGCCGCTTCTCACCCCCAACGGTCCAAGAGTGGGGCGCAGAAGCCAAGTCCTCTGGCTTAATAGTCCAGTATTGTTATTCATACAACATGCAGTTCAGCCTGAGCTTCCTCCATCAGGCTGGTCAAAGACAAATGACTGGCTCAGTGGGAGCCTTTTATTCAGGCTCCTTCCTGAAATCAATCTGACCAGGTGTGCAAGGCCTGGGATCAGAAGAAACCTAGGAGTGGGGAATGTGACCAGGGTTCTGAAATCCTGGCATGGATCGTGCTCTATACAGCACTGTAGGGGAAAAATATACTCCATCCAGGACTTCTACACACACTTTACCACAAAAGTTAAAATAACAAAGCAAGCAAAGTAAAAAACATAAGAAGGAGTGATACGAGCGATACCAAGAGATAACAACGCGTTTAAGGAAAGGTCTACTTCTGGACTTCATATCTGTGAGTGGCAGAGGACACAAGACTCCCCTGCTTTTCTTCCTCCTGCACCCATGTTACTGAACTCACCCCCACAGCCCAGCTATGAGAAGCTGGGATAGTGGATGGACATGGCCTGTGTACAGAGGTCCCTATTGAGAGCAATAAGCACCTCCATCCATGGAAGTTCTTGTGTATGGAGGCGTCCATTGTTCTTAAAGTGGATGGAATCCCATTTCTGGGTTCACTGCTCATCTTTTGGGCCCCCCTCCCCAAGCAGCATTATTGTTATTTGAAAATCAGGCTTTTCCACCAACAAAGTCACCATCTGTGGCACTTTTTGAAAGAGCCAATTGGATTTCTTAAAAGTGACGCTGTGAAGAGATGCAGCCGCCTGGATGCATCCTGGCATGGCTGCAAGGGTTTTTACCTGCTTTAAGTGCAGCCTACATACACAGGCCATGTCCACCCCACTACTCTCATTTATGCCCATCCAGGGAGCGTGCACTGCAGCAGAGATGCAGGGGATGTGGCCACCTTCGAAAATCGTGACGCAGGACTTGTTGGGATCAGTTAAGATCACCGGTGTCCTGGGGGGTGGGGTGTCCAGTGGGACATGCGGTGTAGGTTGTGCCAGGGACAGGCTAGCGGCCGGCCTGGATTCTTTTAGATTCCAGGGCCTGGCCGCGAGGGTTTGACCCTACACAAGCCATACACAAGCCTACTCTTATAACAGTACTGGGCATGTGGCATGGGGGTGGGTGGCAAGCATGTTTGTAACCAATATATTTGCAGTAAAAACCTTTCACTATTGACATCACAGACCAGACAGCTGTTAAAGCAGCTCTAAAACTGTGTGGCTCTGTCCTGGGGTTTAAATGACTCCAGGGCCAGCCATCCAAAATTGAGATGCCCTGCTGTGCGAAACCCCCAGGGTCACCAGCAAACTCATCTTTTCTGGCGGCTCCCAGAGCCCTTCTGCTTCCTATGGCCGCATCCCGGGCTTCCCTGTAGCTAAGGCATTCAGATAGGCTGGGAAGGGAGTGCTTCCCAGTCTACAGGTGAGCTGAGAATGCGGCCAACTGGCTGGTCATGTCAGCTGGCATTCTTGAGATCAGCCAGTTGGCAAGCACAAAAATGGCAGGGGTGCGTGGCTGGTCACATCGCCAGGGATACTTGGGTGGGAAGGGCAGGTGACTATTGGTTTTGTCATGCTTCAAAAGTATGAGAATAGGTTTAATTTAGGTCAAATACACTGCACAAAATTCTGGTCATTTAGACTAATACAAATGTGGGTGCCACTGCAGGGGAAGCGCGCTGTATAGTACAGAATGCTGCTTTGCAACGATGTAGACATGACCCACATCATTCATTTTAATGAATCACTTTGCTCTTATGCCATGCTATTTCCAGTGTAATCATTTGCATTGTAGACAATTGGCCCAGAGATCTACAGAAAAGTACATAGGACCAGGTAGGACTGTGTGTTAGGCATTGTGTTAGACATGGTGACCTGTCTTTAATCACAGATGCCTTTTAAACTAAACTTATAACTTGAGCCATCATAACTCTTGTAAGGTTATAAGTGTGTAACAGTGGCCATATCTCCAGTCTTGCATTCTGGTGATAATATAATACTGTGATACAAGGCAGCATATCTGCTTGCAGGGCAGGGAAGAAATGCTATGCTGTGCTGGTTCTCATTATGAGGGATCTGCTGTGTGGACAGGCTTCCATGTACTGACACTTCAAGGGCGTCATCAGATTGCACTGTAAGCTGAAGCTTCACTGTAAAATTCTCCTATGCCAGCACCTTAATCTCATAGTAAAACCTCAAAATTGAACTCAAATGAAAATAAGAACCAAACCTGCACATTACTGCCCTGCAATTATTCCAACTGTGTGTCAGCATATCAAACTGTCAGAGATTCATAACACATGTGTTCACTGTGTAAAAGAGTGACTCATGCTGAATAATAGAAATACTATAGTATATACAATCCAGTCCAATACAATGAGAAGGAATCAACAAAATGTGAAACTAAATATGCGTATTAATGCTTGCTAAATGAAAGTGAATGTCCCTTGTGAAACAAGAGAGGCACACCAGCTGTGTTACCCTGGGAATAGGTTTCTAGGCAAAATAGTGCTCAGTACGGCAAGGACAATATTCTACCCCCTCCTCACCTGTCCTATGGTGCTGCTGCTGTCCCATGTGCCATACTCTGCCCCTTCATTATCAGCAGGTAGTGTGCCCCTACTCATGACTGAGCCCAATATGGAGAATAAGGGGGCTGTCTTATGGCCTGTACCACTAATAGTGCCCCTACCCTTTTTTGCAGAAAAAAGGATGGCTGGGATAAAGGTGCCCCCAATTGCCATGGCTTATCCACCCCTAGAAACAGCCCTTGTATAGGTTATTAAATGTATAAAGATTTAGACTCCCTCACCAGAGAACTGCTTGTTAGAGACAAAACCACCCACAGAAATAACCACAACATTTGATTCAGAATCTTTTTTATTATTAAACATTTGGGCGTTGACTCTGCACCATTTGTAAAAAAAGAAGTTCACTCATCTGGTGCCGTATCACCTTCTAGGTAGACGAAGGGAATTGCATATTTCGCTTAAAAAGAAACAAACACCCCCCCTCAAAAAAAGTGAAAAAGCACACTACTTATTTTTTATGAAATAATGTGAATGCCTTTTATTCTAAGCAGACAGCACGTCCTGCTCCAGACATAGTCCTTACATGTGGGTATACCTCCGCCTTCAGCGCCGTGCACTGCAGAACATGAAGAAAACAAGCTCCTCCCGGCCCTACATATACCGGAGGACCTCCCACAAATCCCCAGATTTCTCTGCAGTGCTTGAACTGCGAAGACATGAAGTATCACGCTCTCGCAGGCGAGCGGGGCTTTACAGCCCGAGGCCCTGCGGGACTATTTCCACCCGTCCTCGTTGTGAACTAATGCCTCCCAGCCTGGGCTGCGTTGGGTCGGGTGAAGGTAGGCAGCACCTAGTGTGCTTATGGAGCTAGACTCCACCGCAATCCCCCTCCATAGGGTAGGCGGTTAAGGCGTATGGTGAGCCTTCTATCGGATGCCCCTCCCGCACTAGTGCCCCTCGCCCGGTGTAGCGGTGAACCCAGTATATTGGATCACCTTCCTCCCTAGATTTCCCCGTTAGTGGGGGGAAAAAAGGGGGGGGGGGTCGTGTGTACGACGGCTAATCCTTGCCCTAATCACACTAGTCAACCATTGTCTTATTTGGTCCTTGGAGTCAGAGCTGCGCTTCACTCTCAGCCTTTTGCTTTCCTACTGCGCTTTCATGTATTACTCGGCGTGTGCTTCAGTTTTATTCAATTGATGCTTGGCGTTCTATCACTGTATTCACCCTGTCAGATCTCTCTGAGGTGATGTCTCCCTGACAATATCTGTCGCTTCTGATTGGCTGCGCGCCTTCGAGCTTCGCGCTCTCCGGAGGGGGGGCGTGGTTCGGTTTGGCGCGCTCCGCGTCATCGTCCGCTCTGGCCCGCCCTTCGAGGTTCGCTTGGCACCATTTCCTTCTCACATGCGCGTGGTGAAGACGGTCCTCCCCTCACTGTTCTGTAAGTGCCCTCATGGGCGATCTCTTTCCTAGCTTTGACTTCTTCGCGCTTGGCTCTGACATCCCTGTTCCCCTTGTGTCTTTCAGACCGCGGACTTCGGTGGCTTCTCCCGGCCCGGCGTAGAGTCCGGTCCAGAACCTTTTAATAAATCACTCCCACTTCCCAGCGGGTGTTTGGGGCATCCAGGGTTGCTTTACAGCGTCAATCCCTACTGGCATATTGAATATAATAATCACCATATGGAGGCATCTCAGGATATCGTAAACGGGGTTCCTTCGGGACAAGCCCGTCTGTGTGTAGCTTGTGGGGTCACACCTAGCAGTGGTGACAATGCACGGGTCTGCGTCCCTTGTGCCCAGCAGGCGCTAGCTGGCCTACCCACCCCTTCCGAGGCTGGGCCTGCGCCTCGCCTTGTTTCTCCTACTCCCCCAAGCCTGAGTCTAACCCCCAATACTAGCGGGGACTCTCATGCTGATTTTGCCGCTAGACTGGCTAGCGTGGAAAGTTTAGTCGCTGGCTCCTTGGCGCGCAAGGCTACCGCTAAAAAGCGCCACTTGAATCCTGAAGCCACTATTCTTCCTGTAGAATCTGATGATTTACATTTGTCTTATGCACACTCCCCCTCTGAGGAAGGGGAACTGTTTTCTGACTCGGGGTCCTACGACGATGAGTCCAGGAGTCAGGATGAATCTGGTTCTGATCTTTGGTCCCAGGATGACGTTGATAGATTGCTGGCCCAGATCCTTGATGTGTTATCCCTCTCTCCCCCGCCTGCAGCTCCTCGGCAAAGAGGTGACCTGTTCCCTACCGCTAGGGTGCGGTTGGAGTTTCCTGAACAAACTCATTTTAATAATCTCGTCTTAAAGGAGTGGGAACATCCCAGCAAACTCCAGGAGGTTCCTAAGACTGTGGATAAGAAGTATCCATTCCCTGCTGACCTGATCAAGTGTTGGACTTTGCCGCCCAAAGTCGATGCCCCGATCCTTGGTCTGTCCAATACCTCTATTATGCACTCCCCTGACACTACTACGCTGCGGGATCTGGAGGATCGGCGGGTTGATCTACTGGCATGTCATGCCTTTGCATTTGGGGGAGCCTCGCTCCGCCCGGTTTGCGCCTTAGCCATCACGGCGGTGGCGCTCAGGACTGTGGTTAAGACTGCTCTTGAAGGGGCGGATGACTTGCCATCTGATGCCGCCAATGCTTTGGTTACCTGTGAGACTTTTATCAATTATATCCTGTCTGCATCGGACGATGCTATTAAGCTGAGTGCTAGATCCTCTGCTCTGGTGATAGCCATACGCCGTGCGGTCTGGTTACGCCAGTGGGCAGCTGACAATGTCGCCAAAAAGGGCTGCGCCTGTTTGGAGAAGGGTTAGATATCTTTGCTAAAGGGGGCAAGCTGCCCCAGCGCAAGCATCAGATTCAGCCCTTTCGTGGCCCAAGCTCCCACTCGACCCCCTATCGTGGGGCTAAACAGGGAAGAGGGGTGTCCTTCGCCGGAGCTCGCACAGATTCCTGGAACAAGAACAGAGGGCGCCGCCCCAGCTCTTCCTGGGGGCCAAAGCCCAAAGCCCCTCCCAAGACCCCCCAGGCATGAAGGGGCGCCCTCGCCCGTCAGGGTGGGGGGACGTCTACAGCATTTTCAGCATGTCTGGAGACGCCATGTCCCAGACCGGTGGATTCAGGAGGTAGTGTCCTCCTGTTACAAGATAGAGTTTTCTGTACTGCCCCCTCTCAGGTTCGTCGGGTCCCGAATCCCACAGGACCCTGCCTCAGAGCGAGTCTTGATGCTAGCGGTGCAGGACCTTCTAGACCTCGGGGTCATTTGCAAGGTCCCCTCAAAAGACAGAGGCGTGGGGTTTTATTCCAACCTGTTCACGGTGCCCAAAAAGGACAGGTCAGTCAGACCCATTCTGGATTTAAAAATCTTAAACAGATTTGTGAGAAACAGACATTTTCGTATGGAAACTCTGCACTCGGCCATTGCCTCGTTGCACCCAGGGGACTTCATGACATCTGTGGACATCAAGGACGCTTACCTGCACTTTCCGGTGTTCCCAGGGCATCAAAAGTTTCTCAGATTTGCGCTGCTGGATCAGCATTACCAGTTTGTGGCTCTGCCATTCGGTCTTACGTCGGCCCCCAGGGTATTCACCAAGGTGCTGGCAGGAGTAATGTCTCTGTTGAGACTAAAAGGCATACGAGTGTTGCCCTACCTGGACGATATACTCATCTCATCTCAGTCTCTGCAGCAGGCAGAGCCGCGGTCGGTGGTGACCACCCTGGAGTCCTTCGGCTGGGTGATCAATTACCCAAAGTCCTCTCTGTCCCCCCTCCTCAGTAACCCCGTTTCTGGGGATGATTCTGGATTCAGTTCAGTCAAGGATATTCCTTCCTCCACAGAAGGTGGAAGCTCTGACAACGCAGGTGAGGTTCCTGCTCTCAAGCCCTCATCCCTCCATCAGGCAGGGAATGCAGTTGGTGGGCTCGATGGTGGCAAGCTTTGAGGCGGTGCCCTTTGCACAATTCCATTTGAGAACTCTGCAGCTTCACCTTCTGTCAGTTTGGAACAAGGACCCAGCGTCCTTGGACGAGATCTGGGTGCTTCCCCCCTCGGTCAGACAATCCCTGGCGTGGTGGCTGGACCACGGGAACTTGACAAGGGGCAGATCCTTCCTGGGAGACTGTCACAACGGATGCCAGTCTCTCTGGCTGGGGGGGATTCTGGAAGTCCCTGCGTTTCCAGGGGAGGTGGGGCCCTCAGGAGGCCCATCTACCCATCAATGTCCTGGAACTCAGGGCGGTCAGGTTGGTGCTGGAACAATTGACCCAGCACCTGAAGGGTCTGGCGATTCAGGTACGCTCAGACAACAGGACGGCGGTGGCCTACATCAATCATCAGGGAGGAACCCGGAGCAAGGGTGCTCTCCAGGAGGTGTCTCTGATTCTAACATGGGCAGAGATCAATGTTCAATGCATCTCGGCTGTTTACGGAAAATCTGCTAGCAGATGCCCTGAGCAGGGGGGTCGTCCCGTCAGGGGGAGTGGTCCCTCTCCAACTCGGTATTTCAGTCCCTGTGTCACCGTTGGGGTGTCCCAGACGTGGATCTGTTTGCATCCCGTCACAATCACAAGCTCCCGAGCTTTGTATCCCTGTCTCAGGATCCTCTGGCTCTGGCCTCGGATGCTCTGTAAATGTCTTGGAGGGAGTTTCGGCTCCTGTATGCGTTTCCACCAATTCCCCTTCTGGGCAGAGTGCTACGCAAGATCGCTCTGGAAGGGGTACCCACGATTCTGGTAGCCCCAAGGTGGCCAATAAGAGTGTGGTTCGCAGACGTGGTTCAAATGGCAGTAGATCAGTACAATCTACCAAGGATTCCAGACCTCCTAACTCAGGGGTCTCTACGCCATCCCAATTTACTAACTCTGGCTTTGACGGCTTGGCTATTGAGACCACCATTTTAAAGGAAAAGGGTTTGTCCGCTTCTGTAGTGGCTACTATGGTCCAAGCCAGGAAGAAGACCTCTTCTGCTATATATTTTAGGGTATGGCGTGCCTACATTGACTGGTGTGAATCCAGGTCTCTTCCCTGCCGGGAATTCTTAGTCTCCAGGGTGCTGGAGTTTTTACAACATGGTCTAGACTTAGGTCTGAAGCTTAGTACTTTGAAGGGCCAGGTTTCGGCCCTGTCTATCTTCTTTCAGAAGACCTTTGCCCAGCACTCTCTTATCAAGACTTTCTTTCAGGGGGACACTCATGTGAGCCCCCCTCGGAAACCTATGGTTCCTGTTTGGGATCTGAATTTGGTTTTGTCGGCCCTGCAGGGTCCTCCTTTTGAACCTATTCATGAAGCAGCTCTTGCTGTTCTCACGCTCAAGGCGGTCTTTCTGGTAGCCATTACCTCGGTTAGACGTGTGTCTGAGTTGGCTGCCTTGTCTATTCAGCCTCCCTACTTTGAGAGACACCAGGATAAGGTGGTGTTTCGCTTCAAGCCAGACTTTCTGCCTAAGGTTGTGTCTGCATTTCATTTGAATCAAGATATTGTACTTGTGCCCTAATCCTAGTAACCCTAAGGAGAGGGTTTTGCATTCCCTGGATGTGGTTAGGTGTGTCAAGTCTTACCTGGTTACCACTCAGGCATTCAGGAATTGTTATACTTGATATTTTTTTGCCAGTTTTGGGTGGTTGTTTCTCCTGGCCTCTCTTTCTCACTGCTTTTCAATGCTGGGGATTTGTGGGAGGTCCTCTGGTATATGTAGGGCCGGGAGTAGCTTGTTTTCTTCATGTTCTGCAGTGCACGGCGCTGAAGGCGGAGGTATACCCACATGTAAGGACTATGTCTGGAGCAGGACGTGCTGTCTGCATATAATACCAACTCTACAGGTGAGTACTTCACAGAGTTGTATTATTTGACGCTTTTATCAAGTACAATATAAGAAGATAATAGTGGATATAAATAAAGTGCAGTGCATAGCAGCATGCAGGTCCCATGCCGCCGTCCGCGATTGTCAGATGATTCAATAGTTTTTATGATGGACTACCCCTGCCATGCATCACGGAGACTATGGCACGCCCCCTCTATTCACTGCAATGGAACCGGTGTAACAAAACATGGATCTCTCAGAGAAATCCTCTATTATATAATGACCAGTAACTGAGAGCTGCGAGACAGAGGCAGATATGCGGCAAACCGTGTTTAATGGTGATAAACATAAACAAATGTACAAAGCACACACTAACCAGGCTGCTGTACAAATACACAAGTGAACATAACATACATGTGCTGAAGTAATGGTACAAGAATACAGACGAACACTACGTGCTACGGCTGCTGTGCAGAAATATAGGTAAACCCAGGCAACATAAACACACTCAGGCTGCTGTACATATACACAAGTGGAGTCAGGAAACATACATGCATAGGGATCCAGTGAAAGTCCAAAGTCTAAAGGCAGATACAAGGCTGAGACTGGGAAAGCAATAACAAAGCCTGTGGCAGGAGTCCTGGGTTCCGGGTTCTGGGTTGAAGATACAGAGCTCAGAGTCTGGGTCCAAGAAGAGAATACAATGCTGATCCATCGGCGGCAAGGGCGAATCAGCTTATAAAGGCCAGGAAGTGACACAGGTGCTGGCTGATTACCAGCACCTCTGCAGAAGAGGGCCACCTGCTGGCGGAGCAGCATATAGCAGAGGAAAAAAAACAAAGTGGAGACAGGCAATGTCTATACAGGGCAAAAACAGGCTTCCATATTGTGGAGGAACTCCAGACCTGACAAACGGCCCCCTATGTTGCAGAAAAAATATATAGGAGCGTGCCATAGTTCCTGTGACGATGGCACGGGGCAGGCATAGTCAGCCACATCAGTGTTGATGCAGCAGAGGAGGCGGTAGCGGTGCTGCACTGGCATCGGCAATCCGGTAAGTTTGTCAGCACAGGAATACCAGCAAAAGCCTGCGGGGGATGAAAGGTGAGTGTAGTGTTTTTTTCTTGTTTGACTGAAGTATGTCTTTAAAGATATTGTGGAGCTCTGCTGTGTTGTCAAAAAGTGTCAAACTCGCCCAGAAACATTTGCTCTAATGCTAAATTGTTTATACAGTAGAAAGTTAAAGTGGACCAACACTATCCTGGGTTTTGGTCCACTTCGGTGGGGCACCCCGATCGGGGGTGCTCCGCTGTGTGTAACCCCCCAGAAAGCCCCGAAAACTCACCTCACCCCGCTCCCACGTGACCGCTGCAGCCAATCCCTGCTGCCGGACAAGCGAGAGGCAGCGCCGGACAAGCGGAGCGCGTCCGCCGCCGCCTCCCGCGCGTCCCTCTTACAGGGAGCACACCCGCACCGGCCATTCACACACGTGGCCGGTGCGGGAGCGCGCCCTGCTAGAGGGCCGCGCGGGAGGCGGCGGCGGACGCACATGCGCCACCGGAACGTGGAAAAGGTAGGATTGTGGGCTTCCTGGGGGGTTTCACCGCGCGGGGCATCCGAAATCGGGATCTTATAGATTCCCGGGCCGATCCCCCCTGGGTGTTGGTCCACTTTAACCTCAGCAGGCTACTGTCTATAGGTGGGGTGGCATCCAGCTTCGTCACTTCATTGAAGGAGAAGCACTGTAGTCTATTATTAGTAGCTAGTAGTGGAATAAAATACCAAATAGTATAAGGCATCTTGGGTATTTGAACTGGCATTGTGTATGAGCTAGGACCGTATTATGGAAAGCAAGCTGCCGACAAACAGGCCTTTGTTTCATTGCTGGCATCCTGGCGAGTGTTTGCGTTTGTGCGCAGCTTTCTTCCTGTAACATATTTGCCTGCCCTTGCTGTGGTGTGTGTTATTGTTGGCAATTGTTGTCTCTAATGCATTACTATAAAAAAGAGGGGGGTAAACACAGATGCTCTTGTGTAATATTAAAAATACATATAAGCACATTGGCTAATGAGAGGAGGGGTCACTTATACACCCATATTGAATAAACTCCCGCCAAGCTTGTGGGGTATTCTCTCATGATAGGAATAAAATCCAGGAGTGGCAGGTTTAGTCTATTTAGGGTGTCAGAGCCTGTCACCCGGATGTCCTTTTTTTTCCATTAAAAGAAATAAAAGACATGCCTGGCTGTAAATTTCTTGATGCCGGGTGTATAAGTGACCCCTCTTCCCGCCATCCAGCAAATTTATATGGATTTTTATCATTGGGCCATTTTTCGCGATAGTGCCCCTTTAAGTAACAGGAGATACATTATAAATACATTATTGCTCAGCATTTTTTAAACAAAACTGCATAAACAAAACTGAAATAGGATGGAGAACCTGACTTTGAGGCAACTATAGGCAGAACGCTCCTTTTTTACTCCCACTCTCATCTTTATGCTGGCAGGCACCAGCCTGTGCACGGACTTGTGGGTTTTCCTGTCTACAGAGCGAGTTCAGGCGGGGGGATACGTTTAGGAAGAGACCCATGTTAGACTTAAAGGACTATAAACCCAATGGCAATAATTAGGCAGTAGGCATCTTAACCTAATGGGTAAAAGCCGTTGCAGGTCTTCAGTGCTTAACCTCTTTTCAATTTAGTTCCCCCAGGACCACACAAAAAGTGGTCTAACAGCCACTCTTCCTTGTCACGCTCAGCATCAGCTACCGTGGCAAGCATAGTGGTCCTGCCTCCGTCTCTTACTACATTAGAGTCTGAACATTATGACATGCACTTCCCAGCTCGGTCACGGCCCAGAAATTGAGGCAATAAACCCAGCTTTGCTTCAAATACATATATATATATATATATATATATATATATATATATATATATATATTTTTGAGTTGCTTTGAAATGGTTCAACTTTCACTGTTCCCGCCAGGGATAATGTGGAAGAAAATTAGCATGTGTATAGTAGAAAGGAAATAATGGCCAGAATAGACCAAAAGCCCCTTTCAATGGTATAAGGTAAAGAGCTCTTCCTTTTAAACAGAAAGTATTTACATGGCACATACAGGCCAATAATAATAGGATTTATCCATGTTTCTTAGCAGTGGACAGAGCCAAGCAAAACACCTCTTTTCAGCTTTGTGTTAATTCAAGCGCCCAAAAAGAGCAAGCCGGCCTTGCAATGCTTGGGGTTACTTTCTAATATTCGCACAACTATCACTTTCTACTTATGGACCTGTTTTGGACCAGTGGCCCTTGTCTTGTCCCATTGTTGCTCCCAAGCTTTACTACCTACCATACAGCCATAACTTCTAGCCTTGTGCTGAGGCTACTAGCCTATAAAAAAAAGTAGGATGTAGTCCTGCTTTAAATTAAATCCATTATTATGATGGCAAGTGCTATTTTACACTAGCCTGTGCCAAATGGTTTGTACAACTTGCTTTAGTATTTTATTTTTCATTTACCCCTTTCCACTTAAAGCGGTCCTTCACTGTGAATAAGAGTCTATATTATATGTTTCCCACACCCTGTACATACAGATTGCTACCTGCATCTACTGCATGTTATGAGCCTTTAAACATCCAAGATGGCGGCTTATGGAAGCCGCCATCTTATCAGGCAGCCTGCAAACAGGAAGTGCCTCCTGACTGTGCTGCTCTGCATTTGCTCTTGATTTGCTGAGTGAGCCCCCCAGGTTGGCCAGCTTTCACTCACCTTTTCCGAGGCCGTGTGCCGATCTTAAATATTAAGGTGCTGATTGGACAGGAGCCCGCTCACCACTGGACCAAGGAAAGCTTTGTTTTTGGGGCGATCTGAGGAAACTCACAAATCGGGCTTCCCCTGGGGCAAGGTCCAAAAGCCCTGAATATTGAAAATCCTGGGCCTTGGTCCCCTTGGGAGTGGGCACTCTGCACGGAAGCTGAAACTGGGACCTCGTGCGACAGGTCAGTCACCCAATCCTACAGTGTTGTGGCCGCACTGCTCCCTGGCTGGTTGCGGGGCTGCCAGGCAGATGCCCACCAGCATCAGGGGAGGATTGCATTGTTCAGGTGAGTTGTTTCATTGTTTTAATGCCCAGATCGGGCTTAGCGCAGGGGAAGGAGAGGTGTCTGGGGAGTTACAAAAAGCTTGGACTTCCACTTTAATAATAGGACAGTGTGTTTAGCACTAGAGGCTGTGATTTTAAGATCACAGTGATACCACGATTACTATGAACGTTTCTGGTGCAGGTAAATGCCGTACTAATTTAGGAAAATAGAAACAAGAAAACTCTGAGCAGCAAAACTATAGCAGCCAGTCATGCTTCAGCTTTCATTTTCCAGGAAAACTACACGGGAATGAGGAAGGACAAGTAACCTTTTGTCCAATGTACGCAAAACACTGTATGGACCTAGTCCAGTTTTAAACACACCCAGATATGGAATCAGAAAAGAAGCACATGGAATGGTTCAATCAATGTATAGATAAGGAGGGATGGAATATTCCAGTGGAAATGATTCAGAGATTTCTATAGGATTTCTCTATATAACAGCTTGTTTTATGTGCATGCGTAATGAGTTTATGTGCATTATGCCTGAACAAAAGAAACAAACGAAACATATATGTTTAATAATATAGTGCTGTCACATAGCATCATCGATAAGAATGAAGATTCTAGGTGAAAATATTTCTTCATGCTGCTAATCGCGCAAAATGCGCTAAAAAGACAACGTTGTGATTCATGTACTAAAAGATATAGCAGTAAATACAATAACTATATGGAAAATAACACAAATAGAACGTTTTTTTCAGGCTGAAAAACAGCTGCAGAGTTATGTTAGCACTGTAAACTGTAAACAATTAGACTCAAATTCTACACCACGGGACTATACAAGGAGCATTCATGCACAGTCTGCTGGAGCTGGATATTTCCAGTGTGGGAACACAGATAAGACCAAAGATTAGCTGGAAAATGTACAGTAGTGATATTAATCCCCAGCCTGTCACTTCCTCAGGCTGCAGCTGATGTTCTGGTCATGGAAAACAGTGAGGCACTTTTTATTCTTTTTGGAAGTGAGCCAGATGAATTAAGATATTGTTCAGCTGAAATGTAAAAAGGCTGCTTCAAAACACTTGGAAATTGCATTTCTCGAGTAATAACTGTTTTGGCCCAATGCTTGGATATCCTGTGCCTGAAGCTGATTCTAACAAGGGCTGGCTTTTTCCTTAAAGGGTCAGTCAAGGCAACAGCAATAATAAGGCAGCAATCAGCTCACCTGATTTCTGTCTTATGTGCCTCTCCTCTCTTTTTTACAGCACAGGGTAGAAGCTGTAGCAGAGCTCCAAATGTTGCTGTCCTTTCCATTTCATTTCTCCAGTACCATGCAAAAAAGTGTCCCTTGGTTCGCTCAGTGCCTAGCCACAGTGGCACCACAGCTGTCTCCGACCATAGCCTTGCATGCACATGACTTTGCCATGATGCGCACTTCCCATCTCCGCTATGCCTAGAAATGTCTAGAATGAGTATTTACAATATGATGCGAAATGTTCATTTTACACTGTTCCCATGTTGGGGTATGGTAGGAGGAAGTTATCATGTGCCCATACTTATAAAAAGACCTAAGGTTTTCAGTCTGCACATCTAAAATCCTGCCTCCCATCCCATTTCCTACCTTCTAGGAGGCAATAAAAATAAACCTGCTTGCCACAGTGATTCCCATTCCGTGCCAACGCAGTCCACTGTATGCTCCTTTTGTGGATTCCATCAAGTGTAGGAGATCATGACTGAGAAGTTAGTGAAATAATCACTGCTGTGGCAGGATCATTGAAACATCCCCCCGTCCAGGGATGGCGTCAGCACCTGGCAAGGCAGGGCAGCTGCAAGGGGGCCCACTGACAGGGCCGGCCTTTGGGGTGTGCAATAGCGCCTGACCGGCAGCAGACAGGGAGTGCACCACCACAGATGGTGCCCCTATCTCCTCGAATGGCAGGGTTCCACACAATGGGGCATCGGTTCCAGGGGATGAAGTGCTGGGTTTTGTTCTGCTTCTAAGTTGCCCACCCCAGCTGATTTCTTATCCCTGGAGCATCCCAATCTGTGATACCCTACTGTGTGAAACCCCCCTGGGATCGCTGGCATACCAACTATACAAGCAATTCCACCCCTGAGTTTTGTCTGTTTTTAAAGGGGCATCTCAATTTGAGATGGCCCTGTTTGTGAAAGAACCCTTGTGGTTTGGCTGTTAACTCTAACTGGCGATCCCACAGTGCATTCACCAGTTCAAGGAAAGTAAGGAACAAAGGAGGGGTCACACACATGGGCATCTAAAATCAGGAGAATCTAGATTCGTTTATACTCTGAGGTCAGGTTGGTGCGCTTCAAATGAGACCAAAACTAGAGTTTTGGTCCAAATAGCATGATCCTTAGGGGGAATCCAGATTTGGGATGTCCCTCGCTCATGTGACACGACTCTTCAGCACTAAGGGGCCCACTGAGATCATGCCGCAAAAGGGCCCACATAAACCTGGAGCCAGCCCTGCCCCCAGCATACAGCACTTCTAAGGAGAAGTGTTTCCTAATGCAGGGCACTTGTGCAGCTTGGGTAGGTTGGTCAGGGTTCCTTAGTACCTAGACCCTTCCTGGCACAGAGTTGCCAAATTGTTTTGTTTCAACTAAAATCTGCTAAGCTAAAATGATTTCAATATCAGTATTGTCCCAGTCAGTTGGCTGTGTTTTTTGGTTCCTCAGCCTGCACAAGTCTGCCATTGATCATCGTGTAGTCAAGTGCATTGGTATTTCAGTTATAAGAGCTTTCCCTAAACCACATTTTCCTTTAAACCCATGGCTGGGGAAGTAGTGGAGCTTTAAGGTAACTTTTAAAGCAAGAAAATCCTCCATAAGCCGGTAAAGGTTTTACTGACAATATTTATCCATCTCGGAGTTAAGTGGGTGAGAAGTTGCACACAACGCACTGCATGGTATGTTAAGTGATTGTGTTAACGTTCTCTGAAGATATCTTGGTAAGTTCGCTTTTCCGCTAGATGAGTTCCATGGGCATTAGCAGTGAACACTTCAAATGGTGTGAAAGAATTGTGTTTATTTTTATTGGGTGGTAGTATTATTATTTGGGTCTGTCCTTTTCTATTTACTTTCAATTACCGCGTGTTTTGCCCTATAAGACGCACAGACCCATAAGACACACCCAGGATTTGGGGGGAGGAAGATGAGAAAAAAAATATTCTGAACCTAATGGTGTGCTAAAATACCCCCCAAATAATTGCTGACAGTGTGCAGAATCCCCCCACCATGACCTCATTACAGACCCCAACTTACAGACAGTGATATGCATTCCACATTACAGGCAGTGATGGGCATCCCAAATTCAGGCAGTGTGAGTCATCCCAAATACAGGCAGTTTGAGGCATACCAAATGCAGGCTGTGTTAGGCATCCTAAATACAGGCAGTGTAAGGCATCCCACATTACAGGTAGTGAGCAGTATCCCACATTAAAGGCATTGATGTACATCTCAAATACAGGCAGTATGAGGTATCCCAAATTCAGGCAGTGTTAGGTATCCTAAATACAGGCAGTGTGGGGCATCCCACATTAAAGGCATTGATGTGCATCCCAAATACAGGAAGTGTGGCGCATCCCAAATTCAGGCAGTGTATAAGGCATCCCAAATACAGGCAGTGTGAGGCATCCCAAATACAGGCAGTGTGAGGCATCCCAAATGCAGGCAGTGTTAGACATCCTAAATACAGGCAGTGTGAGGCATCCCAAATACAGGCAGTGTGAGGCATCCCAAATACCGGCAATGTGAGGCATCCTAAATACAGGCAGTGTGAGGCATCCCAAATACAGGCAGTGTGAGGCATCCCAAATACCGGCAATGTGAGGCATCCTAAATACAGGCAGTGTGAGGCATCCCAAATACAGGCAGTGTGAGGCATCCCAAATACAGGCAGTGTGAGGCATCCCACATACAGGCAGTGTGAGGCATCCCACATACAGGCAGTGTGAGGCATCCCACATACAGGCAGTGTGAGGCATCCCAAATACAGGCAGTGTGAGGCATCCCACATACAGGCAGTGTGAGGCATCCCAAATACAGGCAGTGTGAGGCATCCCAAATACAGGCAGTGTGAGGCATCCCACATACAGGCAGTGTGAGGCATCCCACATACAGGCAGTGTGAGGCATCCCACATACAGGCAGTGTGAGGCATCCCACATACAGGCAGTGTGAGGCATCCCACATACAGGCAGTGTGAGGCATCCCAAATACAGGCAGTGTGAGGCATCCCAAATACAGGCAGTGTGAGGCATCCCAAATACAGGCAGTGTGAGGCATCCCAAATGCAGGCAATTAGGCATCCTAAATACAGGCAGTGTGAGGCATCCCACATACAGGCAGTGTGAGGCATCCCACATACAGGCAGTGTGAGGCATCCCACATACAGGCAGTGTGAGGCATCCCAAATACAGGCAGTGTGAGGCATCCCAAATGCAGGCAATTAGGCATCCTAAATACAGGCAGTGTGAGGCATCCCACATACAGGCAGTGTGAGGCATCCCACATACAGGCAGTGTGAGGCATCCCACATACAGGCAGTGTGAGGCATCCCAAATACAGGCAGTGTGAGGCATCCCAAATACAGGCAGTGTGAGGCATCCCACATACAGGCAGTGTGAGGCATCCCACATACAGGCAGTGTGAGGCATCCCACATACAGGCAGTGTGAGGCATCCCAAATACAGGCAGTGTGAGGCATCCCACATACAGGCAGTGTGAGGCATCCCAAATACAGGCAATGTGAGGCATCCCAAATACAGGCAGTGTGAGGCATCCCAAATACAGGCAGTGTGAGGCATCCCACATACAGGCAGTGTGAGGCATCCCAAATACAGGCAATGTGAGGCATCCCAAATACAGGCAGTGTGAGGCATCCCAAATACAGGCAGTGTGAGGCATCCCACATACAGGCAGTGTGAGGCATCCCACATACAGGCAGTGTGAGGCATCCCACATACAGGCAGTGTGAGGCATCCCAAATACAGGCAGTGTGAGGCATCCCAAATACAGGCAGTGTGAGGCATCCCACATACAGGCAGTGTGAGGCATCCCAAATACAGGCAGTGTGAGGCATCCCAAATACAGGCAGTGTGAGGCATCCCACATACAGGCAGTGTGAGGCATCCCACATACAGGCAGTGTGAGGCATCCCACATACAGGCAGTGTGAGGCATCCCAAATACAGGCAGTGTGAGGCATCCCACATACAGGCAGTGTGAGGCATCCCAAATACAGGCAATGTGAGGCATCCCAAATACAGGCAGTGTGAGGCATCCCACATACAGGCAGTGTGAGGCATCCCACATACAGGCAGTGTGAGGCATCCCACATACAGGCAGTGTGAGGCATCCCAAATACAGGCAGTGTGAGGCATCCCACATACAGGCAGTGTGAGGCATCCCAAATACAGGCAGTGTGAGGCATCCCAAATACAGGCAGTGTGAGGCATCCCAAATACAGGCAGTGTGAGGCATCTTAAATACAGACAGTGTGAGGCATCTTAAATACAGGCAGTGTGAGGCATCTTAAATACAGGCAGTGTGAGGCATCCCACATACAGGCAGTGTGAGGCATCCCAACTACAGGCAGTGTGAGGCATCCCAACTACAGGCAGTGTGAGGCATCCCACATACAGGCAGTGTGAGGCATCCCACATACAGGCAGTGTGAGTCATCCCAAATACAGGCAGTGTGCAGAATGCCCCCCCAAAACAAATAATACTTACATTCCTGGGGCTCCCACGCTGCCGACCTACACTCTTGCAGAAGCCAGTTTCCCACCGACATAGACACATACACACATATATCTTACCAGACAATACCTGCTGCCTGCTGGAAGCAGTGCAGAGAACAGAGTGCCAGCAGGCGCCGCCGTGATCAACAGGAGGCAGTGGTGGGCTTAGGGATCAGCAGCGGAGGATCGAGGATCAGCTGGTAAGATATGTGTGTCTCAAGTTGGCGGGAGATTGCCTGCTGTAGGAGTGCATGCCAGCAGCATGGGAGCATCAGGAATGTAAGTATTATTTTTTTAACATTCGCACGATAAGACACATTGACCTAATAAACTATTAAACTCATTCTTGTGTATTGCTGCTCCTGAGACAAGCTGAGACCACAGGGATACCCCCTACAGACCCCGCCCATGACTGATTTTGTCCTCTGGTCTCTGCCCCTAGGAATCAAACAACAAATCTCACTTACTGTGCCTTTAAGCCCACAGACTCAAGCTCATTGCAGTTCTCAGTGCTCGTGGCACCTTCCTGGCCTTGGTGCGTGCCCCTGCTGCCGGTTACGAGGGATCGGGCTCTCTTGTTGATTCTCAGCTGGGGGCGCATTTTGTTAGCATCTCCCACTAACTTGCTCTCATGTGGTTATACAGTGTATGGTGTCCACTGTTGCCGAAGGGTCAGACTTCAAGCACTTGTTGACTGATGGCAGATCAAACACTGGCTACCATCAGTAGACTGGCCATAGGGAGGTCTGGGGCTGCACATCTTTAGGGCGGGCTTGACTGGTTGTAGCCCCCAGAAGGCAGCCTACTTCATCCAGAGGCTGTGGTGGAATTTATTCCTTCCTGTCTGCGCACTGCTCTCAGGATTCAATTTGAAGTCAGGAGATGCTGGAGGCAGAGGAAGAAGACATACCTCTTTTTTTTTCTGTGACCAGAGCATAGAGACATCATGGTAATGACAACATTTGGTAGACAGCTGGCCTATTGTTTTTACAGTTTGACTGACCAATCCCTTTAAAAACACCATGGTTATTGTAATGCAAGAGGAGCTACCGGTATATTTATATGTGATCGTATCTGGTAATAATCTACATTCATGCACAAAAACTATGAATGCATTTTTACAAAGAAAACTGATTTTAATTAATGTGCATACTACTAGACAGACTGTGCATACTGCAGGTTGAGAAACAGTGAAGTTATCATTTTAGGAGCCAAGCAGAGGAAATCATTATTGGGGCTGACCTGAGAATACAATTCAAGGGGTCTATCAGAGGAAATCATTATTGGGGCCAACCAGAGGAAATCATCATTGGGGTCAACCAGAGGAAATCATCATTGGGGTCAACCAGAGGAAATTATTCTTGTGCCTCACTAGAGGAAATAATTCTTGGACCCACCAGAGGAAATTATTCTTGTGCCTCAATAGAGGAAATCATTCTTGGACCCACCAGAGGAAATCATTCTTGTGCCTCACTAGAGGAAATCATTCTTGGACCCACCAGAGGAAATTATTCTTGTGCCTCACTAGAGGAAATCATTCTTGGACCCACCAGAGGAAATTATTCTTGTGCCTCACTAGAGGAAGTCATTCTTGGACCCACCACAGGAACTCAATCTCAACCATTTATTTAGAAATCATGCAAGATCACTCTTAGGGACTAATTTATCTGTCAGAATACGCCATGTTGGTGAAAATTAGAGTGGTGAAAATTCTAATATAGAATTTTCTTTTTACATTGGCGCATGATGCAGCATTGCAAGAAACACATTTACTAAAACATTAGCGTTGCAGCAACATACAGAAACAAATATACATTATATTTTGCAGTGCTCTAATTTTCACCAATGTGGCAAATTCTGGCAGATTGTTCTTGGACCTTCTGGTGTTAGTCTTGGACCTCCTGTACTGTCCTGTTGGTAGCCTTGGTCAGTGCATGTGGCCCAGTGGAGGATTCTCTGGTCTCCCGGTCAGGCCAGACACCACTGTACTTACCAGTGTCTTGCCATTCTACTCTTTATTTGTGGTCAGCCTGAATGGTGATATTGCCAATCTGCCAACTTACAGCCATGTGATTCTCCAAGGCTGAAATAATAGCCTGGCTGCTTTCCCTCATACTGGCAGGCACTGGAATATACCATTTGTGTAAGGGGTCAGTTGTTTTAGTAATTTAGGCGTAAACCTACTTTAAATGGGGGCCTTCTACCTAATATTCCCAATTTGAATATTAAAATGGTGGCTGAAAAATGTGTACAGATAAGTAAATATGAGCTAAGAATCACAAAGATGATCTGTAGACTCAAAAAGCTGACGTTTGCTTATATTATATGAGCGACTTTGGTCGGCAGTCTGGAAACAGTAAAGAGTCACCATTTTGTCCCTACCACTGCTTTGCCTTATAAAAGGCATGTCTGTCACCCAGTTTCCAATCCCTTTTATGAAAATATTGGCCTTGGCCATAGAGCTATATTACTTTAACGTCCCTCTCCAGGCACATGCTAACTTTCCCCCTCTTTATCCTCTTTATCCTTGGGAACGTTATAATATAGGCCATTTCAAAGCACCTGAAAATCTATAAGTAAATAGCTTATGCATTCCAGGTGAAATTTTCTGTTCAATTTCTGGGTGGTGGCTGAGCTGGGAAGGGCATGTCATGGAGCAAGACTTTTGAGTTCTTAACGTGCTCTGCTGTGGACAAAGACAATGGTGGAATCACTTTGGCTTTCCATACTCACACTCAGAGCAGCAAGGGACCGAGTATCTGTAGGCCGGGCAAGGACGCCGCTCCAATCAAACTACTATCGTTAAAACGGATTATTTTATGGAAACCTGAAAAGTCTGGAACAGACAATGAACTATACCATTAAGAACTAAGGACTTTTACATCAGCTCAGCAGCACGGATTACCGCTGTCTGAAACTTCTACCCCCATCCCCCCACAGTGACTTTTCCCACCACTGCCCCCCTCCCCTCGTGTCATCCCCGCTCCCAAATAAAAGTGTGTTTAGAATAAACACTCTTGCGGTATCTTTTATTCAATTGAAGACAACCAATTCATCGTTTGGGATCCAGAACCCG
Source organism: Gastrophryne carolinensis (assembly GCA_027917425.1). Lineage (NCBI taxonomy): Eukaryota > Metazoa > Chordata > Amphibia > Anura > Microhylidae > Gastrophryne > Gastrophryne carolinensis. The sequence goes on along the minus strand of CM051238.1, from coordinate 293,492,502 downwards.
CTGAAGCAGACCCAAGGTGACTCAACAGCACCATACAAGATGTCAGTCTTACGTCGTTGAGAACCTCCTTACGTCAGAGGCCCTGGGCAGGTTAAGTACCCCCGGGCCGTGGCGGTAAGTTTTTTCAATCCATAGAGCATTCATTCATATCGGCTAAACTATTTTATATATATATATAAGGAAATTGGTTTATGCTGTAGAAAATAAGGACTGTCATTCATATTGCAGTGCCTTACAGATACACAGCACATAAAAATATACACCTTAACCTGGTAAAGGGGACATCATTGTATCTTCCTGACACATCACTTTAAGGTGTAACTCTACCCAGCGCGCCACATTAGTCTTTTCCTCCCACCTTTTCTAAATCGGTCAGGAATTGTACATTTCCAGCACTTGTATCTGTAGGACCACTTTTTTTTTTGTGTGGTCCAGGAGAAATAAAATTGAAAAAAGGGGCAAATTTTGGAACCCTGCTACCACTTCTACCCTGCACTGCAGGGAATGGAGGAAAGGCACATGGTAAGGGCATCAGACGAGCTGCTTGCTGGCTAATTATTGCCGTTGGGTTTAATGTCCCTTTAAAAAAGAAGCAATGCTTGGAAAGCTGGTTTGGGGAAACAGAAGCACAGACTTTGCATTTTACATTACCAAATGTAATGTATTGTCTTTATTATAGAGCAAGTGAAGATGGGCTTGTGTTTACTAATGGCTGGTATGTCCTTCCCATATCTTATCATTGTGCAAACACAGTAAGTTCCCTATTATACAGAAGAGGAATGAAATCCACCCTGATCTCAGCCAGAAGCCAGTCTGCTATATGCAGAGAAATTGTTCTGATAAAATCAGGTTGTACCCATAAATTCCTGAAGGATAGCATTTCTTATTAGGGTGTAGTAACCTTTATAAGTGAAAAACATGGGACTTCAACTTCAACCAAACTATCTTACCGTGTGATAACCAAACTGAAATGTCATAATTATAGCCACGAATTCTGTTAGAACAGAAACACAAGCACAAAAAATGGAACAAATTAAAAAAGGGAAAAACATTTACAGAACAATATAGTGACTTATTTAATTCACTTTTTAAAGTGGATCCAGTGACTGGGTGACATAAGAGTCACTCACATTTGCTGCAGCTCCATGGCCGTGGCAGCTTTTTTTACTAATCTGCAGCGGGAGGAACAGGAACAGGATTTTTCATTTCTGAATAAAGGGCTTCTATAACATTTACTTTAAAAAGTGACTAATATAAATCTAGCAAAGGTTTTAGGCTCTGAAAGCACAGTACACTGTTTTTGGAGTAAGTATTGCCATCCCCTTTAATTTTCTAACTAGGGATGGGATGTAAAAAGAGCACTTCTGTTTCATTTCAGGGGTGTCACCAGTAGCAATGCGTGGTTAAACTCCGCCGTAGGCGGAGACTGCAAGAGAGAAAGAAACGCCTCCCGGCCTGTATTGGGCAGGCTGTGGCAGTATATCCTCAGTTCTTTTCTTGCAGTCACAAGGGACTGTGAAGATGTATTTTTACAGCGGAGCTTCGATTACATCTGTCTCCCAGTTGCACCTCCATCCAGCGGGTTTCGGAGCTGGCAGCGCTTTCGTCCAGATCGACATTTTTGGTGCTGCATGAAGACAAAGTGGTGTTTTATGTGAAGCAGGATTTTTTGCCCAAGGTGGTCCCTCCTATCAGGAGATGGTGCTAACCTCCTTGTGTGACTCCTGCATTCCCTCAATGTGGTCAGGGCATTAAAGTATTACTTGGCCGCTACTCGAGAGGTTCATAAGACAAATGTCTTGTTCGTGATCCCAGTAGGACCGAAGAGGAGCCTGGCAGCTACTATGTCCCCTCTTAGCAGGGGGATCAGGCCGGCGGTCATACATGCCTACACCTGCAAGGGGAAGGAGGCGTCCTTCTGGATCACCGCTCTCTCCACCAGGGCGATTGGCGCATCTTGGGCTTTCCAGCACCAGGTGTCGGTGGAACAGGTGTGCAAGGTGGCAACCTGGTCGTCTCTCCGCACCTTAACCAAGTTTTACACACTTGGTGTTGCAGGCGGTTGTGAACCCCTCTTTTGGGGTCTAAGCTTGAGGTGTCAGTGCCATTGTTCTTTGTTATCTTGATGCAGTCGGCTGTTGGCTGTTCTTGCACATTCCCACCCCTATTGAGGGTACTACTTTGGGATGTCCCACGGGTTGCTACTGGTGGTGCCGCGAAATGGAAGAGATGAGAAATTTGTGTAGTCGCTGGTAAATTGTCTTTCTTACCCTGTTTCATTCCGGGCACCACACCCTCCCTACTGTTGTGTTAGGACTGCGTCGGTGGCAGTTAATGCCTTCTACATGGTTATTATTGCTGGACTGGACTGGTTTGCAGTGACAGATAAAAGGAGAGAAATATGGTGCAGCCACTGAAGAATGTCCTCTGATGTGTCAGAAGTGCTGGTGTGTCAGAAGTGCTGGTGGCTTCATTCCTATGCTTAGCAGTGACACCTAAAAGAAGAGAAACATGGGGCTGCCATTGATACACACCTTAAGGAATGCTGGTGGCCTGACTACCTTGCTGCCAGCAGTTTAACTAAACTTCATGAGATGTGAAGTGTGTGTATTTTTCAGGTTGATTCTTATTCCTGATAGAAATAGAGACCTTAGCGCAAACACTTATATACAGTAGATTGACACTGAACATGGCACCAATAGACAAGACTTTGCTCCGAAGTGCAAAACCTGCAAGCCTGCTAGTACATTGCCTAGATTTATTCCAGGGCAAGAAAGATAAAGGGTAACTAACCAGATTTCTGGTATACGGTAAATTATACATCAGAACAGAACACGATTGTCTTGCTGATCGTTTATACTTTGGGCATTGTCAATTTTGCCTTGAGACATGGTCAGGGCTGGATCTTTGCTTGGTCTACAGAGGACATGGTCTCTGCTGCTAAGCACCTACCCTCCTCTTTCAGCTATGTGTTGTTAGGATGGGCATTTACGTGCAAAGCACACAAGGATAGCTTTGAGTTTTCCAGCTGCTCTTCATCCCCTGGCTTTGTCCTTGGTGCTTCTGCTGGTCCATGAATACTTCTACAGGTAGTGGCAATCTGAAGTAAAGTGCAATTATTGGGAAGATATACAGTATGATGCTTCCAGGTGACCCACTGACGTTGCCATATCTACACAGGTCAAAATAAATACACTCTATAGGCTGGGCACCTAATGTGTAATAAAGGCAATAGAAGAACATAAACAAGAAATGGATAAGTGCCATGGCACTGCGTAGTGACACATCTTTGTACATGGAAGGTGTAGGGATTATGTAAAGATAATACTTTAAGCTGGAATATTTCCTCAGTTGCTATTAATAGGTGCATAAGCAGGATACACACTGGGCTCGCTGTCTAAGTACAGTTTCATTATAGTCCAGCATTATGTCTATGAATAGTAGGCTATTGCTTATGTTATTATGTAACATTTGCATGGCACTGTAGTCATTGAGCTTTTCTGTGGGTGGTGTGATTTGTTCTCTTCCAGTCACATGCATGGATGTACTATTTTCAGTTCATATATAGGTGTGTTTGTGAAATACAAAACATTTATGGATCCCAGTAATTCATGTAAGCAAAATGACAGTTTTAGAACTGGTTATGCCTGTTACAGCAACTGTCTGTGTGATTTTAAAGGAAACGTCATGTCCTTGTCACAGCCAGAGAGACAAAATATTGTGAACTACTAGGTTTCTTTTAAGGAAATCTGCATAAACATGCTAGATGTTAAAGAGGACCTTCAGCATCACTTAATGAAAAGCCCAAACCCTTAAAAATCTATTCCCCAGCATCTAAAATTAATATATTTAATGTCCTTAGTCACTTACTTTTTATTCTTTCCCTCACTGGCCTGCAACTCTGTTCAGGACACTAGGATACGGGCGCCTCCATCTTGGCTCAGTAACATCACATATTGAGGAGAGAAGAGGGGGCAAAAGTGCAGGGGGACGGGCTATAGCTGTGCTTTGCACAAACAGAGCAGGGCTGGGGTCAGGAAAAGGTCAGCAATCCCAGAATGCAGCACAGTCAGAAGACACTTCCTGTTTGCAGGCAGCCTGCAGCTCTATGGGCTGCCATCTTGGATGTTTTAAGTCTCAGAAAATGCAATAGATGCAGGTAGGATGATTTTTAATATGGGCAATTGGTATGTACGGCTCTTATTTAGGGTGAAGGTCCGGTTTAAGAGGAGGAGTTACTGACATACACCCCATGTAAAAAGAAGAGTCCCTTCAGAGTTAACCGATTTTGAACATACTGCTCACATTTAACTGCTTGTCTCCTGAACCAGCCTATGCAGGACATTAGCATTACCTACTCCTAATATCTGTTCAAAGCATTGCATGATGGGTTAAAGCATCTACAATCATAAAAACAATTTGACTTGCATTAAAGCGAAACAAAACCCACCAGCGGCCGGCCTGGAATCTGAAAGGGCACCCGTAAAAACTCAGCGTTCCCTGCTGCAGCGGTGCATGCGCAGGCTCTTGTCCAGTCAGAGCTGTTTGCCTTGGCTCTGATTGTCTACAACGGGGAACGCACTCTGCCGCATCCCCTGCGGCGTGCGCGCGCTCCTGTCCCGGCCATTCAGATACAGGGGATGCAGCAGCACACACTCCCCATTGAATTAAATCAGAACCCTTTGCCAAATGACCTAGTCAAGGCAAAGGGCTCTGATTGAGTGGGGAAAGGTGAGTTCTAGTGGGCGAACTGGGGGGTTCCACACAGCGGGGCATCTCCATTTCAGGATGCTCTGAGGGCATGGAACAAAATCTGGGAAAGTCAAATTCCCGGGTTATGTTCCACTTTAAACAGTTACTCCAGTACTATGTCAGGGGACAGGCAAACATATTTGAGCAGTCTTCTCTTGTAAAAGCCATATGGTAAAGTCACAAGCCTGTCACCACTAATTCTGCCTCCTTCTAATAAAAAAAATCAAGTTTGGTTGGAAGTTTTGATGTTATTGCTATTTAGCATATTTATGCAGATTGTTATTGTTAGACGTTTTTTCACAATATATCACAAATATCTTCTCTTCATTCACACAGTGCTGCTGGTTATCCTGGTAGAAATGTCATTCCATAGTACAGAATGGCTGCAGTGTAGAAAGCTCAGTAATGTTCTTCTGTCTAGGGCAAAAAGCATTCACCCACCACACACAGCCCATTCATACCCACATGCTGCCTTTTTGTAAAGCAGTTACCATTTAATCATTCTAAAGGGTCTGCCCAGGCAACAACCAAAAAAAAATGCTCACCTTTTGTGGCCTGCAGCTGTTTGATTATACTCTGGTTGAAGTAACTGTGTTACTGGAGCATGCAATGGAGGCGTGCCCAACTTTATTAGGACCCCTCCATTGCAATAGAGGGGGGGACAGCTCTACATTCCATATGTTGATTTTGTAAGTGAGCTGCACAAGCTGCAGTGGTTGCACTTGCCAGGCTCGCTCACTCTGGGGACACTAAGGCACAGGGGTGGCCTTGTGATCACAGGTGGTATGTAAGAATGGAATTGAATAAAGAGGGAAGCTTTGGAGGCCTGCTATAGCATCTACAGCACACTGCAGAAAGTAAAGGAGAAGTACATGGGACAGGCTTCAGATGAGCTCTTTGCTGCCTTACTAAGTGGAGCCATCACCAGGATTTTTACTTTCATGGTGATTGGTCCTTGTCCCTGGGGCATCCAGATTTGAGGTGCTCTGCTGTGTAAAACCCCCCAGATAGCTCTCAAAACTCACCTTTCCGCTGGTCTAATGTCGCATGCGCTGGCTTTCGCTCTACGTCCATGGTGTGGGCGATCGCACCAAATTGGGATGTAATCAGCACACCCTGGAGTGTCAAAAACAATGCTAGGTCCACTTTAAACCTTGAAACGGTTTCAGATTGTTAAAAGAACCTTCTCACATTAATTTTATTTTAGAGAGTCCTCTTTAATATGCAGCAGCCTGAGCGCTTAAAGAAAAAATACGCTGCTGCCTGAATACTCACCTCTTCCAGGTTGCACGTCCCACATGACCACGAGCAGCCTATGAGTGAGGATGCTACCTGGTGCTTTCTTTTAGTGATGCACAGTGGGATAGCCTGAACCCGGGCTGCCCTGCTGCTTCATATTAAAGTGGACCAACACCCAGGATTTTGACTATCCTGGGTCTTGGTCCACTTCGGTGGGGCACCCCCGATCGGGGTGCCCCGCTGTGTGAAACCCCCCCGAACCACTCACCTCTCCCCGCGCCGACGTACAAGGGAAGATCTTGAACGTCTAAGCGGCGGCGGCCGCCGCCGCCTCCCTCGCGTCACTTTGAACGCGCGCGCCCCCGCGCCGGCCATTCGCAGACGGCCGGCGCGGAGGCGCGCACGCCTACAGGGGCGCGAAGATAAGGTAGGTGAGTTGGGGTGTTTGGGGGGGGTTTCACCCCGCGGGACATCCCGATCTCGGATGTCCCGCGGGGTGGGGGGTGATCGGCCCGGGAATCTTATAGATTCCCGGGCCGATCACCCGTGGGTGTTGGTCCACTTTAAAGACGGACATTTCTGACTGTAGTTCCTCTTTGCAACTTTTGCAAATTGTACCATCACGTCTATCTCTTCTGGTTTAGACACTTCCTTTGGTGGAGCAGTGCGACATGACTGTGATGCAACTCCTGTTTAGGCAAGTGAGAGCCCCCCGGGTCTGCTGAAATGCTGCGCTGTCATCTAGCACACTATCCTGGGTTTTGCTCCTTGCCCCGGGGGCACTCCGATCGGGGGTGCCCCACTGTGTGACACAAACTCACTTCTGCCCGGTTCTATGGCGCATGCGTGGCCGCTCCTCCAATCAGCACGCTCGGATCTGCTGACGTCCCTTCGTCTAATGCGAGCTGCTCCGAGCGCGCTGACAGCCGCATGTCCCGCTACCCTCTAACAGGGAGCCTTGCTAGAGGGATAGCAGGGATGCGGACATGGCTCTCGCATACACCGTTGGATCGGAAAAGTAGGTAAGTGTATGGGGCGACCTGGGGGGTTTCACACAGCGTCGGGGGAATCGATTGGCTTGTGGGTTTTGGTCCACTTTAAGGAGAGATGGATCTTATTATCTATTACCCTGAATCAGATAACGTGAGGGGGTGATCTTGAGGGGTAATTTTTTTTTTTACTGGAGTTTTTAAACAGAGGGGGGTGAAGGTAAAGGTTGTGCAGATATACTCCGCACAAATAGAGCTTCTGTTGGCAAATTTTACTAAAAGAAGCCATTGTTGTATCCTTTGTACACAATAAAGTGTTTTGTAAAAACTAAAATATAAGCACCCCTTTATTTTTTACATCAGCCTTTCAAAGCCTTTTTCAAATTACCTCTAGTGTGTCCTATATATAGTACTACTGTAGTTTATGTCAACAAGTGTCTTCAGCTGTATTATACAGTTAAGTTTGCGTGCAATCGACCACATACAGAGTTACACCGTGTCCTGCTAAATAGTAACTACAATAGGCGAACATGTGTGTTAATGTTCCACAGGATGCCACACAAAAGATGGGCTGGACCGTCACATCGCCTTCAGTCTGGAACACAGGCCTCCACACACCCTTGTCTTGTGAGGAACAGGCCGAACAAGGTGGATAGAACATGATTTGTACATGTGTATATGAATACCTCTCCACCCGCCATGGCCAGCCCTTATCCCCCGCCTCCATGATTTGTCATCTGTTATATTCATCAGCATTATTCATTATTATCAGTGGCTGCATTGATAGGGGACATGGGGGGGGGGTGTTCACATCTTTGAGAACCATTAGTATCTGGGTGTTCACCTTCTGCACTCTTATTTCAGATAATGTAAGTCTTATACAAATCTTTTTTTCTCTTTTAAAGGTTGATTTGAAAAACACAGCTGACAGGAGGAAAAAGAGAAATGGCTTTGTCTCAGAATCCACTTCCTCTGAGCCGCCCACCCTTGTAAGAATGACTTCTCAATGGCTTAATAAGTATACAATAATTTGAATCGCATAGACTGCGCTGCTAAATCATGCAAAGAATAGGTATACAGTACATGCTTAACTAGTACACAATGCTTGGCTACCTAACAACAATGGCTTGAGTCACTAAACAGAGAGGATTTGCTACTGTTTATTAATATTGTTTTCATGGCAGTGGACAAGACGTAAAATGAACGCTATCCTTATAATACAGAGGGTATTATGGGTTTGAGTGACAGAGGGGTAGCACATGCACATTGATACTGGAGATCAGTAGGAGTGGGGGCTCTTGCAAGCTGCAATATAGAGGGTAAGAGAGGAGACAAGATGTTGGGTCACAACTAGTGTGTACTAAACATGGTGGCAAATGCTTTAAAGGTGTGGAGATTGGGAAATGATTTTCCTAGGCCAGATGATGGCTTGTCTGAAGAGGTGAGTTTTGAGAGCACTTTTGGAGGGCTGAGGAGAGGCAAATTGTATGAGGGAGGGGATTCCAGAGGTGCATGAAGTCCTTAAATTGGACCAAAACCCATTTTTTCTTTAACGGGTGTTGGTTCTGCTGTCTTCTCATCACAATAAGCTTGGGAGGGGGGCATCCAGAATTCTGGAGCCTCGCAGATAACCTTCCAGAACGCCAGTGCCTTCATTGCGAGCCAGCGCCAGGAAAGGAGTCCTGCGATTGGCCGCCAAGCGTGAATGCCCGGCAGCCAATCATGGGACTCCTTTCCCAGCACTGGCTTGTAATGAAGGCGAGCATTACTGGCATTCTGGGAGGTTATCTGCAAGGGAGGCTCCAGCAATCTGGATGCCCCCCTCCCAAGCTTATTGTGATGAGCAGACAGTGGGACCAACACCCCTTAAAGAGAAAGCGAGTGTTGGTCTGGTTTAAAGTGGACCAAAACCCATGCTTTTGATTATCCTGGGTTTTGTTCCTTTCCTCGGGGGCACCCCTGATGTGTGAAACTCCCCCCAGATTGCCGCAGCCAACTCACCTTATCCCAGTCCCACAGCGCGTCTAAGAGCAGCGGTTTTGGCGGCCGCATCCTCTGCTCCCCTCTAGCAACATGCGGACGCGGACATGCTCTCTGTTGGGGAGGCGGAGGATGCGGCTATCAGAGCTGCTGCTCTTAGAAGCGCTGTGGGACCAGCAAGGGGTGAGTTACACGGTGGGGCACCCCCGATCGGGGGGGGGGGCCCGGGGAAAGAAACAAAACCCAGGATAGTCAAAACTTTTGACTATCCTGGGTTTTGGTCCACTTTAAAAGAGCACTATCGCGAAATTGTGTAATATTAAAAATCCTTATAAACACTTTGGGGTCATACACCCAAACTGAATAAAACTCCCCCCAAGCTTGTGGTTTATTGTCTCATGGTAAGAAAAAAAATCCAGGGGTGACAGGCGCTTCTATTAAAATAAAAAAAAAAAACATGCCTGGCTGGATATTTCTTGATGCCATCCAGCATATTTATATGGATTTTTATCATTGGGCCATTTTTCGTGATAATGCTCCTTTATAAGATGAGAGCGGGAGACAGTGGTCAGGATTATGGACAGAAGGTTCTGGCCACAGAGACATTTCCCACAAATTTATAATGAACCAGTGAGGACCACTCCTCATCTTAATTAATAAACTTGAGTTACATCTCTAATGATTTATTACATTTTGTTTAAAAGTACTAAACATAACGCAAATTTGAGAAAAATGTCTCACATGTAATTGAAAATTAAAATTAGACATCTTTCAATATTTATTCACATGTCTATCAGTGCTAATAGATTGGGAGCCTCATTTATGAATGTCCGAGATACAGAGCGCTGCTATTTTTGCCTCAGTGGCACTCAGCATGCGATTTAAAGTGGACCAAAACCCATGTCGATCGATTACCTCCCCCCGGGATGCTCCGCTGTATGAAACCGTCCAGGTCGCCCCATACACTTACCTTTCTTCCTGGGCCAAAGGCATATGCGCAAGCCGTGGCCGCATCCGCGCTATCCCTGTAGCAGGGCGCTTGTCCATGCCAGGCATCTGTGAACACTCTCCCTGTTAGGGGAAACGGGGAATACAGCCGCCAGTGCGCTCTGAGACGCTGGACTTAGACGAAGGCTTAAACCACGTGACGTCAGTGGCTACGAGTACGCTGATTGGACAAGCGGCCGTGCATGTGCCATAGGACCGGGACGAGGTGAGTTAACTTTGGCGATCTGGGGGGTTTTCACAGCGGGGCACCCGGGGGTTTAGGGTGCCCTGGGGGAAAGGACCAAAGCCCAGGATAGTCAAAATCCTGGATTTTGGTGCACTTTAAGATACAAAAAACAGGCTGTGCCGATGCGGCCACCAGCTAGCGTCTTATTAACAATAGCACACAAAAGGTCATGGTGCCGGGCACTCTGATTAAAGCAGCGCTATTAAGGTATGTGATGTAGGTCAAGATCCCATAGAGCACAATGGGCACCACTGGATTGAAGTCTTTTATGCTTATAATTAATATTGCACACATTTTTTTTTGGTACAGAAGTTGCATTGTGACTTGTCAATAATGGAAATGCAGGACCTAGATGTCGCCTAGATGCAACCGCACTGGGGCCCAGAAAGGGCCCCACTTATTAGTTTGCACCAGGGTCCAGTCACTTTTAGTTACGCCACTGTGCATAATATTATTATAATTATTGTTTTTTTTAACAATGTACTGTAAGTTAATTTTATTAGCAGGTCTTTAAACCATGTACATTGGCAGCTGATTGCTGGGTGTTTCCAGCTATAACAAGTACAATGCGATTTATTTTACGGTTACAAGCACCATAAATCAATAATATTACAGCAATTATATTCAAATTAAATTATATTTCGGTTATGTAAAAGGCATGTTTCAGGTACATGTCCACTAAAAATAGAAGTATGTCCTGCAAAGAAATAAATGTCAAAGTGATTTAGTAGACAAATAAAAAAAAACAAAAGGTTATTTACATTTTGTCCCAGGCCACTGACCGGCACTAGTCCAGTAACTCACCTGAGCGCTGGATCCGAGCCCCACTGCCGCTGAATCCTGCGCCGTCCATGGACGTGGGGTCAAGTTTGATGGTGGGTCAGGATCGCGGCTCGATATCAGTCACAGAGGGCAGCCACGCCCTCTCCATTTATTGCAATGGAGGGAATGGGCCTTGGCCTCTATTGTAGTGAAGAAAGGCAGTGTAGCCACGCCCTGTGATTAATGGGGGGGGGGCAAGACCTGGCCTGCAAACACCGGTGGATGGAGTTCAGGCCTTTGGGCAACATGGGGTGCGGCTGCTGTGGTGCGTACATATACCCAGCGATATGGTGAGTTACTGATCCCTGTTCTAGCATCCTTCAACTGTGCAGGATAAAAGGTAAGTACCCTTTAGTTTTTTTCTTTGTCTACTGAATGACTTTAAGGAGTTAAGGTGCATACAAATAACACTGAACCTACTTTATATTGTCCCTTTGCTTCCTAGCACCTCTATTCTGTGCCTAAAAGCACCACCCCACCAGGAACAGTTCCTCAAGGTTTAGTTTATGGGGTGGTACAAAGAGCTGAAAACAACCATGAGAAAGAGGTGGTGGTCTATGAGTGGTCATCCCACCAGCTGAAAGAAGAGATGAATTACATTAAAGATGTAAGTAAAGTGAAGCTACCAGTTTATTAACCATTCAGCTGTTCCTTTTGTAAATAGCACTTGCAATGCAGCTCCTGCTCACAATACAGGGCCGGCCTTATGTTGAAAGGTGCCCTGTGCATGACTGCAGAATGGCAACCCCAAGGACAAAACAGACTGTGTGCTGTCCAATGGACTCCCCACTGCTAAGAAATACATCTATCAGAGGTTAGCAGGCACCACCTCCACTTACTGGAACAAAGCACACTACCTGCCCTCCAACTAACCCAATTTACCCCCAAATAAGTCTGACAGAGCCTAGGTTTTATAGGTGGCCCCCACCCCGACCAAGTAAATGCTGGTTCATTTAAAATTAAAAAAAGTCTGGTGTGTATGATTCAGTGTGAAGATATTATGTCATTTTATACACCAGGGTTCCCAACCAGTGGTTCTCAGAATTCTGTCAGGTGGTACTCAACAAGGCTGCTGACTGGTCTGTACTCACTTGTTTCTTAAATACAAAAATGCTGGTGATACAAACTATTTATGTACATTTTTATGTGTTTCATGCACAGTAATTGGCTGTTTTAGCTGACTGACAACACATACCTACCACCTGGGTGGTTCTTGATATAGTTAGAAAATGAAAAGCGATACTTGGTTAGCCAAAAGTTGGCAATCCTTGCCAAAAGACCAAACCCAAGGAACATGCCATGATTGCCATTTCTAAAATACTCCACATCCCCGATTGGGGATGCCCCGCTGTGTGAAACCTCCCCAAACTCACTCACCTCTTCCTGGTCCTGCGGCGTATGCACGGCCGCTCGTCCAATCAGCACGCTCTAAGCCACTGACGTTTAAGGCCAGCTGCTTTGAGCTCGCTGGCGGCCGCTTCCCCCGCTTCCCTCTAACACATTCACAAATGGTTGGTGCAGGCATGCGCCCTGCTAGAGGGATAGGGGGTTGCGGCCATGGCTTGCGCATCTGCCGTTGGACGGGGAAGCAAGACAAGTGAACGGGATAACCTGGGGGGTTTCACACAGCGGGGCATCCCGGGGCATTTCTCCGGGGGGAGAGAATCGATCAGCCCGGGAATCTATAAGAGTCGATCAGCATGGGTTTTTGAAGCCTGAGAATGTGCTAGCATACTCACCCCTATTGTGCTCCATTGCTCGGTTTCTATGCTGCAGAGAATGCATCACTGGGAGAGAAGGAAAGCATGGGATCCACTTTTCTACAGCACTGGAGCTAAGCTGCCGGTTGCTCAGGCTTTAGATCAGCTTAGATCACATGATCATGGTCACATTGAAACATAGAATCCAACTCCTCCCTAGTAAATTAAAAATGTGGAACTTACATGCAAACCTAACCTATAGACCAAAATATTTTCTGTATATTAAATGTAATAAAGGCTCTTGAGGGTAAAATCTTTTTTTCTAATAAATCTAACACAGAAAACCTCATGCCAAATAAATATTGAGGAGCATAATTACAAGAGCGACATCTCCTATGTCACGCACCCTGTTTCATTTGTAGCTCTCTAATTATAATGAATTAGTCCTGAAGGTTGTATTTTCCAAAATAACGTTTAGGGCTTTACTTCTGTACTGTCATCCCAAGATATTGCATTCTGCAGGTTTATGTGGGTCTATGTGAGAGCAATAAACAGGGTTTATAGAACCAGGCAACGTGTGTTGGTAGCCAGACCTGACTGATACATGTTTATAGTGATGGGTGTGCATTAATATTAATAATATAATTAATATAAGAAGAAAGCATAGTAAAAAGCTCCTGTATATCTCCTGTACCGAAACGTGTTGCTCCATCACTCATATGATAGGTTGTGACACTGCAGTATTATAATTCGATATTTCATATTTACAGGTGAGGGTAACGCTGGAAAAAATACGAGAGAGAATGTTTGGAGAATATGATGATATGAAGCAAAAAATTAAGGACCTCACAAAAGAAATGAAAGTAAGTGTTTAAACGGGACCTTCAGCATGATTTAATGAAATGCCCAAAGCGTTAAAAAAACTATTCCCCAGCATCTAAAATTTATATTTTTTAAGTTTTTAGTCACATATTATTCTTTCCCCCACCGGGCTGCAACTCTGTTCAGAACTCTAGGATACAGGCGCCGCCATGTTGCCTCAGAGGCATCACATACTGAAGAAAGGAGAGCAGGATAAAGTACAGGGGTGGGTTATAGCTGTGCTTTGCTCAGACAGAGCAGAGCTGGGGTCAGGGAAAGGACAGCAAGACCCGAATCAGAGTGACACAGTCAGAAGACACTTCCTGTTTGCAGCCTGCCTGATGTTCCATGAGCCGCCATCTTGGATGTTTAAAGGCTCATAACATGCAGTAGATGCAGGTAGGATGATTTTTGATGTGAGCAATCTGTATGTACAGGGTGTGGGAAACATATAAGAGATGCTCTCATTCAGAGTGAAGGTCCGCTTTAAGTTACACAAAGAATTGTTTATGAAGGAAAACAAGCTAGTCAGAATGTTACAGCAGATGTGCAACAATTTAGTAAAGGAATACATCTGAAGCATCCCAAAAAAATATATATACATTTAAATGTTATACATAATATACATGTAAACAATGTCATTGCTTTCAGGTTTCGTCAGCACAGCAAGAGGTATTGGAGCACCATAGCCAGACACAAGCGGCAGCCATGGATAGTCTTGGTGACATTAATAGCTCCTTAAATGCCTCATCTTTGGACTTACAGGTACAGTATGAAAAGACTTGGAGGTACATTGCATTACACATTACAGCTATTCTCTATAGTGAAGTGAGGATGTGCTGATAATTAATCTACACTCCACTTTCATTTCTCCAAACAACATACTGTAATTGGCTGGTTCTTATATCCTTTTTATATGTATTTAGTGACTTAGGAACTGGGAAAATATTCATTTCAATTTGAAGGAATGAATAACATTTGAATTGATGCTGCTGACTCACAGTCTTAAATATACTTGAAGCAGGGGTGTGGTTGGACCACTATAGGAAAGACCAGTGGCACAATGGCTTTCCTTCACTTTAATTTCATGTTGAATTGAACATGTAGTTATCCATTAAAAAATTGCACTTACGGTGGTCCCACACCAATTTCCTAGCTGAGGGTGTAGGACAGCATTGTGACAGACTTGGGGCGGGGGGTGGAGGGCATCCAGAATGCTGGAGCCCCCACAATGAAGGGCACAATGAACCCTTCAACACCCCCAAATCCTTACCTTAATCTCATTCCTTGACCGTAATGTGGTTGGCCACCAGTAGTCACATGGGCCTTGCCTGTAAAGTGAAAGTTACCCCAGCCCACATGGTAGCCAATTGCAGGGCTGCATTTCAGCCTAGGATCAAGGTTAAAGAAAGGATTTGGGGGGGGCGGGGGTCATTGCGCGGGGGGGGGGGGGGGGGGGGCTCCAGCAATCTGGATGCGGTCCCACACTCGTTTCCTAGCTAAAGCACATGTGTACCTTAAACCAGACCTTCACCATGATTTATTGAAAAGCTCAAACCCTTAAAAAATGATTCCCCAGCATCTAAAATTAATATATTTTATGTTTTTAGTCACTTACTTATTATTCTTTCCCCCACTGGGCTTCTACTCTGTTCAGGACTTTAGGATACGGGCGCCGCCATCTTGACTCAGAAGCATCACATACTGAGGAGACAAGAGTGGGATAAAGTACAGGGGTTTATAGGGGGGTTTGGCTCAGACAGAGCAGAGCTGGGGTCAGGAAAACGTCAACAGTCCCAGAATGCAGAGCTGCACAGTCAGAAGGCACTTCCTGTTTTCAGGCTGCCTGATGTCCCATGAGCCACCATCTTGGATGTTTAAAGGCTCATAACATGGAGTAGATACAGGTAGGATGATTTTTAATGTGAGCGATCTGTATGTACAGGGATTAGGAAACATATAAGATAGGCTCTTATTCAGAGTGAAGGACCGCTTTAAAGAGCTGTTATACTTAACAAGTCCAAGTGCTGCGTCCAGTGCCTGTCCCTGCTTCCAGTCACAAGCAAGCCGGCTCTATCATTGATTTGAGGGAAGATCACAATATCTGTCCAAATAATTTGCTCCAATATATGTGTATTTGAATATTTTTTTTTAGCAAAAGGCAAAACCCAAAATTAAAGTGGACCTCTTGCACCTATGCAGAGGGAAAAATGCTAGCTTGAGTATATCATCGCAACTGGACATGATTTTTTTTCTATCATGAATAGAAATTGGAAATCTATTTGACCTAATGTGCATGAGTGTTAAAAGAACTACATTTGAGGATTGGCTTAAAATCTGAGGATTTGTTGTTACCAGTGATTAGCCTACTGGTCATTGTGACAGCCAAGGCTTTTCTGTTAGACAAAGGGCCATGGGCAGCAGAAAGTACAGTGGGTCTACCACAATCTCTGCAAAATGGACCACCATGTCCTATGGAAGGTTAAATAAAAAAAAATCAACTCCCCTTAGTGTCCTGGTAATGAATTGAATTTAAATACTCACAAAAGATTTGAGCTTCAAAGGAAAAATTGGAGGAAATGAAGGGAACCACCGGCGCTCTGGAAGCTAGGTATTACCTTTCGATCACTGTCGCTCTCCCATACATTTCAACGGGCGTTCATTTGCTTGTGTTTAAACAGCGTGTTTGACATTGTATTTATTATCCTCAAATCATTGTGTGACCTCTCCTGGCGGCAAACAAACATTTTTAGAAACTTTTTTGACTTTTTATAATTTTATGAAGAATTGTCATTACAGGTCTGGGACTAAAGTGTTAATGTCACTGTGTTCAAACAATGTTATTCCATGTGTTTTCGCTTTGTTACTGGTGGATATGTGTTCAAAAACAGACTTTAATCACACAGCGTCTGGCGCTCGCTCTATGCTATAGCGACCAGATTTAGAGCGCTGACGCTGTGTGTGTGTCCTTTTTTCATAATGTGGTGTGGAGCGCCGAGAGTCGGTCGCACTGAGATGGCACTACTTTCTGCTGGCTGCAGCGCTGTACTGCTGTTAGAGTGCCCAACATACACCACATTCATCAATGTGGCCAGGTTACTACAGCGACCGAGACGCTCTGTTACAGTGCCTGATACCCAGTTACAGCATCTACTAGCGGTCGCTCTAAGCGCCACTATACAGACGCTTATCTGCCGATACCTGCCGTTAGTAGTGAATCAGCCTCCACATCAAGCAGCATTGAGGGCAGAAAACATCCAAACCGTAATGTACCTGGGGTGGGGGAGCAAAATACCGTATATACTCGAGTATAAGCCGAGTTTTTCAGCCCACTTTTTGGGCTGAAAAAAGCCGCCTCGGCTTATACTCGAGTCCAGGGGCGGACTGCCAGGGAAGGCCGCAACCCTGAACCCAACAGATGCTGGAGGGTGAGGGGCGGCCGCTGCGGGTCCCTGCTGTACCCGCTGCTGCCGCCGCCGCCGCTCTCATACACACAAACACGCACACACATTCACACACTGACCGGCACTTCCAGGCTGCTGCGCGCTGGTCGTCAATGGGCGGCGTCCAATGTTTTCATTGCTGGTGTGTGTATGAGAACGGCGGCGGCTGCGGAGGAGGGGAGGGGGACCCCGCTGCCCCTCTGCAGGGTAACCTCGGCCAAACCCTGACCCCCGACACCTGCGCACATGAGAGCGGCGGCAGCAGCAGCAGGTACCCACAGTGTGTGTGTGTGTGTGTGTGTGTGTCTCTTTCTGTGTGTGTGTCCCTTTCTCTCTCTGTGTGTGTGTGTGTGTGTGTGTGTGTGTGTGTGTCTCTTTCTGTGTGTGTGTCCCTTTCTCTCTGTGTGTGTGTGTGTGTGTGTGTGTGTGTCTCTTTCTGTGTGTGTGTCCCTTTCTCTCTGTGTGTGTGTGTGTGTGTGTGTGTGTGTGTCTCTTTCTGTGTGTGTGTCCCTTTCTCTCTGTGTGTGTGTGTGTGTGTGTGTGTGTGTCTCTTTCTGTGTGTGTGTCCCTTTCTCTCTGTGTGTGTGTGTGTGTGTGTGTGTGTGTGTGTGTGTGTGTGTGTGTCTCTTTCTGTGTGTGTGTCCCTTTCTCTCTGTGTGTGTGTGTGTGTGTGTGTGTGTGTCTCTTTCTGTGTGTGTGTCCCTTTCTCTCTGTGTGTGTGTGTGTGTGTGTGTGTGTGTCTCTTTCTGTGTGTGTGTCCCTTTCTCTCTGTGTGTGTGTGTGTGTGTGTGTGTGTGTCCCTTTCTCTGTGTGTGTGTCCCTTTCTGTGTGTGTGTGTGTGTGTGTGTGTGTCCCTTTCTGTGTGTGTGTGTGTGTGTCTCTCTTTCTGTGTGTGTGTGTGTGTCTCTTTCTGTGTGTGTGTGTGTGTGTGTGTGTGTGTGTGTGTGTGTGTGTGTGTGTGTCCCTTTCTGTGTGTGTGTGTGTGTGTCTCTCTTTCTGTGTGTGTGTGTGTGTCTCTTTCTGTGTGTGTGTGTGTGTGTGTGTGTGTGTGTGTGTG
Source organism: Gastrophryne carolinensis (assembly GCA_027917425.1). Lineage (NCBI taxonomy): Eukaryota > Metazoa > Chordata > Amphibia > Anura > Microhylidae > Gastrophryne > Gastrophryne carolinensis. The sequence goes on along the minus strand of CM051238.1, from coordinate 293,474,425 downwards.
TGTGTGTGTGTCCCTTTCTCTGTGTGTGTGTCCCTTTCTGTGTGTGTGTGTGTGTGTGTGTGTGTGTCCCTTTCTGTGTGTGTGTGTGTGTGTCTCTCTTTCTGTGTGTGTGTGTGTGTCTCTTTCTGTGTGTGTGTGTGTGTGTGTGTGTGTGTGTGTGTGTGTGTGTGTGTCCCTTTCTCTGTGTGTGTGTCCCTTTCTGTGTGTGTGTGTGTGTGTGTGTGTGTGTCCCTTTCTGTGTGTGTGTGTGTGTGTCTCTCTTTCTGTGTGTGTGTGTGTGTCTCTTTCTGTGTGTGTGTGTGTGTGTGTGTGTGTGTGTGTGTGTGTGTGTGTGTGTGTCTCTTTCTGTGTGTGTGTCCCTTTCTCTGTGTGTGTGTGTGTGTGTCTCTTTCTGTGTGTGTGTCCCTTTCTGTGTGTGTGTGTGTGTGTGTGTGTCTCTTTCTGTGTGTGTGTCCCTTTCTGTGTGTGTGTGTGTGTCTCTCTTTCTGTGTGTGTGTGTGTGTGTGTGTCTCTTTCTGTGTGTGTGTGTGTGTGTGTGTGTGTGTGTGTGTGTGTGTGTCTCTTTCTGTGTGTGTGTCCCTTTCTCTGTGTGTGTGTGTGTGTGTGTGTGTGTGTGTCTCTTTCTGTGTGTGTGTCCCTTTCTCTGTGTGTGTGTCTCTTTCTGTGTGTGTGTCCCTTTCTCTGTGTGTGTGTGTGTGTGTGTGTCTCTTTCTGTGTGTGTGTCCCTTTCTCTGTGTGTGTGTGTGTGTGTGTGTGTCTCTTTCTGTGTGTGTGTCTCTTTCTGTGTGTGTGTCTCTTTCTGTGTGTGTGTGTGTGTGTGTGTGTCTCTTTCTGTGTGTGTGTCTCTTTCTGTGTGTGTGTCTCTTTCTGTGTGTGTGTGTGTCTCTCTTTCTGTGTGTCAACTCCAATTCCAATTGAAAAAAGCCGCCTCGGCTTATACTCGAGTCAATAGCTTGTTCAATTTTTTTGTGGTAAAATTAGGTGCCTCGGCTTATATTCGGGTCGGCCTATACTCGAGTATATACGGTTGATTGAGTTGTTTTGGGGGGTTTGGCCCACTTTAAAATGAATTTAGGACACATGTATTTAAATAAAAATTGTGCAAGAACTAATCAGCATTCTGTTGTGTCTTTCAGAAAACCCTGGTGGATATGACCCTGGAACATTGCAATATCAGGGATGAAATGAAGAGTCTAAAACATTCCTATAATGAATCGATCGATAAATTAAAGGAAAAGCAACAGCAGTTGGAAGCTGCTAAAGCAGAAAACCAACTCTTGAAAGTGAAGGTAAAAGCCTACTTCAGACTAAAGTTTTGATTTAGTACAACGTATCTCAGGGTGTGCATTGTTTCAGACACAACCAAAACACCAGAGCCATTATTTTGTATTATTTTGTATTATTATTATTTGAGTCAGAGCACAGTTCTGGTAATAATAGTATTAGCTAAAACTATAAAAGAAAATGATATGGGGGCATTCACTGTAGATGGCTGCAATTAGTATGGACAGGCAGTAGTAAAAGCAGACAGGGTTCTAGGATGCATCACTAAAGGGAAAATGTAGGTTCTGATTTATGTCAGACCACATTTATAAAACATGCCCAGTGTTCAGTTCTGGAGACTTATAGCTAATCCATATGGTAGGTTATTTCTCTACATCCATCCCAATGCAAAGTGCACCTATACTCAGAGTGAAGTATATGTAGTCACCTTCTGTCCCCAGCCCAGTGCCCCAAAACAGCCTGGGTTTGCCCAATATCCATTACAACACAAAGTGGATGCAGTCGGCCATATTGCTCCCTGGCTGAGCAGCCCCGCCCCCAGTGATGATGCATTCAGTTAGAGCACACCCAGCTCAACAATGGGGAGCACTTCAACCTAACTGCCATTATGTAACTGTTTGGTTGAATTACCTTATTTTTCGCCATATAAGACGCACCTACACATAAGACGCACCTAGGATTTGGGGAAGGAAAACTACAAAAAAAATATTCTAAGCCAAATGTTGTGCTAAAACACCCAATTACAGACAGTGTGGTGTTCCCCCATCCCCCTCCCATAGGCAGTGTGGCATTCCCCCCTTCCTACTCCCCATAGGCAGTGTGGCATCCCCCCATCCCATTCCCCATATAGTCAGTGTGGCATCCCCCCTCCCATATAGGCAGTGTGGCATTCCCCCTCCCATTCCCATATAGGCAGTGTGGCATTACCCTATAGGTAGTGTGGCATTCTCCCCCCTCCATTCCCCATATAGGCAGTGTGGCACCCCCTCCATTCCCCATATAGGCAGTGTGGCACCCCCCTCCATTCCCCATATAGGCAGTGTGGCACCCCCCTCCATTCCCCATATAGGCAGTGTGACACCCCTCCCTCCCATTCCCCAGTTAGGCAGTGTGGCATCCCCCCTCCCATTCCCTGTATAGGTAGTGTGATATCCCCCCCTCTTCCATTCCCTGTATAGGTAGTGTGGCATCCCCCCCTCTTCCATCCCCTTATAGGTAGTGTGGCATCCCCCCTCTTCCATCCCCGTATAGGTAGTGTGGCATCCCCCCTCTTCCATCCCTGTATAGGTAGTGTGGCATCCCCCTCTCTTCCATCCCCGTATAGGTAGTGTGGCATCCCCCCCTCTTCCATCCCCGTATAGGTAGTGTGGCATCCACCCCTCTTCCATCCCCTTTTAGGTAGTGTGGCATCCCCCCCCCTCTTCCATCCCCTTATAGGTAGTGTGGCATCCCCCCCTCTTCCATCCCCGTATAGGTAGTGTGGTATCCCCCCCTTCCATCCCCGTATAGGTAATGTGGCACCCCCCCCTTCCATCCCCGTATAGGTAATGTGGCATCCCCCCCTTCCGTCCCTGTATAGGTAGTGTGGCATCCCCCCTTCCATCCCTGTATAGGTAGTGTGGTATCCCCCCCTTCCATCCCTGTATAGGTAGTGTGGCATCCCCCCTTCCATCCCCATATAGGTAGTGTGGTATCCCCCCCTTCCATCCCTGTATAGGTAGTGTGGCATCCCCCCTTCCATCCCCATATAGGTAGTGTGGCATCCCCCCTTCCATCCCCATATAGGTAGTGTGGCATCCCCCCCTTCCATCCCTGTATAGGTACTGTGGTATCCCCCCCTTCCATCCCTGTATAGGTAGTGTGGCATCCCCCCCTTCCATCCCCGTATAGGTAGTGTGGCATCCCCCCCTTCCATCACCGTATAGGTAGTGTGGCATCCCCCCCCTTCCATCCCTGTATAGGTAGTGTGGCATCCCCCCCTTCCATCCCCGTATAGGTAGTGTGGCATCCCCCCCTTCCATCCCCGTATAGGTAGTGTGGTATCCCCCCCTTCCATCCCTGTATAGGTAGTGTGGCATCCCCCCCTTCCATCCCCGTATAGGTAGTGTGGCATCCCCCCCTTCCATCACCGTATAGGTAGTGTGGCATCCCCCCCCTTCCATCCCTGTATAGGTAGTGTGGCATCCACCCCTCTTCCATCCCCGTATAGGTAGTGTGGCATCCCCCCCTTCCATCCCCGTATAGGTAGTGTGGCATCCCCCCCTTCCATCACCGTATAGGTAGTGTGGCATCCCCCCCCTTCCATCCCTGTATAGGTAGTGTGGCATCCACCCCCCTTTCATTCTCCTTATAGGCAATAGCAAAAAAAAAAAAAAGTAAACTCACCTTTAAATCCTTCCCGCTGTCCCCGCCGTCTTCACACACAGACACACACAGCGGTGGGCGTGGCCGACGCTCGAGCATCGGCCACGCCCACCGCTGTATAGTCCGGGTGTCTCTGTCTGCTGGGGCCATGGAAAAGTGACAGGGACAGTGCGAGCGGCAGAGGTATCGCCGCTTGCACTGTCCCTGTCACTTCTCCACGGCCCCAGCAGATAGAGACACCTGGACTATACAGCGGTGGGCGTGGCCGACGCTCGAGCGACGGCCACGCCCACCGCTGCATAAGGCCGTGTGTCAGAGAGGAAGCGATGGAGGCAGCTGTACCTGCCCCTCCTCCACAGCGCCAGCACATACAGTGAACACCCGGCCTTGGTATAGTGGTGGGCGTGCCCGATGCTCGAGCATCGGCCACGCCCACCACTATAACAGGCCGGTCGGTGTCTGTGTGTGCTGGCGCCGCTGCCTCCGCCGCTTCCGGGACACCGCGAGCGATGGAGAGGTGAGTAAACTTTTCCCTTTTTATTTATTTTTTTTCCAGCATTCGCCCGATAAGACGCACTGACATTTTCCCCCCACTTTTGGGGGAAAATAAGTGCGTCTTATAGGGCGAAAAAATACGGTAATTGATTAGCATGTGGCTGCCATTCACCATAATACTACTTCCTGTTGCTTTTTTCTGGTGTTTTTATGGATATTGGGCAAACACAGGCTGTTTGGGGCACAGTGCTGAGGATGGAAGGTGACCACATACATGTGCTTTCTGAGTATAGGTGCACTTTAAGGTTTCTGCTATATAACACTAGTGCATGTGTAACTCATTCTGACTGGACTTCTTTTGTATATGGTATGATTATCATCTCTGGTAATAATGGTAACAGCAGAGAAATTGAATTGTGCAATTGCAGTATGTTGGGGTAAGCGTATCAGACAGAATGGTGGGAAGTAGCCATAAGCCCTCCCTGGTAACTTTAATCAAGCTATAAAGATTTCTGCCACATATATATTGGCCACACACAGTTATGTTTTGCAAAATCGTTTTGCCTAATCTTATTTTAAGTATGATATTGATATGTTTTCTTTAATTTCTTCATTCAGATAGAATCTTCTCAGGAAGCAAACGCTAATGTCATGCGAGAAATGACAAGAAAACTGTACAGTCAATATGATGAAAAACTACAAGAAGAGGCACTTAAATTTAAAAAAGAAAAAGAAATGCTCATTGTAGGTTTAAAAAGTTATTTTGCCAACATTCAGTATTTATGTATTTTGCGTTTTTTAAAACAAAATATTGTTGTGTAACTTTACCTGCTTTTTGAGGACACCCCAGTGATCACAGGAAAGGCTTGTTAAAGGAGCACTATTCCAAAAAAATGGCCCAATAATAAAAATCCATATAAATATGCTGGATGGCAGGATTATATATGGAGGATGGGTCACTTATACACCCGGCATCAAGAAATATCCAGCCAGACTTGTTTCTTTTTATTTTAATGGAAGGTAGAGGAAATCACAGGCTCTGTCACCCCTGATAGACTCAACCTGTAACCCCTGAATTTTATTCCTACCATGGGAATAAACCGCAAGTTCGGCAGGAGTTTGATTCAGTTGGGGTGTATAAGTGACCCCCTCCTCTCATTAACCAACATTATGGATTTTTAAAATTACACAATTTCGCGATAGTGCCCCTTTAAATTCTGGGTGTCTCAAGATAATGCTCATTCTCCCTAGTGGAAAAGGAGCAAGAAGTCTGTGCCTAAGGAATAAACAATATGGAATAAATGATGATACATTTCTACTCCACCCCCCCTCCCCAATTCTACCCCCAATTGCCATGCATTGTCTATTTACTTACTCATATATTACAATTAGAGTTGGGTGAGCTAGGCTAATTTATGGTTTTGGTAAGATGGATTGGGTAATTTGCAGTTACAACAGGTTATTATTATTTTTTTTTGAAAAAGTGGATAGAAACCACAGTAAAGCTGGAGCTGATGTTCAGTGATCAGGCTCACTCTGCAAAAGCAATTAATAAAACTTGAAAGTAGGTGAGTATGTGAACTCCGGGAGGGGGATGCAAGTAACCTCTAAGCACACAGGACATCCCAGGAGTTAGGAAAAGTGGGCAAAATTTTCAGTCCAAATCTCTACTATCTGTATCTTACTAAGCATAAGTTTTTTGAGGCATAGTGATGTTTGATGAGATGTAAAGTGATATTTCAAGCATTATGTCGGACTACATTTGGCACTGTCCTAAAATATTCTGTTTTTAAATTGAAGAAGAAATGGTGGAGATATCGAGGTTTACAGTTTCAGCGCATGATTTCTCTTCTGAAGCATGTGGACGTGGCCCTTTGAGCTGTGATGCTGCATAATAATCAGCTTAATGGGTGGGGCGGTGCTGGAAGCGAGAGTGTTTGCTAGGAGGAGGCTTGGTGGGAAGGAAAGAGGGAGGGTTAGCTGGGCTTGAAAGGCAGCTCTGAGAGTGCTATTCAAGCCATGAATACAGAGGGGGTGTGATCTGGATGAGCTCCTTGAGCTAGTATTGAGTACTGAGAGGAGGCACAGCACTGGAGAAGAACTATTATTTGATGTGTTTACAGGGACAGACCCAGCAATACCTACAAGCCATTGAAGATGCCAGTGATAAAGTAAAAGCAGCAGAGTCCAAGATAGAAGAGCGGGATGTGAAGATTGCAGAGCTTGATACACTGGTCCAGCGAATGCAAAGGGTAGGGGGATTTTATTATTCTTTTTATTTTTTTACCGTTATATATTACTCTTCCCCAATAAATTGATAGCTAGTACTCCAATTCATTCTTAGATTCAACATCTGATAAATACATTATTTTACAGGAACGGGAACAGCTTATATCACAATTAACAAATCATGAAGAGCGAATACAAAGACTTGATGCAAAAATGGAGATAACTGCATCAGAGAGGGAAAGGTAAACCTATATAACTCCAGTCTTTAACCTTGGTTTAAACAGAGCATTTATGTTATGAGGGGCTATTGACACCTTCACTATAGTTGCTGTTGTCTTCTGCCCGCTTCTGTAGGTTTAGTTGCTTACATTACACTACTATATATTTTCAGTGTTTTGCTTTTTCTCCCTGAACAAACAGGGTAACAGAAGTAGTAACAGCTTCATATAGAGGTTATCTTCTAGGGATGTTCAGCCACAGCATTGATTCTGATATGTGTATCTGTATGTCATTTTATATATTATCTTTACCCATTTTTTTCAGTTATTTTTACCCATTTAAGGCTAACCCACATTTAATATACAGTTGTGGCTATTTTAAAAAGTCAGAATTTCCTTTGCACTCCACATAGCTGTGCTGCATGCCAGCTTCTGGTGGGTTACATTCCCTTTGGCCACCATTCATGGCCTATGGACCTGTCCTGTGTGCCTGTTGGCAAACCAGCATGGAGCCCCAGGTGTGGACTTCTAGCATGAATATGAGGAGCAGGGAGGGAATCCCTCAACTGGCTGCCCTACTGCTGTCAAGGTCAATGATCCACCACTGTATTTTGACTGGAGGGCAACTTTAATACAAAGTTATGGATTCACAAGATTCTTGCATGAACATAGTAAAAATCGAGCTGTACAAAACAGTTTGCTCTTTTCTACTGATTTCTACTTTTCTATGAAATAATGGTTTGGTTCCATCAGGACACAAAATTTAGAAGAGGCAGCAACAAGTTTACGTGAACGCATAAAACACCTAGATGACATGGTTCACTGCCAACAGAAAAAAGTAAAGCATATGATTGAAGAGGTAAGGTTAACCAAAAATACAATAATATGTGTTGTACAATAATGCCACCATGCCCCTTAAAGTGGAGCACTTTAAAAGGCCCCTAGGGAGAATCCCGATATGACAGGAACCCAGAACTAAAGCGGACCTTCACTCTGAATAAGAGCATATCTTATATGTTTCCCACTCCCTGTACATACAGATTGTCCACATTAAAAATCATCCTACCTGCATCTACTGCATTTTCTGAGCCTTTAAACATCCAAGATGGCGGCTTATGGAAGCCGCCATCTTATCAGGCAGCCTGCAAACAGGAAGTGCCTCCTGACTGTGCTGCTCTGCATTCTGGGACTGCTGACCGTTATCTGACCCCAGCTGTGCTCTGTCTGAGCAAACACAGCTATAACCCGCCCCCCTGTACCTTATCCCACTCTCCTCAGTAAGTGTGATGCTTCTGAGTCAAGATGGTGGCGCCCGTATCCTAAATTCCTGAGCAGAGTTGCAGCCCAGTGGGGGAAAGAATAATAAGTTAGTGACTAAAAACGGAAAATATATTAATTTTAGATGCTGGGGAACCGTTTTTTAAGAGTTTGGCCGTTTTTTAAGAGTTTTCATTAAATCATGCTGAAGGTCCAGTTAAGTGAGTACCATATCCTGTGTTTGCTCTATGTGTAGTGGCAACCAGATTTGGGGGGACATAGGGAGCTGAAGTGGGCCAATATAAGTATTTTCACCTCAACCAATGATTTGAATGGTATCACCTTAGTTTAACATTACCCTAAATAATAGGGCCAACTTTTAGATACATCATTGCATTTCACAAGCCCAACTTGTACTATATGTTAAATGCTAAAAGGATCACTAAGATAATCCTATGCACAATAAGCCACAAAATAGTTTCTTAGCTTGGTGAGACCAAGCCCAACTGCACCTATTTTTGCTCCATCTGACAGGTATTTGTACTTCCTGCCCCTATGGATCATGTAACAATAAACCCAGAGAATGACATAAACATCACTATGCATTATTCAGCCTACTCTAGATTTTACACAAATCTTTATTTTATTAGCTCACATTAATGTGTACCAACCAAAAAGAAAAGCAATGTTATGATTTTACCTGAGAACTTCTTCGGCCAATAACTCAACCAGGGCATTTCAGAACATTGCTTTGTCTACCACCAAGATGTGTTAATGATGAAGATTTTGTTAGAAAATCCCCAGATGCTGTCCCTTTATCAATGTTTAGCTAATTCACATGGTTTAAAGTGGGTTTCATCATATTAAGTACAAGGAACCTTTGGGTGATATGTGATTGTTTTCTTCCTCAAGGGATTATGGTTTTCCTCTTAGAAATGACTGAATGCTAGCTTTATCATATATGCATAACAGTTTTTACCTTTTTTAAAGTGCATGTAACTGGTAACATAACCAAATATTTATTAGATAAATATTTTAATTTAGATTGAGCTTCTAAGGAAAAAGGTCCACTACAAAGACTTACTGATTCAACAATTGCTGGAAAGAATAGCGCTCTTGGAAGGGGAGGTATGAACTGTAACTAGTAATATAATGCACTACTTTGTTTGTGAAATAGAAAAGTAAAGTGTGTACACACACACACACACACACACACACACACACACGCGCGCGCGCTTTATAGTAGCAATTAAAAGACCTTCAGCAAAATCGTTATAACAGACTTAGCCCCCACAGAATTTACTCAGGCCACTGTATCTCCCGAAGCCCAGGTATCCCTATTGCGGTACCGACTGCATTGGTCCCTCGGGTAATTCTGAGAACTCACCGTCATCGCCCTCTCAGGACCCTTGTGATCGCTGGCACCCAATGAGTTTTGCTGATCAGGTGTGTGCAGTTTCATATATAGTCCTGCCTAGAAAATATATTGGTTGCTACGGGTGAAGGGCGCATACAGATGCATCTTCCAACACCACAGGAACATAAAAAAATGAATGATTGATTTTAGGCATATCTTGGGTTGAGGGATTAAACAGTTATTGGTCTGCTTTAAAGAGGATGTCCAGTCTTGTGACTCCCCTCCCTCCCTTTAAAGGAGCACTATTGTGAAAAATGGCCCAATGATAATATATGGCGAGATGGTGGGGGCTCAGTTATACACCTGGCATCAAGTAATATCCAGTCAGGCTTATTTTTCTTAGTATAATAGAAAGAAGAGGAAATTGAGTAAATTTGTCCCCCCTGATACACTAAACCTGTCACCCCTGGATTATATTCCTACCATGAGAGAATAATCCACAAGTTTGGTGGAAGTTTTATTCAAAGCTCAAAGCACCCCAATCCCGTGTCTGCAGTATACATACATTTTGTTTAACACTGCTCACATGTGAATATCCAGTTATACAATATTCCCTCACATTTCTCTCACTAGAGATAGGAAATAATACAGCGAGATACAAGACGTCTATGCTAACTTTAATTTGAAAAAAAAATCATTCCAATGTAAAATCTTTCACATTCAATGTGCCATAGCACATACGTTATAGATGTACTTGTAACTATCATAAATTCAGGTAGGTCACACAAGTTTAAGTTTTATGACAATTCTGATAATATTGGCTTTTCTGGCCATATATGTCTATTAGGTACATAGGAATACTACCTGCAGGGGCATAACTGGACATAGATTTTCCATAATGCTCCCATTGAAAATGGTTGCTTTTGAATGTGTGCATAGCTTCCTCAAATATTAGCCCACTTTCTTCACATGACAAGTTTGAATGTAATAGTATTAGTTTTCCTAGACTAGTGGACCATAAGAAGCCCTGGTTTCTAAGAGACTTCAGGGTCATCTGATTCCATCTCCCTTGGGTATCCCGATTTGGGATGCCCCACTGTCTGAACCACGTCCTCAGTTGTCCAGTATGCTTACCTCGCCAATGAGCCCACGGCACATGTGCAGTTGGAGGCCCCATCACTTGCATCCTTTTCCGGCTGTGTGTGGTCACGCCCGTCTTAACTGAATGGCTGTGCCACGCATTGCTGGTGTGTGCGGCTGGAGAAGCCGTTGGCTGAAGAAAAGGTAAGGACAGCGGGCGATCTTGGGGGTTTCACAAAGTGGGACATCCCAATACTGCTTTGACATAAATGAAGCAGTAAAAACAGGCATTAATGTAATCTCTTTTATTTGTCATGTAGAATAATGAGTTACAAGACAAAATGGAGTACCTAATGGCAAATCAGCCAAAGGAAAGTCCTGAGACCAAAGATGCAGAGACATCCTGTGATCTTCCACAGAGGTAAGTTGTGAGCTTTCAGTAAGTTGATGTTTTCCTCACCCACAACTTCTAAAATGTATTTACCTACAAGGATGTGAAAGGTAAGGCAGGCTGTATAAAGCTTCAGAAGTACACTTCGTTTCACTGGTGGGCACTGGTATTCCATCCAACCTTTCATTAGGGAAAACCATATCAGATACTTTGGTCCTTAAGATCATTGTCCAGCCAGTAAAATAAAAAAAATAAAAAAGGCTACGCTTACTTTTTATCCCCTGCTGGCGATCGCTCTTAGTCTAGTGCTCTGACACTTACCTGATCACCAGATCCAAGTGCCACGCTGCCTGTCCCAATCATCTGCTGCCTCTGTAATCCCCACAACAGACTGACCCTTCTATCTGTCAAATGGACTATGGCACACTTCTCCATTCATTGCAATGGAGTGGACATGTCAATACTTGGCACACATGCCTCATTGCAGTAAATGGAGAAGATGTCCTGTGACAGATGGCCGGGAGGAGGTTTGTCATTGATACTTCATAATCAACTTGAACGGGCTGGATGGGGAGACCTAAATCTGCTGTTCAGGAAAGTGTCAGAGCCTTGTGCTAGGAGTGATCTACCACAGGTAGGGATAAAAGGGGAGTACAGCTATTCTTGGTGTGCCACACACCCCGCTTCACCTTTAATTCTTCACGATTGGGTTACTCACCGCCAGGTGACGCTGTTGCAGAGAGGAAGTCTTGTAACGAGCCCCCTTCCGGCCTATATATACCTGGTACCTCCCATTTATCAACAGTGTTTTTCTCTCTGCATGACGACAAGACAGAAGATTGAAGTCTCCTGTTTGCAGGTAGCCGGGGTTTTACCCCGGCATCCCCTTTTGGTCTATTTCTGCCCGGTTTTGATTGTTTGTTACCTTTGTGGTGGAATGGAAGCCTCCCAGCCTAGGCTGCTCACTGGGCAATTGGTAGACGGCACTATAGGTGCCTAGGAGCTTATCTCCTCCGCTCGACCCCCTCTTTTGGGGGCAATGCGGCTATCCAGGATGGTGATCCGGAGGTGGGATGCCCCTGTCCCGAGGGTCCCCTTGGCCCCTTACTCTCCCGTTGCGGTCCCTTCTCCCTTCACTATGGGGGGGGGGGGGGGTAGAGGGCTGTGTATGGTGTGTTTGTTCACTGTATGTTTGCTGCTTCTGGCCTGTAGGGCCAGAGCTTTGGGTCAGCTTTAGGGGGACTGGGGCGGGCTGTTTGGTTTCTGGCTTGCTGTTTGCGCCCTTTTCACCTTTTCAGCTCCCCCTCCCCCCCCTTCACCTTGTCTCTTTGTGCGGGCCGTGGGGATTTTCTGGGGCAGCTCAGGCTGCCTAGTGTCTCCGTTTCCCTCCCCCCTTTCTCCTTTTTACGGAGGGCTTGTTTTGCCCTCTGATTGCTTTTTTCCGCCGTTCGGCGGGCTGCACTTTTCATATTTGGCGGGGGGGCGGGGCCCGCATGACGTCAGGGGTGGGGGCGTGGTCCGGCGGCGCATCGTTCACCGGCCCCAGCCGCACTTTCTCCCGGTTCATTAGGAGGCTGCGTGCGGGGCTCGGGCCGCATGTCTCTGTTGCTGCTGCTGCCCGCTCCGCCGCCTCTTCCGTGGACGTGCTCTGCAGCTTCGGCTCCACCGCTGCCATTGCGCTGACATTTGCTGCCAAGGTAAGCGGCCTCACCTTGCGTGAGGCCGTCTATTTTTTTCATTGTCTCTGATTGTTTAGGGTTAAAAATTTGTATGGAGTAATACTTTTTTATTTAAAAGAAAAAATAAATAAATCAGAGGCCAGGTTTTTCCTTGAGCCTCTGCAAGATATTGCTTTGTCTACCCTGACTCAGAAGATTGTCTTCTTGGTAGCTATCACTTCGGCCCGGCGTGTCTCAGAGCTGGCGGCCTTGTCTATCCAGGCGCCTTACTTTGAGAGGCATCAGGATAAGGTGGTCTTTCGGTTCAAACCAGACTTTCTTCCTAAGGTTGTTTCTGCTTTTCATTTGAATCAGGATATTGTTCTTCCCTCCTTGTGTCCTAAGCCCAGCAATGACAAAGAGAGGGTTTTGCATTGTTTGGATGTAGTACGCTGTGTTAAGTACTACTTGATTATCACGTCTCCTTTTCGTAAGACGGATTCCTTTTTTGTTGTGCCCTATGGGCCTAAGAAGGGTTTGGCACCAGCCAAATCTGCCATTAGCAAGTGGATACGTCAGGCCGTTATTGCGGCCTATTCTGCTAAGGGGAAAGTTCCCCCTTTTCCTATCACTGCTCATTCTACTCGCGCCGTTGGAGCGTCTTGGGCTTTTCAGCACCAAGCTTCTGTTGAACAAGTTTGTAAGGCCGCCACTTGGTCTTCTGTTCATACTTTTTCTAAGTTTTACAAAGTTGATGTGCGAGCCTCAGTGGATGCTGTTTTTGGCCGCAAAGTTCTGCAGACTGCAGTCATTTAAGTTATGCTTCACCTGGCCTTGAGATGCCCTTCCCTTGTGGACACTGCTTTTGGATGTCCCAATCGTGAAGAATATTAAAGGTGAAGCGGGGTGTGTGGCACACCAAGAATAATACCATTTTGTGAGTACTCACCTGAAAAATGGATATTGTCAGTGTGCCACACACCCCGCTTCACTCCCACCCTTTTCGGTATTCCGAAGCCTTTATATGGTGAAGCCTTTATTTTTGATTTATTTTGAGGTTACCGTTAAATTACTGGTACCTTGTCTTTCTGCTTTTTAATACATTGGTGATAAATGGGAGGTAACAGGTATATATAGGCCGGAAGGGGGCTCGTTACAAGACTTCCTCTCTGCACAGCGTCACCTGGCGGTGAGTTAACCCAATAAGTGAAGAATATTAAAAGTGAAGCGGGGTGTGTGGCACACCAACAATATCCATTTTTCAGGTGAGTACTCACAAAATGGTATTTTTTTTTTTTTTTTACTGGCCGGACAATGATTTTAAGAAGGTCAGCAGCAAGGGGGATCTCACTCAGCTTGGCATGGGGCTGTGGAGAATGTAATATTGTAAAGGGCCACCATACCACTATAGGTATTTACCATGGTTACTAAAAAGCCATTGGTTTTACAGAGGAAACTGAGCAGTGCTGATCCCATTTGCACATTCCTAGAATGGTTTTGCTGGGAATATTTTTATCATCTGGAAAACACAGTAGTATTTGCTCACTATGCAATGCTAATTTGCAGGTGTTTCAGCAACCCATTATTTTATGGCAAAAATCTCTTGCCTCATTAGGTCTAACAAAGTGTTGGTCCATTTATATAAATACCTGTATAGTCTGTATAGTGTACTAGTAATTCTTGTCAAACCAGTACAAATATTGTTCTGTCTGTTTTGAACTATTATTTTGACATACATGTCAGACTGGTTGACTGATAGCTGTTTAGCCTAAAGATAAAAGGTGTGTTGTCTTCTCTGTATGACACGAACCTGCACATTTTCAGAAATAAGCTGGATCAACTGGCTTCTGACAGGGCTCAGAGATGTGTGGAAGGATACTGAGAGATTGTGAGCTCCAACTGAGTATAGAGAGGTAGCTAGCTTATAATATGCAAACACATATGTAAAGAGGGTTACACAAAGACAGAGAGAGAAATTCTCTGTATAAATAATGTGTACAGACTGCAGCCTTTGGCCTAGCATTAATGTAACTTTTAGGACAGGACTGCATCCATTTCTTAAAGTGGACCAACACAACACAATCTATAAGATTCCCGGGCCGATCAGATCCCTCCCCGCGGGGCATCCGAAATCGGGATGTGCCGCGGGGTGAAACCCCCCAGGAAGCCCAGAAACCTTACCTTAACCCCGTTCCAACGGCGCATGCGCGGGCCGCGGCCGCGTCTCGCGCTTCCCTCTAGCAGGGCACGCACCTGCGCCGGCCGTTTGTGAATGTTAGAGGGAGACGCGGCCTCCAGCACTCAGAGCCGCTGTGGTTGGACGCCGCTTGTACGTGCACACCACAGCGGGGTGTAATCCAAGGCTATGAGGCCTTGTCATATAGCATTCAGAAAGTTTTACCTGCTATATTCAAGTAATATTTTTAATTGCACATTTTATGGTTTTTGCTAGCCTGCTAGCCGCCCCCCGCCCCCCCCCCCCCCAGGAAGGCTGCAACATTTGCTAGGGTTGGGCTTTATGGGAGGTTGTAGGAATATACATAAAAAAGTTAAAGGAACATTCAAGGGTAAGGGTTAAATTAAACCAGAACACCACCCATTCTTCGCTAAATGGGTGTAGTTCCTGGTGCAGGGAATGGAACTGAACTTGTTCCAGTTGCTGAATAAATAATGCAGCCCCTCTTAACCAGAATGCCAAGAGCAGAAATCAGGATAAACCGGAACCCATCTGCGCATTTTGTAAAAAATGGTGATGTTCCGGTTTATCCTGATTTCCACTCTTGGCATTCTGGTTAAGAGGGACTGCATTATTTATTCAGCAAAATGGAACAAGTTCAGTAGGGTTTATCGGGAAATGCTGGTGAATGACAGATGCGCCCCCTGAAATCCAGCATGAAGCAGACAGAAAGCAAGCTAACTTAACCCTAACTTTAAAGCACACAGGAATGCAATGCTTTGGAAATCTCATAGTACCATATTTTATTCACAATAGAACATTTATCAGAAGCTGAAGTTTGCTCCTTTAAAAATTGATGGCAGTAACACATCTCCAAATAATTGGGACACGGCTTTTTAACTTTCACACACAAAACTGCAAAAAAAAAAAAAGTTTCACAAAATTACCTGCACCTACGATGGAGCATTTTTTCAGGTGGGGTGCATTATTTATTGCAATGGGCAATAAGGATCAAGTTTGGAAACTACACCTTGTGGGGTATGCTAAAGAATTCCCTATTTTTTTCTGCATAGTACATAGGGTGCTGTTTCCAAACTCACCCCATCTGTAAAAATGCCCCATATCCGTCATCGTTGGTGTATATTGAGAAAGAAAAAAAAAAAATACATAAAAGTAAAAAACCTCACATCCAAAAGCAGACCAACGTTAAACCAAAGTTAAAGTGGACCAACAGTCTATTGCTTTTTTGTTTACTTTTACATTTATAAAAACTAAAAAAGGAATTAACAAGCATGCAAACAAATGCATGTTGTTTTGACACCGTGAGAAGCCGAGCCGCGCCAAGCAGGGCGATGGCATTGAGGTAAAGACTTGCATGACCCGCCTCAGCAGCCAGTAGTCTGCAGCATTCCGGAAGCGGCTTGTAGAAACAGCTGCATAGCCCACATCAGTTGGTTGTGTGGCTGTAGAGACATCTGGACCTATGCCGGAAAGGTGAGTCATCTGGGATTTTTTATCTTTTTGACTGTTGGTCCACTTTAAAGCATGACCCCCAACATGTGCCCCTCTTCTTTTTACACCAGTCTGTAAACATGGGGGAAGTGAGGAGGCCAATTGGGAGAGTATTGCTTTCCACAGAAAACTGTTGCACACTGCAGTGGCACATGACACTGTTTGGTGGAAATGCAGCTGCCGCACATGTGCAGCTGTTTCCGGTGTCCCCCCAACAACAGCCAGTTCCATGCAGAATCTGCACATTTTCCTGCTCCCCTGGGTATTCAAAGACCAGGAATTCCTGATCAGGAAGCTTGGGAAGGCAGGGAAGGAAGCTGCAGGTCCACCCTTAGTAGGATGATAGCACATGGAATGGAAACAGCCACTATATAAGAGGTCACAAATGATTAGAGACGCGCACAAACGAAGTGACCACCAATCAATGAGGATCATTATTACAATGAAAAATAAAAAAAGCAAGGGGGACAGTTACGGTGCAATGCTGAGTTATTGTTATCCATGACGCCGCTGTGAGAGGCTCAGGGGGGCATCCAGATTGCTGAAGCACGACCCAACAGAATCATTACGCAACACCCAGAAAGCCTTAACCTTCACCACAATCCCCGGCCAAAATGCTGTCCTTCAATTGGCCGCCGGCGGTCACGTGGGATGTCTTTCCTGCTGCCGTTCAAGCCTGTCACAGCAGCGTCCCGCACCCGTTCCTTAGATTTTACAGTGTCATATAGTTTTTACATTTATAAAAACATAAATATATGTCTTTCTCTCATTATAGTGTATCCGTTAATACAACAACCAGTCCAGTTGCTACAGAGTAAGTCTATTTTATGTGTAACTTTTGTTTTATACTGTCAATATCCCGGTCTTTTAAGAAACTCTCAAATTTAGGGGCCAATAAAACTATTATAAATAAACACTAAAATAAATGTAAAAAACTGTTGTTCTTAAACCGGACCTTCACCATGATTTATTGAAAAGCCCAAACCCTTAAAAAACGATTCCCCATCATCTAAAATTAATATATTTCAAGTTTTTAGTCACTTACTTATTATTCTTTCCCCAACTGGGCTGCAACTCTGTTAAGGACTTTAGGATACGGGCGCCGCCATCTTGACTCAGAAGCATCACACTTACTGAGGAGAGGAGAGTGGGATAAAGTACAGGGCGGCGGGTTATAGCTGTGCTTTGCTCAGACAGAGCAGAGCTGGGGGTTGGGGAAAAGACAGCAACCCCAAAATTCGGAGCGACACAGTCAGAAGACACTTCCTGTTTGCAGGCTGCCTGATGCTCCATGAGCCGCCATCTTGGATGTTTAAAGGCTCATAACATGCAGTAGATGCAGGTAGGATGATTTTTATTGTGAGCAATCTGTATGTACAGGGTGTGGGAAACATATAAGATAGACTCTTATTCAGAGTGAAGGTCCGCTTTAAGGGAAAAGATGAAATTTTGGCACACATAGGAATGCTTAATAGTAATTCCCTAGTGTCCAGTTCTGTGTCTAGTTATTGTGCTACTGGACCCCATGGTGAGCCTGATATGTGAAAGCATGTCCTGGAGGGCTTGAAAGATGAGAGGCAGCACCAGCACACCCATCTTGGATAGGATTCACTGCTGTTTATTTGCTTTTTTGTTTGTTTTTTTGGGTTATGTGGCTGAGCATTGGGTGAGGGGGTGTGAGAAGGGAGGGGGTTATTCTGGAGACTTTAGGGCCTCTGTTAAGGTATGATATTGTTGCCTGCACTACATATTTATGTTAACTAACAATTCATGGATAGCTATCCAACGGTCAAGTTGCTTTGACAAAATTAGATTTTCACTATATCCAGTCCAGGTCGTCCCAGAAGTGATGACAATTGGGGTATTCCACCGCTAGGTGGTACTCAACTGCAAGATCTATAGCTGTCGCTCCTCCCGGCCCCCTTTAAAAACAGGTGTCTCACTATGAATTCCCAGTGTTCATCTTGCAGTCTCGCTGCTGAAGATCGTTGGAAATACACTCTCTTGGATATTGCAGCTGAGCGGGGCCTCCTAGCCCGTCGGCCTCTGCAGGCCCTATTCCCACTGATCCCGTGGACCCACTACTGCCTCCCAGCCTTGGCTGATCGGGACTGTGACGGTAGGGAGAACGCCGTGGTCAGGCGTCTTACAGAGCTAGGCTCTGGGCCCAGACCCTGTCTAAAGGGTAGCCGGCCATAGGCTGATGGTGAGCCTATGGGGGGGGGGGGGAGGACCCACTTATGCCCTTGTTTTCCCTCTGCCCCACAAGCTTTATTGTTTAGATGTGTGTGTGTGTGTGTGATTGCACTTTACTTTTGCGCTGGCTATATTTACCTCCCTCGCTCCCTCGAGTTGTCTCTTCCTGCTCCCTCTCCCCTCCATCTTGACATTGCGCTGTGAGGGGGGGGGGGGTCGACGCCGCTCGGCGACCTCTCCTGAGGCTGCAGGCCTTGTCCCCAGCGCAGGGAGTGTGCGCGCACGGCACGCTGTGCGGGGGCTGCCCTGTGGCATGGCTGCTTGGAGGTCGGCCTCCATCTTGTCTGATTACTGTGAGGAGGCGGGCATTCTGTTCGCGCCGTCGGGGGGGCGGGGCTGCACTATGACACTTTTCGCGTCACTGCCAGTGCGGCCCGCCCCTCGAGGAACGCGCAGAGCTGGCTGCGGGCGCCATCTTGCTGCTTCTCCTGCCTTGCTGCTCTTCGGCTTGCTGTGTGGGACCCCACCGGTGATCTATCACTGTAGGTGTCGTGAGTCCCTTGTTTTATATTTCTGTATTCTGCCATGCGCATGTGCTGTGGGATACTTATGGCCCCCTTCTCTGCTTGTGTCTTTCAGGTTGGCCCTTATAGATTTGGGTTGTGGTTCCTCCCGGTCCCCCGCCCCCCTCCCTCCTCCCCCCCTTTTTGATAAGAGGGATCACACTAAAAGAGGGAATACATTGGAGGGTTATTGCTGTTTGGGCCGTTAGTGCCTTGTAGCCTGCTTAAGATTTTTTGTCTGCTAATCACCATAATGGAGGCTTCTGGGGATAGTGAGCTAGGGGCCCAATCTGGGCGGGTGAAGCTCTGCCCCATGTGCAGTGCCAGTCCTCTGGGCCGACTCAGCATGGTTTGTGTCACTTGCGCCAGGAGCGTTATCTTGGAGCATGATAGGGCGGGCATATCTGCCACTAGCCATTTACTGCCTGCGGCCTCTCCAGAGCCCCCGGTGCTGCACTCAGCCCCCAGCGAGGGGGAAGCCAGCAGGGGGTCCCAAGTTGATTTGGCATACCGGGTGGCCAGCCTTGAGAGACAGATCTCGCGTGCGGCTCCTAAGAAGGCCACGAGTAAGAAGCGGCACATCGAGCCCGTTTACTCGGATAATGATGATGATGATGATCTGTTTGGAGGTCTGGGCTCCGTGGAGGAAGGCGAGGACTCCATTTCCACAGTGGATTATTCTGTCGGCTATGACAGCGGGCCTAGCTCTTCCTCGGATGAGGATACTTGGCTCCCTGATGATACGGAGAAGTTGCTTGCTTCAGTTTTTGAGACGTTGCATATTGTCCCCCCTAGAGCGGCTAAGAGGAAGCAGGGTGATTTGTTTCGGCCTGAGAGACAGAGATCGAGTGTTTCCTGAGCAGGCCCATTTTTCTAACATGATTTTCAAAGAGTGGGAAAGGCCTAACAAGTTACCGTCGGTGCCCAAGGGCCTGGACAGGCGGTATCCCTTTCCTGAGGAGCTGGTCCGGCTATGGTCCCATCCTCCCGAGGTGGATGCCCCCGTGTCGGGTCTTTCCAGCACTACGGTCATGCCTTCTCCCGATACTGCTTCCCTACGTGATCCAGCTGCCAAGCGCATGAATCAGCTGGTCTGTCATGCCTTCACCTTTGCCGGTGCTTGGTTCCGCCCTGTGTGTGCCGCGGCTATTGTCTCCCTGGCCATCAGAAAGAAGGTGAGACGTCTTGTGGATATTGCTAAGTCTCGCAAGCAAGACCTCAAGGCCTGCGTGGAGTTTATTGCCTTCATTGTTTCCACCATGGATGATGCTGTCCAGCTCGGTGCCAGGGTCTCGGCCCTGCTTGTTGCGTTTTGCCGCTCGCTCTGGTTGTGGCAGTGGTCGGCTGATGCCGCGGCCAAAAAGTCGCTTACTAGTATTCCCTCCGTGGGCCACAGATTGTTCGGGGAGCGTCTGGACCTCCTGGTCAAGGACCGAAGACTCCCTCAGCGACGCAAGACTCCCTCAGCGACGGAAGCCTGCGCGGCCCTTTCGGGGCTCTTCTGCCTATCGCTCCTTTTGAGGAGGAAGAGGCTCTTCATTTTCAGGTACTCGCAGAGATTCCTGGAGACGTGGCAGGTCCCGCTGCCGACCCAATCCTGCTTGGGGATCCAAGTCCAAGCCCGGTTACAAAATAGAGCTGGCAGTGCGGGCGCCCTCAGGATTTCTTCAGTCGCGGATATCCCAGAACCCATTGAAGGCACAGGGCCTGCGAATGGCCGTCCAACACCTTCTGCGGTTAGGTGTGATTTGTCCTGTTCCTCGTCAGGAACAGGGTTAAGGTTTTACTCCAATCTGTTCACGTTGCCCAAGAAGGACGGAACGCTGAGACGTATCCTGGACCTGAAGGGTCTCAACAGGTTTGTCAGAGTCAGACTTTTCCGCATGGAGACCTTGCGGTCCGCGGTGAGCTCGCTTTGACCCGGCGACTTCATGACCACGGTGGACATCAGGGATGCTTATCTGCACATTCCTATATTCCAGGGGCATCAGAGGTTCCTGAGGTTTGCGCTGGAGGATCAGCATTTCCAGTCTGTGGCGCTGCCGTTAGGGATATCTTCAGCCCCCCGTGTGTTCACCAAGGTGCTGGCGGGCATCATGGCTCTCCTGAGGAATCAGGGCATTCGTGTACTTCCTTACCTGGACGATTTACTTATTGCAGCTCAGTCTCTTCAGCAGGCTAAGAGCGACACCCGGACGGTGTTATCCACTATCGAGGATTTCGGATGGGTAATCAATTACCCCAAGTCTTCTATCACTCCCTCGATGGTGAGGTCCTTCCTGGGCATGACGTTGGACACCTCTCAGGTCAAGGTGTTCCTGCCAAAGCAGAAGGTGGTGGGCCTCCAGACGCAGGTGCAGGCCTTGCTGTCTTGTCAGCAACCATCGATCCGTCTGGGGATGAAACTGGTGGGCCCTTTGGTGTCATGCTTCGAGGCAGTGCCCTTTGCCCAGTTCCACATGAGACCTCTTCAATTGCATCTGTTGACCGGTTGGGACCGGACGCAGGAATCCCTGGAGCAGGAGTTTTCTCTGTTGCTAGGCTAGTTGTCCCTATTGCTAGGCTAGTCCTTTCTGACTCCACGGTGGGAGATTGTTACCACGGATGCCAGTCTGACCGGCTGGGGAGGTTTTTGGCAAACGCAGAAGATTCAGGGTCAGTGGGGGCCACTTGCCCGTAAATCTCCTGGAATTGAGAGCGATCCGGTTGGTGCTTCTTCGCTTGACTTCTAAGGGGTCGTGCAATTCAGGTTCGCTCGGACAATCGGATGGCTGACGCCAAAATCAATCACCAGGGAGGGACTCGGAGCAAGCGAGCCCTCAAGAAGGTGACTCAGATTCTGACTTGGGCAGAGGAGAATGTTCCCTGCATCTTGGCGGTTTACATTCCCGGGGTAGAAAATCTCAGGAGGCAGACTCCCTGAGCAGGAGTATCTCTCGTCTGGGGGAATGGTCTCTCAGCGACAAGATCTTTCACGCCCTGTGTCTCCGCTGGGGTCATCCGAAGTTGGCCCAGTTTGTGTCCAGACAATCACAAGCTTCCAAGGTTCGTCTCCCTATTCAGAGACCCTCTAGCATTTGCCACAGACGCTCTGGCAATCCCTTGGACTGAGTTCAGGCTACTTTATGCATTCCCTCCCTTTCCACTTCTGGGCCAAGTGCTGCGCAAGATAGCCCAGGAGGGGGTACCAACCATTCTGGTGGCTCCTCGCTGGCCAAGACGGAGTTGGTTCGCAGACATAGTTCAGATGTCAGTCGATTGCTAAATCATGCCGGCGACCCAGGGCTTCTCACTCAGGGGTCGCTGCGGCACCCCAATTTACAGACGCTGGCTTTGACGGCCTGGCTATTGAGACCTCAATCCTGATGGAGATGGGGCTGTCGGCCACGGTTGACGGCAGACCTTGATTCCGGCTCGGAAGAAGTCTTCTTCCATGATATATTACAGAGTTTGGCATGCCTACATTGCTTGGTGTAAATGCAAGAGTCTCCCTTGTCGCACATTCTCTATCTCCAGGATCATGGAGTCTTTACAACACGGTTTAGACTTGGGTCGCCAGCTGAGTACCCTCAAAGGCCAGGTCTCTGCCTTGGCCATTTTTTTCCAGAGATCCTTTGCCAATCATAGATTGATCAAGACCTTTTTCCAGGGAGTCAACCATGTACGTCCACCACGTAAGCCTGTATTACCGGTATGGGACTTGAATTTGGTACTTTCTGCTCTCTAGGGTCCTCCCTTTGAGCCTTTGTGCGATGCTGCATTGTCTATTTTGACCCTAAAGGTGGTCTTTTTGGTATCGATCACCTCGGTGCGTCGCGTGTCAGAGCTGGCCGCACTTTGTATGAAGCCTCCTTACTTTAAGCGGCATAAGGATAAGGTGGTGTTTTGCTTTAAACCTGATTTTTGCCTAAGGACGTTTCTCCCTTTCACCTTAATGAGGAGATTGTCTTGCCTTCTTTGTGTCCAGCACCGACTACTTCTAAGGAAAGGAAAGTACTACCTGGTTGCGACTGAATCGGATTTGCTCCTTGTCCTCACGGAGGGTTCTAGGAAAGGCTTGCCTCCAGCCAAGTCCACTCTCAGTAAGTGGATCAGACAGGCGGTGGTGCAAGCATACTCTGCCAAGGGGAAGGAACCCCCTTTTCGTATTACAGCTCATTCTACTAGAGCTATTGGTGCTTCCTGGGCTTTTCAGCACCAGGCATCTGTTGAACAAGTTTGTAAGGCCGCCACTTGGTCTTCAGTTCATACCTTTTCCAAGTTTTACAAGGTTGATGTTAGGGCCTCAGCTGATGCTGTCTTTGGCCGAAAGGTGCTTCAGGCGGTAGTGAAATGAACTACATGCTGTTCCACACTGGGGATCCCGCCCTAATGGTCATCACTTCTGGGACGACCTGGACTGGATATAGTGAAAAATACAATTCTGTGAAACTCACCTGTAGAATTGTTTTTGAATATATCCAGTCCAGGTCTTCCCATCCCGCCCTTTTTTTTCTCATTATCTCTTGTTTGCCTGTTATTGTGATTACCATTTTTATATTGGACTGTGGTCCTTATGTTTTTTGTTGGAGAGAGTACATGCTGAAGCTATGTGAAGTTACATGGTTTTCTTGGCCTCCCGGCCTGTCTCTTTCTTACTGCTGTTTAAGCACTGGGAAATCATAGTGAGACACCGGCCGGGAGGAGCGACAGCTTTTGATCTTGCAGTCGAGCGCCACCTAGCAGTGGAATACCCCAATTGTCATCACTTCTGGGACGACCTGGACTGGATTTATTATACTGGATATATAAAACAATTCTACAGGTGAGTTTCACAGAATTGTATTTTTTCTAGTATAATATGTTGCACGCATTAATGTGTCCATTTTCTATAGATTTTATGGGTTACTACACTTCATCTATTTCTTTTGTATTTTGTGCTGCTGTAAGTGTAAACCTTTCATTTTTTTATCTGTATATACTGTATGTGTGTGTTTACTTGTCAGTGGCATGACTTATAACATGTAGTCTATATGACCACTGATATGTTATGTTGCTTGAAAATTTAACCCTTTTGCCGTTTCAGTATTAAAATTTGTCCTAAAACTAAGAGAATGCAAAAATGGGTTGAATCCTTTATTTCGGGTGTTGGCCCTACAGACAACGCATAAAAACAAGCTAGGGGGGTATCCAGAATGCTTGGAGCCCTCCCGCACATAACACGGGAAAGTCCTTCGATTGGCCGCCAGGATGCATGTGGACGGGGGGGTTCTGTTGGTCAGCACTGAGGACACAACCATAGCCCACATGACCCCTTTCCTGGTGCAGGCTCGAGGTGAAGGTAAACATATAGGGCATTCTGGAAGGTTATGTAGGGGAGGGCTGCAGCATTCTGGATGCACCTCTGGGCTTGTTTTTATGTGCTGTCTGTGGGACCAACACCTGTTAAAGAAAGAAACAGTCCGGTTTAATTGTCTGGGGAATCCTAGTGTAAATCTTAGCTTTCATTAACTGGTCTGCCACCCTTGGTAATCAATATCCTCAAATTCATAGTTTAGCCATTGATGGCAAGCCATTTCCCAGAGCCCCACCAAACAGAATAAAGTCATTGCCTAATCCAAAGCCTAGCACAGAAAGTATTTACACAGCGGCCAACACAAGGAATAATAGATTTACCTATCACTCCTCAGAAAGCCGCTGTGTGCAAGACCAAGGATTAGCTTAAATTGTACACAGTCAAACAAAGGTGTCCACAAGTAGAAGGTGTTTGGCTGTGTAAAGTTTAAGGTAATCCTTGGCATTGCACATTCAGTTGCTTTCTGAGTGCCTTAGATGGCACCAAGACCTAAAGAGATGATTTGCATGGCTCCACCCACAGCAAGGAGTGATGGGTAATTCTATTATTTCTTGTGTTGGGCACTTTGTAAATACTTTCCTTTCTAGGAAATCTCCTCTTCCCCTATACCTTTGAGTTGAGGGCCTTCTGATCTCTTCAGCTCCCACGTATAAAGCCTAATATGGGTCTTGCCACATGGTGGCTTGTGACTATAATCTATAATAATAAAAAAAAACAGGCCACCGCCGATCCAGCTGTATCACCTGAGGTACTCTGACAGGGAGGGAGGGGGGCATTAGTGCCCAGGACGGGTTATGTCCTGCTTTAAATCTTTATGGTCTTGTTTACGTAAATAAATAAAGTCAAAAGGGTTTGCAAACATTCAAGCAAAACTGTCCTGAAAACCTGAAGGGTTTTTGGAGCTTGGCTATTCTTCTATTTGTCCAACATAGCAGCTTGCATTGCCAGAACTTGGGGAAGCTTGGATATTTTAAGGCAGATTTACATAGATTGCACGCTCCCGAGGTGCTCTGTGAATTAGGGTTCTGGCATGTAAGTGTAATCATTTTAGGGGTTATCCAATTGATCTTGAAAAAAAAATAGTTTTCTTCAACTTAGAAGCAACCTCCCCCCTGCACATGCAGCGGAACAGGTGGGGGCAAATGATATTAAAGGGGTAGTTATTTTATCTTAGAAGTTTGGAAATAACAGAGGCCTATGGGGTATCCAAAGACATCTGCAGAGGCTCATTTTTATTATGTTTGGATTTTCCATATTTATTTCCATATTTTTTGTGAGCTTAGTGAAAAAAAAGCGCTGACTGCCTCTCTAAACTCAGTCTTTGGATGTTAAGAAATGTAACTTCTTTATTACAATAAAGACTGCTAGCAAAACTAACACACAGGTTCCCAACTGGTGGTACAGTTAAGGTGGTAACAATCTGTATATACCACCCAAGAGGTACTTGAGACAGTTAGAAATGGAGTGTGGTACTTGATGAGCAGGGCCCACAGTTGGAGTGAGGAGTTGGTATAGGTTAGATGACAAACCTTGTAGACCAGGACTTGAAACCCCCACCACAGCAGCTTTACTTAACAGTCTTTGCAAGCTGGCCACCGACACACTGCAGCAATGCACCGTAGCGCTCTCATATGTTTCCCCTGCGGCATGCATGTCCTCAGTCCTTCTCATGATGTAAGGGGAAGGAACAGCTATCACTGGTGAACACCATAAATATTTCTCACTATGGTCCAATAGTGCGTGGGGGTCTGGTGCTGTATGTAGATGAGCAGATGTGTTGGAAATGAACTGTCATTGTGGGGACATTGGTTCTTGCAATATATACTGTATATTGTATCATCAGAGACATACATTTTATTTAATATAGGCTGTGCAAGCAATAAAGCAAGGAATGCTTTCTTAAAACAGGAAGTATTTTCATAACGCATATCACAAGGTATAATAGAATTTCTCCCAAGATCCCTGGCAGTAGGTAGAGCCATGAAAATAAATCTCTTTAAGTGGAAGTCTAGTCGTGGAGTGACACCCCTGCCCAGCCACCCTTTCCTGGTACTGTGGTTTCAAAAAAGAAACACCCTTATCTCACCCACACTCCAGGTCCATACGGCCACTGCACAGAAAGACACGAAAGGCTCAATTCATGGAGCGCCAAGTCATTCTAAGGCTTTCTCCTGATTCATGGTCGTCTAAATTTGAAGCACATTTTTTAAGACAGAAATTTTCGCCCGAGTGTACGCCAATGTGGAAACTTGTGCCTGTAATTTTTTGCGTAAGGGCAAATTGGCAACTGATTTATGGGGTGTTTAAAGGGCAGAAATGTGAAGGCAAATGTATGATTTTTAAACTGCAGCCTTCACTGACTAATAAGCTTATTTTATTCCTAAAACACGCCGGCAGCGTCAGTTTTAGTAATTTTTCCCCTTTTTGGAGTTTTGGTGAGAAAAAAAAGTTGACAGATCTCAAAATGTTTAATGATAAAAACACCAAAAAGGTGGACACTGTGCCTCAAAAATTAAGAGCAAATATAAAAAAACATTTGTAGCTAAAATTTTTTAGCAATAATACACACAACAGGGCAGGGGGGGGGGGCTAAGAAGAACATATGGGAAAATAAGGAGGAATTAGCACCTATAAATAAACAACACTTAAATATTTCTCCCCTTTCTTTACTGTTTCTCATTTGCGATTTTGCCTTTCCAGCTTCCCTGACAGGGAATACACTCCAAAATGGAGAATAGAGATCCGTCTGACACATGGAATGACATAGTAGTAACATTGTGACATTAATACTTTCATGCCAGACCTGTAATGACAATTCTGCATAAAAATATAAAAAAAGTTTTCAAAAATGACTCTTTCTAGGCCAGGAGAGGTCACACAATTATTTGAGAGAAAAAAAAAATGAAAAACAAAAAACCCTGTTTAAACAGAAGAAAAGGAACATCCATTGGGAGAGCGACAGGTAATACCTGGCGCTCTGGAAGCTAGAGCCCCCGGTGATATACGCTGAGCTGCCTGTAATGATGAATCGGACGCTACATGGCTCTGTTAGAGTCGCTCACCAGAATCACCTTCATAATTGTGGTATTGCGTACAGCACCAAGCGTTCACCAGACGCTGCCTGCCCCTACGAAGCACTACCTGGCGCTAGAGCTTCATGAATAAACCCCAAAATCGCAATTGAGAAACAGTAAAGAAAGGCGAGAGATATTGGGGCCAGTTAAAGAGGAACGTCAGGGGAGGTTAAAAACTTCCCCAAACCTCACCGGACTGCTGCCCCCCCTCCCGTTTTACACTTAGGCAATTTCTACTCACCTCGCCAGGGCATCCATCTTCTGGGTCCCTCAACCAATGGCACAAGGCAGGGGGCTAAGGCAGCAATGAGTGGGTTGTGGCTGATTTCAGTGAAATCTTTGGTAGTATCCACCATACATGACACACTGCAGGGGACCCACTGAGACTGTCGCCAAAGGGCCCACATAAACCTGGAACCAGCCCTGGGTGGACCCAAAGTCCAAGTAATTTGGGTAGCAGGAGAAATGGTGGTGAAGGTGGTGAAGGCAGTTCTGATATTGTATTGGGCATTGAGTCAATGCATAGTTCTAGTTACTGGACAGGGCATAGTGACTGATCAGTTTTGGAGACAGTACAAGATGATGCTATTTCATGACGTACACAGTGACTTTAGTTTATATGCTTTGTAACTAGGATCCTACAAATAAATAGCAGCAGAAATAGCTGTATAAATTATATGCAATATCTGGACTGGCTTCCAGGGAAGGATCACTAGGGGTGACCACCATAACAATTTTGGCTTTCTGTACCAGTGACATACCTCTGATCTTCGTACTGGAGCTTGTGCTTTGGTAACTTCAAACAGGTAAGTGTACATTTTTTAGGCATGGGGTCACCGGCAGCAGAAGGAGCATTTCAATGTTTTTAACCCTTAGATTGTAAGCTTAGATTTACATTGCTCTGCACTAACCAACATTTTTAGGAGTCTAATTCCATTTGACCTTAAAAAGGACAGAGGTTTGTTTATATTCATTCATTTTATTTTTGTTCAGCAAAGGAAACCTCATATGGCTTTGTAAAATACAGGAAAGCAAGAGACGGACCAATTATGGGATAGAAAATCTAAGTCCGATCAACTGTGTAAGAGGAGGCTTCATCGAGGTTTGTGGGTAATAAATGTTTAATAGTAAGGCTCTGACCATGTATTTGTTTTTGATAGGATTAATGGTTGCAGAGAGAATAACACGCAAGCTAATGGAAAAGGACCATATCAGAGAGCATACACACCATACATGAGGGTCTTACAAATGAGTATGAGGAACAAGGTGCCCTAAATGGAAGATGTTTGAGAGGAAACATTGCACTGCTCTGCTTATAACTCCGCTTCTGCATTCAAAGACTTCAGCAATGCGAAAGCCAAAGAGATATTTTGGAATAATACCAGTGTATGGTCAAGGGCCAGGCAAAAAATGCTTTAAAATCTTGGTTACCAAAAGCTGTCCTTCTGCCTCTGGTGCCAAATTTACAAGACTACTCCAAAGACTGGCAGCTTATCGCATCTTCCCGCTTGAGCTAGGGTTTCCTGGAATAACACACCATCCTATCTGCTAATGGCTCTGCGCTGTCACTAGTATGCCTCATCCAGTCCCATTGCCACAGGACGGGATGATAAGATACTGGTCACACATATGGCTTGTTACCTATCCTTCTGCTTGAATTCCACTGAGAAACTATAAGTTATATTTCTGTATATCATTTCTTACATGTAAATAAAACACTATTCATTTTGCTATTACCTTGTACATATCTGCTAACCCTGCTAATGTTTGTATATACTTGTATTGGCAAGGTGTAAAAATTCAAATTAGAAGAGGTTCTTCTCCCCTCCCTATCCTTAAAGTAGGAATAGGGATGGAAAAGAGGCGTCTTCTTTTATTTTAATGCCTGCAGATAATCTTTAATATAATCATAAAACCAAACAAATGTAAGTCTTGGTGGCTGCAGTTTTCCATTATTCTTCTGCCTTGTTAAATGTTTTTACACAGTCAAGTTGCATTATTATGAGCACAAGCTAATATGCGGAATAACTAAACAGGACGGAGTTGACTCAATAAGATCCTGGTGGGTAGTCTCAGGTATTTGGAACCCTGCTGAAGGTGCATGGGGGAGGATCCACATTGTAAAGTGAGTACAATGATCAAGGTGGTACCACAAATGCTCACTTGCATTCAAGTCTGGGGAACTGGGGGGCATTAGTGGTACTTGGTCGTCTTGGTCATGCTCTTCCTGTACTAAACCCTGTACTAAAGGGTAGGCAGTTATCCGGGCTGGTGACCCCGGTTTGGGATGCCCTGTCCCTCGGCCATTTTCCCCTAGGTGGTGTTCCCCTCTCCGGATGTCCTTCTCCTTAGAGGGGGGGGGGGGCAGTAGGGGGCCTTTATTTTTGAGTAGCTGGTGTGTTGGTGCACTTTTACTTCATGGCTGAGGGGAATTTTTTCCCTCAAATATGGTGAGTAGGGGGTGGGGCCGGGCGGCCTCGCCGCGGTCCACCCCCCTGTCCTTATTCCTTCTTGAACCGGCGCCGCAGGCGTTGGTGTGCTAACGCTGCGGCGCCGGTCCCTTCAAAATGGCGGCGGTGCAGTCGTGAGGGGAGATCTCCCCTCACGCACTGGGTGCCGGGGGCGGAGCCAGGCACTGGCGCGTCGCCGCGTCCCGCCCCCCTGTCCTCGTCTGTGAACGTTACCGGCGCGGCGCCGGATTGTGAAAAACATTATGGCGGCGGTGAGGGGAAATCTCCCCTCACGCTAGGGAAACAGGGGGCGGGGCCGGGCTTTCAGCGGAAAGCCGCGGCCCGCCCCTGTGAGGCAGGCGCCACTGCGGAGCCTGGTCTCCGTGCTGGAGGAGGGGGCGGAGCTATGGCGCTCCGCGCTGGTCACGCCCCTCTTCTCCTCTCTGTCTCAGTAGGCTGATGCTGCTGCTCTGAGGTGACGGACTCCATTTTCTGTGGGCGCTGTGAGTGGCCCTATGGGCCCCTTCTATTTATATTATATATATATATATATATATATATATATATATATATATATATATATATATATCCTATTAGGTTTCCCATACTTATACTTTTTTTCTCTGTTTTTCTCTGTTTTCCAGGTAGACCTGCCTTAGGTTTTAGGGGGTTTCTCCCGGTCCTAGGGTCCCTGGGTTAAAATTGACCTATTCTAAATCCTCCCACTTGGGACATTACAGGGGCATCCGGGGTTGCTTATTGGCGTAATTCCCTTGGTCATAGCGACTAACTATAAGTTCACCTATGGAGGCATCCCCGGATACTGGGCTCGGGCTCCCCTCGGGGCAATCCCGGAAGTGTATGGTGTGTGGGGCATCCCTTACTGGGGATGATGTACTTCTGTGTATACCATGTGCACAGCAGACTATTTCGCAGCAGTCTGAACCCCAGACGTCTGGGTCAGCACCGCAGGTCGCTTCTCTTCCTCCTCCCAGCTTGATACAAACCCCGGGTGACGTGGTCATGGGAGGGGAACTGCAATCTGAGATGTGCGCCAGATTGGCCAACTTGGAAAAATTATTCTCCAGCACGGTCGCCCGCAAGGCTCCGGCTAAGAGAAAACACCTGTCACCGACCTCTCCGGTGGTTGACCTTGATGATGTTGATAACCTGGATTGGTCCGATTACTCCCCACTGGAGGAAGGGGAGGTATATGAGGATTCGGATAACTCAAACGATCAGCAGTTTGTTGGCGCTGATACCGAGCGGGACTTCGGACCTCGGATACTCCTAACGTTCTGGCTCAGATGTTTGAGGTTTTGGCTATTTCTCCTCCTGAGGCAGTTCCACAGCAAAAGGGGGAGTTTTTCGAGGAATCCAGGCCGCACTTGGAATTCCCTAATCAAAAGCATTTTGATTGTATTATTGCTAAGGAATGGGAGAGGCCTGCTCGGCTCCCTACCTTTGGATACGGTTAAGCGTTGGGCTTCCCCTCCCGAGGTGGATGCCCCGATTCTGGGGTTGTCTAACACTGCTGTTTTAAATGCCCCTGATTGTTCCACTCTTAAGGATGGTGAGGATAAACACATTGACCAGATGGCTTGTCATGGTTTTGCCAGTGTTGGGTCAGCCATGCGGCCCATTTGTGCTTCGGCGCTAATGGTGGTGGCTTCCAGGTCGGTGGTCAGGGACCTGTTGACCTCTTCCGGTCTTGATCCGGGTAGTGTCGAGTTCCTTGGCCTTAAAAGGTGTGAATTGTTTTTGTTTTTTGTACTAGCTGCCTTGGATGACACTGATGATGTGTGGCAGGACGTCGGCTCTGCTAGTGACTATTCGGCGTTCGGTTTGGTTGCGCCAGTGGGCGGCCGATTTTGTATCAAAAAAGTCGCTGACGGCTCTCCCTTTTGTAGGATTAAGGCTCTTTGGAGAGAAATTGGATTCCGTTGCCAAAGGCGGTAAGTTACCTCAACGCAAGAAACAACGCCGTCCCTTTCGTGGGGCGGTTTCTTTTGCTCCTTTCGTGGGGCCAGAGCTGGCAGAGGATTTGCCTTCCCGTCATCCAGAGGAGATTTCGGGAACAGGGGCAGAGGACGTGCTGGGGCTGGGGCTCTAAGCCCAAACCCGCTGCTAAACCAGCTCAGCAATGAGGGGGCGCCCTCACCCATGTGGGTGGGGGGACGGTTGCAACACTTCTCCCAGGTCTGGGATCAGGAGGTCTCGGACAGATGGATCCGGGAAGTGGTGGCTTCCGGCTACAAGCTGGAGTTCGAGCTCCGGCCCCCTCCCCGATTCTTCAGGTCTCAGGGGCCTTCGGACCCTCTGGCCGCACAGGGGCTCCAGGCGGCAGTAAAGAGTCTTCTGGATATGGCTGTCATTTGCCCAGTGCCCCCCTCAGACCAGGGCCGGGGTTTTTATTCCAATCTGTTCACGGTACCCAAGAAGGACAGCTCGGTTCGTCCCATCCTGGATCTGAAGATACTCAACAGGTTCGTCCGTCCGCGGAAATTCCGCATGGAAACGCTGCGTTCGGCTATCCATTCTTTTCGTCGGGGATTTTCTGACGTCCATAGACATCAAGGACGCTTACCTGCATGTTCCAATTTTTCCAGCGCACCAGAGGTTTCTCAGGTTCGTGGTGGAGGGTCGGCATTTTCAGTTTGTGGCACTCCCTTTCGGTCTTACCTCGGCCCCACAGGTCTTTACCAAGGTGTTGGCTGGGGTAATGGCTCTACTCAGAGCCCAGGGCATACGCATTGTGCCTTATCTGGATGATTTTCTCATTATGGCGTCTTCCTTCAGTCAAGCAGAGTTGGACACCAAGACGGTGGTATCCACTTTAGAGAGATTCGGCTGGGTGATCAACTACCCCAAGTCCTCCCTTTCTCCATCCAGGG
The DNA here is from genome assembly GCA_027917425.1 of Gastrophryne carolinensis. Classification (NCBI taxonomy): domain Eukaryota; kingdom Metazoa; phylum Chordata; class Amphibia; order Anura; family Microhylidae; genus Gastrophryne; species Gastrophryne carolinensis. The sequence goes on along the minus strand of CM051238.1, from coordinate 293,441,892 downwards.
TAGCGACCTTTCTGGGAATGTCTCTGGATACTGTCCAGGCCAAGGTGTTTCTTCCTCAGTCCAAGGTTCTTTTGATTCAGGAGTTCGTTCGGCTCCTCTTGTCCATCCCTCGTCCGGCCATCCGGCTAGGGATGAGACTGGTGGGGTTGATGGTGGCTCCATTCGAGGCAGTTCCCTTTGCTCAGTTTCACACAAGGACGCTTCAGCTACACCTGTTGGCAGTTTGGGACAAGTCTCCACTATCGTTGGATCAGTCCTTCCTGATGACCCCCCCGGGTTCGGCGCTCCCTTCACTGGTGGCTGAATTCAGTCAGCCTGTTGAAGGGCAGATCCTTTCTGACTCCTTGTTGGGAGACGGTCACCACGGATGCCAGTCTATCAGGATGGGGGGGTATCTGGAAGGATCTTCAGTTTCAGGGCCTGTGGGGGCCGCAGCAGGCTCACGAGCCCATCAATGTACTGGAATTGAGAGCCATCAGGTTGGTTCTGTTTCGCTTGACTCATCGGTTGCAGGGCTTGCCAGTTCAGGTTCGATCAGACAATCGGACGGCGGTTGCATACATCAATCACCAAGGAGGGACTCGCAGCAGGAGTGCCCTCATGGAGGTGTCGTTGATTCTGGACTGGGCGGAGAGCCACGTCCCGTGCATCTCGGCAGTTTACACTGGAGAGTGGATAACACGCAGGCGGACTCTCTGAGCAGGGCCTCATCGCGTCAGGGGGAATGGTCGCTCAGCCCCAAGGTGTTTCGCTTGATTTGCATCAGGTGGGGGTCACCGGTGGTGGACCTCTTTGCCTCTCGTCACAATCACAAACTTCCGGTATTTGTGTCTCTCTCGAAGGATCCGCTGGCTCTAGCAGTGGATGCCATGTCCCTGAACTGGAGGGATCTGGGGTTTCTGTACCTGTTCCCTCCGTTCCCAGTGGTAGCCAGAGTGGTGCGCAAGCTGGCCCTGGAGGGCGCGTCAGCAGTTCTGGTGGCCCCAAGGTGGCCAAGACAGGTTTGGTTCGCAGACGTGGTAAGATTGGCAGAGGATCAGTTCGTTCTGCCCCTGCTGCCGGACCTGCTCACCCAGGGTCGGCTACGTTACCCCAATTTACCATCGCTGGCTTTGACGGCGTGGCTGCTGAAACATCCATCTTGAAGGAGGAAGGTCTTTCTGACGTGGTAATTCAAATTATTAGCGCTAGGAAGCGGTCCTCCTCTACCGTTTACTATAGGACCTGGAGGTCTTATATTGACTGGTGCGAGGTCAGGGCTTTCCCCTGCAGGGAATTTTCTATTGCCAGAATCCTGGAGTTTCTTCAACATGGTCTGGATCTGGGGCTCCAGCTTAGTACTCTGAAGGGGCAGGTTTCTGCACTGGCGGTGTTCTTTCAAAGGTCCTTTGCACTTCATCCTTTGGTTAAGACCTTTTTCCAGGGGGTTACGCATGTTCGGCCTCCTAGGAAGCCTTTGGTTCCAGTTTGGGATTTGAACCTGGTTCTTTCTGCTCTTCAGGGTCCTCCGTTTGAGCCCTTGAATGATATTGCTTTGTCTTCGCTTACGCAGAAGGTGGCCTTTTTGGTAGCTATCACTTCTGTTCGGCGTGTCTCTGAGTTGGCGGCTTTGTCCATTCAAGCCCCGTACTTTGAGAGACATCAGGACAAGGTGGTTTTTCGTTTTAAGCCAGATTTCCTTCCTAAGGTGGTTTCTGCCTTTCATCTTGATCAGGACATTGTTCTGCCCTCTCTGTGTCCTAATCCCAGCAATGACAAGGAGAGGGCTCTACATTCTTTGGATGTGGTTCGCGTTGTGAAGTACTATTTGGTGGTAACGTCTGCCTTTCGTAAGACGGATGCTTTTTTTGTGGTGCCCTTTGGGCCTAGGGAAGGTTTTGCGCCCGCCAAGTCTTCCATTAGTAAATGGATTCGTCAGGCCATTGTTGGGGCCTATTCTGCTAAGGGGAGGAGTCCCCCTTTTCGTGTTACTGCTCATTCTACTCGTGCGGTTGGGGCGTCCTGGGCCTTCCAGCACCAGGCCTCTGTTGAGCAAGTTTGTAAGGCCGCTACTTGGTCTTCTGTTCACACTTTTTCCAAGTTTTACAAGGTTGATGTTCGGGCCTCAGCGGATGCTGTGTTTGGCCGCAAAGTTCTGCAAGCTGTAGTGGTTTAAGTTGTGCCTTATTTACCTTGTTTTGGATCCCCGCCCTTTATGGACACTGCTATTGGATGCCCCACAGGTTATGGATATCTTGAAGCGGGGTGTGTGACATACTAAGAATAATACCATTTTGTGAATACTCACCTGTAAAATGGGTATTATAAGTATGTCACACACCCCGCCCTTTTTGTATTCTGGATCCTTTATATTGTGAACTTTGCGTTGTTATGACTTATATTTGGCTCTTCCTGGTCCCTTTCCTTACTGCTATTTCTATACTGGGTAATGAGTGGGAGGTCCCAGCTATTTATCGACCGGGAGGGGCTTTCTTTTTCCTATCATCTCTGCAGATCGCCCTCTACAGGTCGGTATAACCCACAGGTTATGGATATCTTGAAGCGGGGTGTGTGACATACTTATAATACCCATTTTACAGGTGAGTATTCACAAAATGGTATTTTATGTATGTGTGTGCAGTCAGCCTATCACACACCTTATATATGGATATGTGTGCAGTCAGCCTATCACACACCTTATATATGGATATGTGTGCAGTCAGCCTATCGCAAACCTTATATATGGATATGTGTGCAGTCAGCCTATCGCACACTATATATATATATATATATATATATATATATATATATATGTGTGTGTGCAGTCAGCCTAACGCACACCTTATATACCCACCATGCCAGCTCAGAACATGAGATTTCATTTATGAGCTACACACTGCCAGATGTCAGAAGTAGGACATGATCATAATACTGTGACTAGACTGTGTATAAACATTTCTACTTAAGTCAACTTAACCAGCATTTTATATTAAATGTGGAAACAGGACCCTAAACCTCTGGAATGTTTATAGTGCCTTAGTGTATAGTAAGATTGGGATGGCTTCCAATGATTCCATGTATTCCTGGACACACGTGTGTGTGTGTGTGTATATATATATATAAGTTACTAATGCAAAAAAACACAATTACACCTATTCAAGTGCCTTGTGGTTATGCTATTAACACTTATGCCTGCAGCTTTTATGGTACACAATAGTCATATTTGCAGAATTCTCTGACCCACGAAACAAATATTGACCTCCAACCATTTACCTTCCATTACCATTTTACTAACACATCATTTGGAAATGCCTATTATGCAGCTTGAGTTGCTTTGCTTTGAACATGGAGAGTATGGCGTTAAAAGTTGTAACATTTTGACATTATTATAATTACCGGTAGCTACAGATCAACTCCAGGCACAGCAAAAATATTGACCTTCTTCCACATATTAAACATCACTGGATCTGTGTAATGCTTGTGCAGTGTGCACTGGTTAATGTTTCATCATTCTATCTATCACTAGGGTATCGTGCTGACCTTTTAAGCTTATTTATTGCTTACAAATGCTCCAAGGGAGAGAAGATCCAGAGCAGCAATCGCAGCAGAAGACGGCTTTTTCTTCTGTCATTGCTGCACTGGACCTTCAGCCCCTGCGATAAGGTGAGCATAGAAATGTCCTTCTCCCCTAAGCCACAGAATGACTATGGTTTAATCTGATTTTTAATTTTGAAACTAGGGTCACCACAGGCCTGGAACTGTAAAGTTACTGTTTTCTTGTGAGTTTGGGAGAAAATGTTAAATCCAAGCAGGTTGTGACCATCGTGTGTACCTAAAAACAACTCTTATCATACATGGCATCTACATTCACTCTAAATTGGCAGCATTAATAATGTACTGTTACTTATTAACTGAAAGATTTATGGAAAAGGTCACCCAAGCACATCACTGAAATACATTCAGCCTGTGATGAAGAAGAAAACTGTAACAACCCTACACACCCTGAATCTGTTACTTACCATTTATTTGACATGAGCTTGGTGACTGGACAATGTAAATAAAAGTCTGTTGTTTCCTATAAAGTATTTTGTTGTTCCTTTAAAAGCATTGAGCTGTGGGACCTGGCAACAGTTTGGAATCCTGAGTAGATAGAGAAGCCTTCTGCCGGGTCCCTGATCATGTTACCATCATATATACAGTAACTTGCACTCCAGACATTGTGTTGTTTAGCTCAAAGTGATACAGCAGGCAAAGGTCATTGTTACACCATTGTGTCGGGCTACGCTTGGCACTGTCCTAAACTGTTTTTAAATTGAAGAAGAAATAACTGAGATATCGGAAGTTTACAGTTTCACGTCATGATTTCGCTTTTGAAGAAGGTGGGCATGGCCATTAGATCTGTGATGCTGCATAATGGGTGGGGTCTATAGGATTCCCAGACCTTACATGAGAGACTCTGGCTGAGCTTCTACCCTCTCCCCCTGTTGCTAGTCAGCTTTGGAGCTTAGACCAGCACTCCCAAAGTGCATGCATGCATTCCCAAACTGCATCTGTCCCCCCAGAACACACTGACCCCTTGAGAACACACTGACCCCCCCAGAACACACTGACCCCTTGAGAACACACTGCCCCCCCAGAACACACTGCCCCCCAGGACACACTGCCCCCCCAGAACACACTGACCCCTTGAGAACACACTGCCCCCCCAGAACACACTGACCCCCCAAAATACACTGCCCCCCCCAGAACACACTGACCCCTTGAGAACACACTGCCCCCCCAGAACACACTGACCCCCCCAGAACACACTGACCCCCCCAGGACACACTGCCCCCCCCCAGGACACACTGCCCCCCAGAACACACTGCCCCCCCCAGGACACACTGCCCCCCCAGCACACACTGACCCCTTGAGAACACACTGCCCCCCCCAGCACACACTGACCCCTTGAGAACACACTGCCCCCCCCAGCACACACTGACCCCTTGAGAACACACTGCCCCCCCAGCACACACTGACCCCTTGAGAACACACTGACCCCTTGAGAACACACTGACCCCTTGAGAACACACTGCCCCCCCAGAACACACTGCCCCCCCCAGGACACACTGCCCCCCCAGAACACACTGACCCCTTGAGAACACACTGTCCCCCCAGAACACACTGTCCCCCAGCACACACTGCCCCCCAGCACACACTGACCCCTTGAGAACACACTGTCCCCCCAGAACACACTGTCCCCCCAGCACACACTGACCCCTTGAGAACACACTGCCCCCACAGAACACACTGACCCCTTGAGAACACACTGTCCCCCCAGCACACACTGACCCCTTGAGAACACACTGTCCCCCCCAGCACACACTGACCCCTTGAGAACACACTGTCCCCCCAGCACACACTGATCCCTTGAGAACACACTGCCCCCCCCCCAGAACACACTGACCCCTTGAGAACACACTGACCCCTTGAGAACACACTGCCCCCCCAGAACACACTGACCCCTTGAGAACACACTGCCCCCCCAGCACACACTGACCCCTTGAGAACACACTGCCCCCCCAGAACACACTGACCCCTTGAGAACACACTGACCCCTTGAGAACACACTGCCCCCCCAGAACACACTGACCCCTTGAGAACACACTGACCCCTTGAGAACACACTGCCCCCCCAGCACACACTGCCCCCCCCAGCACACACTGCCCCCCCAGCACACACTGACCCCTTGAGAACACACTGACCCCTTGAGAACACACTGTCCCCCCTAGCACACACTGACGCCTTGAGAACACACTGTCCCCCCTAGCACACACTGACCCCTTGAGAACACACTGACCCCTTGAGAACACACTGACCCCACAGAACACACTGACCCCTTGAGAACACACTGTCCCCCCAGCACACACTGACACCTTGAGAACACACTGCCCCCCCAGCACACACTGACCCCTTGAGAACACACTGCCCTCCAGCACACACTGACCCCTTGAGAACACACTGCCCCCCCCAGCACACACTGACCCCTTGAGAACACACTGACCCCTTGAGAACACACTGCCCCCCAGCACACACTGACCCCTTGAGAACACACTGTCCCCCCAGCACACACTGCCCCCCCAGCACACACTGACCCCTTGAGAACACACTGTCCCCCCAGCACACACTGACCCCTTGAGAACACACTGTCCCCCAGCACACACTGACCCCTTGAGAACACACTGCCCCCCAGCACACACTGACCCCTTGAGAACACACTGTCCCCCCAGCACACACTGACCCCTTGAGAACACACTGCCCCCCAGCACACACTGCCCCCCCAGCACACACTGCCCCCCCAGAACACACTGCCCCCCCCCCCAGAACACACTGACCCCTTGAGAACACACTGACCCCTTGAGAACACACTGCCCCCCCAGAACACACTGACCCCTTGAGAACACACTGCCCCCCCAGCACACACTGACCCCTTGAGAACACACTGCCCCCCCAGAACACACTGACCCCTTGAGAACACACTGACCCCTTGAGAACACACTGCCCCCCCAGAACACACTGACCCCTTGAGAACACACTGACCCCTTGAGAACACACTGCCCCCCCAGCACACACTGCCCCCCCCAGCACACACTGCCCCCCCAGCACACACTGACCCCTTGAGAACACACTGACCCCTTGAGAACACACTGTCCCCCCTAGCACACACTGACGCCTTGAGAACACACTGTCCCCCCTAGCACACACTGACCCCTTGAGAACACACTGACCCCTTGAGAACACACTGACCCCACAGAACACACTGACCCCTTGAGAACACACTGTCCCCCCAGCACACACTGACACCTTGAGAACACACTGCCCCCCCAGCACACACTGACCCCTTGAGAACACACTGCCCTCCAGCACACACTGACCCCTTGAGAACACACTGCCCCCCCCAGCACACACTGACCCCTTGAGAACACACTGACCCCTTGAGAACACACTGCCCCCCAGCACACACTGACCCCTTGAGAACACACTGTCCCCCCAGCACACACTGCCCCCCCAGCACACACTGACCCCTTGAGAACACACTGTCCCCCCAGCACACACTGACCCCTTGAGAACACACTGTCCCCCAGCACACACTGACCCCTTGAGAACACACTGCCCCCCAGCACACACTGACCCCTTGAGAACACACTGTCCCCCCAGCACACACTGACCCCTTGAGAACACACTGCCCCCCAGCACACACTGCCCCCCCAGCACACACTGCCCCCCCAGCACACACTGACCCCTTGAGAACACACTGCCCCCCAGAACACACTGCCCCCCCAGCACACACTGTCCCCCCAGCACACACTGCCCCCTAGCACACACTGACCCCTTGAGAACACACTGTCCCCCCAGCACACACTGACCCCTTGAGAACACACTGCCCCCCAGCACACACTGACCCCTTGAGAACACACTGTCCCCCCAGCACACACTGCCCCCCCAGCACACACTGACCCCTTGAGAACACACTGCCCCCCAGCACACACTGCCCCCTAGCACACACTGACCCCTTGAGAACACACTGTCCCCCCAGCACACACTGACCCCTTGAGAACACACTGCCCCCCAGCACACACTGCCCCCCCAGCACACACTGACCCCTTGTGAACACACTGCCCCCCAGCACACACTGCCCCCCCAGCACACACTGACCCCTTGAGAACACACTGCCCCCCAGCACACACTGCCCCCTAGCACACACTGACCCCTTGAGAACACACTGTCCCCCCAGCACACACTGACCCCTTGAGAACACACTGCCCCCCAGCACACACTGCCCCCCCAGCACACACTGACCCCTTGAGAACACACTGCCCCCCAGCACACACTGTCCCCCCAGCACACACTGCCCCCTAGCACACACTGACCCCTTGAGAACACACTGTCCCCCCAGCACACACTGACCCCTTGAGAACACACTGCCCCCCAGCACACACTGACCCCTTGAGAACACACTGTCCCCCCAGCACACACTGCCCCCCCAGCACACACTGACCCCTTGAGAACACACTGCCCCCCAGCACACACTGACCCCTTGAGAACACACTGTCCCCCCAGCACACACTGACCCCTTGAGAACACACTGACCCCTTGAGAACACACTGTCCCCCCAGCACACACTGACCCCTTGAGAACACACTGCCCCCCAGCACACACTGCCCCCCCAGAACACACTGACCCCTTGAGAACACACTGTCCCCCCAGCACACACTGACCCCTTGAGAACACACTGCCCCCCAGCACACACTGCCCCCCCAGCACACACTGACCCCTTGAGAACACACTGCCCCCCAGCACACACTGCCCCCCCAGCACACACTGACCCCTTGAGAACACACTGTCCCCCCAGCACACACTGACCCCTTGAGAACACACTGCCCCCCAGCACACACTGACCCCTTGAGAACACACTGTCCCCCCAGCACACACTGACCCCTTGAGAACACACTGCCCCCCAGCACACACTGCCCCCCCAGCACACACTGACCCCTTGAGAACACACTGCCCCCCAGCACACACTGCCCCCCCAGCACACACTGACCCCTTGAGAACACACTGTCCCCCCAGCACACACTGACCCCTTGAGAACACACTGCCCCCCAGCACACACTGCCCCCCCAGCACACACTGACCCCTTGAGAACACACTGTCCCCCCAGCACACACTGACCCCTTGAGAACACACTGCCCCCCAGCACACACTGCCCCCCCAGCACACACTGACCCCTTGAGAACACACTGTCCCCCCAGCACACACTGACCCCTTGAGAACACACTGCCCCCCCAGCACACACTGACCCCTTGAGAACACACTGCCCCCCCAGCACACACTGACCCCTTGAGAACACACTGTCCCCCCCAGCACACACTGACCCCTTGAGAACACACTGCCCCCCCAGCACACACTGACCTCCCCAGAACACACTGTCCCCCCAGCACACATTGGCCCAGCAATTCTCGGACGAGAGCCCATACATGTGCCGTAGAAGCGAGGAAGAAGTGAGTGAAAAGCGGAGTTGTGGGGGTTTTCACACATTGGGGCATCCCAATTCTGAACTGAACAAGCAGCTAACTAATCTATCTGCAATCAACTACTGTAGTCTTTTGCTGAAAGGTGTGTACAGTAACATCCCCTGCTGTGCATGCGTCTTCCAGGTTGGAGTGGGAAGCAGGGATGCACTTGCTTTGTGTGTACTGTAATGGTGGATCGTGCCTAGATGAGACGCTGCCCGGGCAGAGGTAAAATCGGGATGACCTTTACGAATCATAAATACTGTACCAAAATTCTAATCTGACTTTTGCACTGGTTTCAGAGCGCCACCATTATTAAAGGGGGAGGTGGTTGGTAAAAACTGCTGTGCACCCTGTGCACAAAACAAGGTATAGTGAGAAGCCTGTCCCAGACTGGCAGCCCCCTTAGGATTTGTGCATCCACTTTACCAAGGGTAAACTCATAGGTAGGTACAGATGTAGTACACTGTGCCAATGCATTAAAAGAACTATCATTACAAATAGTTAAATCAAAATACCTTTTTTCCCTAGCAGTAGCAGCTGCTTACTTCTGTTTAGGTGCTCAGAAACTGTTTTGGGTCCTCCATCATCCTTGTGCACTCGCGCAGCGCCCCCCCCCCCCCAATGTCAGTCACAAGGACTTTGCACGCCTACTCTTCTTATGCAGTGGACCAGTGCTCAGAAACCTCTCTGTTGCTTGGAACAAGACTGTGCTCAGTCCCTAGAATTCCCTGGGCTGCTGACTAACGTCAATGAGCAGAGGGGAAGCATCTAAGGACTGAACCAGGTGGAAACCAGGTGCAGCGGGAGCAAATGTGAGTTTTTACCTTTTCTGTCTTTACAGTCTCTTTAAAGGAAAGGTTCCCCCTGGGAATGAAATGGACCTTTCACCCAGAGTAACTAAAAGATCAACTTACCCTCCCATCCCGAATCAGGGTGACCCGATGTGTGAAACCCCCCTGATCGCCCATAAAAATTCACCCTGCCACACTCCAACAGCACATGTGCGGCTCATATCCAATGAGAGCTGTCTGCTGTGACTATGTAATTCGGCAGACAGCTCTTATTTTTTTGAATGGGGAGCTTAAAGCGGACCTTCACTCTGAATAAGAGTCTATCTTATATGTTTCCTCTGTACATACAGATTGTTCACATTAAAAATAATCCAACCTGCATCTATTGCATGTTATGCGCCTTTAAACATCCAAGATGGCGGCTCATGGAACGTCAGGCAGCCTGCAAACAGGAAGTGCCTTCCGACTGTGCCGCTCTGCATTCTGGGATTGCTGACCTTTTCCTGACCTCAGCTCTGCTCTGTCTGAGCAAAGCACAGCTATAACCCGCCCCCCTGTACTTTATCCCACTCTCCTCTCCTCTGTAAGTGTGATGCTTCTGAGTCAAGATGGCGGCGCCCGTATCCCAAAGTCACAGAGTTGCAGCCCAGTGGGGGAAAGAATAATAAGTGACTAAAAACTTAAAAAGTGCTGGGGAATAGTTTTTTAAGGGTTTGGGCTTTTCAATTAATCATGTTGAAGGTCCGGTTTAAGGCAGGCATTTAGATAGGAGGCAGCGCATGCTCCCCATTCAAGTCAATCAGAGCTGTCTGCTAAATGATGATGTCACAGCAGGCGGTTCTCACTGGACGAGAGACTGCGCATGCGCCATGGAGCGTGGCAAGGTGGGTTTTATGGACGAACTGGGAGGTTTCATTCAGCCAGATATAAAGCTCCGTGCTGTGGCTACACTGCCACTTATTATACCTTTCTCACTCTTATTCAGTCTTCTCCACTTGCCAAAGGGCCTCCGGCATTTAGGAAGTGACAGGGACAGAACCAAAAGATTGTGAAAATAAGGCTTTTATTTGTACAATAAAACACATCCTGGGTATAAAGTCTCGTCCTCTTATAGTCCGAGGTGCAACTGTAACAATATTTCACTTGAGTTCTCTGAACAGAGTGCTGTATATATTAGCGTTATTTGGACTTATAAAGTCCAGCTGTGTCTATGCCGTAAAAAATACCATTTTGTGAAATACTCACCTGTAAAATGGGTATTATAAGTATGTCACACACCCCGCTTCAAGATATCCATAACATGTGGGTAATACCGACCTGAAGAGGGCGTTCTGCAGAGATGATAGCAAAAAGAAAGCCCCTCCCTGATCCATAAATACCTGGGACCTCCCACTCATTACCCAGTATAAAGAAGCAGTAAGGTAAGGGACCAGGAAGAGGCAAATATAAGTCAAAACAACGCAAAGTTCACAATATAAAGGATCCAGAATACAAGAAGGGTGGGTGAAGCGGGGTGTGTGACATACTTATAATACCCATTTTACAGGTGAGTATTTCACAAAATGGTATTATTCTAAGTATGTCACACACCCCGCTTCAAGATATCCATAACATGTGGGACATCCAATAGCAGTGTCCATAAAAGGGCGGGGATCCAAAACCAGGCACAACTTAAACCACAACAGCTTGCAGAACTTAGCGGCCAAAAACAGCATCCGCTGAGGCCCGAACATCAACCTTGTAAAACTTGGAAAAAGTGTGAACAGAAGACCAAGTAGCGGCCTTACAAACTTGCTCAACAGAGGCCTGGTGCTGAAAAGCCCAGGACGCTCCAACCGCACGAGTAGAATGAGCAGTAACACGAAAAGGGGGACTCCTCCCCTTGGCAGAATAGGCCCCAATGATGGCCTGACGAATCCATTTACTAATGGGAGATTTGGCAGGAGCCAAACCTTTCCTAGGCCCAAAGGGCACCACAAAAAATGCATCAGTCTTACGAAAAGAAGACGTAACCACCAGATAATATTTCACAACACGAACTACATCCAAGGAATGCAGCGCCCTTTCCTTGTCGTTGCTGGGATTAGGACATAGAGAAGGCAGAACAATGTCCTGATTCAGATGAAAGGCAGAGACCACCTTAGGAAGAAAATCCGGCTTGAAACGAAAGACCACCTTGTCCTGATGCCTTTCGAAGTGCGGAGCTTTAATGGACAAGGCTGCCAACTCAGAAACACGCCTAACCGAAGTGATAGCCACAAAAAAGGCCACCTTTTGAGTAAGTGAAGACAAAGCGACCTCATTCAAGGGCTCAAACGGATGACCCTGAAGAGCAGAAAGAACCAGGTTCAAATCCCAGACTGGAACAAAGGGCTTCCTAGGAGGCCGTACATGCGTAACTCCTTGGAAAAAGGTCTTGACTAAGGGATGAAGTGCAAAGGACCTTTGGAAGAACACCGCCAGGGCAGAAACCTGCCCCTTCAAGGTACTAAGTTGAAGCCCCAGATCCAGACCATGTTGAAGAAACTCCAGGATTCTGGAAATGGAGAACTCCCGACAAGAGAAAGACCTACTTTCACACCAGTCAATATAGGACCTCCAGGTCCTATAGTAAATAGTAGAGGAAGAGCGCTTCCTGGCGCTAATAAGAGTCTGAACTACCGCGTCAGAAAGACCTTCCTCCTTCAAGATGGCGGTTTCAGCAGCCACGCCGTCAAAGCCAGCGAAGGTAAATTGGGATAGTGTAGCCGACCCTGTGTGAGCAGGTCCGGCAGTAGAGGCAGAACGAACTGATCCTCTGCCAGCCTTACCAGGTCTGCGAACCAAACCTGCCTTGGCCACCTTGGTGCCACCAGAATCGCCGACGCGCCCTCCATGGCCAGCTTGCGCACCACTCTGACTAACATTGGAAACGGAGGGAACAGGTAGAGAAACCCCAGATCCCTCCAGTTCAGGGACATGGCATCCACCGCCAGGGCCAGAGGATCCTGCGAGAGAGAAACAAATACCGGAAGCTTGTGATTGTGACGAGAGGCAAAGAGGTCCACCGCCGGGAACCCTCACCTGAGGCAAATCGAGCAAAACACCTGAGGACTGAGGGACCACTCCCCCTGACGAGAGGAGGCCCTGCTCAGAGAGTCCGCCTCCGTGTTCTCCACTCCCGGAATGTAGACTGCTGAGATACACGGGACGTGGCTCTCCGCCCAGTCCAGAATCAAAGACACTTCCCTGAGGGCACTCCTGCTGCGAGTCCCCCCCTGGTGATTGATGTAAGCAACCGCCGTCCGGTTGTCCGACCGGACCTGAACTGGCAGGCCCTGCAACTGATGAGTCAAGCGAAACAGAACCAACCTGATGGCTCTCAACTCCAGAACATTGATGGGCTCGTGAGCCTCCTGCGGGCCCCACAGACCCTGAAACTGGAGGTCCTTCTAAACCCCCCCCCAACCTGACAGACTGGCATCCGTGGTGACTGTTTCCCAACACGGCGCCAGAAAAGATCTGCCCTTCAACAGATTGACAGACCCCAGCCACCATTGCAGGGATCGACGAACTCGGGGAGTCATCAGGAAGGACTGATCCAACGAAAGTGGAGACTTGTCTCAAACCTTCAACAGATGAAGCTGAAGCGTCCTTGTATGAAACTGCGCAAAGGGAACTGCCTCGAATGAGGCCACCATTAGCCCCACCAGCCTCATCCCTAGCCGGATGGCCGGACGAGGGGCCGACAAGAGAAGTCGAACTAACTCCTGAATCAAAAGAATCTTGGCCTGGGGCAGAAACACCCTGGCCTGTGAAGTGTCCAGAGACATTCCCAGAAAGGTCACTATTCTGGACGGAGAAAGAGAAGACTTGGGGTGGTTGATCACCCAACCGAACCTCTCCAGAGTGGACACCACCACCCTGGTGTCCAACTCCGCTTGGTTGAAGGAAGAGGCCATGATCAGAAGATCGTCCAAATAGGGCACAATGCGGATACCCTGAACCCTGAGCAGAGCCATCACCCCCGCCAGCACCTTGGTGAACACCCGAGGAGCCGAGGTGAGACCGAAAGGGAGTGCCACAAACTGAAAGTGCCGATCCTCCACCACGAACCTGAGAAACCTCTGGTGTGCTGGAAAAATCGGAATGTGTAGATAAGCATCCTTGATGTCTATGGACGTAAGAAAGTCTCCCTGACGAAGAGAGTGAATAGCCGAGCGCATCGTTTCCATGCGGAATTTCCGCGGCCGGATGAACCTGTTGAGAAACTTTAGATCCAAGATGGGACGGACCGATCCGTCCATCTTGGGTACCGTGAACAGATTGGAATAAAAACCCCTGCCCTGATCTGAGGGGGGCACTGGGCAAATGGCAGCCATGTCCAGAAGATTCTCTACTGCCGCCAGGAGGCCCTGCGCCGCCAGAGGCTCCGAAGGCATCCGAGACTTGAAAAATCTGGAAGGGGGGCGGAGCTCGAACTCCAGCTTGTAACCGGAAGACACCACTTCCCGGATCCATCTGTCCGAGACCTCTTGATCCCAGATCTGGGAGAAGTGTCGCAGCCGTCCCCCCACCCGCATGGGTGAGGGCGCCCCCTCATTGCTGAGCTGGCTTAGTAGCCGGTTTGGGCTTAGAGCCCCAACTGTATCCTGGACGGGCACGTCCTCTGCCCCTGCTCCCAGAATCTCCTCTGGAAGAGGGGAAGGCAAATCCCCTGCCAGATCTGGCCCCACGAAAGGAGGGGGTAAAGGAAGGCGCCCCCCGAAAGGGACGGCGTTGTTTCTTGCGTTGAGGTAACCTACCACCCTTGGTGACAGAGTCCAATGTCTCTCCAAAGAGCCGTAATCCAACAAAAGGTAGAGCCGTCAGTGACTTCTTGGACATAAAATCGGCCGCCCACTGGCGCAACCACACCGACCGCCGAATAGTCACCAGCAGAGCCGACGTCCTACCACACATCATCAAGGTGTCATCCAAGGCTGTTAACACAAAAGATAAAAACAACTCACACCGTTTAAGGCTAAGGAACTCGTCACTACCAGGACGAAGCCCGGAAGAAGTCAACAGATCCCTGACCACAGACCTGGCCGCCAACACCATTAGCGCCGAAGCGCAAACGGGCCGCATAGCTGACCCAACGCTAGCAAAACCATGACAAGCCATCTGGTCAATGCGTTTATCCTCACCATCCTTGAGGGTGGAACAATGAGGTCTATTTAAAACAGAGGAGTTGGACAACCCCAAAACCGGTGCATCCACCTCGGGGGGGGGGGGATGCCCAGCGCTTAACTGCCTCCGAAGGGAAGGGATATTTCTTATCCCACCCCTGAGGAATGCCAGGGAGCCGAGCCGGCCTGTCCCATTCCTTAGCAATAATTTTGTCAAAATGCCTTTGCGTAGGAAACTCCAAGCGCGGGCTGGATTCCTCAAACAACTCACCCTTCTGCTGTGGCGCCTCCTCGGGAGGGGAAATATTCAGAACCTCCAACATCAGAGCCAGAGCGTGAGGAGTATCCGAGAATCTCCCCAAGTCACCAAGCTCGGCATCAGCGCCAAAAGACTGCTCATCGTCCGAAATATCTGAATCCTCATAAACCTCCCCTTCCTCTAGCGGGGAATAATCAGACCAATCCAGATTATTAACGTCATCAAGGTCATCCACCGGCGGAGCCGGCGACAAATGCTTTCTCTTAGCCGGAGCCTTACGGGCGACCGAGCTGGAGATAATTTTCTCAAGGTTGGCCAATCTGGCGCACATCTCAGATTGCAGCTCCCTGCCCATGACGACGTCACACGGGGTGCGTGTCAAGGTGGGAGGGGGAGATGAAGCGACCGGCGGTGCTGACCCAGACGCCTGGGGTTCGGACTGCCGCGTAATAGTTTGCTGTGCACAAGGTATACACAGAAGCACGTCGTCCCCAGTAATGGATACCCCACACAACATACACTTCCGGGGTTGCCCCGAAGGGGTCCCGAGCCCATTATCCGGGGATGCCTCCATAAGGTGAACTTTTAGTAGTCGCTATGACCCAGGGAATTACGCCAATAAGCAACCCGGGATGCCCCTGTAATGTCCCGAGTGGGAGGATTTATGATCAATAAAATGAACCCAGGGATCTAGGACCGGGAGAAACCCCCTAAATACTACTGATGATCCTCCTGATAAAACCTCCGCCTGAAAAACAGAAAGGAACCCAATAAATGCCAAATAGGACTACTCTAAGGAAGTAAAGAAAGAATGAATAGGGCCCACAGGGCCACTCACAGATCCGTAGGAAGCAGGAGCAATGGAGACCTTGCAGCATCCGTGAGGTGAGACGCAGGCCGAGATAGGGGCGTGGTCAGTGCGGACCGCGCGAAGAGCAAAGTTCGCCCCCTTCCTCTATCAGTAAGGAGCCACAAGCTCCGCATCGGCGCCAGAAACAGAGGGGGCGGAGCCGCGGTGACGCGCCGAAAGCCCGGCCCCGCCCCCCGACGCAGACACGAGGGAAGAAGCTCCCTCACTCACAGCCCCTCAGAGACAGGTGCCGCCGACATGCCGCGGCGCCGGTCTAAGTAACACAGCCAGCGGGTGCGACCGCAGCGTCCAGCGGAGCACCCGCCCCGCTCGCTGCGGGGAGACACAGACAACGGGGGGCTGGCCGCGGCAGCGCGCCGAGGGCCGGCCCCGCCCCCCCAGAAGTGTGTGAGGGGAAAAACTCCCCTCACAAGGTGAAAAGACCGGCGCCCCGGCTGTAATGGCGGCCGCGGCGCCGCAGACAGTAGAAAAGCACACACACACATACAATCAAGACACACCACACAATAAAGTGAATAAGGACTAGCCCTAAGATAGGGACCCCCAACCCCCACTGTGATAAAAAGGGGGACTGTGGAGGGACCACCCAGGGGCAAAAATCAAGGGACGGGGCATCCCAAACCGGGATCACCAACCCGGTGTTACCGCCTACCCTCTTATTTAGGGTCTCACGGGGGAGCGCTGCTCCTAAGCACCAGAGGTGCCAATATACCCTCGCTCGGGCCAGCAGCCAAGACTGTGGAGGCATGTATCTTAAGGTCAATCCAGGGAAAAAGGGGGTCCGAGCGGAAATAATCAAATAACAGGCCGGGAGTCATCCCGGCTACCTGAAATCCCCCTGTGCAAGGAGGAGCCATCATCTTCTGACTTGCTCGCCGTCTGCAGAGATGGAAAACTGGGTAATGAGTGGGAGGTCCCAGGTATTTATGGATCAGGGAAGGGCTTTCTTTTTGCTATCATCTCTGCAGAACGCCCTCTTCAGGTCGGTATTACCCACATGTTATGGATATCTTGAAGCGGGGTGTGTGACATACTTAGAATAACATATTTGTATCCTGGCGCTATTTCAACTTTTGCCCGATGCACATTTCGTCAGTATCTGTGACGTCATCTGGGGTTAAAAGTCGGATGCTTGTCCTAGCTTTATATAGAACTGGCAGTGCTGTCAATCTCAGGGTCGCAATACATTTTGGATGCTGTCGTTTCAACTGTTGACTGCCTCAATCCCTGCAGCAACACAGGTTCACGTGATGTACTGTCAGCCCTGGCATTCACATTCATTGTCCACCTTGTGGCTGATTCAGCAACAGGTGAAGATTTACATCCAGTTTCTGACTGGACAATGTAAATGGCAGATTTATCTGATGAAGTTTTTTTTTTACCTGGTGCTGAATCTACCCTTTAGTGTATGTTTATTAGACACTATGAGAAATGTATACATATTTGTTTATAGCTTGGAGGTTCCATGTTGGCTGCCATTGTGTGAATAACAGATGATAAAAAAATGGGTGTGTGCATATGAGGCATGTAGATCTTTCTCCTGCTCTTATCTTGTCATGCAAGCGTTGTATCTAGAATATGGCCAGGCTTGTTTGGTGTGCCCCTCTGATGAAACCCCATATACAATGCACAGTGTACACCCTGGGCAGTTTTACATGCTGCTGACATGGGAGCTTATCTCCTCTCAGTGTAGATATCACACAGCCTCTGTTCTGGAAGTG
The DNA here is from genome assembly GCA_027917425.1 of Gastrophryne carolinensis. Lineage (NCBI taxonomy): Eukaryota > Metazoa > Chordata > Amphibia > Anura > Microhylidae > Gastrophryne > Gastrophryne carolinensis. The sequence continues at coordinate 293,424,065 of CM051238.1, read as the reverse complement.
CACTTGTCACCTTGGAATTTGCAAGTGCATCCTTGAGGCGCCAAATGTCTTACGGATAAGAGTCACTTCCATCTAGGGAACATACAGCAAATGTGTAACTGTGGTGTGTACTTTTGCATTGGAGCATGCAGACATAACAGGACGTATCCATAGCACAAACTTCTGAGAGGGTTAAGCATAACACTTTTGTTTTCATATGCATATATACAGGGCTGTATTTAGGGGTCATGCTGCCCTAGGCACTTTTTGGCCACATGCCCCTATTGGAGGGCAAAATTCTGTGCTTTGGTCCACTTTTAAAGAGGAAACCCTGGAGTCTAAAGGACTAAAAGACTCCAGGGCTGCCTGAGTTCCCCTCCCTAGGGCATCTGGAATTGGGATGACCTGCTATTTGGAAAGCCCAGATTTCCTGATCTACTCACCTCACCTTCACAGAGCCCTTGCTGCATCTCAGTGCCGTGGCCGCAGTCCCAGCATTCCTCTAACTGCAGTGTGTACCCAGGCCAGGCCTTTCTGAATGCGGCCGCTGGTGTGCTCAGCTCCATTTGGTTCATTAGCTAACAGCGACTAATGAACCAATTGAAACTGAGAACGCTGATTGGCTGATTTTCCTGAGGCATTTGTTGGGATACACACAGCAGGGCATCCCAAATCAGGATACCTGGTCTGAGAGGAACAACACCCGGGAGAGTAAATTTCCTGAGTGTTGTTCCTCTTTAAAGTCTGCATTTAGTAAACTTAGTGCATTGTAGAGTGGGGCATCCCTTTGCTGCCAGTGTAATGCACTATGAAGATGAAGTCTTTGCTCTCACCCCAGGAGGTCAGAGCCCCAACAGCACCTTTTGCCAACAAGTTGTCCCTGCACAAAGTCCTCTGGGTGCTCTCATCCCAAAGCTCTTAGCTATGTCTCAGAGGGTCTCCTGTCTGGGACTGCACGGACACCATGTACATCAAGGGAACCAGCAGTTTGCTTTGTCTGCAAAAAGAGAAGCCTGCGATACAGGGCCAAGTTTCCCAAAGGGCCCAAAACTCTGTTTTACAGAGCCTGACTCTGTGGAAGAAGCTTCCGCAACTAATGTGGACCTCCGTACAAATGGATTTAGGTCCCCATTAAATGTGTTTCTACCAACTTTCAAGTTGCTGGTTATGACTCTCAGAACCATTGTACTACTGTACAGACAGCCATCACTGTGCAAGTACCAGCACATAGACCTGTCACACATGGGGGGCTGGGGACGCCATGCAGATGCCATATATACTACTATGTCTAGCCATCATTTGAGCAGCACCCACAGACTATTGATACCCCAGCCCCCTCAGCTTCTCCCCCTGTGTCTGATACAGCCCTACATATATGGTCATGAAATGCTTCCGCACACATAATGTTTTTTTCCCCCGCAGTAAGTGCACACGTGTGCAGCGCAAGGGGCTGCCCAAAAAGGAATCGAACTTGTGACCCTCCAGGATCACACAAAAAAGTTGTCTAACAGCTACGTGAGCGAGCACAGCAAGCCACATTTGTCCCACAAATGTCTCTGACCACAGCAGAGAATTCGCATGACTCATAAAACTGTGCCACAGCCTTCCCAACTCCACTCTCCCATTGGGATTAATTGGCCTTAGTATAGTGCACTCCCATTGAGATCAATGGATGCCTCTGTATAAAGAGGTTCCTTGTATAAGGAAGCACCCAGTGATCTCAGAGTATTAGATGCTTGGAACAAACTCCCGGCAGAAGCAGTAAATTAACAGTTTGTGGATTTAAACCGAACCTTCAGCATGATTTAATAAAAGGCCCAAATCCTTAAAGAAACGATTCCCCAGCATCTAAACTTAATATATTTCAAGTTTTTAGTCACTTACTTATTATACTTTCCCCCACCGGGCTACAACTCTGTTCAGGACTTTAGGATATGGGCGCCGCCATCTTGCCTCAGAAGCATCACATACTGAGGAGAGAAAAGCGGGATAAAGTACAGGAGGCAGGTTATAGCTGTGTTTTGCACAGACAGAGCAACAATCCCAGAATGCAGAGCGACACAGTCAGAAGACACTTCCTGTTTGCAGGCTGCCTGATGCTCCATGAGCCGCCATCTTGAATGTTTAAGGGCTCATAACATGCAGTAGATGCAGGTAGGATGATTTTTATTGTGAGCAATCTGTATGTACAGGGTGGGGGAAATATATAAGATATGTTTTTATTCAGGGTGAAGGTCCGCTTTAAAGTCCAGTCTTTAGGTTACCTCCAGCCATCTTAGCGAAAGTACACAGAGTGGCAGGTCTGTCACCCAAACCTGTGCAGCACTGGAGACTGGACTAGTCATTTACAGTCCAACTGGCACTCAGGTCTCTGGCTGCCTCTCAGAGTGCCCCCCCCCCCCCCCCCCGCACCCCCGTCTCAGGAATCAGGGAAGGATTGCAGTGGTCAGGTGAGGAGTTTTATTGTTTCACTATTATTTTACTGCCCAAATTAGGCTTAGCACAGGGGGAGAGTTGGGGTGGCTGCAGAGTTACAAAAAGCTTGGAGTTACTCTTCCAACTTTTCAGGATGGGAAAGAGGGATAATTAAATTAAGCCACCTCTCCTCATTGATTGATGGATAGGAGATAGAATGTAACAGTTACAACAATATAAACATATTGAATAGGCAAATGAATCATTTACTGATACAGATCTGCATGTTACACCTTAAAGAGGGGGGACCAGAACCAGCACCTGATCCATTGACCGAGGTCCCGATCCCAAACTGACAAGAGGTGAATTTGAAGGGGTCTCATGTGAAACTGAGCGTATGGAACTGCCTCGAAGCAGGACACCATCAGGCCCACCAACTGCATCCCCTGCCGGATGGAGGGATGAGGGGAAGACAGAAGATGCCTGGCTAGGGCCTGAAGATTCTCCACCTTCTGCTGAGGGAGAAGGATACTGACCTGAGATGTATCCAGAGTTATGCCCAGAAAGGACTTCACCATTGATGGTGACAGGAAAGACTTGGGGTGGTTGACCACCCAGCCGAAGGACTCCATTGTGGACACCACCAGCTGGATATCCAGCTCGGCCTGCTGGAAGGACTGAGAAGTGATGAGAATGTCGTCTAAGTAAGGAAGGATGCGGATGCCCTGAGATCTCAGCAGAGCCAGTACGCCCGCCAGCACCTTGGTGAATACCCTGGGAGCCGAGGTGAGACCGAAAGGCAAGGCCACAAATTGGTAGTGCTGATCCTCCAGAGCGAACCTGAGGAATCTCTGAAGACCTGGAAAGATTGGTACATGAAGGTAAGCGTCTTTGATGTCTACAGAGGTCATGAAGTCTCCCGGGCGTAGGGAATTGACAGCTGAGCGCAGAGTCTCCATGCAAAAGTGTCTGGATCTGACAAATTTGTTGAGGCACTTAAAATCCAGGATGGGTTGGGAACAGTGAAAAGATTGGAATAGTAGCCTCTGCCCCTTTCCCTCAAAGGCACCTGGCAGATGACCTCCGACTCCAGAAGGTTTTGGACAGCAAGGCAGACCCTGAGCTGACAGGGGGTTTTGAGCCATCCTGGATTTTATAAATCTTGGGGGCGGCCAGGCAGCAAACTCTATCTTGTAACCGGAAGACACTACCTCCTGAATCCACCGGTCTGAGACGTGAAGCCTCCAGACGTGAGCAAAGAGCCGGAGCCGTCCCCCCATCTGGATGGGTGAGGGCGCCCCTTCATGCCTGAGGGGGCTTGGGGGAGGATTTGGGCTTGGGACCCCAGGAGAGGCCAGGACGGCCACGTCCTCTGCCCCTTCCCCAGTGATCTCCTCGGACCCCAGTAAAGGAGAATCCTCGGCCAGGTCTGGAACAGGATGGGAGAAAGGCACCCATCCCCCGAAAGGACCGGGATGGCCTCCTACGTTGAGGTAACCTGCCACCCCTGGCAAACAAATCCAAACGCTCCCCAAAGAGACGCAGGCCCTTGAAAGGGAAGCCAGTGAGGGCTTTCTTAGCAGCATTATCAGCTACCCACTGACGTAGCCAGACAGAGCGGCGTATAGCCACCAACAGAGCAGAAGTCCTACCACACATTCTAATGTAATCAGCCATAGCAGACAGAATATATGCAATAAATTCCTCACAAAGCAGTAGAGATCTATACTCTTCTCTACCCGCATCATCAGATGTCCCGTCCCAGAGACAGTTAAGCACCCCTTTAATGGCAATAGCCATAACAGCAGAGGCACAAATCAGGCACAGAGCCGTCCCCACACAGGCAAAGGCGTGACAGGCCAGTTGGTCCAAGCGCCAGTCCTCCCCATCCCTCAGGGTAGTAGTATCAGGAGAATGCATGACAGATGTATTTGACAACCCGAGAACGGGCGCGTCCACCTTGGGAGGACATAACCAACGCTTAACAACATCAGCAGGAAAGGGATACCTCTTGTCCCAACTCTTAGGCACTCCTGGCAGCTTGCTAGGCCGTTCCCATGAGACTGTTCAGGGAACTCATAGCGTGGCTTAACCGTATGAAAAAGCTCGCCCTTCTGCTGCGGGGCCACTGCAGGAGGGGAAATACAAAGCACTTCAAAAATATGACTCAGCAGGGGGTAAGTGAGTAAGGGCCCTCGTCTTCTACAGGAAAGAGGGAAACCGCGGGTGATAAATGCCGCTTCTTGGCAGAAGCCTTACGCGGGGCAGACCCAGCAAGATGTTTTTCAATGCTGGCCACCCGTGCAGCTAAATCAGGTTGAGACTCCCCGCTATTATGCACCTCACTAGGAGTCAGATGTAAGCGTGGGGGGGGGGGGGTAGGCGAAGCCCGAGGGGGCGCCGCACCAGTAACAGGCACCCCAGGCTGCAGTGCAAGTACCTGCTGGGCGCAGGTTACACACACCCTGACATCATCACTTATAGGGGATACGTCACACACAACACATAGCCGGGCTTGTCCTGAAGGAACCCCAAGAACATTATCCCCAGAAGCCTCCATATGGTGATTATAGTGGCACAATAGGCCAATATAGGGTTAACGCTAATGATAGCAACCCGGAATGCCCCAATAGCCCGCTAGGGATGTAGGAGATATCATAGAATAGCCCAAAACTAAAAGGGGGAGGACCGGGAGAAACCACAATGAGGTCTACCCGCCTGAAAGACATAAGAAGACATCCCCGTAAGAATACAGTAAAAAATATATATATATACATAACAAACCACTCCGCAGGGGCACTCACGGACCGCGGTAGGAACAGCAGACACGCAGCACGAGGGAGGCAAAGATGGCGTCCGCATATACCTTGAGGGGCGGGCCACTAGAGAAGTGATGCAGAAAACATCATCCGCAGAGCCCGCCTCCCTCCGAAGAGCGTGAATTGCACCCACCTGATGCCGCCCTCCAATGACGGCGCGGCAGAGCCTGATGTAATTTCGACGCCGTCCGCGGAGCGATGTACAAACACGCGGCGGCGGCAGCTGCCAGTAAAAAACACGTTAAGCAAGACGTGCAGGATACAACAAATATCAATTCTGGCACAAGCAAGTGAACATTCAGGCTGCTTGACATACCACACACACGCCAACCCCCCCTCCCCCGAGATCTCCAGGGAGAGCGAAGGAAGGGGGCTACTCATTGAAACAAAATAATAGGAGGGGGCAGATACCTAAGGGGGGTAGGGATTAAAGGGGAACCCCGGGAGCAGGAGGGGCATCCCACAAGGCTCACCACAGGCCTATACCACCTACCCTGTCAAAGCAGGGACTGCGGTCGGAGCAGCGCTCCCAAAGCACCCCGAACCAGTCAGCCGAGGCTGGGAGGCAGTGGGTCCAGAACGGGTGGTAATAGTCCTGCAGGGCCGCAGGCTGGTAAGCTCCGCTCGCCTGCGTATATAGAGAGCTATCTTCTATCTTCGCAGTCCAGACTGCAGATTAAAACTGGGGATTTTGTGGGAGGTCCCTGACTTATATAGGGCCGAGAGGAGCCACAAGCTGTTTTCTGCAGTCCAGCACCATCTTGTGGATGTATTACCCATGTGTAAGAAATATTCTGGAACAGGACGTGCTGTATACTTAGAATATAAGAGACAAGCTGAGCAGACACATCAGTGTATGTGTGTAAATGTAAGTCAATAGCAGAGCTCCATAGCAAAGGACATGGTACCCCTCAAAAAGGGCTAACCCCCTAGCATTAAGGTGGACCAAAAGCCATGGTACCCGCTGCTAGAGTTAAAAACACCAGGAAAAAGCCCTCCCCAGGGGGAATCCTTATTTTAAAATCCCCACTGTGTGAAAACCCCAGGATTGTATATAATCTTACCTTATTCCTCAATCTCATTGTGCTGGGGCTCTGGAAGCATCCCATGCACCACTCCATCCGATGTGCACACCATGGAAGGGAGGCGCCCAAAGGTCAATTGATTCAGCATTGTTTGCCATGCATTGCCTGCATGCATCATGGGAGCTGGGATTGGAGTAAGATTTCAGATGATCCTGGGGATTCATTCCAAAATCAGGTCTGTGGTCTGACTGGAATTCTAAGCAGTGTGGGGCCCAGTGAGGTTAGTGTCTTCCTGGAGCACCACTGCAGTATACATTGTGTGCTGTCTGCTGGCTACACCAGGGGCCAGATCTGTAGGTTCCACAGTGCCATGTTTCCCTAAGTGCTGTATGCACAGTGTGCCAGGGGTAAACAATGCACTGGCATCTTAGTTCCACCCTGCAGAACCCACAGCTCTGGGGTAGCGACAGTCCTGAACTTTTGCCCTAGGTGCTGCAAGGGGGGGGGGGGGACTGCTTGCATAGGGCTCCCTTCTACCATGAGCTCGGTAGCAGCTGCCTCCCCTGCCTCTATGGTATGCACTCCCCTGTAGTAAGTGCTGCGTCCATGTCTATGTTTCTGTATGAGGTGTAGTCAAGACATTAAAGCGGACCAAAACCCACATTTTCAGCTAGCATCACCTGAATTGCTCCCCTTATGAGGAGCACCTTTTGGGGGTTTTTACTGCTCCTGCTTCACTCTAATCCCAGATAAAGGCACCTGTTTCAGCTGTAAAGCTCCGCCTCCTCCATTCATTACCACACCTATGCAATAACTGTCCCCTTCCATCTTACAGAGAGGGACAGCAACAAAAAAAATCAGTGTTCAGGACAATATGAAAATTGAAAATATCTATTTCTAGTTCTACAGCCTAACAAGGGAGTATTGGCAGGGGCTTTGGCCAAATGTATTTCATGAGTTCAGTGGGTTTTGGTCCTCTTTGCAACATCTGTAAAGTGCCAGTTGTTTTTCAATATATGTTACGTTAAATAACTCAAAAGCTGTGTCAGATCCAGAACCCGTGCTTGTTTTTCTGGGCCCCTTTTTTATGAAACTGTTCAATATGTAAATGACACCCTATAAATACAGGAATGGTTCCTGCTGGGGTTTCTCTCTAAGGTGCAGTTACTGGTGAAGTGTGTTTCGCCTCATGGGAGAGCCTCATCTTATAGGGCCCATTGATTTCGCTATGAGGCGTGTCTGCTATGTGTGTGATGGCCTCTGGGTTATGCTAACGTGTGATACTCCCTCTATTCCCCAGACAGAAATGCTATTTAACAGCATCTATAAAGCTGCTAAGCCCCCTCCCAGCACTTCATGCGGCACTTCATGCAGCACGTGGAATAGCAATGGCTTCTATCTACTTGTATGAATACTAACAACATTCAGCTCAATGCTCACACCAGGAAGTGTGAGAACTAACTGTATTTCTAGTCTTATAATGTGCGCTGCCTTGGAAATGGCAGATATAAGACACATGCTAATAGGAATTCAGCTCTGACAGAATGGGGGCCATGCGAATGCGTGAGATGGGCTGGCTCCTGATGAGTCCGTATTGTGGCCTAACCTACCCCATAAAGACTCCAAGCAAGGTGATCATGGTGATACAAGAACATAGGCAGGAGACCAGCGAGACACTATTGTGGCCATTTATACATTACTGCTGCTGTATATTTCATATGAACTGTAATAAAAATAGAAATCAGAACAAATATGACAAATACATTATTCTGAACACAGAGCAAGTGTGTATCAATTCCTAATTGCTCCTTTGATTGCCCACTGGGGCACTACAATGGCCACCTACCTTGTGGTGCTCTGATTGCATGGCCAGAGCTGCCTGCACTGCTACGCTATCATGTGGAAGTATAGAGGCTCAGACTGGCCCACAGGGTTACAAGTAAAAAACCCGCTGGGCCCCTGGTCCCTACTGGACACTACATTACATTTGTATGTCGGTTGGTTTCTGTTGAGTTCTTCAGTTTCATCCAAAAATATAGGTTATGTTGTTTCTGAATAAATAATACACAGGTATTGAACATTTGATTGTAAGCTCTTCTGAGGGATGTAAATGTTTCTATAGACACAGCAAAGACTTCTGGATTTGTCAGTACTGTATTGAAAAGAAATCATTCTCTGTTGCTACATCAAGGGTCCAAGAGTCAGTCCACTCCCTCGTTTCTCTATAATTAGATAGATCTGGATTAAAAAAATGTTAAAACATGTTATTCTGTAAACTATACACTATGTCCAACCAGAAAGTATTACATTGTTATAGGATGGCCAGTACATGTGACCTATTTGTGCAGATTTTACCCTGTTGGCCTAAAGTGACCCACAGAGGTCAGCCTGGGAATCTAGAAGATTCCCAGGCCAATCGATTCCCTCCCCCCAGGGCGTTCAAAATCGGGATGCCCTGTTGTGCGAAATCGTCCCATACATTTACCTCCTTTCCCGGTCCAACGGCACATGTGTGAGCCGCGCCAGGGCTCGCAATGCCTGGCATGCCTGCGGTAGGTATTTGGGAATGGCCCTGTTAGCGGGGGATGCATCCGTCAGAGCGCTCGGAGCCGCTCGCCTTAGATGAAGGCCTAGACGACGTGATGTCAGAAAGCACACTGATTGGACGAGTGGCCGTGCATGTGCTGTAGGACCGGGAAGCTTCACACAGGCAAGGACCAAACCCAGGAGAGTCTAAATTCTGGGTTTTGATCCACTTTAAACTTTTTGGCAACTTGTTGCAGAATTCTCTGCTGCATAGCAGTACTGTCTGGTGTCATATCGCCCCCTTGTGGTGAAGGATAGGCTCTGCATGAAAAACTACTGCTACTCCCCAGCATCCTGCACAAATAGTGATAACACAAGTTGTAGCACAGGGGCCTCTATTCATTAAACCTTAAAATATCTCACAAAGAGAACAATTTCATGTTTTATTTCAGATTAAGACATGAAATAAAATAACGTGTCACTTGTTACGGTACAGGTGTTTATAAATGGTTGGTAACAGCCAAAACTCCCACTCTGGGGAGGTATAAGGATTCAGCGGCTGTAAAACTTAAAACGGAATAAAAGCCTGGGTGGGCACTCGCTGTCCTTCCCATGCGCCATCCCAAATCGAGATACCCTGCTGTGGGAACCCCCCCAGGGGTCACCAGGAGACTCACCTTTACCCTGGCTCTCATGGTGATGGAAACATGGCGGCTAGATCCCCAGCATTTCTGGGCTGAGATGCGCCCCCGCGCCCATCCATTCCGATGTGGGGATGTGCACTTGCTCCATATTGCTGAGGTCTGCATCTAAACAGAGTTGTATGCTAGGCATTAATATACATGGCAAATGGCACTGAGCAGACAGGAGCCTGCGCAAGTCCCATAGGACTCTGGAAAGGTGATCTTGGAGGTTTCACTTAGGGATAGTGAAAATCCTGCTTCGATGTCACTTTCGATGGCATTTTTGAAAGTGTATATTCAGTAAGGAAACCTGAATATATAAGGGGCTTGATGCGAACATGCAATGGGGCCCTTTTAACTCAATTGGATGCAACTAGACAACTTAAAGCGGAGCAGCAGCCAAAAATGACTCACACTGGACCAACAACACTAACAGTGCACATATGCATCCCCCCAGGGCAATTGCTGCACATAAAAATTACTTTACCTTTTTCTAACTCCTGCTGTAGTAAATTTTAGAAATAAAATGGCAGCTCATGCATCTGCAGGCCGCCTGCAAACAGGAAGTGCTGCTGGGTTTCCTGTTACTGTGCATTGTCAGTTATGTCAGTTGAATCCAGGCAGCAGCATGGCTGAGATGCTGGGAGAAGAAGATCCTTTTTCTGCCACTAGAAAAAAGGATGTCCTCAAGGCTCTGGGCTTATACAGTATTTGTTCTTATGTTAGCAAACATATGTTTTATGTAAGCACTTTTCAATGTTGCTGTTGGCAGCCGTACATCAAGAAGAGAGAAGTGAGCCATGTACACTGAGAACACTGCTGAGGTGAGGGAGCTCTCTCAAACCTACACATGTCCAGCAGCAGTGTTCTGTGTGTACAGGGCAGACGTCTCTCTTCTTGGTGTACAGACTTTGTGTAGGTTGCCAATAGCAACAGGTTGCAGCTTCCAAACACACATTTGCTTACATAAGAAAAATACTAGATAACCCGGGGGACGTTTTGGCATACAAACAAATCTACACTTTCAATGTCAATATCATTACTTTTAATGTAATGTGTTGCACACTCTATAGGAATGGTCTGTGCATTCTGAGTAGTTTAAGCTCTATAACTTTGGTCATAGTTATTTGCTTCTGAGTCTCTGTCACTATATATAAAAAAAAAAAAAAATAGAAATACAAGAAATACACTTAAATGGATTGTCCAGGTAGAAAAGAAACTGACCATGTGCAGGGTTGATCTGTTCTAGTCCTGCAGGCTTGGTGAGGTCACCTGATGCGACGGCTGCCGGGAAGGAAGCCTGCTCACTCATGACTAGCAGCAGGGACAGGCACCATGGATGTCTAGGGAGCTTGCTACCAGCACCAGAGATGACATTGCTGCAGCCTGGGGAGTGGGAATAAGCCTGAGACAGGGGGGTAAGTCATTTTTTTATTAGCTCGGACAGAGATAATATATTTAGAAATAATATATTTAGAGATTTATTATTTCAGACCAAGCCTAATTTAAGAAGCGTCAGATTAATACAGCGCCACTTTTTGGCCTCAGCGTCATTTAAGAAACAAAAAATGTCTGGCGGCTAACGTGGTGCTGAAGCTCAAAATCCCATAGAGCACAATGGGAAGAACTGGATTGAAGTGTTTAAAGTGGACCAACACCCAGGATTTTGACTATCCTGGGTATTGGTCCACTTCGGTGGGGCACCCTGATCGGGGGTGCCCCGCTGTGTGAAACCCCCCAGAAAGCCCCAAAAACTCACCTGTCCCCGCTCCCACGTGACTGCTGCTGCCAATCCCCGCCGACGGACAAGCGGGAGGCAGCGACGGACAAGAGAGCGCGCCCTCCGCCGCCGCCTCCCGCGCGTCACTCTTACAGGGCGCACGCCCGCGCCGGCCATTCACAAACGGCCGGCGCGGGTGCGCGTCCTGCTAGAGGGACACGCGGGAGGCGGCGGCGGGAGCCGCTGGATCGAGGAGCAGGTAGGGATTTAGGGGTTTCTGGGGGGTTTCACAGTCAGGGAGGTGATCGGTCTGGGAATCTTATAGATTCCCGGGCCGATCATGGGAGGGTGTTGGTCCACTTTAATGCTTATAATTAATATTACACACATTTATTTGTGCAGAACTTGCATAGGGACTTCTCAATTATTGGAACGCAGGACCTAGATGTCACAAAATATGTTTTTTTTTGCTTATTAAAACAACTAAAACGCAACCTAAATGCACTGCAAAGTTTGTCCTCTTTGTCTCCAGCAGTGATTTCCTGTAACTGTACTGAAAAGATGCTGCCAGCGCCATTAAAAATATGGGGAGCACCAGAAAAACTGCAGTACAAAGTGGCGCTCACTGGTGCTGGGATAATCGTCCGCTAATTAGTAGCGTTCGGGGCAGAGACCGCTAGCATCAATGTAGTCCACAGCACAGGGCCAGATAAGAGAGGAATGCTGGAGCGCCAATGCATATGATAAATAAGGCCCTTAGTGATCATAGTGCTACACCACACAGGATCCATCACCTCCAGCAATTGGATTTCTATTCCAGATCCCAAGGCAGCGTCTCGGCGTCACCCTGGAACACAAACCTGGAGCAGCACTGAAAACCAGATTTATCATAACCTTAACCTGAACACACAATAACATGCCAACAAAGTTTTGGTTTTGAATCCCATGCACATGATTGGGTTTTGACATTAAAGTCATAAATAATTTAAAGCGGAAGAAAATCCCGGGATTTGCCAGGATGCATCCTGAATTCGGATGCCCTGCTGTTTGAAACCCTTCCAGAACAGCCAGTACAACTCGGCTCTTCCTCATTCCCATGGCGCATGCACGCAGCCAATCAGGACCGTTTGCCGTGTTTACATACTTCAGCAAATGGCTTTCAGTGGGGAAGCACGTGCATGGTGCCAAGGATGCGGGGCATGCTGTAGCACACGCTCCCCATTTAAGTCAATGAAAGCCATTGGCGATTGGCAGGGACAGGAGCTCACACACACACATCGCCGGGGATCCGGCAGAGCACACTCCCCAATGAAAACAATCAGAGCCGTTTGCTGAATGACATGTCATGGCAGACAGCTTGCATTGGACGAGAGCCCCTGCTTGCTCCGTTGGACTGGGGAAAGGTAAGTGATTACCAGTGCCCTGGGGCATTTCACACACAGGGCATCCCGATTCAGGATGCCCCAGGGGGACAGCCAGCAGCCGGTCCTACAATCTTTTAGATTTCAGGGTGACCACTGGTGGGTTTTGTTCCGCTTAAAGTGGTCCACTGGAACAGCCTGCTGTCCATCAGTAAAGAAGCCTAAGAATTTGAAAACATGAATTGCTTACCACTTCTGCATTCCAGCGCTGCACAAAAGCACTTCTCTTTTCAGCATATGACCACTGGCGACCAGGGCCAATGTGGCATGCTGGGGGCCACTTCACCCTACCCCCTACTTCCTGTCCTGACAAAAAGGCCTGTTCCTCCCACACATAGGGTTTAAAGAGGACCAACAGCCGTTTTTCCCCTAGCGGTGTTGTTCCTGTTGCTGATGCATTAAAACAGTTTGGGGGGGGGGGGCATGCAGAATGCTGGAGCCCCCCCCCCCCGCACATCACCCCCCAAACGCCCCATATTCTTACCTTATCCTCAAGTCTAGGCCAGAATGAAGCCCTGCGATTGGCCACCGGGCAGTCACATGGGTCATGGCTGCGTCTTCATGAGCACCAGCAGTGAAACGTAAGAATATGGGGCGTTCTCGGGGGGGGGGTGTT